>OY821519.1:250866857-251499915 GCA_963682025.1 Cordilura impudica | reverse complement strand
CATCATTAAATTGAATACTATGAACAAATAGTTGTAACTAGCTAAAGAATGATATTTAAAAAAAAACATATATATTGGAAAATATTTAAAAAGTTTTCAACTTTTTGTTAAAGTTAGTGAGTAAAACTTTTTAAAAACTTTTGTTCAAAAAAAAAAAATAATAATAAAATGTTTAGCCTTCAAAAATTATTCACCTTCTCTGCTATGGTGTCGGTTCTTACAGTCAGAACCAGAAAAGTGTTAACTATGACAAAATGCATTTACATTACTTCCACACGATTAATCAATTTCTCTAATATTCAATGCACTTTGAATATTCCGAATTTCAGTATAAGTATTTTTTTATTTTGTTTTTTTTACACACAATCCTGTAATACATTTTTGATACTACAAACAGCCGAAGTATCGAAGGGTACATAGCAGGCAAAACAAACAAAACAAATACAAATAAATCATAATGTATCATAGTAACATCGGCATCATCGTTATTATTATCAAAATACTTATCATCTGGATATAAAAGGTAAAGCAAATACCATCAATAGCACCAAAGAATCATGCATTATTTTTAATGGAATATTTGTTACAGGAAATATTCGAACAAAAACAAACATACGTCAGAATTCCCAACAATGATATATTAAGCACAAATGAATTCACACATGTCAAACACTTTAAACATATTATAAAGATAAAGCTTTTATTTAACTATTTGTCCGGCAGGGGGAATCATTATTTCAAGAACAAGTCTGGAAGATATAATAATTATACCCTATACCACTCACTATGTGGTCAGGGTATAATGACTTTGTGCTGATATTTGAAACTACCAAAAATATTTGACATATACCCATCTTTTATACCATTCAACTCAGAATCACTTTCTGAGTCGATTTAGCGGTGTTCGTCCGTTCGTCTGTTCTTCTATGTGTTCATGTAAACTTTGTAATCAAACTACAGGTCGCAAATATCAATAAGTTTACTATAAAAGCTTCTATCGGCCATAGAATGAAAACTAATGAAATTGGTAAAAATCGGTTCATGTTTAGACCTAGTACCATTCAAGTGGCCCTATGAGATCGACTCAAATTGCCATAATATCCAAATCATTATATAGATCTCGGCAAATTGGGTTTTTGTATATTTATTACATTCATTTATCAGTAGTTCAAAAATAAAACCTACAGGACAATTCTTAGTTATAGGCCTCTTATGAAACTGATTCCCGATCTTTACATAAATCTATCAGAAAAAAAATATTGCACAGATTTTTCTCTAATATAGATTGTATATATATTTGCAAAAGATGAGTGACCTCACCAGATATAGCCAGGATCGGTATATTTTTCAACATAGGCTCCATATAAATATAGCATTTGATATGAAATTTTTCATATCCGAACGGGGAAAAATTAATAACAATGTCACTCAAATTTAGTTTATGCTTATTTTCTATATCTAATTAACTGGAACTGAGATATAGGGTCCTCGCATGGAATAGGGTATGGTTTAGTCGGTGTAGACCGGCCTCAGTAGTTCAAAAAAAAATATTCATATTTATCTCAATATTTTTTTTTTATTTTCAATAGGTGTTTAAGTCTCACCTTAACAACACTTTTGAGCTAATAAAGACTAAATTGTCAAACTTTAGAAGTCAAACATTTAATTTCCAATTAAGACTTTCGCCACGGGCATAAATATTTAATTAGTAAGTTCTTTCACTCCTCAACTTTATTCATAACTCTTTGGTATATTTAAAACAAAAAAGTTTTAATTACAAAACATCTACTTGCATTAATATCAAGTAATTTATTTGTATTTACACAACCTTTCAGGCAGGCATACTCGTACATACATGCTCGTATGAAGAATGTATAATAATTTTCAACATTAATAAATACTCATACATATACAATTCATGAAAACCGTGCATAAATACATGTACAAGTGTACATGTGTATGTTTTTTTTTCTGAAATTAAATGAGTACTTTATAAATAACGTTTTATAATTCATTCATATGAAAATATTGTAGCTGAAAATAAAAATATAAAAAAAACAACAAACAAACAAATAAACTCAACCGACAACTATGAATTGTATAATTTACCACTTAAATGCTGTTTTACTCTTGGAGCTTAAAAAATATATCACATACACATGCAGGAACATGCATAATTCATTAAAATTCATTTAAACAAGAGGAATAAGTGGTCCCATATCCTACAATTGTTAAATCGGCTGTTTGTTTGTTCAGTACTATAAAGGAGAGTATAGAAAATAGCCTAAGATTTAAATCGGTAACACGAAAGACCGGTTTCGGAAATATTTTTTATAATATTTATTTTCTCCAAAATTATTTAATTTCATTCAGAAATGTTTGAAAATTCCATGGTTATTTCATAAAAAAAAAACATAAAATAAAATAAAAATAATTTAAAATAAAATTAAGACAAAAATAAAAATAAAAAAAAAATAAATAACATAAATAAAAATGAAATTAAAATAAAATAAAATTAAATTAAAAAAAAGTAAAAAAATAAAATAAATAAAATAAAATAAAATACAATAAAATAAAATAAAATTAAAATAAAATAAAATTAAAATGAAATAAAATAAAATAATAATAAAATAAAAAAAAAAATTAAAATAAATAACATAAAATAAAAAATAGAGAATAAAATAAAATAAAACAAAAATAAAACAAAATAAAATAAAATATAATAAAATAAAATAAAATAAAATAAAATAAAATAAAAGAAAGTAAAAATAAAAAAAATAAAATAAAAATAAAATAAATAAAAAAATAAAAATAAAATGAAATTAAAATAATATAAAATTAAATTAAAAATAATAAAAAAATAAAATAAAATAAAATAAAATAAAATACAATAAAATAAAATAAAATAAAATTAAAAATAAAATAAAATAAAATAAAATACAATAAAATGAAATAAAAGTAAAATAAAATTAAAATAAATAAAAAAATTGAGAATAAAAAAAAATAAAACAAAATAAAATAAAATAAAATAAAATAAAATAAAATATAATATAATAAAATAAAATAAAATAAAAGTAAAATAAAAAAAATAAAATAAAAATAAAATAAAAAAAATAAAATAAAATGAAATTAAAATAATATAAAAATTAAATTAAAAATAATAAAAAAATAAAATAAAATAAAATAAAATAAAACAAAAAAAAAAATACAATAAAATAAAATAAAATTAAAATAAAATTAAAATAAAATAAAATAATATAAAATAAAAAAAATAAAATTAAATAACATAAAATAAAAAATAGAGAATAAAATAAAATAAAACAAAAAAAAACAAAATAAAATAAAATAAAATAAAATAAAATAAAATAGAATAAAATAAAATAAAATAAAATTAAATAAAATATAATATAATAAAGTAAAATAAAATAAAATAAAATAAAATAAAATAAAATAAAATAAAATAAAACAAAATAAAATAAAATAAAATATAACATAATAAAATAAAATATAATAAAATAAAATGAAATAAAATAAAGTAAAATAAAGTAAAATAAAATAAAACAAAATAAAATAAAATAAAATAATAAAATAAAATAAAATTTAAATAAAAATAATAAAATAAAATAAAAAATATAAATATAAAATTAAATTAAAAATAATAAAAAAATAAAATAAAATAAAATAAAATAAAATAAAATAAAATAAAATAAAATTAAAATAAAATTAAAATAAAATAAAATAATATAAAATAAAAAAAATAAAATTAAATAACATAAAATAAAAAATAGAGAATAAAATAAAATAAAACAAAAAAAAAACAAAATAAAATAAAATAAAATAAAATAAAATAAAATAAAATAGAATAAAATAAATAAAATGAAATAAAATATAATATAATAAAGTAAAATAAAATAAAATAAAATAAAATAAAATAAAACAAAAACAAAATAAAATAAAATAAAATATAACATAATAAAATAAAATAAAATAAAATAAAACAAGTAAGAAAATTATAGTCGGTCTAGACCGACTATATGATACCCTATACCATGCGTTTAGAAACCTATCTCATAGGCCCAACTAACTGGACATAGAAAATAAGCAAAAACCGAATTTGAGTGGCATTTTTATTAATTTTTTTGGCTGCAGATATGAAAAAGTTCATATCGGATGCTATATCTATATAGGGACTAGGTCCAAAAATGGACCGATCCTGATCATGTTTGGCAAAGTCTCTTGTATTTTGCAAAAAATATATACAAACAAAATTTGAGAAGAATCAGTGCAATATTTTTTGTTTTTTTTAATAGATTTAAGTGAAGATCGGGAAGCAGCTCTGTATGGGGTCAAAGGGATCATTTTTGGACTACTCATTAATGGATGTAATGAACGCATACAAACCCAATTTGAGTAAGATCTATATGACAATTTGGATCTTATGGCAATTTATGTCGATTTCATATGGGTAATTTGTATGGGGGCTAGGTCTGAACATGGACCGATTCTCACCAATTTCAATAGCGTTCATCCCATGGCCGATAAAAGCTTATATACCAAATTTCATAAAAATATATTCATATTTGCGACCTGCAGTTTGATTACAAGCTTTACATGGACACACAGACGGACGGACGGACGGACGGACGGACGGACGGACATTGTTAAATCAACTTAGAAAGTGATTCTGATTCGATCGATATAATTAAAGATGGGTCTAGGTCAAATATTTTTGGTTGTTACAAACAGCAGCACAAAGTCCTTATACCCAAACCACATAGTGGTATAGGGTATAATGAAATAAAATAAAATAAAATAAAATAAAATAAAATAATAAAATAAAATAAAATGTAAATAAAAAATAAATAAGTATAAGAAAAGAAAATAAACTAAAAAATAAAAAAATACCTTTAAATAGGTCTTCAAAACCCTGTTAATATTTAATCAAATCTAACTATAGAAAGATTATAAAAGGGACTACCTTTTTCCCATCAAACTATGAAATTGGGCTAATAAGAAAAAAATGGGTTCATTACTTTTGTCTCTTCTACTACATGTCGTTTCAGCGCCTTTGACGACTTGACATGTGGAAACCTACATTGTAAGTAGAGGTACTTTTATTCGTTATCATTCCTGCCTTCCAAATATTAATTCCTTGGTGGTTTCTGAATAATCACAGGCTTCTTCTTTGTTCAAATATTGTTTCAAATTTGGTTAATTTATTAGCACAAATATTGACCTAACTGTTATTTCCCCTCTAGTCCAAATATTGTGGTAAATGTTTTAAGAAAAATATTGACATACGTCTCTTCCCCATTTTTCCCAGAAATTGATCCAATTGTGGTAAATTTTTTTTGTACAATTATTAACTTAATAGTGGCATATTTCCTGCTTCAATGTGGAATCATATGTGGTAAATTGTTTACCTATAATATTGTTTTAATCATCATTCTCTTTCTTGTTTTAAATATTAGCTCAGTTAGGCTAAATTTTTTAATCCATTTCTTGTACAAATATTGACTCAATAAAATATTGATTTCAATGTGGTTAAATTTTTCGTATATATATTGAACTGCGATTTTCTTCTTTCCTCGGACTTTCCTTGACTCAATTGTGCTGAATTTTTTTGTACATATATTTTTACTAATGCCGTTTTCTTTTCTGACAAAAAATGTCGCCTTTTTTGCCCTTTTTTGGAAAAGTGTATTTTTTTATATATTCTGAATTAAGAGCAACCTTGTATTATATATAAATCGAAAGGTCTCAAAGTGCTGTGTTCATAAATACAAAAAAATTTGATTATTATCCTCTTGGAAGTCATAGGGTGAAAATATTCAAAAAAGGGGAACGATGGGGAAATATTCTCCCACTATGACCTGAAAGGAGTCAATGGCTTGAATTTTTTGTGATTTATGAGGGCTCGACTTTGAGACCTTTCGACTGATATATAAGATAAGCTTGTTCTTAATTCATAATATATAAAAAAATACACTTTTCGAAAAAAGGGCAAAAGAAGGGCGACATTTTTTGTCAGAAAAGAAAACGGCATAAGATTATCATCATTCTCTTTCTCGTCCAATTGTTATCTCAATTGTGGTAAAT
The DNA here is from genome assembly GCA_963682025.1 of Cordilura impudica. Classification (NCBI taxonomy): domain Eukaryota; kingdom Metazoa; phylum Arthropoda; class Insecta; order Diptera; family Scathophagidae; genus Cordilura; species Cordilura impudica. Next base: position 251,493,816 of record OY821519.1, on the reverse strand, counting down.
TTTTTATTCCAAATATTGACTGAATCGTGTTTTTTTTTCTTGATCAGATATCGATTAATCTTCATTCTCTTTCTTATCCAAATATTATCTCAGTTGTGGTAAAAATTTATTTGTATCATATCAACTTCTCTAAGCATATCAACTCCACCGTAATAAAATCTTTAAACCAAATATTGACTGAATAATACCTTTATTTTTGGTTCTAATGTTGGTTCAATTACGGTAAAATTGTCGGCTAAATTTTTTGTCTAAATATTAACACACTTGTGGGTAAGCTTTCAATGCAAGTATTGACTTATTCTTAAATGTGGTTATATTTCGTTTCCAAATGTTTAATGAATTATAGTAAATTTTTATGTATAGAAGTTGACGGAATCCTGTTTCAATTTCTTTTCTAAATATAGACCAAATTGTGCTTAATTTTTTAAAACAAATATTGACTAAATCTTAATGCTGGTTCTATTTCATGTCGATGAATTGTGGTAAAAATTTAATTAAAAATATCAACGGAACCTTGGTTTAATTTCTGTTCCAAATATTGACTCAATCGTGGTTAATTTTTTATTAACTATTTATTGACAGAATCTTAATCGTGGTCGAAATGTTGAATGAATGGTGGTAAAATTTAAGTTAAATCGTTGACAGATGTTTAGTTTAATTTCTTGTTCAAATATTGAAGCAATTGTGGTTCATTTTGCTGGTCATATATTGACTTGGTCATATATTGACTTCAATGGACTTCATTGCGGTTCTCTTTTTGGAAAAAAATATGGACTGAATGTTCAAAGTTTGACTCATTTGTGGATCTGTTCTTAGTAAAATTATGGGTATGGGTTAAACTGTGGTTAATTTTTTACTATGAATATTGACTTTATTGGTCTTAGAAAAACTTCTTTGTAAAAATATCGACTGAATCGTAGCTTCTTTTCTATCTAAATAATCACTAAGTTGTTGCAAAATATTTGCTACAAATATTGTCTAATGTAGTAACATCTTTAGTACTATAATTATTGACGAAATCCTCGCTATTTTTCCTGGTTCAATTTCCTGTCCCAATATTGACTTAATTGTGGTTATTTTTAATATGGACTAAATGTCTAAATTTTGTCCCATTGGTGGTTGTATTCTTAGCACAAATATTGACTGAATCGATGTTGCATTTCTTATCGAAATATGGACTCTATTTTGGTCTATTTACTTTATTATTCATCGTAAAACTTCATAGTAAAAATATTGATTGAATCGTGGCTTCTTTTCCTATCTAAATATTGACTACATTGTTGATGAAATCCTCATTATTTTTTCTGTCCAAATATTGACTCAATTGTGGTCTCTTTCGTAGCACAAATATTGACCTTATCGTGATATTCTCCTTTGTTTAAATATTGACTCGATCGAGATAAATTTTTAGCTGGAATATTTCCTTAATGCTCCCTGATAAAACGATTTCATTTCCATTTCCATTTAATGACGGGTCTTTAAAAAAAATAAAAATATATATATACATAAAAATATATATCTATATTATGTAGTATGTAACATAATATAAACATGTTGACCATTTAAAAATTATGATCTTTCTGTAGCCATTTATCCAACATTAAAACCATCGTTCTCATTGTTTGTTCGCCAGCCCTTAAGGTTTTTACAAAAAAAAAAACGTTTACCATTTTGTGTCCCTAAGCTATTTGTTTGTGATTAAAGGCTACTTTTGATGTATGATTACGTCTGTGTATGTAAAGTTATGTAGCTGTATTCGCTGTATATTATATTTGTATAAGTATTTGTGTCTGTGGCTATTATATTACTGTTATTATTATTTAAATAATGTAATTATACTGCAAATATTTGTTTAAATGTTTTAAAATTACACTGATGGCAACTTATTTCATAAATTTGAATTTTATGACAAAACGTTTAAAATTTAATTAGGAAGGAAATATAATTGAGTTAATACGTGAACTATAGAAAAAAGCAAATATTTTATTGAGCGTAAGGACAGTTACAAAAAATATAGATTACTAAACGATTGTAAATTTCGATGATATTGATATAAGATAAGATATTGACCACAACCGTGACCGTGAATAGAATACCTTTATTTGGTATGCGAAGTGAAAAAAACAACGATTTAGTATTTGTCTGGCCTGTTAGCATAACTAAAACAATGCTCAGATATGGATTGTCAGAGAACTGTTAAGTTTCTCTACATATTGACAATATTGTGTTAACAAATGCAATGTCAATATAACTGCATTTCTCCCTGAAGCAATCATAAATATCTCAGTAAACTGAAAACTAATAAACTAATAAACTATTTGCCACCCTAATGCATATGGATATAAGTACTTAAACATAATTCCCATTCATATTTGACAATAAAATATGGTTTTTGTTTGTTTTATTTATTATGGAGATATAAAAAAAAACCTATCAACTTTAAATTTTCGTGATGTATAAGAGATCACAATGGTAATAAGCAATTCTTCATCCTAAGAAACCCTATTAAAATATTTTTACAAAAAAATAAAAAAAAACATTAATTATATTTTACTGCTCCAAAAAAAAAATAGCTCAGTTACAATGACTTGAGAATTTTCAGAAATAATTTTCTTTACAATTAAGTGATATATTGTGTGAGTCTTAAATGGAACAATATAATAATCATTCTCAAAGAGGTCGTAGAACAGATTGGCTTTATCCTGAGACACTGAACATTCAACTAATGACTTAGAAGTGTTATTTTATTTTCTAAATGTTGATAATATAGTAATACATTATCATTCGTGGTATTCCTCTTAATCGAAATATGGACTCAATAGCGATTCTTAATATATTTCAAATATAGTGTAATCTTAGTGCTGTTTAGAATGTTGAGCTATTTGCTATATTTTTTATAGTCTAATTATTGACACAATATTGAGGTTTCTTTTATATGAAAAATAATACTGAGTCAATAGTGATTCCTTTAGTAAATAAAATATTGAGTTAATAGTTGTTGCTTTTATAATCGAAATAAAAGTTGAAATATTGTAACAATCATTGCTCCTTTTATAGTTCAAATAATAAGTCATTCGCAGTTCCTTTTGTATTTCAAATATTTAATAGTTTTTCCCTTTACAGTTGGAATATTGAGTCAATTGAGGTTTATTTTATAATACAATTATTAACTAGATCGTGCTTCATGTTATAAATAACATATTGGGTCAATCGTACTTGCTCCCAAAGCCAAAATAAAGGGTTCCATTTTTAGCCAAAATATGGAGTCAATAGTGGTTCCTTTTATAATTGATTGAGTGAGTCGGGATTCCTTTTATGGTTCATTTTATAGTTAAAATATTTACTCAATCGCAGTTTCTTTTATAGTTAATTTATTGAGTCAATCGAGATTCCTTTCAAACATGAAATATTGGGTAAATCATGCCTCCTTTTGTAGATAAAATATTGACTCAATCGTCGTGCTGCCTTTTATAGTTAAAATATTGAGTGAATCATGGTCATTTTTCGAGTCGATATATTGTGATATAATGGTTCCAGGAACAGTTGAAATATTAAAATATTGAGTCAATCTTGGTTCTTCTTCTAGTCGATATATTGCGTGAATTGGTTCGAGAAATAGTTAAAAACGGAGTCAATCGTGGTTTCTTTTATATATAAATTATTGAATCAATTATGGTTAGTATAATATAATATATATTAATAATATATTTATTTAGTCGCGGTGCCTTTTATAATTAAAATATTGAGTTAGTTATGACTTCTTTTATATTAGAAATATTAAGCAAATTTTGGCTCATTTTATAGTTAAATTAATTTGTAAATCGTGGTGCATTTTGTGTCCATCGTGGATCATTTATTAGAAATATTGAGTAAATCTTCGTTCATTTTTTAGTTAAAATATTTTATCAATCGTGGTTCTTTTATTGAAAATATTGAGTTGGTTCTATTTATAGTTAAAATATCTTCTTTCCTTTTATGGTTAAAATATTGAGTTCCTTTTGTATTTAAAACATAGACTCGATTGTAGTTCATTAGATAGTACGAACATTAACAGTTCCAACTATAATCAATAGTGCACGCTCAAGCGTGGTAATTATTCGAATTAAGATATTGATTTATAACGATTCTTTTTATAATTACAATATTTAGTCATTCGTTCGTTCATTTTGTAATTAAAATATTGAGCAAATTTTTCTATGGAATAGATGTTAATTTGATAGTCCAAATATTGCTCAATTATTGTTCTTTTTATCGTTAAAATTTTGGTTCAATAGTGCATTCTCAATCGTTATTCCTTTGGCAACTAAAATATTGACTCAACCGTGATTCCTTTTATAACTAAAATATTGTGATAATTATGATTCCCTTTATAGTTAAAATATTGAGTCAATTGTAGTTCAATTTTTAGTTGATATGTATATTGTATGTATAATGGTTCCATGACTTATTGACAGTCCACTTATTGACTCAATCATAAATCATAAATCATAATCATAAATCACCAAATTGAACGTAATATTTATGTAATTTGTTATCGCCTTGGGATAATCCAATTATATGCATATATATTTTCTAACCATATTTGAAATACTCTATTTTTGCCATATAAAGGTTTTCCTATTTTTCCTTTAAAAATATTTAAACATTAAATATTCAATATCTTTGACTACAAATTTCATTCGCTGTAATATCTATAGATAAAATCTCGGAAAATGTAAATATGTAAATAAAAACTGTAAATAAAGATGAATTTAAAATTTTAAAAAAAATGACTCAATCTTTGTTCCATTTGTAGTCCATATATTGACCCAAGCACATTTTTCTGGACCAAATACTGTCTCAAATATTCGTTTCGTTATTTAGGCTAAATAACCAATATTTTTCTAGTCCAAATATTGACTCAATTTTGGTTCCTTTTAAAGATTAAATCATAGTTTATTTTTTAATGAAATTATTGACTAAATCTGAGGCAGGTTCATAGCTCATTTTCTTGTTCTTTCAGTCGTGGCGCTTGTCATTGTTCAAATATCAACATAAATATTCTAATCCATATAACAACTCAATCTTTATTACTAAGTCCTCTTATTGGCTTTTTCGTTAAATTTTTACGCAATCTTGGTTTGCTAGTCAATCAATAAGTTCAAGCAATCTTGGTCACTTTTTTAATACATGCATTGCTTTAATCCCGTTTACTTAGTATTGACTTAATTTTGGTTTATTTTTCGGACCATATATGAACTTAATCCTGTTACATTTTCTAGTTCTTATATTGACTCAATCGATTTAAGTTAAAATATTTAGTTCATTTAGATTCTGTTTTAGTTCAAATATAAATTCAATCGTTGTTCTTTCATAAATCAGTTTTAATTTTATTTGGATCCCACATTCATTGTTCCGTTATCTTTTTTTAATTGGAAAACATATTTTTATTGTTTCTTAATCCTACTGGTTATTCAATGTTGCCTTGTTAAGGCTGCCTAATACACGTGTAGAAGAATAATTTATGTTTTTTTTTTCGAAAACCCTAAACTGTAGTCAAATGGTTTAACATTTTAACCACAAAATATGTTAAAAGATTGTCATGAACAAATACTTATGCACACACGAATGGAAATCAACAAAAACAGACCCAGAGATAAACACAAATATATAATAACGTATATATGTATATATATTTATTAATGGACTCATACTCAAACTCTAAATACACTTACAGATATATGAACTCAAAATAGTGAACTCTATACGGCTAGTGTATACCTGAAAAAAATTTTGCCACTGAAATTTATAGAGACAGCATTTAACTCTGGAATGTTTTTATTTTATTTTTTTTATCTAAATGCTTGGAAATTTTACTATACTTTTGTATTTATTGTAGACTTTTCCATAACAAAAAAATTTTTTTTTATTTATTTCACCCAAAATTTTGCTCTCCTGTTCTAGTGTTCTTTCATCTTTATGTGAGCTTTCATTTGAAAATATTTTGCTGTGCAATTTATTTTCTAATATTTTTATGTGTTTTTATTCTTTATATTTATTTTATATTGTTTGGTTTGGTAACAAATGTCTCTTGTGGGATATTTTGTCTATAAATTTATGGAACATTTTGTTTTAAAAACTTAAATAGACGTTGTGGGAAAGATTAGAGGTTTCACAAGAGTTTGTTAATAGGAACCAAATTGAGTGTGTTTACTCGGGGAATATTTATGCGGAGCAATTAATTTTGTATCAGTTTTTAATCGAAAAGAATATAAATCTCTTATGTTACTGCTTAAAAGACTAGGAATAAATTTGTTAACCATTTAAATTAACTAAAATAAGCAACAGTAAATATTTATGTCGAATATTTCTATCACTTCAAAAAAAAAAAAAAATAAATATTTTATATTAAATTTATAACTACATATAATATCGACACGAGTTAATGCAACAATTGACCTGCTTCTGCTGATAGGAGATGATTTCAAAACTAAAAATTAAAATAAAATAAAATAAAATAAAATAAAATAAAATAAAATAACAACGTAAAATAAAATAAAATGAAATAAAATAAAATAAAATAAAATAAAATAAAAAAAAAACAAAATAAAGTAAAATAAATTAACATAAAATAAAATAAAATAAAATAAAATAAAATAAAATAAAATAAAATAAAATAAAATAAAATAAAATAAAATAAAATAAAATAAAATAAAATATAAAAAAACAAAATAAAATAAAATATAAAATAAAATAAAATAAAAAAAATAATAAAAACAAAATAACATAAAATAAAATAAAATAAAATAAAATAAAATAAAATAAAATAAAATAAAATAAAATAAAATAAAATAAAATAAAATAAAATAAAATAAAATAAAATAAGATAAAATAAAATAAAATAAAATAAAATAAAATAAAATAAAATAAAATAAAGTAAAATAAAATAAAATAAAATAAAATAAAATAAAATAAAATAAAATAAAATAAAATAAAATAAAATAAAATAAAATAAAATAAAATAAAATAAAATAAAATAAATTCAATGAAATAAAATAAAACAATATAAAATAAAATAAAATACAATATAATTAAATAAAAGTAAATAACATAAAATACCACAAAATAACATAAAATAAAATAAAATAAAAAAAAAAACAAAATAATATAAAACAAAATAAAATATAATAAAATAAAATAAAATTAAGTAAGATAAAATAAAATTAAATTAAATAAAATAAAATAAAATAATATAAAACAAAACAAAATCAAATAATAAAAAATAAAGTAAAATATAATAAAATAAAATAAAAATAAATAAAATAAAATAAAATTAAGTAAAATAAAATAAAATTAAATAAAATAAAATAAAATAATATCAAACAAAACAAAATCAAATAATAAAAAATAAAATAAAATAAAGTAAAATATAATAAAATAAAATAAAAATAAAGTAAAATAAAATAATATGAAATGAAATAAAATAAAACAAAAAATAAAGTAAAATATAATAAACAAAATAAAAGAAATAAATTTACAAACGAAGAGACAAAAAGCAAATCTGTTACTACTTCTAACAAAAAAAACAATTTCAGTTTAACAAAAAAGAGTAGCAAATATAAATGACACAAAATTAGACGTATTCATAATGTCGTATATCTGTGGTTTTCTAGAATAACCGCGTGTGTCATATAATCAGAATGTTCAGGGGAGCCAAAAAACGTAATATTTGAAATTATGGGCTCGATATAAAGATTTTAGAGCTTTTTATTTAACAGTCCTGTAGATATTGGCACTAAATACTTTATATAAAATTTTGAGTCAAAAACCTTCAGAGGAATGGATCCTGGAGAAGGACGAAAAAAACAATATGTAAATTTCACTTAAAGTGTGTGCAGATAAAATAACTTAGGTCGACAAACGTCGTTTTCTTTGAAAAAGAAAACTACCAATGCTACCACCCATGTAGACATAAGTTGTTGTTGCTTGAAAAATGGATTTTTTTGTTCGTCAACAAAAAGTTAACGGGACTTAGGACGAGTATATAACAACGTATCAAGAATAATAGTGACAAAAAATAACAGAAATAAATACACAAGTTTTTTTAAGTGGTTATAAACTGAAAACTAAGTTATTTTGCATTTTTTTTTTGTCATAAATAGCAACGTATGTCGCTATGTGTCGTTTTCTGAGAAAATAATTTGCCAGCGATCAAACATAGGTTGACATACGTCGTTAGTGCTGCAAAGTAATTTAATAAAGAAAAAATTCAGAAATGGTCAATATTTTTTTTTTTTTTAATTGAACACATGTAAAGAGCTTTAAAAATTAATATAATTGGCATCGTTAACTCGAAACTGACAAAATTGGACATACGCGGTTATTCCAGAAAACCACAGATATATGCGTCATACTAAAAAAAATTATATTAATCGTAAATCGGAATATCATGAAACCTATTCTCGTACCAACTTAGTGATCAGAGCCAGATAATTTTGTGTTGATATTTATATATACGAGAGCAGTCCCAGTACAACCCGACCTGGTGAAAACCTGGCGGCAGCCTTAAAATATATAGGTTTTAAATTTCAAGGCACCACGTTGTTTATTATTTTTTTTTTTTTTAGCCATCAAAAGTAAATTATCGCAGTGAACTTACAAACGTAGGAAAAAATTTGTTACATTTATAGTAATTTTTCAGACAAATTACAATTAATACTGTAATTAATATGCAAATTTTAATTTAATTTTGTTTCGTACTTGCACTTTTTGGTCAGCGCTTTAACACACTCACCTAAAGTCAGGCCTACGAGCAGTATGGTTAGAATCAGTTTTCGTACCATACAGCTTTACTTTGTATTAAAAAAATTGGTCACCGTTATGTAATTCAATCAGCCCAATTACGAATATTCTCAAGGAATTTCTTTCTCACGGAAAATACTTTTCTCGAGAAAAAAATCCTCCAATTATAAATTCTGCGTGAACAAAAAATTAATAAGTGGCATCATCGAATTTCGAAGCCAGTTGTTTTACTGACAATTAATTTTCTGTTTTTTTTTGTGTGTGCAAACGAAAATAAATTTATTTGAAAGAAAAATTAAAAAAGAATAGCATAGCTATGATGCGATCAATCTTGGAGGAAATTGGTGTTGTATAACAACAACAACGAAATAGCTAAAAAGGATTGATAGAAGTCAATTGCGGGCTGAATCTATAGAAAACGCAATCAATGCCTGAATTGGCTCTCATTAAAGTTAAAAAAGTTGAAGTTTGGCTTTACTTGTGGTCTTCAGCCTACAAGATTAATAAAATATAAATTTTTTTTATTTAAATTTTGTTTTATCAAAATTCTTCTTACATTTTTAAGTAAACTCCCGTCTGTTTTGCAAGGGAAATTTTTTGAGGGAAAAAACCAAATTCAAGTGCATTGAGAATAACCACTTTTTTCCCATCGAATTTTTTTCCGAATGAATTTTTATTCATAATAGGGGAAAAGGGAGAAGTGAGAAATTTCATGCGGAATTTTTGTTTAGAATTGGGCTGAATATGTTCATTTGATAGATCTTAGACCAACCAATATTAAAGCCAATCTAGATTATACTCTGGGAGAGTCTGCTCCTTCGATTACGACTATAAAATATTGGGTGGCAGAATTTAAACGAAAAATGGTATTGATAATGTCTCAGTATAATATTTGGCGATTTTTCCCCCACAATAAAGCCGAGTTTTTGCATCTGTTCGAAACCATGAATGAGACTTGAGTCAAACACTTCACACCTGAGACAAAGAAACAGTAGAGTGAAATTGTAGAATCGTGTCCAGAGAAGGCGAAGACAGTTCTATCTGTAGGCAAGGTAATGGCGTCTGCTGTTATTGATTATATCCAAGTTGGAAAAACAATCAACGGCGAGTATTATTCAAACTTATTGCATAAAATTAAGGAAAACAGGACGCATTTGGCCGCATTTGCAACAGGCCGCATTTGGTGAAAAAAAAATTGTTTCATCAAGGCACAAATCCTGAAAGAAATAGTTCTAGGTTGTTTAGTAAAAGGTTTTTAAGTTCTCTTTTAAATGTGGTAAAGAAAACAAAAAATTTTTGAGAATAATTGGTAAGTTATTATATTCATTAGGACCAGCAAAAGATTTGCCAACAACGAAGAGATGGGGTCTGCGGTAAATGGCTATTTTAAGGAGCTGTAAATAGGGTATCGAAACTATTGAATATCGATGCAAAAAGTGCATCAACTTGAAAGGATATTATGGTGAGAAATATAGAAAAACTTTTCCCAAATTTGTTGTATTTTCTTCGACCTCACTTTCTGAGCCTATGTAGTGATGCCCGTCTATTATAGAGTCCTTGTAATTAAAGTACAGGTCGCCAATAGATATACATTATCCGGAAATTGATGGGCCCTAGTAGTAACTCTACTCAAATTGGAGATAGCACTGCTCGGCAGTACATATAACACACGAACCGGATGATGTCCACTTGAAACTAGAGACCAAATGGGGTAAAATCCCGCTTAAGTTATTTTATTTCTTGATTTTATTTCCTTTTGAAAGGATGTCATCCTATAATACAATGATGTTAATGCTGTCAAATACAAGAGGAATATCTTCCAAATATTGATTATTTTATCATTTTCGTACAATACAATACAATGATGCTAATGCTGTCACATACAAGAGGAATATCTTGCAAATATTGATTATTTAATCATTTTCGTACAAAATTATATCCTTTCAGAAATTTTTCTTTTAAAATTGAAAATTCCATTTAACTTTTTTCAAAAAAAGTTGAGGATTTAAACGCGTAGTTACATTTGCCAAAATATAATACTTTTAGATAAGAGTAAATAAAAATTTTGTTCCACAAGCAAAAATTCAATACTCGCCAAAAGGAAATATTTTTTTTGTTACACATAGAGATTCTATAAATGGATAATAATGTTACTACGAAAAAGTTGTAAACCACAAAGGCTATGGAAGGTTAAAATTATAAAAGGACATAATTGGCATGATATGATAAAATAGAAAATTGCATAAAATTACCAAGACTCTTGTTCTTCATTTGCCACTAATAGCGATATCGTAGAAGGCATATGTATAAAGGCCAGTTTACACACTTTGTAATACGACCTGTCAAAAAGTCGAGTATTATGAAAAAGTCATATTATGTAAAATGCTTATGTTATGAAATTGACAGTCTGTAGGATTTTATTTTCGAAGTCCGATGGTTTTAGAAACATTTCTAAAAACTTGACTTCGGACCAGGGTTGTTGTTTTAGTAATATTAAAAAAAAGGTTAAAAAAAACAAAGAAAGTGGAAATAAAATATAAGTTTCAAATTAAATTTGCTTGTTATTCTAAAGAGCTGTTTTCATAAGACTTGAGTGTGATGGTGTAAATGGCCTACGTATGCAGAAATAATGTTGGTACGACTTTATGACAGTCCGATGAATTTCATCGGATTTTTTTTTCGAAAAAGCATACCATAGTGCAAACACCCCCATACATTACACAAATGCACTGTACAGTGCTGGACTTGAGCACTGAACTTGTGTCGTGTATGGCTGGCATAAGTGGCATAAGGGCACTGTTTTACGTTCAAAATATATTGACCGCGATACAAATATCACAATATATGTATATTGAACGTGTAACACTGACCTAAAGGAAATTTATTGAAATATATAAGATTTTGGCGGGAAATATGAAATCGCTTATATCTGAAAACTGAAAGCTGCAGAGCCAAATATTTGTCAATTTGCCCCTAGCCACAACACTTTATATGAATTGGGTGATAATATTTCTATAAATATTTTAATTAATTTTTATATTTTTTGGTCAAGTCTTCGAGTCACATAAGCTTCCCTTTCAATATTATTAGCCTTATTTTTTCCTCATATATAAAAAAAAAAAGTTCAAACTATAAGTCCTTTTTTCAGATCCTTTTTCCTATAAAAATCTCTTTTTCGTAACTTATGAATAATATTTTTTAATAAATCAAGTTTTAAATCCGTTTATATCGTTTTCCTTTTTTTTCTTCTATGAACTTTCCCTCCAACGCACACATACAAAGCAGGGTTTATATATATTTACAGCATGTTTAATAGGATTTACACTATTTTATTCAAGCAGTTTATTTTGTAGTGGTGGCAGTGAGCGCCAGCAATTGTAGCAGTAGTAAAAAATCTCTGCTTTTTTATGGTTATAGTTAGTATAGATGTTAAATTTTTACCTCCGTTTTTTTTTTATATAAAAATATATAAATGTTATTTTTCGCAAAATATTTATGGCACATACCATGACTGCTTTATATACACCACAACTTCTATGTGGCTGCTGCTTAACTTTGGGTCTGGAATGGTGTTTTTTGGTTTATCAAAAGAACCACAAAAATGGCAAAGAATATTAATGGGACAGTTAAAGCATTAGTGTTAAGTGAGTTTTCCAGATGAAAGCCAGAGAAAACAGGAAGGCATCGGCTGAGATAGCGAATTTCTTACTTTCAGTTACTTTCATCACTCCTTGATAATAAGCCAATCAAGGTTTTATAAAGCCTTCAATATTTACCCAAGTTTATCATTAATACTGAAACAGTCGTAATTTAATAACGACTTTAGTATTTGCCTCAATTAATACCTAATATTGAATCAGTCCTCGTTTGGCCCTCAATATTTGCATTAATCAATTTTTACTACTGAACAAACTTTAGTTTTACAAATGGCCCATTATTTTGTGAAAATTAATCCTTATCCTTATCATTAATCCTTATCACTTGCTTTAATCACTCCATAATAATCGTCGTTTTATAAAGCCATCAATATTTCCTTTAATCATTACATAATATCGAGATTTTATAAGGCTTTCAATATTTAGTTTCCTCAATTTTTAATAATACATCAATCGAGGGTTTACAAAGCAATCAATATTTGCCCTTAGTTATCATAAATACTGAAACATTGATGGTTTAATAGAGATGTTATTATTTGCCTCAATTAATCCTTAATATTGAATAAATCTTTGCTTGTTAACGCCATTAATAATTGCATTAATCAATTTTTAATTAAAAAAAAATTCTTAGTTTTACAAATCGTCCAATATTTAGTCAAAATTATTCCTTAGCACTAAATTATCACTAAATTATTTCCCTTAATCCAGTTTATGTAAAGCTTTCATTCAATATTTACTTTCCTCAATCCTTAATAGCACATCAATCCAGGTTTTATAAAGCCTGTAATGACTTCAATATTTGCACTAGTCAATCCCTCATAGTGGATAAATCTTTCTTTTATAAAGTCTTCAATATTTGTTTTAATCAATTCTTAATATTGAACAAATTATAGTTTTGCAAATCGCAAAATTTTTTCTTAATAAATCACAAATATGAAATCAATGATTGTGATTTATAATACGCTGAATATATGCTATAATCAGTGTATAATATTGAATAAATCATAGTTTTATAAAGCTCTATGATTTTTCTTAATCAATTACTAATACTGATATTAAACAAATACTGGTTTTATAAAGTCGTCTACATTTTCCTTAATCAATTTGCAATACTGAATCCGTTATGGTTTTATAAATTTCTCAATACTCTCCTTACCCAATCTTTATGTTGAATCAATGTTTGTTTTATAAAGCTTTGAGGATTTGGCGTAATAGTCATAATATTAAAAAATTTTGATTTTATAAATCCTTCAATCATTTCCTTCACAAATCCATACTATCAAATCATGGTTTGATAAATCCTTCAATACTTCCCTTAATTAATCTTTAATATTTATTAAATCGTGAATTTGTAGAGCCTTCTATATTTGTCTCAATCCATTCTTTTAACTAAATTAAAAAGATTTCAATATCTTCCTTATTCAATATTTATTTTAAACCAAACAAGGTTTTGTAAAGACTTCGATATTTAACTGAATCTACTCCCAGTACTGAATCTATTGTAAATCTTAATAGATACATGATTTTTAAATAATCATAATTTTACATACCCTTCAATATTTACCTTAATCAATTTTGGTATTGAATAACTACATATTTGTGCAACAAAGCCTTCAATATCTAATTTAATTAGTTATTATGGTTGTTGTTTTAGAAAGCCTTTTATATTTTTCTTATTCAATCTTCAATATTGAATTAATTGTGGTTTTGTGAAGTCTTCAATACTACTAACAAAAAATTCGTTGTTTTACAAAGCGCTTTATAAATAATTTAATCAGTCCTTATTATTGAATCAGTCACAGTTTTTTGAAACTTTCAATATCTGCCCTTATCAGTCTCTAATATTGAATCAATCATAGCTTTAAAAAACCCACAATATTTTTCTTCATTAATTATTATCATTGAATCAACTAAAGTTTCATAAAATACTCAATGTTTGTCTAACACAAAACTTAATATTGAATCAATTTTAATTTTATAAAGCCTTTATTTGCCCTCATCAATATTTAATGTTGGATCAATCTTTATTTTATTTTTTTTCATTTTATAATCTTTAATATTGAAACAATTTCTTTTTCAATCAACCGTGCAATAGTTTGTCTCAAATAATTATTAATATTAAATCAATGATGGATTTATATCATAATTTCAGAAAGACTTCATTATTTGTCTTAATCAATCCGCGATAATGAATTAATCATTATTATTGAAACAATTTTGTTATAATAAATCATGCAATATTTTTTTTTATCAATACTTAATAGTTAATCGGTCAAGGATTTTTATGTAAACTTCAATTTTTGTCTAATTCAATCCGAAATATTGGAGCAATTCTCTTATACTTTCCAAAAACGATTCTATTTTAAATATTTATGAAGACACGCTAAAATAAAAGATTGATTGAGAGTGTTTAAGGCTTCACGGAAGATTCTTTAGAAATAAGCTTTTCATTAAATTTGTGAATCATTTAATAGTATTCAATATCACATCACTTTTGTTAATATTGCGTCAATATCATAAAATTTCTTAGATTAATGAAAACAATTAATTTATTAATATCTGTAGAGGGTTTATTTTCGCAGAATCAAAGAAACTATAACATAGAATAATTGAAATTTGTGTAGAATTATTGAATGTTCATAATTTTTTGTAAATTGGGATAGTATTATAAAAATAAATTGTTGTTTAATGCAATTAATTTAAATAATTGAATGAATAAAAAATTTTCTAAAGGAAAATTTTCATTTAAATAATAAAAGAATTTTTTATAAAATTTGTGAATCTTTGAACAGTACTCAATGTCACAGTATTAATAAATAAATGCTTCATATTCATAAATGACACATTTGAAAGAATTTCTGAAAAGATTTTTTTTTTCATAATATTAATGAAACTTTTTACATAACTAAGAAATATTTCATATAATTAATGAAAGTCCATAAATTTTGTGCAAAACGAGACAGTATTAATCAAATTATATCGTTTTAATTATATGAACATAATATTTAATTAATCAAATTGTACATATAATTAATGAATGAAACCACTCATTACAGTAGTGTGTCCATCAATTATATTCAATGTCACACTTCGTCGAATTAATGAAAAGTTTCATAGTCATCAATGACACATTCAAAAAGTCTTTAAAAACTTTTTCCTTTGAACTAATGACCCCTTTATTAAAATTAATGAAGTTTTTCATAAAACTAATGGAAATTTTCATGGAATTGACGAAAGTTTATAAATTTTGAGACATTTGAAAAATATTGCAGAAACATTGTATCGTTTACTTAACAACATTTTTCAAACAATTAATGAAAGAAATACATCACTAAATTCGTGCTTCTTTTTATAGTCATCAATGGTACATTTAAGAAAATTTCTGCAGTCTTTTTTTTCAATAAATCAATTAAACATTTCATTAAATTAATGAAACTTAACGAAAATTTTATTGCAGTTCTGACAATTATGATTTACGAAAATAATTCATTATTATCATATATTGAAAGTCTAAATTAGTGAATTAATTTTTTTCTTTAAATTAATGAAAGTTTCATTAAACTAAGGACACTTAATTTTAAAAAACGTTTTTGGTTACTAACACAAATTTAATGAAAAATTCCATAACCAGAATTCTAATGCATATTAATGAGGAATAATAGTGGACATCGAAAAGTGTCCTTGTTAAAGCCAAAAGAAACGACACCAAGATCCCAGATACACTATAAGTAATTTCTTCGTGATATTCATGAACTTTTCATTAAACGGATGAAATTTGATGCACAAAGAACTTTTTGTAGGAAAAAAATTCAACCAATGGAACTCACATTTTATGATTGGATGGTTCTTCCATTAAATTATTGCAACCAAAAATAAATAAGAAATGTTTACTAATGAATTGTTTTCATTCAATTAGAGAAGAGTTTCGAATATTCAAAGAAATTAGTATTTTTTAATTTTTCAGGAAATTCATTAAAAAAAACTCAGACAATGGAACTTTTTTATTAATTAGAGATTTTCATAATGACTTTCTGAGTCGATTTAGCGGTGTCCGTTCATCCGTCTGTCCGTCCTAGAGATATATCTTAAAATGCGCCCCAGCAATCTCTGCTGGGTTCTAATAGTCACACAGTTGATTATGGAATGAAAACGTGTCTAGAAAAACTTTCTTCCCTCTTTGTAGAAGTCTTAAAATTAAATATTTGTTTTTTTTTTCTTTTTGTCATGTCAGCCCATTGTGCAATGTACTGTTGCTTTAAGTTGTTAGTGTTGGTAATAAGTAAATGTAATTAATTTTTTTATATTTTTATTTTTATATATGCGTGTGAATATATGGTCATTTTATGGTATTGTCATCACGTTTAGAAGTGATTAAAATGAGTTAAGGTTATTACAGCAGAAATGTGCAAAAAGATTTAATTATAACAATGAAAATCAAATTAAAAAATTGTAACTCTTTTATGAATTTTTATTTATGCAAAGCTTTGAAAATATACTAGCAATTCAATATTTAGTGGAAACAAGTAAAAAGTGAGTAGTATATTAATATTATATTGTATGCCAGTATATTAATATTATATATGGTCCTTACTTAGGGTTGCGACTAGAAGCGAAAAGTACTGAATTTGCTTTAAAATATTTTTACTTTTAAAATTATTTATATTCAACTTTTTACCACAATAAAATAATATAAGTGATATTGCAAAATCAGATTATTTGTAATAAAAAAGCCACAAATTAAATACATGAGAACTTAGAATTCTATGCTAAAACGAAATTTATCCCCAAAATAAGTTAAAAATCCTTTAGCTGTTATATAAATTATAATAATTGGTATAATGTTACCATATATACTAAAGGTTTTAAATTTTAAATGCAAAGAAAAACTCACCTTCTATCATTTTTTATAATGCCTTCCAATTTTTTATACAGCAGGAATTAAAAATTTATTTTAATTGAAAATTTATTAAATTTAATAATCACTATCATTTTTATATCACTATCATATGTAAAAATCTGTATTTTATTATTATTTAAATATTATTATTTAAATTAAAATTCTCTTTAACTTTAACTTTTCTGTAACTTCTCTTTAAATTTTTATCTATACTTATTGGCACTCTTTTATTTTGTCTCTTACATGTGTTATAAAAAAAAATCAATCACGCCATATAAAACGATTGCGCATGCGAATAACTAACGTTGCTTTTACATTTTACTAAACCGAACAACAATAATAACAGAAAATAGATAACAAAGCAAGAGAATGCAGCAGAGCAGCGCTGCTCCTCTTCATTAACTGTAAACACTAAAATGATGTGATGTACAGAGAGACAATTTTTTTTTCTTTTGGCAAATTTAATACAGATTTTATTACCATTGTACATATTAAACTTTTCTTTTTTTTTTTTAAGAAAACACTTATTTTATATTTTAAATTTAAGATTATATTCTTTACTTATAATTATACCACATTCACTCAAAACTGTTAAAAACAATTTAATTAAAATCACGAAAATAATCTGACGTCAAACACATCCGAACCGCATGAAAGTTACCACGATACTAAATGAGTTGGAGACATATTTAATTAAGTCACACTTAGAATTATAAATTGATTTACTTAAAATGTTCAATGAATTTATCCGTTTTTATTTCTCTATCGTATACATACAATGGACACCTTTATACATATGTCTATTGTTCACAATTGTTCCAATAAGATATGTACCACGTAGCAGATATAACTCACTCGGATTATTTTCTATTCCAAAAATGGTTCGCTGGTAAAACATTTGCCAACCATGAAGAGGTGGAGTCTGCAGTTAATTGCTGTTTTATGGAGCTAGACAGTTCTAACTATAAGCAGGGTATCGAAGCTATTGAATGTGGAGGTAAAAATGTATCGAGTTAAAAGAAGGTTATGATGAGAAATTAAGAAAAATTTTCCCAAATTTGTTGTGTTTTCTTTGTCAGCTCGCTTTGTTCAGGGACAACCCTCGTATTTCTATACTGTTTTAATGCAAAAGTTGTCATCCCTAGTGAATTTTTTGTCAAGTTTCCGGAAAATAATTTTATATTAACTTTTTTAGATCTGCGGCGATTTTATAGGAAAGATATTACAATCTGACAAATATTAAATATTAAGGTTTCTAATCTGAGCATTTTTCTACAAAATAAATTTCTTGAATTCATCAAAATGATAATGTTTATAACAAACATTTAAACTAGAAAAATTGGAAATATTTTGAAATAACAGCCATTTTCTATAAGTTCAAATTAAGAGTTCTTAAAAGAAAAATGGATTTTTCTGATTAATTTTTATTTTTCAGGAAATCTATAAATAATTATTTAATTTTTTATAAACAAGTTGGTACATTTTTATCAATTTAACTTTTTCATTATTATTTTTTTTTCATATTGGCGATTTTTTGTATTTAATTCGGGATAACTTTAAAAAAAAGTGCCAATACCAGCCCAAACTAATATGCCGCGTGGAGTATAAGGCAGTAAAACGGCCGCAGCAACAACAACAATTGCATCTAACGCTTACAGATTACAAATTTTAGATTAACAACAATAACAAAAACAACAGAAATATCCCAAGAATGATAAAACAAAGGATTACACTATCACGCAGACAAAGTTAAAATCCTCTGCGCATGGAGGCGCTCTGACGTCTCGCAAAGTGTGTTTAAACAAGAAACATAACATTGGGACAATTTATTATTATACCCTCCACTCCAGTGTGCAGAGGGTATATATAAGTTTGTCATTCCGTTTGTAATAATTAGAAAAAAAATTTTGGACCCCATAAAATATATATATTTTTGATCCTTATAAGAACCGGAGTTGATATAGCGGTGTCCGTCTGTCTGTCTGTGGAAATCACGATGGCGGCATCAATCGGCAGCTAGGGTGCTCGCTGACATAAAAAATGATTCACTAACATCCTGAATCGTCCAAATCAGTCGATTAGGGCCCGAGATTTGAATGAAGAACTAAAAAAAGTCTTGAAAAAATATAATTTTCTATGTTGTTCTTGTCACGATCACGCCCTCAATAGGATAGCTAAGGTGATCATTTTTAGTGAGAATGATTCTCCAAATTCATGGGAAGATTTCTATTTCAAAAATCATCGGTGGAACAGGTCCAGGGAAATCTCAGAAAATGTAAAAAAAAATTAAAAATATGATGTTTCTATATTGTTCTTGTTATTCTAAATGTTGTGTTGTTTTCATAGCTGGACTTGTTGTTTTTGTGGTCGTTGTGGTAATAATATAATAAAAACTAACCCTTTGTACATTTTTTTATCAACTCTGGTAGAAAAATTTTAAAGTTTCCATTGTTTTGGCATCACTAAAAAAATTTACTACATCATTTCTGTCATTGCCACGACCCTGCCCGATCGATTGGGTCACGGGAAAGGGGTTCAAATCGATCCAAAATTTTTTCGACAAGCGGACACTACGAGTTAATATAAAGGGAGTACAAATTCACCAGCATCTAAAGCAAAAAATGCTAAAATACCTAGTTGTTAATAAAAACAAAACAATGTAAATTTAGCAAAAAAAAAATTTTTATGTATTAATTTATTTAAAGAGAAAAACACAAAAATAACGTTTGATGTTGTATTTTTTGTGTGTAATATTTACATATACATACATACATACACATATTAAATAATACAAATAATATACATATATTCTATATATGTTTATACATAATAACTGCATGTTAGAAATAAATCGGTATATTATTTTATTTACATAAAATTCTGCAATATTTTGTTGTGGGAAAAATACATTTCTTTTGCATTAACAGAGTGTCACTTCATCTTGCTCAGCGTGACTATGCCACAGTAGATGGCGCCACAATTTTTGTTTGTTCTAATTAGCTTTGCAATTGTTATATCTATTTTAACATGAATGTCAATATTTTCAAATAGATATCATACAGAACAATGTTAAGAGTATACACGGGCTGATCTTTTATTTCATACGTTTCTTTTACAAATATGAACATAAGTTTGGCATATTAACTTTTTGTTGTCTTTACAAAATAGAGTTACCGAGTTCATCAATGAGTTTTTTGCTTTCAAAACAGTTCTACATAGTTATATAGAATTATTATTCTGCTTTACCTACAAAATATCTGATTGCGACTATATCTAATTTTTAAAAATTGTTTATATTTACTAAAGCATTATTATTCACATAAATACAAAATTGCACTTTTTAAATTTTCCATTCAAATTTAAGAAAATATCAACTCTAAAAACTGGAATTAAAAATTTCCAATTATAAATTACAATTAATTGAATTTCAGAAAATCATATCAAAACGTCGGAAATTATAATTTTAAAATTTAGAAGACATCAATTGCATCTTTAATACATAAATTTTATTCGTTAAACACAAATTGAAATTCAAAAAAAAAAAACGCCAAATACTTGTGTTTACATTTAAAAAATATTTACATTTAAAAAAAATATTGACATTCAGGAGAAATTAATAGCTTTTCAGTATCGCAATTCAGTAACTTCTTTTAACGATAGTCGAATCGTTAAAAAGAAGAAAATAGCAAAATTATCAGTAAAATTTTTAAACGATATTCGCTATTGTTAAACTCAGCTGTTGTTGTTATCTAAACGACAACCATTTTTGAGTTGTTTATTCAATCGATAAAAACTTGAATTTTTAGGTTGAAATGTCGTCATACATAAATAAAAATCATAAAATAGTGAAAATATTTTGCTTTAATTAAAAAACTTTTTTATATAAATAAAAAAATTAAATAGCATATTCAATTCATTATTTCATTTTCAAATAAATACACAGAAATATTAGTAAAAAAAAAATAGAGATATTAAACATAAACATAAAATCATTCTGTCAAACACGAAGTAATTTGTTTTTTCTATTCTTCTTTGTATTTTTCGCTTATTTTGACAGAGATGCCACTCGTTTACAATTTAAATAAATAGAAAAATAGTTTTGTTGACTGTCGTTAAGATGTATGTACTTAGTGAATCACTTAATCCTTAGTGCAAACAACAATAGCTGTCGATATATTTTGCGATTATCGGATCGTTGAAATTTACAGAATCACACTACAGAAAACATTAATTTAAATTCAATGAATTTTAGAAAACGTCAAATGATATTTAAGAATTGCGAACATAAAAACTGTTACATAAATAAACGCAATTTGATGAGAATGTTATTTATATATAAATGTTCACAATTTTTTTTGGATGAAAATTTGAAGTTTTTCAGAAAATAAAGAGAACAAATTATTTTATTTAAAATGTTTGGAACATTTGGTTTTTTTGCGTTTGGCATCCCTAATTTGAATATTTATTATTATAAATTTATTCTCTATGTTTTCCAAATATGGCAATATTTTAATATAAAAAAATTGAGAGAATTTTTTTTGGTTATTATATTGTTACTCCATCCGACCTATATGGCCGCAATGAAGAAATATTTGGCCAGTTAAAAGAAACTATAGGTTAGGGCGAGCTATTTAATTAGCAAAAACTAAATTAAACGAGAAGTTATGTCATATAACCGGAAACGCATGCATATAGGTATATAACCTAAATGCATGCCCATCAGCAACCACGATGACCAAAAAGCAAACACCGAAATAAATCCGAAATAATAGAAAAGACGAGAACCAACCCAAAGAATTTGCTGAAATAATTTGGTATTAAGTTTAACAAATTGTTTACATTTTCATTTACATTTATTATCAAGACTCAAACCGAGGTGGAGGGTATCAAAGATTCGGCACTGCCGAATTTAACACTCTTACTTGTTTTTCTCTTCAAATTATTTGTTAGCAAAAAAAAAAAATATTTTTATAAATTTATTAATTTATTTTATATTCATTAAATAAAAAATGGTCTTTGAACAAATTTTTAAAGACCATTGTTCTGTGCTTAAGAAAAAGTTGTTAAATATTTTTATACTACGTTGTTATTTTATTAAATTTCTTCTTTCATCTAGTGATATTTTGAGCAATTTTGGCATTTAGTGACCTTATTTTTAAGTACATTCCACATCTAAAAAGAAAGTTTTTTCCCTTCTTTATTTGCTTCAATGGCTTTTGTTTCTAACAAATGTGTTTGCAAATATGATGAGAAGACATGTGTATGACGTAATCTTCAGCTTTTATCATTTTTGGAAATTCATATTTTTCAAGAGTTTTTTCTTACATTTTCATTTAAATCTCGATTTAGATAAATTTTAAATAGCAACCTGTTGACAGGGTAAATGAATCATTTTCACTTAAAATGCACAACCCAGCTGATCAATTTTTTTTTTTTTTTTTTTTTAATTTATATACATTTCAACTTAATTCTAATCCCACGAAGCCATTCAGCTTGTCTGTAGGGTGTGAAATTTCATTAAATTAATATAATATTTTTCTTTTCATTGCGAGGACAAGAAATGTTTTTTTAAATATTATTTTCCTTTATTCACATTATTGATATTAATTAAATCTAAGGGCAGTTCATTAAAAGTGGAGGGTAAAATAACTCCCAAAGTGTTTTTGCCGTAATTGTTGCGATGACGATTCACCTTAAATCTGCCATCAGCACGGCGTCTTGTATTGTGGGTGTGATCGATCACTTGTAGAAAGCGGGTGTCTTCGTAAAATTCATTTATTAGTCTTGTGAGGTAAATACTTTTAATGTTCAGTATCTGCAGATCAGTGGCGATGTTGTTTTAACGTATGTTGTTGTAGTTATTAATATTGTTGTTGGGTGTGTTGTTGTTATTAATATTGTTATTGATCATATTGTTGTTATCGTTGTTAGGCACAGTATTGTAGTTGCTGGGCATGTTGTTGTTTGCTCTGTTGTTGTGTATGTTTTGTTTCGTTGTTTGTTTTTCCACAGTATTTTAAGTATTTGGTTTTGTGTTTGCAGAAGGGATCTACAATACGTTGCGCTTCCCCATGCAGTTATACCATGCCTCATATAGGATTCGGCAAGAGAGAAGTATGCCTGTTTTAATACATGAAAGATAGAGCAATGGCTTAAATGATATAAACTGTAAGCAGTTTTACGTAGTTTTTTTTTTTTTTTTTGAAGATGTTGTATGTGTGTAAGGCATTTAAAGTTTTGGTCAACATATATACCCAAATATTTATAAGTGCTTACTTTTTCGATGTGTGTGATACAAGTATCGGTATTGTCGAGGTTGTTATATTTGAATTGTGCAGACGATTGTAATCATGAAATTTTAGTTTTATATTATTATGTTGAAAGTGAGGTGGTTTTATGTGCATTAGTTTGTTTTTTTTTTTGCGTTTATTACAAGACCGTTGTCATGGCACCATTAAGCTGCAATGTCAAGCTGGTTTTGCATGATTTCACTAGCTGTTTTCAAGTTTTCATGCGCCACGATAATCGCTGTGTCGTCTGCATAAGCGAAAGTAGTGACTTCCTTCAATATATTAACCATTGATATATAAAATTGGTCCAAGTTTTGATATCTGTGGTACGCCAAAGTTTGAAGAAACTTCCTCGCTCAGCGTTTCATTTATTTTGACGCGACATTTTCTGCATTCTAAATAGTTTTTGAACCAATTTAAACATCCTCCTCTTATTCCATTTCGTTCCAAAATTTTTATTATGTTACAGTGTGACAAAGTATCAAATGCTTTGCTAAAATCTATGAACAGTGTTAAGCAGTGGTTATTATTGATTAAGCAGTTGAGAGTGTAATTGTGATTTCCACAAACGGACAAAGAGACATAGCTATTTTAATTCCGCTTGTTATAAGAATCAAGAACATATATGTACATATTTTTTATGGAGTCAAGACTTTTTTCATAATTATTTCAAATGACAAATGAATGACACTGGAGTGGAGCACATAAAAAATTATTTTTTGGCAAAACAAAATGTCAATGGTACTATGTCGAAAAACTAAGCTATCTTTAATATTGTACAATTTTTGTATTTTGCTACAGTCCTAATATCTGCGTTAATGAATATTTATATTGAACCAATCAAAGTTGTTCTTATACAATCTTTAATATTGAATTAATTTTGATTTAATAGTTCAATATTTGCCTCAGTCAATATTTATTAAAAAAAAATTCTTACTCAGTCTTTAATATTGCATCATTCATAGTTTTTAAGCTTTCAACATCTGCTTTCAAAGATTGATATCTTTATTATTCAATCAATCATAGTTTTATAAAACACGCAATGTGTTTCTTAATAAATTATTAACATTGAATCAATCACGGTTTTATAAAATCCTGAATATTTTTCTAAATCAAAACTTAGTATTAAATCAATTGTAATTTTATAAAGACTTCAATATTTGCCATAATCTATACTTGTTTTATAAAGCCTTCGAGATTTAATATTGGAAAAGTTTCGATTTTATCAATAGTTCAATATTATTTTCCTTTAATATAAAGGCAATCATGAATTTATACCATATTTTTTATAAAGACTTCATTACGTATCTTAATCAATCCGAAATATTGAATCCATCTGTAATATTGAAAGAAGTTTGTTTTAATAAATCATTCAATATTTTTCCTTAATTTATCCTTAATTGAGTTAAAAATAAACCAGGCCCAAGATAAAATGTTTTTTCTTTAAAAACTGCATAACGACTTCATTATTGGTCTTAATCGATCCAAAATAATGTATAAAGTCTGCAATATTTAAAATAAAAACATTTTATCCTGAGCCTCATTTATTTCTAGCTCAATCGTTGAAATTATAGAAGTCGAAAGTAAAAATCTTTTATTTTTATATTAGTAAAAAAGGAAAATAAAAAGTTTTTAATTAATATTAAATATCAACTTCAATTACCAAATTTGTTTGAGATGTAATAAAGAAATTTTAGGTAAAACAAAATATTTTAATATTAATAATAATTTTAGTTATAACAAGTAAGAAAATTATAGTCGGTCTAGACCGACTATACGATACCCTAAACCATGCGTTTAGAGACCCTATCTCTTAGGCCCAACTAATTGGATATAGAAAATAAGCATAAACCAAATTTGAGTGGCATTTTTATTAATTTTTTGCCTGCAGATATGAAAAAGTTCATATCGGATGCTATGACTATATGGTGACTAGGCCCAAAAATGGAGCGATCCCGACCATGAAGCAGCTCTATATGGGGCCTATGACTAAGAGTTGTCCCATAGGTATTATTTTTGAACTACTGATTAATGGATGTAATAAACACATACAAACCCAATTTGACTGAGATCTGTATGATAATTTGGAACTTATGGCAATTTATGTCGATTTCATAGGGGTCATTTGTATGGGGACTAGGTTTGAACATGGACCGGATTTCACCAATTTCAGTAGCATTGATCCCATGGCCGACGGAAGATTATATACCAAATTTCATCAAAATATATTCATATTTGCGATCTGCAGTTTGATTACAAGGTTTACATGGACACACAGACGGACGGACGGACGGACGGACATTGTTAAATCGACTCAAAAAGTGATTCTGATTCGATCGGTCAAATAAAAGACGGGTCTAGGGTAAATATTTTTGGTTGTTACAAACAGCAGCACAAAGTCATTATACCCAAACCACATAGTGGTATAGGGTATAAAAAGTTTTTTTTTGAGGTGAAACAATTATTTAAAACTTGTTTGATTTGTGGAATTACTAAAAAATTATTGAGATTAAAAAATTTTGAAAAAGGAAATGAATGTTATATTTCTTTGAAGTGGATTTTTAAATTACTTAGCAAACTCATATTCCTGGGCAAATAGAACTCCTATTTTTTTTTTTTTTTTTTTTTTTTGTAAATATCCCAAGGAATACTATAACAAGTATTTGATTAAAAGCAAAATTTAGGCATAATGGTCTTAGCTACAGGATGATTTTTTGTTTTAATAATTTCATTAAAATAAACCATCTTTCACTGATAAGATGGTAAAAAAAAGCTTTGTCAGCCTTTTAAGGGAATATCATAACGGAAACTCAATTCCAATACCCATCAATCAATCGTAAATACATTTCGTCAATTTTAAATCTGTACCTTATTTTCTTTTAATCTCCCTCCATTTTACACGAAGTTGCCTAAATTTGCATTTTTGATATTCATGCCTTTTAATATATTTCCGTAGCTTTCATATTGAACTCCTTCGAGTTTATATTTTTATTGTTTGCATACACCATCGATGATTGAATATATTTTTTGATTCAACAAAAAAAAAATACAAAATCAAGGAAAATGTATTTTAAAATATTAAAATATTATTCAAACAGCCATTTTTATATTTTTTAGTAAATATGTACCACCCTCTTTGAATTCTATCTAATTTTTTTTTTTTTTTTTTGCTAACAATTTTTTTTCGGTTATGACAACTCATCATAATTCTCCTTTTGGTTTTGGTATTATGATGATTTATAATAAAATATTTAATTTTTGTTATCACTGTGTGTGTGTGTGTGTGTCTGTGTTATAGAGACTTCCTTGTTGCATGAAACTTTGTCGTTGCTTATTTACTTGAAGTTTTATTACAAGAAAATCGCTACATTCATCAGAATTGTCTTTGGCCTTCGGTGTGTGTTTTGAAAGGGATAAAGATGAAAATTAATGTTGGCACACAAAACTTAATTCAATTAGCTAAAGCAAATAGTTCAGAAAACTCTTGGAAATTTGTGGCAGCACACAAAGTTTTTTCTTCTCTTCTTTATTGTTGTTTTAAGTTTAAGCCCATTTGGTAAATGATATTTCATAGAGATTTTACGCGATTTTAATTGGCCAAACAAAGAAACATATTACCTGGATATAAATGCATCAAATTTTAAGAAAGAAGTTTTTCGTTGGAAAAATTTATATTTTTGAATCACAATACAATAACTAAAACAAATTAGTTTTTTTTTATAATTTCTTTTGCCAAAAATAGGTAAATCTACCAAAACTGAAATACCTATAGATAAAAACTAACTGCCATATTACCAACTCAAATTAAAAGCCATCTTTAAACTCTTCGCAACCATCTAGAGGTTAGAGATAGATTTAGAAATGTTATTCCTTTGGCTAATAATATTGTTTTTAATTTTCCCATTTGATTTCACTGTTGGCCAAAAGATAATAAAATTTTAAATACTTTCAACACAAAATATCAATAACCGCCAACAGCACTCCTATATTGTTTTGAAAACATTTATGGCTACTTTTAGTAATCATTATAAAGAAAAACAATATTTAACATCTACAATTGTAGCTCCTCCCTGAGCTCGTCCAGCTTAACGTATTAGCTATAAAATTTCGTTATACAACTCGTCCATAAACTATAATGACTTATTATTATTATTATTACTTTGGTTTTTATTAATAACAATTATGCAGCAACTCTCTTTTACACACAAAAGTGCAGAAATCCCGTGTGGAAGATGGGTCGATAGCAACAAAAACTGCATTGAGCAGATTCACACACTTGTACAACACTAACTCACATATAGAGGGAAATCCATTTTATTCGTGTTTTAAAATGTTAATGTATTTTTGTTAGGAATAAAAAAAAACAAGGAAGGATATACCGGTGATATCCGGCTATTTAATGTACCCTATACTGAATAATGGAAACTAACCAGCACTAGGTAAAATTAAGAAGGTCAAGCACCGCGAAATAAACGATGTGCTGAGCAGAAAAACAAATTGATAAAGGACGGTAATCAAGCTGATGCAAAATGTCCATGTCTTTGTTACGGTTTCTCAAACTACTTTTGATTATTTGAAACAAAGAAGAAAAGTAGTTATAGAGTTCCGTATGTGTCAAATAAATTAGACCTCCAGATTATAATTGAATTGAATCTTTTTTAAAAGGGATAAAAACGGGTAAAAATGGGTAACTGAAACTCTTAAAGGTTTTATAAATTTAAAAATTCAATGAAATTCAGATATCTGCAATAAAAGCAATTTGTCTCAATTTGATATGTTTTGGCACGAAACTGTGGTATTTTTTTGGGTTTGGAAGCAAAACGAAGAAATGTAGTAAAAACCAATAAAAGACATATTATTTGTAGGTTCAAAATAAATTATTAATCAATTAAGAACATACAAAGGTGGTCCCAGAATAACCTGATCAGACAAAGTAAACACAATAAATTTGGCAAACATTATCGTTATTTCTCAACATAATCTCCTTTTTAGCCTGATACACTTTTAACAGCGATAAGAGCTGTCTAGCGCATTAAAATAGCCAGCTCTTCATTGTTGGCAAATTTTATTACACTGAGCCATTTTTTCCAAGTTCTGAAATAGAAAATAATGTTTGTTAGTTCATGGATTTTGACCATTGCAATAGTGGATGTGTGAACTGTTGCATTGACTTGATAAAACAACACTTTTTTTTAGCCAAATGCGGCCTTTTTTTCTTAATTTCATCACTAAAATGCTGCAATAAGTTAGCATTATAGTCGCCGTTGATTGTTTTTCCTTTTTGAAGATAATCAATAAAAATTAACCTGATGGCAAAACAGACGCCACAGATGGAACTGTCTTGGCCTTCTTTCAACACGATTCTCCCATTTTAGTCCACTATTTTAATCGTTCTTTTGCCTCAGCAGTGAAGTGATGGATGTGAAACATCGCCAAACACTTTACTGAGGCATCTTCACGACGTTGCACATTGGCGCCCTTTGAACAAATGATGTTGCAAAAATCAAAAATTTCATGGCATAGCACCTTGCTCAAACACTTGTTTCATAGATTGAACAATTATCTATCATAGGCCTTCTAAGTTATTTGATTATCTCAATTGGTTCAAAAGTTATGATTTTTTGAACGAAAAAACTCAAATGGTGCCACTATGCGTCTTGGAAAAGAATCGCAAATTTTTAGAAGCTTTCTGTAGCGTATGCACCCTGAAGATCTGATTCTTCATGCTTATAAAGTTTAACTGACGCAAGAACTGTAGCACAATGACCAGGCGTCGCGAAGAGAATTCGATGAATGAATTATTGAACATCAACAAGTAGATGCTGCGAAAAGAGGAAAAATTGGAGAAAAAAATTGTAATTTTGCCATTTCCTAAATAAATAAACCAAGAATTATTAAATACTAGCTGTAACCCGATGCGCTTCGCTACACCCATCGTAACGAAATAAAAAACTGGGAATATTTAATTTATTTACGGCGATTTTTTATTCTTGCGATTTTGGCGTTGTTTTGATTCTCGCGATTTTGACTTTGGAAATTTTTGATTATGTCGATTTTGGTAATTCGCCTTTTTCGGTTTCTGGCGTGTTTTGATTTTGGCGATTGTTGTTTTTTGCGATTTTTGGTTTTGGCAATTTATGATTTTTGGCGATTTTTGATTTTTGCGAGGATTTCTGTTTGTTTTCGATTTTTGATTTCGGCGATTTTTGTTTTTTGCGTTTTCTGATTTTGCTGATTTTTGATTTCGCGATTTTTGTTATTCGCGATTTTCGTTTTTTGCGATTTCCATAGTAATTAATGTACTTGACAAAAAATTCAAGACTGTCATTTTCATAGTACTTCATATTTTTTTTTCTTTCAACGTTGATTAAAACAAAATTTATATACTTAACTATAAAGAAACAAATAGTGTTAAATATAACAATTTATCATAAACAGTCCCATAAACGGGCTCTCAAGTATATTCTATATAATATTTACAAAAATTTTTTAGATAGCATGTAATACTTAACAATATATATATACTTATACAATATATATATGTACATATTTATTTATGAATTAATGTAAAGAAAAAATTTAAAAAACATTACTTTTATATTGAAAAAGATAAAAGTTACAGTCAGGAGATAAAAAAGAAGAAAATGACAACTATACAGAAAGCCACCAATAATTTCTAAAATTTATGTTTGGGATCATATTCCTATCTCTTGCGTAAACGCTAGTGTCAAATCTGCAGTTGTCTATTGTTAGTTCTTTGCAATTTATAGTCCTAATATTGGCGCGTCTACAAATGTGGTAAATTATAGGAATGCCACTTTCGTTTTGTATAAAACCATTGCTATCAAGGTATAAAAAGGCCTCGGGTGTTACGTATCCGCTTTGTAACGATCTATATATATATATATTCATGATTAGCATAATAGGGAGCCATAATTAAATTATTTTCGTAGCATTCAAGACTTTTTGTAAAATGATTTCTTATTACATGAATAATGAAATTATCAATTCTGCCAACTTTTGCTTCATTGTATTATTTTTATTTGATATATATTTTATGTAGTTACTATTTGGAGATCTATAAAGAGACATACAACTCCTCAGACATTTTCTTTCGAAAATTCTCATTTTTTCCATGTAAGATGGTGAAATATTGAATCATATTTGACAACCGTATATCAGAATAGGTCGTATTGAAGATTGATACATAATTATTTTAACCCTTGACTTGATATATTTTGAAAAAAAAATAATTTTTTTATACGTGAAAAATGCTTCTCTCGCTTTTAAAAGTTGAAAATTGATGTGATCATTGAAATATAAAAATTTATCTAAGTGAACGCCTAAATATTTTACCACTGCCTTATTTGGAATATTTATATTGTTATTTGATTTAATACCAAACGATTTCCAATTCTATTTAATATTGTTGTTACAGTTTCCAACGGGGGGACGAAAATTATTTATATTAATATTCATTTGCCAATCAGTGGCATATTTTTCTACAATATTAAAATATTTTTGTAATTTTTCATTGATTTTTTCAATTTTATTATCAGCGTGGAAAATAATAATATCATCGGCAAAACCAATCATATTATCAACTATGCATAAGAGATCGTAAATGAATAAAAAAAAGAATAGGACAATTTACAGTACCTTGTTGTAAACCATTAACAAAGGAAAAATTTTTTGTACTAACTTTGTCTTTATCAGAGACTATAAAACATTTGTTATTTAACATATTATTTATAGTAATAATTAGATGTATAGCAAATTTATATTTACATAATTTGAACATTAGACCAGAGATCCAAATACTATCGAATGTTTTTTTTTTCAAAATCTATTAGACAAGCTCCCTTACATAAAGATTTATTAAGATTCCAAAAAACGTTTGAAACCAATAAGTTTATTGCGTGAATTGTTGAGTGTTTAGATTTGAACCCAAATTGGTTATCATTTATTAAATTACTTTTTTTTTTTGCAGAATTCGATTATGTTGTTGTTAATACAAACCCAAAAACTTTACTTATATTTGGAAGTAAGCTAATTGGGCGCAAATTCTTCGGATTACTTGTATCTTTTTCCTTTTTTTTTTGGTATAACTACAACTTTAGCAGTTTTCCAAGCATGAGGGAAATATGAATTGTTAAACAAATTGTTAAAAAGAGTGCAATATTAGAGAATTATTTCTTCTGGAATGTTTTTTAATTCCTGAAGATTATTTTTTCCTTAAATGACAGAAAATGTGTTTACATTTTATTTTTTGATGTAAAAAAGTCTTCATTTAAATGGTGCGTGGTAAAGAAGAAGAAAGCATATATTACAAAAATTCATAACTGCACTGTATTCTTAATCGGACCGGTTTCTGGCATTTCAGCCTTCATCAGCGATTTATTGAACATTGTGATAATTGTTATATTTTAATTGAATAGATTGTTTCTATATGAAATTTTTCTACTTGGGGCGGCCGTGAGGTTTGAACCATGAACCTTCACATACACTCGTACTTGCACTTTTTGATCAGCGCTGTATTTTGCTTTCTTCTTCTTTACCACGCACCATTTAAACAAAATTAATATTAATTACAGTAGTAATTACAATATGTCTGAAAAATTACTATAAATCTAACAAAGTCTTCATTTAATTGATTGGCCTTTTTAAAGGTACTAAATGTAGTTATAGAGGATTTACTGTTTACATATTCATTTTTAATTTCCAAAAAACTAGAGTAGCAGTTATCCACTTTCAAATGTAAGCTATTTTCGAGATCAATTTCTTTAAAAGAGTGAATTGATGCCAGATAGGATCCAATTACGTTTAGTTTAACATTTTTTACGATAAAGTCATTAGTATTATTATCTATTTCTAAATCACCAGAATTGATTCCCGCCTTTCTAAGTAATAATTCTTTACCTTGAGGAATTTTAACAACATCAATATAAGTGATTGTGTTATTTTAAACTGTTTTTTTGTTTCACTAAACATTTGAAGGATTTTTTTGATCAATGTTTTTGAGTTTATCTTGAAAATGTTTATTAACAGATAAAATAAAATTATCGGTTATAAGATTTTTGATAAGTTTTAATTTAGTTTTAAGTAACTTAAGTTCTATGTGTGTCAAAAAACATTCTAATCGGTTATGTTTTTTTATAGTAGTAATAATTTTACTTTTTTCGACTTGGAATTTTCTTAAAGTTGGAGTGATAAAGTTTTCAACCGAATTATTACTCTTAAATTTTGGAACGGAGTTTTCTATTGAATTTACTATAAAAAGTCTATTTCCGAATTTGTCTGATTTCTTTCATTCGAGATTAGATCAACATTTTTTAATTGATTTATCATAGAATTTTTAAATTTTTTCCTGTTAGTTTTTTATAATTGTTTTTACGTCAGGTAATTCTTTAGAAAAAATTTTCAACGTTTAAAATCTGAATTTGGATAGTATTTCATATTTGCTGTACAGGAGGTGCCACGTCCATTGGTCACATTAATAACTCATGGTTTCGCACAAAGTTACACATCACATTTTAAATATTTATATACTTCGTATGGCGGGTGCCACTCCCATTGCTCCGATCCTTCCTATTTTTAATCCGACTATTCACACTAATAACTTATGAACTCACACAAAGTTCCATGACTTTCTCTATTACAGTACTCTAGATATATGACATTAAATGTTAACTTTCTGTTGTGGGTGCCACGCCCATTGGTACGATACAGCCCATTTGAACAATATTTCTTTGCAGATGTTCCCCATATTTATAGATGTCTATCTTCTGGTACATTTTTTTTGTAAAATTCATTTATATATAAAGCACATATTTAAGCTTCAAATAAAAACCGATACAATACTGTGTCTGCGTTTATTAAATTTATGTTGAATTGTGAATTGGCTAAAATTGATCAGCATGCCTTTAGGATCTAATAAAATTATTTATGAATAATAAAAAAACTGTTCTAGAATTTGTACTCGAATTTTGAGGACTGGGCTCTACTAGTCATAACAAAGGGCTTAAAAATCAATCAATTTTATTGTCCTCCGGTACTTTAAAAACCAGATTAATATAAATTTGTTTGTAAACGGTTTTCTAAATAAAAATATTAATTTTTTTTTAATTCATTATTTACCAGTTAAGACTAGAAAAAGGGTTAGAAAAGTTTTTATTGTACTTTTTTCTACATTAGCCCACATTTTGTGCTAAGTACAATATAGAGATGTAGGGTACATTAAATATGATTCGTCAACAACTTTAGCAAAACTAGAAAAGCTCATCATTTAAATAATTTTTACGAGCTAATAGAAGTTGGGAATAACAAAAACAATCGTAGAGAAAATAAACCTTTTTACCCTGCACTTTATACGCTGCAGCATAGTTAAACAATAACAAATGTGAAATGATTACAAAATTTTAATGGGTAATTTTTTATTTGTTTGGAAAAAAAAAAGTTATGATGTTTCAAAGGCATAGGAGTGGTGAATAGAATAGAATAGTAATAGATTTTTTATTTGTTTTTTGTTATATTTATGAGGATAAAGTGTAAAATTTTTGTAGTTTTAGCTTTAGGACTTAAATAGTTATGAAGTTTAGTTTTAACAAATAATAAATGAAAAATTTTTTTTAAGTTAAAAATTGGGTGTAACTTATATAGAGTTAGATGGAAAAAAATCATAACCATAAATTTTTGACTTCTTTTTTTTCGTTATACAAACTATAATTCCCAGATGAAAATTTGACCAAACTAATAACTAAATGTTGGTTAAGAGCTAATTAAACATTTCATTGTCAGACGGCTAAATGGGACTTAAAAGCCACTAAGACACATTTCTTTCTCTGTTTAACATTCTGCCTAAAATTTGTCAATTGACTTATCCGTCTAAACGGTTTAGTTATGGCCATCACATTAGAAGCAAATAATCCTGCTGTTTGCCAAGCATATCTCTCTCAAAGTATTATCTAAAATTCCAATTTATTAACAACATGCTGTTGTTCAAAGTTTCCTTAATCTTACACATATCCTTTGCCAATGTTTTTTAATAGCCAATACCAGATGCCGTATTCCGTTAGTGATGGGTAAATCCTTCATGCTGTCATAAAAGTATTTTTATGTTTCTACCATTAAAATATAAATAAATTGTAATAAAAATTGTTGTTGATTATAAAAAAAAAAATTGTTTATGCTCGTATATACAGGGCAAGTGTGTGTGAATGTGGGTGTAGATGTGTTATGACCATCCATCCATCCATCTACCATTCACGCGAACATGAATGTGCATGCAATTGTATAACTGACGACCGACATACCATGAAAACAAAATGTTAGCACATGTTTTAATTTGTAGCATTTTATGCCAACAAACGTATAAATGTTAAAATACAAATAATAATTTGTTTAAATACCTTAACAAACATTAAAAATATAAGTAAATACTTTTTTATATGCGATACGTTATAAAAGTTATGGCTCCACATGAAAGCGAATTTGAAACGTAGAGATGCGGCCTGCTATTGTTTTGTATGTTGTTGGTGTTTAAAGCGAATTGAGTTTTAGAAATAGAGTTGAAAATATTCCAATAAATTTTTTTATGAATTTTAAATGTTATGACGTTCTGTATTGCGAAATAATAAATAATGTTTTTTTAATAACATTTCCCATCATTTTACTTTTTGCAAATTTTCTAAAACGACGCACAGTGCACAGCGCCCATATAAAATAGAATTTAAATAGAACGAGCCATCGCACGGTTATGATCTGTGGTGCATATATGAACTTTTTTTAATGGTACTTTTTAATGAAAATGTACTTTTCAGTGAAAAGGTACATTTTAAAAAAAAGGTACTTTTTTTTAATAAAAGTTACTTTTTTAGAGGAAAAGGTGCTTTTTTAAGAAAATGTACTTTTTTAAGAAACAGTATATTTTAAAGAAAAGGTACTTGTTTAAAAAAGGGGATTCATTTAACTTACGTTTTGAAGAAAAGATATTTTTTAAGAAACGGTATTTTTTAAGACTACTTTATTAACTCTTCTGTTTGTGGGAAGATCCGTGGGGACGTTTTTTATTTAAAAACTCTAACAACTCCTTAATGTCGTATGGGTTGAATATCCGAACCGTACATGTGTTCTAAGAAAAAAGTGTGCTGAGTCGATTAAAGCTGGCTTTGAAGCGATACAAGCAATAGTTTATATTTTATTGAAGTTCAATGACGTTTAGTACGTGTTTAGTAGTGAAAAGGTGCCTACGGACCTTGTCCTATTATTAGAAAAAATTGCAAATAAGCTTGTTGATTGGTTTTCTTTTTTTTTTTTTTTTTTGTTACCTGTATTTCTTTGTTTCAATTGAATGCCTACAACAGCGATTTGTATGTATGTCAAATAACTAAAATCAATGAGGAGTAAGATGAAGACGACGAAAGAGAATTAGAAACTGCTCTTGCCACTATCGAAACTTTTGACAGTTATTTTACATCTAAAATTGACACGAAATGGAGTAAAGTTGCAACAACGTATACCCGCCTTTGTGCGGCCAGTGAAAGATATGATCCCTACACCATATTCCACATGCTCATCACCGAAGATATGGCGTATATTATCGTAAGGGAAACCAATCGAAAAGGCAGGGAAGTAACAACTGTTTGGAATTCGGCAAATCCTACGAAGAAAAATGAATGAAAACAGTCACTCTAAATGAGTTCGATGAATTTTTGGATATCGTTTTATATGTTGTGCTGTCTATATCGAATTGTGAGCCTGATAAGAAAGTGTGGGACCGAACCCATGCTCCAATATACAAAGCCACAGTATGATACGACCGATTTATGCTCATCAAACAATAAATTCGCTTTGATAATGCAAACACGCGACGGGAGCGATTAATAAACAGTGAAACTGCCGCTTTGCCAACGTTTGGCAAATGTTGCAGGCCAATTTGGCAGCAGCTTACATCCCGCACGATTTGCTGATGGTGGACGTGCAATTATTCCCACCTAGAAGCCGCACACGGTTAACACAATACATTCCGTCCAAGCTAGCCAAGTACGGAATAAAATTTTGGTGGCTGTGCGATTCGAAACCTTTTTATCCCCTGAAAGGAATGATTTATTCTGGGAAGTTACCTGATCAAGAGCGTGAAGTAAATCAAGGGCAGAATGTTGTGTATCAACCAGTGGAAAGATATGGATGCAGGCCGCACAATTTATGCTGAGATTTTTTTCTTCTCGTTCGATGTGGCGCGTATATTGATGAGGCAAAAAAGTGCATTTGTTCGAAGAGTACGTTCAAATAAAACATTTCTTCCAATGCACTATACGTGCAATGGTTATTCTGGATTATGATAATAACTCCGACGTGGATACAATGGATCCGATGCTTGGCACATATTCTTGCAAACGCTCAACAAAACGCTGGCCACTTACAATGTTCTACGATTTGGTAGATATTGCTGCATTAGGCTGCATTTATCATATGTAATGTATTGGGGCGAGGTAACTCCTTTTCCCAATAATATGAGTTAATAACAAAAAAACTAACTGGTCTTTGTGTGTAAGCAAAAGAAAAGCGTCCTGCTTTATTGAATTCTTTCTTATAACTAACTTACAGTAATGAGATTCATGCTGTATTTGGTTTTCTACACCATTTATGTACTTCAAGTATATAAAAATGAAAAATTGGCGCGATTCTAATAGCCAGTTATATTATTACATGGTAACTTAACGAAAGTTGCTCAGTGAGTATTAGTAATAAGAGATCAGTAGAAAATTGAGATTAGAGATTAACAAAAGATAAAAACATATATATGTATAAAAACCATGTCTGTTGAACACGGTTCAACATAATGAAATAAAGGCAGTCGAAAAACCTATAAGCGACGCACAATGGCGCCCGTAGAGCAAACGAGGTTGCAAAAATCAAAATTTTCATGTGCGCCGTTGAAGTTTTGAATAAACCCATGTTATAGGAAACTTTTCAACGATTTCAACTATGCTACTCTTAATAATATCACATTTTTAGTTTAGAAGATATAACCGTTCAAAGTTGACCGACTTTCGGTTTTCAAAAAAACACACAATTTTTAGTCAGTTTGTTGCGATTTCAGGTGTAATATCACGAAAAATAGGTAACGAATCGCCTTATTTTTTGTTTGTATTGATTGATGTATTTATTAAATGTATAATGATAAAAAAAAATTAACTGTTTGCTTTGTGTTTCTCCTGGTAAATCACTATTTAAAAACTATCCGTTTTTTCACTATTTTTCAATTTTGACGGAAAATAAAAAAAATCTATATTCTTCTATAATTGTCATATTTGCAAAAGGTGTTCTTTGATTATTTCTTTACATAATTCAAAAGGTTTTATCAGCCCGTACGTGCCCGTTTGGCTTCCAGAGGTAAAAAAGATTAAAAAGACATGGTTGCAGAAATTGTATGGCGTGCATCCCTTACATGTTTTGACTGAGAGTAGTTTGGTCTAATAGTTTGAAAATTGCATTTTAAGTCGGTTGTCTACCTGTGAGCCTCTGCCAAAGTCTACTCCCAATATTCTGTTACAGACACGGGATGCACAAAAAAACTACTCATTGAAATTCGCAGGTACGCACCTCACTTAAAAATTACTTTGGAGTAAAAATGGTCAAGAACAATATTGACTTATGGTCCCTCCAGGTAGCCACAAATCTTATTTAGACACGAGCATAATATCAAAATTGCATAATTCAGCCTAAATCCACATGTATGCAGGGAACAGTTAAATTTTTGGGCATGGTAGCGTAAGCCTATGTATTGCAAAATAAGCATAATGCCTGGATTAGTCTACGACTGAAAGTTGGCGCAACAAGTACTGAAACCATGGCGTTAAACAATTTAAGTACTGAAAACATGGCGTTGAACAATTTAAAATTATTTGAACTGTTTAGAAGGTCAACCACATCAAATTTTTCACGGAAGCTGCTTTAGAAGAACTTGATAGCTTATACGGAAATATTGAGAGAAGCGAAATTATAAAAAATAATTTTTATCTGATATATGCAAATATTAAGGCAAATTGGGTGAAATCTAATCGAACCATTCAGAGCTTCAACTCCAAATACGAGGACTGGCTTAATGAAGACACCATCCTGGATATATTGACAGTAGATAAACCCACCACATCAACCAGAGCAGCAAAAGGAAGGCCAAAAAAAAGTATTGAGGAGTGTTCAATTTTCACAAAAAAGAGGAAACTTGCCGATGCCACCAATGACTTGACCACGAAGCATTTATCGGACGCGCTGTCTATTAAATATACAAAGGATAGTGAAAGAGTTAGGTCGCAGATTACAAAATCTGTTGCTGATGCAAGCCCACTACGACTAAAAAGG
Organism: Cordilura impudica; assembly: GCA_963682025.1. NCBI lineage: Eukaryota > Metazoa > Arthropoda > Insecta > Diptera > Scathophagidae > Cordilura > Cordilura impudica. The sequence goes on along the minus strand of OY821519.1, from coordinate 251,454,829 downwards.
ATTAAGGAAAGCATTCCCACGCCCACAAACGCACACATTAAAAAGTATGGTTCCGAAGAAGCCTTGGCCTTGTTTATGGACTTACAACTTTCCAAAGAAAAATATGAGATACCACGGGCATCCTTGATGCGACACGGGGCTGATGTTTTACCAGGATACAAGCATATTACGCAAGCCAAAATAAATTCACGACCACTGCATACGGAGTTTACGGAAGTCTCTGTGAAAGCCAATCTGCAGGATCTCATGGGCCATCCAGCAAAACTGTTGTTGGAGAGTCTTCCTGAAAATGAGGTGAAAATTCTTCCTGAGAAACTGACATTGATCAGCAAATGGGGCTGCGATGGATCATCCGGACAATTCGTTTATAAGCAAAGGATATCTTCCGATGACGCTACAATATCGGACGGAAATATGTTTATGGCATCTGTTGTTCCTTTGCGGCTAAAATCTGATGTTTCCCTAAACTGGAAAAATCCACGTCCGTCATCAGTGCATTATTGCCGACCAATAATATTTCAGTTTGCAAGGGAATCGGCAGAACTCATAAGGACCACGGTGAAGGACATTGAAGAACAAATAAGCAAGATTAAGCCTACAAAGCTGCAAATTGGAGAAGGAAAATATATTGAATGCAATTACGAGTTCCACCTGACCATGGTTGACGGAAAAGTCGTAAACGAACTGACAGGAACAACCTCAACATTGTCATGCCCGATTTGCAAAAAGAGTCAGAAGAACTTTGGTAATTTAAATGATTCTACAAACGAGGAGAATTACGAATATGGAATGTCACCATTGCACGCAAGGATAAGGTGTATGGAGTTCTTGCTAAAACTGGCGTATACCCTACCATAAGAGGAGGAAAACTTCGATGAAAATACATCAATAAAGGATAAGGAAAAGATCAGAAAGAAGAAAATACAGGATGCTTTTTTAAACAAGCTGGACTAAAAGTAGACCGTCCCAAGCACGGATACGGTAACTCAAACGATGGAAACACTTCTAGGAGATTTTTTTAAAATGATGAGGCAGTAACTAGAATCACAGGAATTGACAATCAAATCGTGAAAAGATTGGGAACGATCTTGAGTGTTTTAAACTGCAAAGAAAATGTCAATTCTACAAAATATGGAGAATATGCATCGAAAACTGCATCTCTTTTAGCAGAAATGTATCCACAGAAGAAGTTGACCCCGACCGTCCATAAAATATTGGCGCATGGCAAAAATATAATTGAGTACCAGTCTTTGCCAACTTGAGAGCTTTCTGAAGAAGCACTGGAGTCTCTTAACAAATTTTATAAAAAATATAGATTGCAGAACACATTCAAAGCATCAAGGGTAAGGCAAAATGAGGACCTCTTCAACATGTTGGCAGCATCTTCCGATCCACTTATTTCTTCCCTGCGGCATGTGAAGTCGCGAATAGAGTTAGAAAATAATTATAGTTTAGAAATGATTAGTCTTTTAGATATACCTTCTCTTACGAATTGTGATGAATATTTTAAGGAAAATTGAAAAAATAAATTTAAAAAAGAAGTAATTTTTTTTTAATTTATTGGGTAATAATTTAAAACATAAAACCCTAAAGAAAAAAAATAAAAACAATCCAAAAATGTAAAAATAATTTTTTTTAGTTACCATAAAATTGATTTTCTACAAATTTTAACTTTGATAACCCATAAGTAGGCCCCTGCAAAGCGTAGCACCCTTTCCAAACGCTCATTTCATAGGCTGAACAGGTATCTATCATATGCTGTTTAAACTGTTCAATTATGTTATTCGGTTCAAAAGATATGATTTTTGCAACGAAAAAACTCAAATGGCGCCACTGTGCGACGTTCAATTGCTCATGCCGCGATTGCTCACGACACAATTTGCACTGCCTAATAGTGAAGCTACTCCAGGATTAGAAGCGCTACAGAAGCATTCAATGCAAAGTTAAAAAATAATAATTTTGAAATACACAAAAGCCGAAAAACCAAATATTTTTTATTCTTGTAGGCAGTAGCAAGACCGACAGCAGGAGCTGCATTTTCATTTGCACCTCGATCAAATCGGCCGTCATGCCAGTTATGTCGTGTGCTGAGCATTCAACTTTGCTGCATCGTTGCAATACCTGCACACTCGAACTGGAAAATCAACAAGAAGCATCACAACAGTAATTTATTTCATTTTCTTATGTATTTAAATATTAAACAAGCAGAGCCCAGCCCTCGAAATTCGAGTGCAAATTCTAGGAAATTTTATTTTCTCATTTAATAAATAATTTTATAAAAGCCTATATACAATTCAACACTTTTTAAATAAAATTCAATAAATTTCATTATAAATTATTGTTGAACACACAGAAGATATATAAATGAGTTTGTTAATAAATTATTTTGTAAGAGCCTAGGTATGCTAATCAATTTTAGCTAATTCGCAATTCAACACAGGGCTTTTTATATTTATAATAAACACACACACAGTTAGTATTCTATGTATGTAGTAGCAACTTTAAGTGAGCATTATTATTTTTTTTTTTTTTTTATTACTACAAATCTTATTTATTTATTTATTTATTTTTATTTATTTATTTGTATATTGGTCTATAGAAGTAACCCTTACAGACTATTTACAAAGAAAAACATTTTAAATTCCAAACAAAAATGCTCCAGACGGTGCAAATCTGTAAATCTAGTGGACAGCGAAAAAGAAATACCTTTCAAATGAGGTACGTTTGATCAAAATTAGTTATTAACTACAATTTTTATATCGGTCACAAGAAATCGCCTTCGCCAATTACTATTATAGATAAAAACGAAATTGTAAAAAAAAAACATTTCTTGTGCCATTTTATTACTTCATATAACCTAACCATAAAAACAAACCCCATTAAGCAAAATAACATACAAGGTTCCTGTGGACCGTTTTCCTATTTTAAAGCCAATGGAAGACTCACTAGTCGGAGGTTTAAAAAATAAGCTTTTTTAAGAAAAGGTACTTTTTCAGCTTTTATAGAAAATGTATTGCTTTCAAAAAAGGTACTTTTTTAACAAAAATTACTTTTTTAAGAAAAGGTACATTTTTAAGAATAATTATTTTTTTAAATAAAATTTTTTGGAGAAAATATACTTTCTAAGAAAAGGTTACTTTTAAAGAAAATTTATAATTTTAAAATTTTTTAAAAAATGTAATTTATTCTAAGAAAATTTTCGTTTTTATAAAGAGGTTCTTTTTTTAAGAAAATGTGTTTTTTTAAGAAAATGTAAATGTAAATGTAACTAACAAGTAATTTTAAAAGAAAATGTACTTTTGTAAGATACGGTGCATTTTAAGAAAAATGTACTTTTTAAGAAAATAGTTTTTTAAGAAAAGATATTTTTTAGGAAATTGTATTTTTTTAAATAACTTTTTTAAGAAAATAAACTTTTTTAGAACAGAGACTTTTTAAGAAATGTTGCTTTCGAAGAAAATGAAGTTTCTAAGAAATGTGTTTTATCAGAAATGATACTTAAAAAAAATTTACTTTTTTAAGAATGAATTTTGTAAAGATATTTTTTGTAGGAAGTACTTTTTCAAGGAAGGGTACTTGTATAATTTAATGAGATAACTACTCTAATAAAACTATCAACTTTTAATGTTTATAAGACACTCCTTTATTATTTAAACATAATTAACCTTAAGAACTAAGTACAGTAATCTTAAAACTAAACTAATCCACACATGCGTATCTGTACTTCTTTTATCTTGTAAATAAACTAGACTACCTAGCACAACAGATATTTATCACATTGATGTATATAAAGCACTGATAAAGGATACGTTATCAGTGTGTTGAGCATGTGTTTTCCAGTTGACTGTGCTTATATTTATTAAGTGTATTTTCCATAACAATAAATCGTTTAAAAATACATTAAACTATCTGTGAATACAGAATTGTTTACATACTATGGAACGTAAACCGTGTATTTAATCCACAACTTGTTCATATTTGAACACAAGTTTTTAAAGAAAGTGTATTTTTTTTAAGGAAACGTACTGTTTTAAAAAATAGTACTGTTTTAAGAAAATTTACTTTTTTTAAGAAAAATTTACTTTTTTAAGAAAATCTACTCTTTTTCAGAAAAGGTACTTCTGTAAGAAAACATTTTTTTAAGAACAAGTAGTTTTTTTGAAGGAAGAGTACTTTATTTAAGAAAATGAACTTTAAAAAGAATACTTTATTTTAAGAAAATATTCTTTCTTAGGAAATGATTATTCGTTTCAGAATATCGAACCTCCGGCGCAATATCGGGATAAGTGCATTTTTTCCCCGAATTTGAGTTAGAAACATCATAATTTCCTAAATGTCAAATTTGATATGGTATAAAAACGACATAGCTGAATCTTTGCTAACGTCCAAATGAGACCACATTTTTAATTGACACAAAGGACGTAACGACAAAACTTTTATTTATTTATTTATATATTTATTTATTTATTTATTTAATTTTTGTAATTCTAACATAACAAGAATAAATTCTTATAAGTTACAGTGTTCGACGGTAGTAGGATTTAAGTTACAATTATTACAAGTGGGTACAATTTGAATTTATTTTTAATAGTTTATAATTTGAATTTCCAAGAATAAAAGAAAGTAGAACAAAGGAAAACAAGAAACATTGCAATATTAAACTTTAAAACTGAAACTTTAAATAAATATACTACTTTAGGCACATAATTTTAATAATTCCTTTTTAAAACAAAGCAGCAATTTTAAAATTTTAACATAAATAATTTTTATTGATACCATTTCAAAGAAAATGGTTCAAATGGCATGAAAATATCACAATATTTTGTTATATGTATTTTTATAGAACCTATTTTTAAGTAAGAAAGGAAAAGTATAGTTAAGTAATTTTTAAACTAAAAGCAGTGTCATGTCTGTCACATTAAAAAATACTTCTTTTAACTATAATTTATTTTAGAATTTCTGTTTTGTAAAGGGTCCGCCAAATAACTTTTTTTTTTTTTGAAAATGCTATAAAAAAAAAACTACTGAATATTATCTGAAATTTCTTTTTTCATTTGAAAGTACAATCCTTCCGGTTAATAATGGAAAATAATTTCATTCAAAGGGCTGCCTCGGCTGGCCATGCATTAGCCTACACGATAGGTGCAATTTTGAAGCATATTATCGATTGTGTGCAACTGTATTTCACCAATGGCTTCACGAATATTGTCCTTTAAAGCGTCAATTGTCTCTGGCTTGTTGGCGTAACACTTATCTTTGAGGGCACCCCACAAATAATAGTCCAACGGTGTCAAATCGTAACTCCGAGGTGGCCAAACGACATCTGCTCTGCGGCTGATAATGCGATCTTCAAAAACAGGACGCAAAACATCGAGTGTGGCTTCGGCTGTGCGGCACGTAGCGCCGTCCTGTTGAAACCAAATGTTGCCAAAATCCTCCTCTTCAATTTTTGTGAACAAAAATTCATTCAACATGGCCCGATAACGATCGCCATTGACTGTAACGGCCACTCCTTGCTCATTTCCGAAGAAAAATGGCCCAATTATGCCTCTGGACCAAAATCCTCACCAAACAGTGACTCGTTTTGGTTGTATCGGCTTTTCAATGTATGCGTGCGGGTTTTCTGCGCCCCAAATGCGACAATTTTGCTTGTTTACATATCCGCCAAGATCAAAATGAGCTGAAAAGATGATTTTTTTGGCAAAATCGGCATCTTCTGTAAGTCGATCGCAGGCCCACTTAGCGAAGCGAAAATGCATTGGATGGTCAGTTGGCTTCAACTCCTGAACCAATTGGACTTTGTGTGGCGTCGTACCAAGGTCTTTATGCAAAATTCGTCTCAATGATGCCTCCGAAATGTTCAATTCTTGAGAACGACGGTGAATTGATGTTGATGGCGCTTCACGCACACTCTCTGCCACAGCAGCAATATTTTCGGTTGTACGCACTGTTTTTGGCTTTACACGCTTTGGTTTATCGATGAGGATGCCAGTTTCTTTCACTTTTTTCACAAGATAACGAACATACGGAGCTGACGGAGATCTTCTTCCAAAATCCGTACGCAATTTTCGCACACATTCTGCAACATTACCATGATTTTCAAAGTAATGTCGCAATATTTCCCAGCGTTGTTCAAGCGTATACACAACTATATTCGCTCAGCGGAAGGATAAAACTAACTATCTGTCAAATCAGACATGAGCTAAGTGTTACCATTCCCGAAATAAGCACTAGTTGCAAAAAAAAAACGTTAGATGGCGGACCCTTTATGTGCTTTATTAATAAACTAGTTTTTTTAAAAAACGGAATTTTTTTAAAAAATATTCATCAAAAATAATTTACAATTTGATTACACATTACTAACTGCAATGACCACAACAACAACAATTACAGCAACCACGTTAATCGAGGGTATTATTATTTTATTCATATTGGCCATACATTCTGTGAGCCCATAAAATTATAAACGGTACTGCTAATTCATAAACACTTTTTAACAGCTTAATAAGCTGTTAATAAGAAACAATTTGAAAAATAGTATTCATAAACACAAAATGTGAAATTTTTGTTGTAGGCTTTACCCTACTTTAAACCTTTCATAAAATGACATTTCTCAATGCTTATTTACATTAATTGGTCTAGTTAAAATAAAATTACCATTTTTGTTATTATTTCAATAAAAAATAGATAAATCTGTTTTAAATAAATAAAAAAAATGGATTTGGTTATTTTAATTGGAAGAATTGGTAAGTATAACAAATTCTACAACTTCTAGTTTTTTATATTGTAGCTAATTAAAATTAAGTCCTCATCTTCTTACCATTAATGTCTGCCCTTGATAGTTTATTTTCCAGTGCATAAAAAATAAGTCCATATATTGGCAAACATTTTCTGTGACTCCAAATCACTAATAGAAACAATAATAACTTTGCGGTATTGTGGGGTAAATTACTTTTGGCTTAAGTGGAGTTTAGGGGCAACTCCCCAATCAGTTTCAAATTCTCACTAGTTATAAAACATTTTATTGCGGTTCTAGGAAAATATTTTTTTTCGGCGGTCGAGCCTATTTCCCTAGTTATGGACTTCCAAAGTTTTGACATGGACTTGTATATAATTGAAAGCTTACTTGAGTGCCTTTTATTTGATATTTTTAAATTTAAAATCTATTAACCCTATATGAAGCTATTTCAAATTTTGCATTTTTATAATAGAGTTTTTTTCTTAAATATGGAATTATCTCGTAAACAGACATATATCATGTGTGGTTTTACGTAAACTGAATAAAAGATGGATCCACTAGCTTCATTGTGATATATATTTTGAGCTCTTAGCCCTTTCAGGACCGGATATACTATCATTTTTTTTACGGAAATTAGCCCACTAACTACTGTTTTCAAAATATTATGAAAATTTTTTATAAAATTTTCCTGCGGCGCTTAAAAAGAACTAAAAAAATTTATAGAGGAATTAACGCACTAACAAATATATTTTCATAATATTATGAAAATTTTTGATAAAAAAAATAGGAATATATATTTCGAAAAAACCAAAAAGTGTAGGTAAAATCAGTAATATATCCTGTCCTAAAAGGGTTAAGAGGTCGAAATATATATCAAAATGAAGCTAGTGGACCCAGATTTTATTCAGTTTACGTAAAAGCACACATGATATATGTCAATTTACGAAATAATTTCATTTTTAAGAAAAAACTCTATTACAAAAATACAAAATTTTAAGTAGGTTCATAATAGGTTAATAGATTTTAAATTTAAAAATATCAAATAAAAGGTACTCAAGTAAGCTTTCAAATGATATATATATCGCTGAAATGCGATGCTAAATAACACAGTTATATACAAGTCCATGTCAAAACTTCGGAAGTCCATAACTAGGGAAATAGGCTCGACCTCCGAAAAAAAAATATTTTCCTAGAATCACCCCAAAAACCCCTACCTCCCCCCGAAAAAAAATAAAATCGGAGCGTTGCCCCTAAACTCCACTTGTTCCGTACTTTTTAATTCTGATATTTAATTCTGATTCAGAAAATTTCAATTGATGTTTTCAGAAATACAATTGATACTTTCTGAAAATCAATTGATATTTTTTCACATATAAATAAAAATTAATTGAAAACAAACCAGTGTTGTTAATTTGCTACGCCATATTCGTTATTCGACTACTTTTACTACCACGTCGAACAAATATGTGTAAAAAATTATTTTTTTTATATTATTATCATTTGTTTACAAATATCTTTTGTTTCTTTATTAAAGTGAACTTATTTTTCTACAAAAATTAAAATAATTTCTAATGTAAAAGAAAATAAATAAAATATTATTCAATTTCCGATTTATTATTACCGATTTATTATTGATTTATTTATTTTATTCACCACTACCAACAAATTGACAACTACAGAGGACTAGTGTTGCCACCACAAAACTATAAATCAAATGAAACGTTTAATAGCTAATTTTCTGTTATTAAATGTTTATGAATAGTGTTTTCTAAAATTGGTCTATAAGACAAAATCCGTGTAATAACAAAAGTATACTTTAGAGGCAAAATAAAGTTTTTTTTATGAATTAGACCGTAAGTCTTTAATTTAATTCCAGGCTTTTGTAAAATTGTTTAATTCAACATCATATGTCTTTTAAAAACTACTAGCATAACCCAGCACTCGAAATTCGAGGGCAAAATTCTAGGAAATTTTTTCTCTCAATTTTTTTTTTCAATGTTTTTTTGATCTATATGTATAAAAAATGTACGATGATAAATAATTTTATAGGAGCAGAAAATTAGGCTAATTAATTTTAGGTAATTCACAATTTGCGTGTGGTATACAATAATAATGAAATCCGATTGAAATCTATGAAATCGAGGACCGTTAAACCGAAGTGTGTGACGGAATGTAGCAGGTCCCTCGACCAAATCCGGCAACTTACCGTCAGGCTGATATGGGTTCCAGGACATGGTGGAGTCAAAGGAGATGAGCTGGCTGACGGGTGTGCGCGGAAGCGTCCAGATTCTTTGAGCGGGACGATGGACTAACTGAAGAGGCAGCTGACTGAAGAGGCAGCTGATCTCGAATTAAGGACAAAGTGAACACAACTGACCTCTTAGTTTTGGTAAAGGCACAATCAGCCTATTTATAGGAGTACTCACTTGACATTGTCTAATAGGGCGGATGATCGAATGCATAGGTGTCCCGAGAGCTGACTTCTGTAGGAGCTGTATGAATGTGGACGAGGAGGAGTCAGTATGCAACATTTGCTGTTTAAATGTCTAGGACTGAGGGAGCGGCGCCTTACATATCAAGGGCTGGGCTGCAAATTTGATTATCCACTTGGCGACCTTGCGGACTTCCTGCGGAAATCTGGCTTGTCAGAAGGGACGTATGGCGGACACGAAAGAGGTCTTTTTCACTTTTCTTTTTCTTGCCATATCTATCTGTTCTTCCACATTCTCTTTTCCTATCTCTACGTTCCGACACTTTTTAAACAGTATCATAATGGGCCATATGGCCTCCGAGTGTATTCGCCTTCAGGCGGGTCACCCATCTACCCTCTACTATTCTTTTTTATATAACTGCTGTATAAACTTTTCATTTATAAATATTAATCTTGTAAATAATATCCAACATATATTGTTTATTCTTATGGTATGAAACTCATTGGAGTTAGTGGAAATTATACGATATTCAAACCCACATACAAACAAACGAGTCAATCCTCTAAAATCAAGAAATCGTTGCTTCAATTTCAAATGTCATAATGCTCGACAAAAATCTTTTAAGGCATTGAGAAAATTCAGACAAAATACATCAACGGGAAACAAACAGCAATATTTACATGCAAATCGTAATTTGAAAGATATATGTGAAGAAAGTAGAGTAAACTACCTCAAAAATCTTCAAGTTCAAATTAACTCAGTTAAAAACAATAAGGACCGGTGGAATGTCGTTAAGGAAATACGACAAATAGACAGACAGGAAAGTCCGGGAATATCTGCTTCTGAGTTTAAAACCTATTTCTGCGCGCTACTTAATCCCATACAAATTTCAAATTATGTTAGCTATGCTCCTATGTTTTATTCTGATCCTGACCTAGACGACCCTATTTCACCTTTGGAAATAAAATATGCTTTGGCAAAGGCTAAGGATAATAAGGCTCCAGGCGACGATAGGATATCGTATGAATTTTTTAAAAATGCTACTGATAATTTTATAGAGGAATTAGCTAAATCGTACAATATATTATATGAAACAGCTAAATTAGATGAAAAATTCATTACTAGAATTATTTTCCCGATATTCAAAAAAGGTTGTTCAATAATTATCGTGAAATTTCCTTTATGAATACAATTGCGAAAATACTAATGGGAAGTCTAAAAATTAGATTGAATAAATGGTTGGAAAAACGAAACGTTGTCACAGAATATCAAGCTGGATTTCGAGAAGGATATTCTACAGCAGACAACATTTACAATCTAGCTGCAATTGCGAACATAAAATTCAGTGAAAACCGCAAACTATACGCCTTTTTTGTCGATTTCAAAGCAGCCTTTGATAAAATATCAAGAAAAGCTCTTATTTTTAAACTTCACAATGCAGGACTAATTTCACCGTATGGACTGGAGAAGAGTTATCGGAAACATTTGATACAGCATCTGGAGTAAAGCAAGGATGTTTATTGTCATTATTTACACGATTTTATAAGTGGAGGAGTTAATATACGAGGTTTAACTGTTAGATTATTATTATATGCTGATGACATCGTTATATTAGCGGACGATATTTCAACAATGCAGAATATGATCAGGAAACTTGAAGTTTACTGTGGAACTTGGAACCTTGAAGTTAATTTAAGCAAGTCGGAAATGATGATATTTCGAAAAGGTGGAAAGATATCTAATCGCGAAAAATTCTTTTTTAGTGGCAACCCAATAAATATAACCTCAGAATATACATACTTAGGGGTAACACTTACCCCAAAAACGTCATTTAGCAAACATCTGGAAAAAAGAATTGTATCGGCAAAAAATAACATTAATGCTACTTGGAATAATTTTTTGGGGAAAAAGAACATATCCCTGAAGGCGAAATGGAATCTTTTCCAGTCTGTCTGCAGAGCGATTCAATCATATGGCGCTCAAATTTGGGGCTATACACTTTTCGATGATGTTGATAAACTTCAACGTTTTTTCTTAAAGAAGATTTTAAAGTTACCACCATTTACACCAACGTATGCATTAATGTTAGAAACAAACATAGAAATTAGCCACATATACACCTTAGACTTGCATCTGAGATATATTATCAAAACATTATTTCTATACAAAAACCACCGCCTTCCAAATCAATTATCCAAAATTTTAATAGAAAAGAATTTATTCTGGTATAACAATATTGAAAAGTTATGTGAAGATTGTAACATAATTCAAATTAGCGAATGCTCAACAAAAGAAGACTGGGAATTGTTAAGATCAGAAATGCTTGCCTCTATAAAAAATAATATAAAAGAAAGGTTTCTTCAACAAGCCTCTGCAACAAACCGCTTTTATAAACGATTAAAATATGGAAACCCACAGTTTTACATTGGAACCCCAATGTAAATATAGCCAGTTGGATATTTAAAGTCAGATGCGATCTTATTGAACTAAATGCAACCAGATTCCAGCAACAGAGATCCAAAATATGTTCATTATGTAACCTCAAAGACGAAGAAACCCTTATACACTTTTTAGCCTACTGCCCTATTCTGCGCCACATTCGATTACACTGTTTGGGAAAAATATCATTAACTCAAAATGAAGTAATTAACATATTAAATAATGTACAATTAAATTGGAATAATTTGTTTCGTTACATTGTAGCTGCGCTTGAGTACAGAAAGGAGTTAATCATTGAATTCAATTATTAGTATATATGTTTAAAAAAAATGCTCTTTTTATATGAATTATAATTTTAAATACTTATAACCGACTGACGACAGTATGTCAAAGTCGTAAGTTCTTATTTTATTCATATTTTTCTTTTTTTACCTAAAAATTATTAAAATCTGGAAATATTAAATTTTAAATTTAGTTTTATATTTTTGTAAAACACTTATTTTGAAAAAATAAAGAACAATTAACCCCCTGTGATTTTAAATTAATAAATTTGCTTATTATCTTCGGATAGATTGTAAATAAATAATATATTTAAAAAAAAGCTACACTAAAAGTATTTTTTCTTTCTTTTTAAATAAAAAAAAAAAATTAAAATTAAATTTGTTAAAAAAAACAAGTATCAAATACAACAGCCGGCATTTTGTCCGTCCTATACATTAAATGGTTAATATTACCCATACGTCATGTGGAGCTTAAATAATTCACATTTCCTTTATTTAAACTGTATATGGGATCAAAAAAATTATATATATTATATTGTATATATATATTCATCCAGATGAGTTATTTCATATTTGCTTTTCTTTTTGCCATCTTTTTCTTGCTGGTATCATGTGACAAATTTGCGGTTATAATGTATACACTTAATTTATCAAATTTTCCCCAAAACAAGATAAATATTTCCTTTGCTCTAACTAATGCTGTTTTTTTTTTAATTTTTTGCTGTCTAACGAATTTAACAAGAAAATTGCTTTTGAGTTGTAAATAGAAAATATATGTGTGCAAAAAAAATATAAAAAAACGGCATCCATATATTTCATTTTGTTAACCTCCTTCAGTCATATATAAAAATAAAATGCCGGACAAGTTAGATGTTTTAGTTTCGTTTTTTTTTTTTTTTTGACAATATCTTCTAAAATCAATTTAAGGATATAAAGAAGATAATTTAGTGGAAAGAGAAGAAAATATACACAGGCTAATTAATAGCATGTTGTAGCTTAACAGAACCTTAATATTATAGCGAATTCTTCTTCTTCTTACCACAAAAACAAAGATATAAAAAAACACCACTGCTTGGTTGTGGTACAATGCTTTGAATCTATTCAAGATTACAACAGCTCCACATTGGTTGCTTGTATTGGTTTTATTTTATTTTTTAAACATTTTCAAATAATAAACTTTTCGAGGCTTTTTTGCAGCAATCGTATGGCTTTGGCCCCTCCCAAAAACCTCATACATTAATTTTACTCCTTTTGGTCCATTGTATGAATAAACTTGTAATGTAGTTTTTTTTTGTTATTGTTTTTGTTTATTTATTCTGTTGCGTTACTGGTTCTTTTTGTTTATTATTTAGAGCAAAATTGGATGTGTTTCTACGTTTGTGTATGTTTTACTTCCTGTTTCTGACATTATTTTTACTGCAATTTTCTAAATTGATTTTCTGTTATTTTCTTTATTATTTTTTTGTTTTTGGCTTTACTCATTGTATTCACACACAACACCACAAAAACATGAAAAGTTTTTCCTGTATTAGAGTTTGTTTTTCAATAGTTCTAGGGTTCATTTGTTTCAGCTACCGGTCAAGATCACCAAAATGTGCAAAAAAAAATGGAATAATATATTTATTGGTAAAATAATATACCATTGCACATGAATCAGATACCTTTGAAACAATAGACCAAATGGAGCAAATTCACGTTTACAGATTTCCTCCTGATGTGCGTTTTAACTAATATTTGAATCAAAAATCTGCTTTTACCTTTTGGTAACAAAAGCTACTTTTTGAGAAAATGCACTTTTATATAAAAGTCAAATTTGAAAAATTCACTTCTTCGAGAAAATTCACTTTTTTAAGAAACATCGCATTTTTAGAAAAAGTACTTTCTTTAGAAAAGTACTTTTTTTAGAAAAAGTACTTTTTTGGAAAAGGTACTTTTAAATAAAAAAAGGAAAAAAATAGTTTTTTTAAGAAACGGCACTTTTTAAAAAAATCTACTATTTTAATAAAGGCTTACTTGTTTAAGAAAGGATGCTCTTTAAAGGAAAAGTACTTTTGTAAGAAAATGTACTTTTCAAGAAAATGTACTTTTTAAAAAAATAAAGTTTCTTCAGAAAAGGCGCTTTTAAAAGAAACTCCTTTGAAATATTACTTTTTAAAAAAGATTAGTTACTTTTAAAAGAATTTACATTTGGAGGGCAAATAATTTTTTTCAGAAAATAAGGTTTTAAAAAAAATCACATCTTTGAATCAAAAGGTACTTTTTTAAGAAAATTTACTTTTTATTGATAATCTACCCTTCTAAGAAAATATACCTTTTAAAGAGAGGGTAGTTTTATTTTAAAAAAAAAGATAATTTTTTAAGAAAATTTGCTTTTTATTTTTTAAGGAAACATGCTTGGAGGGCAAATAATTTTTTTCAGAAAATAAGGTTTTAAAAAAATCACATCTTTGAATCAAAAGGTACTTTTTTAAGAAAATTCAATATTTTTGAAGAGCTATTTTATTTTTGAAGAAAGACAATTTTTAAGAACTGGTACTATTTTACCAAATGGTATATTTTTAAGAAAATTTACTTTTTATTGAAAATGTACCCTTCTAAGAAAATATACCTTTTAAAGAGAGGGTAGTTTTATTTAAAAAAAAAAAAGATAATTTTTTAAGAAAATTTGCTTTTTATTTTTTAAGGAAACATGCTTTTTTAAGAAAAGACAGCTTTTAAAGAAAGTGTACTTTTTTTCAGAAAAAGCAATTTTTAAGAAGACGTGTTGTTTTACGATATTAAGAAAAAGTATTTTTTAATGAAAATCTATCCTTTTAAGAGAAGTTGCCTCTTCAGGAAAGGGTAATTTTATAGAAAATTTAATTGTTTAAGAAAATTTAGTTTTTGAAGGAAATGTATTATTTTAAGGAAAACTTTTCTAAGGAAAGGGCATTTTTCATGAACATGCTTTTTTAAGAGAGGGTATTTCCTTCTGAAAAGATACGTTTCAAGAAAGGCTACTTTTTCAAGAAATGTAATTCGTTAGGAAAGTGACATTTTTTAAGTAAAGTTATTTTTTGAATGTTATTTTTACAATAGAACATAAGCAAATATACATTCATAAGAAAAGTATTTTTTAAGGAAGGGTATTTTTTGAATGAAAGGTACTTTTTAAGAAAACGCACTTTTTTAAGAAAAGGCGATTTTTAAGGAAATGTTCTTTATTAAGAAAAGTATCTACTTTACAGGGGTACATTTATAATAATTATTTTTTTTAAATGCTTGTTTTTAATAAAAGGTATTTTTTTTTTAACAAAGGTATTTTTAAGAAATGTATTGTTTTAGAAAATTAATATTTTAAGAAAAAGTACTTTTATAAGCAAATGATAAGAAAAGATACTTTTATAAGAAAATATACTTATTTAGAAAAGGTAGTTTTTAAAAAACGTACTTTTTAAGAACGTGTACTTCTTAAGAAAAGTTTTTTCTTTTAGTAAATGAACCTTTTAAGAAACTAAATTCTAAAGAAAAGTACTTTCTAAGAAAACATAATTTTTTTTTATAAAAGGTACTTTTTAAAGAAAGGAAAGTAATTTGTAAGGAAAATGTAAATATTTAACAAGAGGTACTTAATTTTAAAGAAAATGTGATTTTTACATAAGGAAAATGTACTATGTTAGGAAAAGGCACTTCTTTTACAAAAAGAGGACGATTTTTAAAGAAAAGGTACCCTTTGTGTAATTAGCCTTATTTCAGGAGAGGGAGTTTTTTAAGAAAGGAACTTTGTAAAGGTTAAAAACAAAAGGTACTTTTTTGAGATTGGGATTTTTTTTTTAAGAAAATGTTTTTTTTTAAGGAAAAGAATTTTTAAGAAAATTTACTTTTTTATGAAAAAGTACTAAATTTACTTTTTAAAGAAAGTGCAAGTTTTTAAGAAGAAGTACTTTCTAAGGAACTGACGCTTTTTCAAAAAATAGTAATTTCTTAAGAAAAGGTATCTTTTTTTATTTAAAAATGTACTTTTTTCAGAAGAGGTACTTTTTTAAGAAAAAGCACCTTTTTAAGACAAAGTACTTTTTTAAGAAAAGGTACTTTTAAAGAATAGTTATTATTTTTTATTTTTTTTTTTTTTTTTTTTTTTTGAAAAAGGGTACTTTTTTAAGAAAATTTACTTTTTTATAAAGAGTACTAATAAAGAAAATATAATTTTAAAAGCAGGGGAGGTTTTGGAAAAATCTCAAATTTTTTAAGAAAATGTACCTACTTAAGGGGCGAGGGGTAAGGTTTTAAAAACTTTTTTAGCATTTTTTCCTGAAATTTAATAAAATTAGAGCAAAACTAACAAAGATACCGCGTTTCAAACGACCGGCCTCATACAGTATATTGTATATAAATCAGTTTTTAAAAAACTTTAAATCTATTTCTCGCAAACAACATGTTAGAAGTCCGTGAACATCATAACTCAAAATCTACTTGACCGATTCTTTTGAATTTTACACATTATTTCTACACATAAATCACCAGGTAGTCACGAACAGTTTCAAAATATTGCCGAAAATAAAAGGAAAATTTTTAAAAAAAACCCTTTCGATTTTTTATTTCATATGATCCGGTAACGAGTTATGATGTTTACCGCAAAACAACTTTTTTTCGAGGCGCTTCCGGAGATTCGCTGTCACGAACATATTTATTAAGAAAATTTAATTTGTTAAGAAAATTTATCTTTTCTATTATAAAATGCATACTTTTCTTAAAGAAAAGCTACGTTTTTTGCTGCAAATGTACTATTTCTTTTTGAGAAACGGCACACTTTTTAAGAAAATGTACTTTTTTAAGAAAATGTAATTTATCAAGAAAAGGTACTTTCTTAAGGAAAGGCATTCTTTTAAGAAAATTTAATTTCTTATTTACAGGTACTTATTTAAGAATATATACTTTTTAGAAAAGGTCCTTTAGTAAGAAAAGGTACTTTTCTAGAAAAATTTGTTAATATAGAGAGAGGTATTTTTGTTTTAAAATGTAATTTTTTAAGAAATTGTACTTTATTAAGAAAAGGTAATTTTTTTACGTCAATGAACTTTTTTTTAAAAAAGGCAAGTTTTTGGAGAATGTACTATTTTTGAGCTTCTTTTGGGAATTGGTTGTACAATGAATTTTTGCAAACACTTTTGTTTTACACAATTTTATTTTTTAAATTCTATTTTATTTTCTACTATTTGTAAATACACGAATTGGAATGAAAAACTCTTCCCAAATGGGTCCTCAAAGCTAACAATTAAAATAATGAATTATGACACTTGCAATGAAAATTTATTATTAAAATTTTTAATAGGCGAAAAATAAAATACTAATACTTAAATGAGTTCGTTTATTTAATTCAATAATGTTAAATCAAACAAAACTAGAAATATATAAAAAATCATGTAAAAATTAAATGAAAATAAAATAATAATGTAAAAATATTCCAAAAATGACGAAACAGGAACTTTCTTAACAAATAGTTACTTTTTAAAAAAGATTAACTTTTTTTAAGAAAAGGGACTTATTTAATAAAATTGGCTTTTTTAAGGAAAGCGACTTTGTTAAGAAAATGGACTTTTTAAGAAAAGGGGCTTTTTTTAAGAAAAGATACGTTTTTAAGAAAAGGTACTTTTTGGAAAAGATGCTTTTTTAAGAAAAGGTAGTTTTTCAAGAAATAGTAATCTTTCTTCGAAAATGTAATTTAAGAAGAGGAACATTTTAAGGTAAAGCTCTTGTTACGAAAAGGACTTTTTTAAGAAAAATTAAGGAGAGGTACTATTTAGGAAAGGTGTTTTTATAAGTAGATACATTTTCAATGTATTATTTAAGAAAAATTTGTTTTTTGAATAAAATATTATTTTTTAGGAATATAGTCTTTTTAAGGAAAAAGTCCTTTTTATGAAAATCTTTTTTGAAGATACTATTTTAGATAATATACTTTTTTTAAAAATTTACTTTTTTAAGAAAAAGTACCTTTTTTATATCTTTTTAAGAATAGATACTATTTAAGAAGAGTTAGTTTTCTATGAAAATGTATTTCATTATGAAAAGTTTTCCTCATGAAAATTGCATGTTGATGAAAGGTTAATATTTAAAAATTAGGTACTTTTCCAGGAAAAGGTACTTTTTGATTTAAATGGTCCTTCATATATATATGTATGGGGGATTTCATGTCAAGTGCACCAACTTTTGAAACCGATGTCTTCCGATCGGGATGAAATTTGCACCAAGGTTAGTCCTATTGGATAGTAGTTCAGACACAATTTTTCAACAAGATCGGTCCAGATCTCTCTGAGTTAGAGGGGATCAAAATTTGATATTTTGGCCAAACAGGTGTTTTTTCTCATCCATGTAACTTATTACCTATTGTTCTTAGAAAATTTTCTCCCAAATAGTTTAGATAGCTATTTCTTCAATATTTCGGAAAAAAATACTTAAAAAAAAATAAAAAAATTTGTAGACTTTTTTTCTGCTAAATTAAAGCATTTTTTGCCTATTTTTCAAAAAGGGCATTTTTTTTTTTTCATAAGAAAGCTTAGGATTCTTCCTTTAAGAGCTTTTTGGTCGCTTAGTGGGATGGGAGTGGGATATCTATCAAAATAAATGTTTTGTAACTCAAGACAACGGTTTTTCAATTTTTCACAAATGCACTATTTTGAATTTTTTCCTATTTGTGTCTAAAACCTTACAAATAAAACTTATACTGAGAAACTAGACAAACTAAACTTTCCGAAGGTATCTAACATACCTAACTAAAATTTTATACCCTCGATACTGTAATACCCAGAATATGTTAACCTCAGGAAAAAACTCGCTTTTTTTCTATAGAAATGTTGAAAAATTATTATTTTTTATTTATTTCTAATAATAATTAAATTAATGTATAATAATAATAATATTAAAAATAAAAAGATAAATAATTTATTAAAATTTAATCTTAATTGCATTAGATCCATTTATATAATAACTATTTTTATACTAAATTTATTGTAGCTGATGAAGTATTTAAGTCTTTTAAATTTTTTGTCGCCTTTATTTACTGCGTTTTTTGTCAATCCTTTCTTGGCATTACAAGGTTCAGCTGTTGATTTCGCTGCTGGTTTATTTGTTGTCTTTGGAAAGAAATCGCATTGAATAGAGGCAGAAAACTTTTTCAACTTGAGTCTTCCGACAAGCATGGTATTGAGCGGTGCCATCGATTGTTACCGCAGCATCGAATCTGCTCTTCAGTGTTTTCAATGTTTCCTGATGATCCTCTTTGCTACTAAAAACTATTTTAGTTTCTTTACAATAACTCTTTGCCCAAGGGAATAAAGCAGTCGCATCTAAGATGCGATCTTGATGAGAGCACTGGAGGCTAGACTTCGCTGCATTTCTTTTAAGGTTTGCTCCAATACCATCACATGCTCCTTTACCATGAACAGTAGGATGAAAATGCCACTCAGCTGGCATTCCAAAATCTTTTTCATGGGCCATAAGATTTGCAAAGCTACTTTTGTTTTTAAAATGTTGACGAGCTCCGTCCGAAACGTAGTATACCTTCTTTACTGTAAATTTAGATTTTAGAAATTTTAGTATTCTCTTCTGGTACTCATAAACTGCAACGCTATCATGTTTCAAATCGTAGGATATGATTGACATACTTTTGTGTTCCAGATTTCATCTTTCATGTAGTAAATAACTACTGTGAATATAGTTGCTTGGTCGTTATTGAAGTGGAATGCTTGTATGGCATCCTGAAGAACATATTTATAGTTTTCTGCGAAATCATATGAAATAACGAATTCACCAGACTTCAAATGTATCTTGAAATCCTTGAAGAATGACCATTGCTCTTTGACTAAAAATTCATGGGTTCCCATTTAAAATGATTGTTTTCAATGTGCATCTGTCAGTCTGAATCCAAGAATCAAATTTGACCTCCTCTATATATTATCGATCTAAAGAGTTGATTAAATTTTCTTTGATGAATTTTGTTTTCGGGCAATTGGTACATTCACCTAAGTGGCAAGAAGTTGTTGCATTAGGACAAATAGTCAATTTAAGGCAATCGCGATAATCGTATAAATCTTCTGCCCAATCATCTGTTAAATACTTTAAGTTGATTTCCTTCAACATCAGTTTAACATTTTCATGGTAAATGCAAACGCATACTGTGTGAGTTCCGCTGCTTTCTGCCAAAACGCAACGTTTTGGCCTCATTTGGGTTAATTTCGTGAAGCCAATTCTAACATTCTCGTGTTCGGATTGAAATGTTGCAAATAACTCTTTCAGGTTACAGAGAACCATTCTCTTCTGTTATGTTATGAAGGTATGTTACATACCTTCGGAAAGTTTAGTTTGTCTAGTTTCTCAGTATAAGTTTTATTTGTAAGGTTTTACGCACAAATAGGAAAAAATTCAAAATAGTGCATTTGAGAAAAATTGAAAAACCGTTGTCTTGAGTTACAAAACATTTATTTTGATAGATATCCCACTCCCATCCCACTAAGCGACCAAAAATCTCTTAAAGGAAATAAATGCCCTTTTCGAAAAAAGGCAAAAAATGCTTTAATATAGCAAAAAAAAAAGTCTAAATTTTTTTTTTTTTTTAAGTATTTTTTTCCGAAATATTGAAGAAATAGCTATCTAAACTCTTTGGGAGAAAATTTTCTAAGAACAATAGGTAATAAGTTACAAGGATGAGAAAAAACACCTGTTTGGCCAAAATGTCAAATTTTGATCCCCTCTAACTCAGAGAGATCTGGACCAATCTTTTTGAGAAATTGTGTCTAAACTACTATCCAATAGGACTAACCTTGGTGCAAATTTCATCCCGATCGGAAGACATCGCTTTCAAAAGTTGGTGCACTTGACATGAAATCCCCCATATATATATATATATATTTTTTTTTTTTTTTGATTCTTTTTTAAAAAAAAGTATTTGGTGTAAGAAATGGTATTTATTTAAGAAAATATACTTTTTCAAAACATTTTACTTCTTAATAATAGATATTTTTTTAAAGAACATTTAATTTTCTAAGAACTTTTTTTAATAACATGTAGTTTTTTAAGAGAAGGCACTTTTTAACAAAATTACTTTTTGCAGAAAAGATACTTTTTGAGAAAAATGCTTTTGAAGTAAAAAGGCGAGTTTCAAGATTATTATTGCAGTTTGATTTAAATGGTCCTTTCTGACCGCTTCATCCCATTAACGTAAGAATTACCAAAAATGTTGGTTTAAGTTTACACAGAAAATTTCAAATTCATAGATTTATTTGTTTATTGTATAAAAAGATTAGATTTTTCCTCTTTTGGCTGTTTTTGCACCATATGCGATCGAGTTTTAAGAAATTTAGCTCTTAGCTGATTTTTGTTTCTCGACTTAAATTTTCACAACAAATTTAATATTCATATTCTAATATTTTTTCTAAGATACAGTAAAAGCCCTGTTATTACGAATGCTTGGGGATGAAAGCCTTCTGGATAATCGAAAATTCTGGTTAACTCAGTGTTCCGGTAAATTACATGTACAGAGGTACCCAGTTTGGGTCCAAATGTCAAGCTCTTAGCTCCAAATAAATTTTTGGTATCTTTGGTCCTTCTAAAAGGAATTCAAATTTACAAAAGATTAAATTTTCCAAAAATAATCTATTTAAATACTTTGGCTTAGCTTACGATACTGGTATTGGTGTCAGAAGAAAGAGAAGAATCTTGAATTCTTATTTTCATGGCAAAATGATGTCAATAATGTTCTTTCAATACTTTATTAAATTTTAAAATTTTTTATTTTATTTCATGTATAACGAAAAAATATTGTCTTTAAAAAAGGAAACTTTTTATTAAAACTTAATTAATTTGCGGAAAAAAAATTAATTTGTATTAAAAATTTAACAAAAAAAAAATTACTAGTAAAGAATAATACTTTCGGTGAAAAAAATTAAGGGAAATAAATTATGGAAAAAGAATTTTAAAAATTTTATTTAGGAATTGGTATAAAAAACAGTGGTGAAAAAAATTTTCTGGGCCAACAAAATAAAAAACCGAAAAGCATATTTCTAGAAAATATTTAATTTTCATGAACACTTATCTAATAAAGCAAGAAGTATAAATTTTGGATATGTGTTACTATACAACAACATAACTAATTTTGAGTAATTTGAAATGACATAAAATCATAAAGTTTTGATTAATCAATATAATTTTTTTTATTCTAGATAATTTATTAAGATGATATTTTGAGAGATAAATTTTGTAAAGGATATTATTGGCATCCTTTTGTGCTGATATCATAAAATAAAACTTGCGTAAAATTAGCAAGTTTCACTGCATTCGTTTAGCATTTGAAATACATTAGAAATACATTTTCTGAAAAAATTAATTCCTTTTGAATAACTATAAAAGCAGTTTTAATCCATCATCTAAATAATTTTATTTAACTTTAAATTCGTAACGCCTCCCATAGTGCCATTGTACGTTAGGTATATTTGTTTATAGCAAATAGAAATATTATCTTGGACTTTTGTGGAATATTTTTATTTTTTTATTTATTTATTTTTTTTATTTTTTTTTTTCCATATTCATGTTTTGGTGTTAAGCTAACATGGGTGCTAACACAATTGTTAGTTTTCGATTGTATGTGTTAAAAAAACATACCAGATACATATGTTTTGTCTAAACACACAAAAACATATAAATAATAAATTTGTTAAATCAAATGGTCCTAAAGAACTTTTATTTAATTTTATTTCTTTTATTTCGTTACAATTTACTTCTGAAAAACCAAACTTAAACCAAAATTTAACTAAGTAAATCAGCTGATGGAATGTAAAGCGGTTTTCTAACATATGGATAAACATTCATTAACAGAATTACCACATAGTTTAGAGTTGGCATGTAAACATGACCATAAACATTTCGATATAAATAAATTAAATTCGAACAAAGTATTTAAAAATAAATGTGTATTTTTCAAAATGAAATGTTTCTTTTATATTGTTTTAAGCATAAATTCGTAGATAAGACAAAGCAACAATAAAAAAAGTTATGTAAATAAAAGCAAAACAACAAAAATCAAGTAAAAAAGTTATGGTCAGTCTAGACCGCTAGGCGATACTCTATACTATGCGTTTAGAGACCCTATCTGTTAGGTCCAACTATTTAGATATGGAAAATAAGCATAAACCAAATTTGATTTGCATTGTTATTAAATTTTTTGCCTTCGGATATGAAACAGTTCATATCGGATTCTATATTTTTATGGCGACTAGATCGAAAAATGGACCGATCCTGACCATATTTGGTAAGGACGCTTATTTTTGGCAAAAACATATAAAAACCTAATTTGAAAAAAATATGTGCAATATATTTGTTTTTTTTTTTTATAGATTTTAGTGAAGATCGGGAATCAGCATTATAAGGAGGCTATGACTAAGAATTGTCCTATAGGGTTTGTTTTTAAACTACTGATTAGTGGATGTAATAAACATACACAAATACAATTTGACAGAGATTTATGTGCTAATTTGGATATTGGCTATTTAATTCGATCTCATAGCGCTCATTTGTATGGGGACTAGGTCCGAACATCAATCGATTTTCACCATGTTCAATAGCGTTTAGCCTATGGCCCATAGAAACTTATATGCTAAATTAAATCAAAACATATTCATATGTGCGACACGTAGTTTGATTAAAAGTTTACATGGACACACAGACGGACAGACGGAGATCGCTAAATCGACTCACATCGGTATAATAAAAGACGGGTCTAGGTCAAATGTTTCTGGTAGTTACAAATATTAGCATAAAATTATTATATTTTACTTATACCACTATGAGGTCAAGAAGAGGCAGACTTGAAATCGTTTGGATCCCAGGACACAGTGGTATAATGGGAAACGAGATTGCTGACGAACTGGTCAGGAAGGGCTCTTTCCTGGAAAGAGTTAATTTGGAAAACCCAATACCTTTCAAGTCTCTCAAATTGGAACTGGGCAACCAGTTCGCATGTATCAATTTGGGCAGAGACTGACGTGGGTAAGGTTACAAAGATATTGTGGGGTTCTCCTAACACTACAGGAACTAGGGAGATCCTGAATCTGAGTAGGGTAGAACTTAGTAGGGTAATTGGCATCCTCACTGAACACTCTGAGCTGAGGGCTCATCTATACCGTATAGGACGGGCGGAATCAGCCATTTGTAGAGCTTGCAGAGAAGATGACGAAACCCTAGAACACTACCTCTGCTACTGTCCTGCATTTGCGAGAACAAGGGTCAGACATCTATCCAACGACATCTTACCAGGCCTGACGGGACTTAGGGGGATAAGCTGGAAAATACTCAAGACATTTGCTGATGAAACCGAACTTCTAAGTTAGTAGAGGGGTAGATAACCGGATGAACGTAGAGATGTAGAGCGCACAACAAGCCGACCTACTGGCTTATGTGTATATCCGGGCACAACGGATATGAGCTATGTGTATACATAGCTCCTCTTATCAACTTAACCTAACCTATGAGGTCAAGATATAATTATATAAAAAATATGACCTAGGACACTTCCCTGCATTGGTTTTAAAGTCATCAGTGGTATGACTTTTATACATACTCGAAAACTCCTACTGGTTAGATATGATTCCAGAATCCTGTAACAATTTGATGGAAACATATTTCGTATTTTATATAGCAGACTCGGCTTCCAACATCTAAGGGGTTAGCCGAGCAGTACTTCCTACCTTCAAATGTTCGTTTTTTTTTTTTTTGTTGTTAGGGATGCCCCCTACAAATGCAGTGCATTGTGTTGACTTCAGGAAAATAGGTTATGGGAAGGAGGAGAAAGGGAGTAGTGTTTGTGGATATTTGACCTAAATTTTATTAGATTATAACTGTCAGGAAAGACCTCTGCGGGGAGCTTATTCCACATACGGCTAGTTCGACTGATAAACGAATTCTCTCTGTAATGCGTTGTGCGGTCAACTGGACGATAGACGAAAATGGATGTGATCCACTAGAGAAGCAGGTAGAGTGAACCGAAACAGAAGAACATTTCCCATGGTAATATCTATAGAACAGTGCTACACAACCCACATTCCGACGGTGTTCCAATGAATCAATAGAATTGGATACCCTACTGTCATTGATGAGCGCCAACGCCCTCCTTTGCATATGGTCCAGTAGCTCCAAAATAAACTTCGAAGCTCCTGCCCATATATGGGAGTTGTATTCCATTTTCGGTTGGATGTAAGTGGTATAGATTTTAAGGAGATCAGAAGGAGTGAATTAATTTCTACACCATTTTAGAAAACCAAGACACTTGAATGCTTCTTTCGACACTTGAAAAACATGCTCGTTCCAACGAACATCACATTAACCCAGAACATCAAGAGTATCCGATTCCTCAATACCTATACCACCCATATATACAGATGACATTGTTGATTCCATGGCCCTATGCGTCAACATACAACATTGAGTCTTCAGCGCATTAAAATCAACCCTATTCGCTTTACCCCACTCGGAGATTGTTAAGAGATCTTCTGCCCCCAATCTCCAAGAGGCTTGGCCTACAATTAAAGGAAAATGAATGACAAATGCTGCTGTCATCTGCGAAAGAGTATATCGAGTTAAAAGTTTGACCAAGAAGGTCGTTCAGAAAGATAAGGTAAAGAGAAGGAGAAAGAGCGGAACCTTGGGGTACCCCTGAATTAAGCTGAAACTCATTAGATGAGACCCCGTCGATAACAACACGTATTGTTCGGTCTCTTAGAAAACTCGATATAAATCGAGAGAAGTCATTACGGACCCCAAATGCAATAAGCTTTGATATCAATGCACCGTGCCATACACGGTCGAATGCCTTGGAAATATCCAGAGCAACCACTTTACTTTCGCCAAAATTGCGAATCGATCGACTCCAGCGCTCAGAAAGTAGAGCTAACAGGTCTACCGTGGAACGATTTCTACGGAAGCCATACTGTCGATCATTAAGAAGTGAGTTGGCCTCTAGGGTTCTCAAGGTGGAAATTGATCATGCTCTCCATCATCTTTGAGAGCGCAGAGCAGATTGCAATTGGACGGTAACTTTCAGGGTTATTAGCCGCACCCTTTTTAGGGACTGGCTGGACATTAGCAACCTTCCAGCAAGAGGGAAAGACTCCCGCACGATACGAAAGGCTGAAAAGGTTGGACAATGGACTGGCTAGCGTCGAAGAGTACTGTTTCAGCACCAGTGCTGGTATACCATCCGGTCCCGAAGACTTGTTAATGTTGAGATCCGAAAGAACCCTTTTAACTGCACGTGCTCGGAAGAATATTTTAGGCATAGTACAAGATACTATTTCGAGTTCGGGCAGTGGTCGATCGCTATCCGGCAAAAATGAATTTTTTGCAAAAAGTTCAGCTAAAAGGTTAGCCTTAACAACCGGGTCAGTGAATGTTAGGTCATTCATTATAAGAGTTGGGATAGCAGAACTAGCATTATTCTTTACTCTTTTAACAAATGACCAAAAGCTCTTGCTGCCCCGAGGAGCAGAGAGAACTTTAGCACGAAGACGCTGATCGTGAAGAAACTTTTCGCGCCTTAGTACTTTGGCACATTAATTTCTCGCCTGTTTGCGTAACAGTTCAGTGACGGAATTTTTATTTTCACGCCAAAGTCTGAATGCTTCCGCTCTGGATCTGACTGCATCTCTGCAAGTCTGATTAAACCAAGATTTTTGATTAGGTTTAGCCGAAATGCGCTTTGATGGAATGAATAATCTCATACCAAGCACTATTATTTTTTCCACCATTATCGCAGCAGCATCAACATTATTATCTAGGAAACAAAGTTTCCAGTTGAAATGCTTGAAGAAATCGTTGAGCTCGGCCCAACGAGCCTTTTCGTAAATGAAAACTGAGCGTTTCATAGCTGGTGTTGAAACACTGTGAAGTACAGAGTACGAAAAAGAAGCGGAAATGGTACAGTGATCCGAATTACCAAGGGGTGCAAGTATTTTCACTTCATACTTGTCAGGGTGTGAAGTCTTTGCCCTTCAATGCACGGAATGTGCGTTGGTTCATTCACCAGTTGCGCTACGTGGTTATGCGCGGCGAAAAGCTCAACGTAACGGCCTTCGGGAGTTGTTTGAATCGAATGGTGAAGCCAAGAAGAGTTGTGAATATTGAAATCGCCGGCAACTACGATTTCGCTATTCGGGCAACTCTATAGGATTCTAGTTATGGATTCAGAAAGGGCATCGAAGCCATTATAGGTATGCTCCCTTTCTATGTTTGGGCTTCTGTAAAGATTTTGAACTCAACCCAAAGTGAGTTAAATTCTGCATCATTACAGTTATAAGTTGCTGGAACTGGTACACAACATTGTCACAAATGTACATTGCACGGCCCCTATGGAAAGAAAAAAGGGATAGAAGGCAATAACCAGGTACATGAAAATCCTGTAGATCAGCATCCTCACCCACCTAGGTCTCATATACAGAGAAAAAAATTCGTCCTCAGTCCACGTATGTTACAGAAGTCTATTCTGAATTTACCTGACATTACAAAATTAATAAAAATCTAAGTCAATATTCCATCACTTATCCGATCCCTTATGCGATTTTCCTGTTCAATTGTGCCATGTTCTGTAGGAAAGCCAAACTGGTTGGTGGGTAAGGCATCATTTTCAGTACGATAGTTCATAATTTTGCCAAGAGCAATTTTTCGAATAATTTAGACATGGAAGAAGACCTATAGGATGAAGCAAATATTATGTCTTTGCCAGGTTTGTGGATCATAACAATCTGTGAAGTTTTACAAGAGTAGCCCAAAAAGAGTAGCCATTCTGAAGCATTTGCTATTATAGGAAGTTCTTTAATCATTTTTGAGCAAACTAGATCACACCAAGGTGCTTTTTCAACACCTACTTCATTTCTGATAACACTGTACAATTAATTGGAGGTGAGCGTAATTGGGTTTACTGTGACCTGATTATTTTCAGTGTATACAAAAACAAAACTTAAATGCTCAGCAAATATTTCAATTTTATCCTTGTTTCACAACGTGTCCAGATCCCACCAGATAGCCTAAGTGGAAATTCACACACATTTGGCGGTTTACAATTTTTTGTTGCTTTCTGTAGAGAATGATGTTTAGAACAGCCAGGAGGAAGGTTTTCTCGATTGAGTCTAGACTTTGTGCAGGGGATCGATGGGACTGCGATGCTCTTCTAAGGCGTCTCTTAGTAGTGACTAATTCTTCCATTTGACTGTGGCTTATCGTGTCTCGGCAATTTATGGATAGACTATAAGCAGGAGTGGCAACCTCCGCAGCAGTTATTAGCGTTAAATTAAATATGTGCAATTTAAAGTCACTGCCAGTGTCTCCTTCATTATCAGGGGAAGAGTTGGTGTCAATGTGACTGGATATAAATTTGCGAAACTTTAACCAATTTGTCTTCGGTGAGGTTAGTTCATAGTCCTGAGGATTATAAATGGGATTCTCTTGAAGGCAGAATGTGCCAGGGGAAGAGTCCGAGGAGAGAGCTGAACTTGACTCTGCCAACATTAGATTTCTGCTAATATGCTTAGTTATATCAAAATCTATGAGATCTGACTTTTTCTTTAAATCTGTAAGCCAATGTGTAGGTTGCCCTGGTGAGAACCCTTTTGTATATTAAGACATTATACAGTTGCCTTCCCCTAGGGCTTATGAGACACGAACCCCAGTACGGATGTTTAGCATTGTAATCGCTGTCGGCAACGAATTTTTCGCCCAGTAAATTGATCTGATGTTATTGAAAATTCTGGTAAGGAGATATTACTACTATGAAAAACGACATCTATTGAAGTTGCCTCCAAATAGTTTTTCAAATATCCTGCTCGGGCAAATGTCATATATGTATGAGACCTAATTAAGATACAAATTCCTCCATGAGTCTTGCCATCAGAATGGTTAGTGGTTATTAAAATGTATATCCTGATATCCTGATATACAATATTAATAGGTAAGGCAATTTCTGGTAACCTCTTCTACACTTTTAGTTACCAACTGAATTCGACAAAAAATATACCATTGGAAAGGTATTTCTTTACAGATGTGCACCATCTTTACAGATGTTCTTCATCTGGTATATTTTTTGGGAATAATAATCATTTTAAGTTGCTACTAACACATACATAAAACACATATTTAAACTTCAAATAAAAAACTATGCAATGCTGTGTGTGTGTTTATTAATTACGTTGAATTGTGAATTAGCATACCTTTAGACTCTTATAAAATTATTTATTATTTATATATCTTCTGTACGTTTAACAAATATATATAATAAATTTAAATTTAAATGCTGAAAAGTCTTGATAAATCTTCTCCGAAGTTTTGGAATATTTCTAGAATTATCCGAAAGAAAACGAAATGTATTCCAAGCCTCAAATAAAATGGTAAATTGTATACAACAAATATTCAAATATCTGAAATACTTGCTCAAAAATTTTTTCCGAGCCACTCTATCTCTACAAATTTGAGTGATTTAAGTACAAGTGAGACTGTTTCCAAGTCTATTAGAATATTGAATAATCAAGATTATTCAATGAATAGTGGAGGTATTGTGAATATCTCAAGTATCAAAAGCATTATAAAGAATTTAAAGAATAAAAAAAAGTCCAGGAATAGATGGTATCTCTAATAAATGCATAAAAGCCATTCGTTCAAAAGGTTTAGAAGTCCTAACACGTCTGTATAATGCTTGTTTTAGGATGTGTTACTTCCCAATAAGTTGGAAAAAATCTAAAATAATAGCCATTCTTAAACCGGGAAAAGATCATTATAGTCCCGACTGATACAGACCAGTAAGCCTCTTAAACACTATGTGCAAGATATTAGAGATACTCATAAAGGATAAATTAGTTAATTTTATTGAAGATTGCAATATTCTTCCCGTCCAGCAATTCGGGTTCCGTGCTCAACACAATACTACACAACCATTAGTTAGAATCAAGAAAATAGTTTAAAAAAAATTCAGTGATCAAAAATCGACTGCCATGATTTTACTGGACATAAAATCTGCCTTTAATTCAGTTTGGCATGACGCTCTTATTCATAAGTTAATCTCCATTGGTTTAGATATTCAAACAATAAAAATCCTTAAAAGATTCATATCGGTGAACATTTTTCCGAAGAATACAAAATTCTAGCGGGTTGTCCTCAAGGCTCATGTCTTTCTACTATTCTCTATAATATTTTTACTTCTGATTTCCCGTCATTGTCTGGATGTGAATCCTCAATATTCGCTGACGATACTGCTATCATATTAAGTAATCTACAAAGATCTGTTAACATAGTAATTGATTACTTTAAGAAATGGAAAATTTCGGTAAATTCTTCTAAAACCCAATCTATTTACTTTTCAAGGAAAAGAAAATAGTGTTTCTTACCTCAGTATAATATTCTAGTTGATGGCCTACATATACCTTGGGAGAACAGTGTAAAATATCTTGGCGTTACACTGGACAGTAAAATGTTATTTAATGAACACATCAGTTCCATTGGTAACAAAATAAATATTACAGCCAGAATCAAGTACCCATTTATAAATAGAAAGTCTGATCTAAACACTGAAAATAAACTTTTAATTTTAAAGGTAATTTTTCACGCAATCCTATATCATGCGGACGGACGGACGGCCGGACATTGTTAAATCAACTCAGAAAGTGATTCTGATTCGATCGATATAATTAAAGATGGGTCTAGGTCAAATATTTTTGGTTGTTACAAACAGCAGCACAAAGTCATTATACCCAAACCACATAGTGAAAAACAAGTAAGAAAATAATAGTCGGTCTAGACCGACTATACGATACCCTATACCACGCGTTTAGAAACCCTATCTCTTAGGCCCAATTAACTGGACATAGAAAATAACCAAAAACCAAATTTGAGTGGGATTTTTATTAATTTTTTTGGCTGCAGATATGAAAAAGTTCATACCGCATGATATATCTTTATTGGGACTAGGTCCAAAAATGGACCGATCCTGATCATGTTTGGTAAAGTCTCTTGTATTTTGCAAAATATGTACAAACAAAATTTGAGAAGAATCAGTGCAATATTTTTGTTTTTTAATAGATTTAAGTGAAGATCGGGAAGCAGCTCTGTATGGGGTCAAAGGCATCATATTTGGACTACTCACTAATGGATGTAATGAACGCATACAAACCCAATTTGAGTAAGATCTATATGACAATTTGGATCTTATGGAAATTTATGTCGATTTCATATGGGTAATTTGTATGGGGGCTAGGTCTGAACATGGACCGATTCTCACCAATTTCAATAACGTTCATCCCATGGCCGATAGAAGCTTATATACCAAATTTCATCAAAATATATTCATATTTGCGACCTGCAGTTTGATTACAAGGTTTACATGGACACACAGACGGACGGACGGACGGACGGACGGACGGACATTGTTAAATCAACTCAGAAAGTGATTCTGATTCGATCGGTATAATTAAAGATGGGTCTAGATCAAATATTTTTGGTTGTTACAAACAGCAGCACAAAGTCATTATACCCAAACCACATAGTGGTATAGGGTATAAAAATGATTAGATTAAAAAAACATTGAAAGAAAAAATTAAATTTCCTAGAATTTGCACTCGAATTTCGACAAGTAATTAGCTAATGCGGACTCATCTTTGTTTACACCTTCCATATGATGTTTAATTTGTTTATGTTTTATTTGGAGCAAATGTGAAAAATCTGTAAAAAAAAAAAAAACGAAAGAACACTTTTGCTAACTTTTCGGCCCCTAAATATAAGATTGGGCAGCTAAAAAATATACAGGTCACTTATTTGTTCGACTTCTGTACTACATTCAAGTTTCAACGTGGTCTGCGATCGCTCCCAAGAGACCTTACTTGTCAGCACCCGTTCTTCCCTAGACTGTTTATACATACTAAGATATTATATAAATACATATAATTTATAATCACCCCTAAAGAGGCCCCTTAAAAACCTCATACTGAGCATCTCTGTTATCAATGAAAACAAGTGTTATTGGCTGGGATATAAAAACAAAACATTTTTATTTTCATTTTTTTATAGAGGCCAACAGAAAAATGCATTATTTGAATTTTCTCATAAATGGTGCTTTTTTTATTAAAACGTTGAGATAAAGTTCGGTTCATATCGAAAAGAAAAACACAACGAAGCACAAGAACAACAACACCAACACCACCGCAATATAAATTGGTTTTTATTACATGATGGGCCGTAAAATAAATATGGCTTTTAGGCATTCAAATATGAGTAATATTAATCTGATCGTAAAAATTTAAATACTCATACACAAAATTAACAAGAATCTACTCGAAATGTGTTCGGAATGCCAATGTTCCGTGGTTATCTTTATGGACAAATAAAAACGAAACTTAACAAGTAGGGGCTTTGTGGACGACTTTAAATGTCCCCTAACATACCAATGAAATATATTAGCGAAAATTAGGGTAAAAAAATTATATTGGAAAAGATATTATCACTAGCCCGTAAGGAAACTCCTTTTATAGCAATAAGTATGTATTTAATACTAACAAAAGAAAATTTTATAAAATTATCAATAAAATTGTTTGGTTTAAAAAACAGTTCTGATTTTTTTGTTATTTTTTTTTTAAGAAAAAAAAAATAATTAGAAGTGAAAAAAAATTTGAATGAAAATAATTAGTATACCCCCTTAAATATAAGTAAATACGGCTGTGTAGAAATTTTGATACCCTCCACCCATGTTCTAAAACACATTTTAAACGTTAAATATAAGTTTTAAAGAAAAAAAAATATTTTCGCGAAAATTAAAGCGGAAGCATATTTTGCACAAAAATAATAATTTGAAGTGCCACGTGTAGGCTTTAACTTTTAAGGGACTCCAGTTATTATATATTTTCTTTGTATTGGCTGTTTCATGCCCACTGCTCCAATCACGCCCATTTTTCTACTGCGGTACTTCGGATATATGACATTTAATATTTACTTTGTATGGGTGGTACCACGTCCATTGATTACACCTATTTTTGGTCCAACTACTCACATTAACAATTGATGACTTCAGACAAATTTTCGAAGCAGTCTCTGTTAAAGTACTCGAGATATTTGGTATTGAATAATTTCTTTGTCATAGTACTCAATGTATCTGTGGTCAAAATCGATAACCGCCTAAGTCGACTTAAGGACGATTTGAGTTATGTATGCTATCATATTCTACTAACAACGCTTTATATTTACGTGAAATCCCCATTTCTGTTTTTTGATGTGTAAACATCAATACGCGCAGGGTGGTAAATTTCTATTTCACAATACAATCATAAAAACAGCGTAACATGTGACCGTAAGAAAAAATCAGCGTAACATGTGAGCGTAAGAATAAATCGGTGTGACTTATCATTGTATTGGTGAAAAAAATTTTAATTTTTAATTTTTAATTTTTAATTTTTAATTTTTAATTTTTAATTTTTAATTTTTAATTTTTAATTTTTAATTTTTAATTTTTAATTTTTAATTTTTAATTTTTAATTTTTAATTTTTATTTTTATTTTTTAATTTTTAATTTTTAATTTTTAATTTTTAATTTTTAATTTTTAATTTTTAATTTTTAATTTTTAATTTTTAATTTTTAATTTTTAATTTTTAATTTTTAATTTTTAATTTTTAATTTTTAATTTTTAATTTTTAATTTTTAATTTTTAATTTTTAATTTTTAATTTTTAATTTTTAATTTTTAATTTTTAATTTTTAATTTTTAATTTTTAATTTTTAATTTTTAATTTTTAATTTTTAATTTTTAATTTTTAATTTTTAATTTTTAATTTTTAATTTTTAATTTTTAATTTTTAATTTTTAATTTTTAATTTTCAATTTTTAATTTTTCATTTTGCGTTTTTCATTTCTCTTTTTCCTTTTTCATTTTTTATTTTTCATTTTTCATTTTGTGTTTTTCATTTTGCGTTTTTCGTTTCTTTTTTTTTTCCTTTTTCATTTCTTATTTTTAATTTTTTATTTTTCATTTTGCATTTTCAAACAGGTTATTATTAATTTTTATTAATTTAACTAATATTAATTATTATTAATTTATTAAAAATTAAAAATTAAAAATTAAAAATTAAAAATTAAAAATTAAAAATTAAAAATTAAAAATTAAAAATTAAAAATTAAAAATTAAACATAAAAAATTAAAAATTAAAAATTAAAAATTAAAAATTAAAAATTAAAAATTAAAAATTAAAAATTAAAAATAAAAAATAAAAAATTAAAAATTAAAAATTAAAAATTAAAAATTAAAAATTAAAAATCCAAAATTTAAAATTAAAAATTAAAAATTAAAAATTAAAAATTAAAAATTAAAAATTAAAAATTAAAAATTAAAAATTAAAAATTAAAAATTAAAAATTAAAAATTAAAAATTAAAAATTAAAAATTAAAAATTAAAAATTAAAAATTAAAAATTAAAAATTAAAAATTTAAAATTAAAAATTAAAAATTAAAAATTAAAAATTAAAAATTAAAAATTAAAAATTAAAAATTAAAAATTAAAAATTAAAAATTAAAAATTAAAAATTAAAAATTAAAAATAAAAATAAAAATTAAAAATTAAAAATAAAAAATTAAAATAAAAAATGAAAAATTAAAAATTAAAAATGAAAAATGAAAAATGAAAAATAAAAAATGAAAAATGAAAAATGAAAAATAAAAAATGAGAAATGAAAAATAAATACAAAAGTGAAAAATGAAAAAATGACAAATGAAAAATAAAAAATGAAAAATGAAAGACGAAAAATTAAAAATTAAAAATATAAAATAAAAACGAAAAACTAAAATTTAACCAGTTGATTGCTATAAGTGATATATAGATAACGCTTTCTGTTTGATTTTAAAAAAGTCTCATAAAAAAAACTTTAATTACTAGATGTTTACACATCTCCCCTGTGATCGGACTCACATAATTTTTTAAACAGATATTAATAAAAACATATTGACCAGAGCGATAATGAAGCCTCATTACACTTATATAAAAAGTTATTATCCTAGAAAGCATGATTTTACGCTCAGGCCGTTAATACTTCTGATCACAGATATAATATATTAAAAATTCATGCCCACAGTAAGACTCTGTAAAAATTTCAGAAAGATCCGTCCCGTAAGCTGCAAATAGATAAATAAACGTACAAATATTCATACCCTTCAAATAAGATTTTATATCAGCATATTACCCATCTAGGGATGAAATACATCAACTTTGTGGTTATTATTAGTTATTAGTTATTATGTAATTGCAGGTGATCTAAACAGGAAGCACATTGATTAGGGAAACGTCAATTCTAACACAAAGTGCAACATTCTAAAAGAGTGGCTTTCTAACAATGTTATAAATTTCAAATCTAATATATAAGCTTCTAGTCTATCATAGTTTCCTCGGGGTAATTCTTATGTAGACCTATGCTTAAAAGAGGCTCATTTAAATAACAAAAAAGTAAATACCTATTTAAATTGCGTTTGGACAATCGATTACGATAGTGACCATAACGCCATAGAAATTATAGTAACAATGGATGACCTTGAACATCCATTTTTTAGAAATATAACGGACCTTAAACTCAATTGCAAAAAAACCAATTGCAAAAGACCAATGTTAGAATCAATATCTAATGAAAGAGATCTTACGAACACTGAAATTGATAAATGATACGGAAGAGAATGATTATTTTATTACATTAGGTTCAGTAAAGTATATTTTCAAAATCTTAAATAGCAAATTATCGTCTGGCATAGATAAACTACCCAACATTATTCTCAAACATATCCCAAATGAGCTAGTACGTGAATACTGTACACTATTCAACAATATCCTAAATAAATCATATTTCCCTAGGGAATGGAAAACCGCTATGATCGTAGTAATTCCGAAAAAGAACAAAGACTCAAGTATGTTAAAAAATTTGCGACCTATTAGTCCTCTACCGAACATAAGCACAATTTTCAAATCATGTATAATGTATATTCCCCTATATTTTAGAATTCTAATACACAATATGTTATCTATAATATTAATATTCTAGGCGATTTCTTGTGACCGATATTTTATTCTACCGTTTTATCCCGATTTTGACCAAACGTATATTATTTTAAAGGTAGTTTTTTTTAGCTGTTCCCCAGACTTATATAAATTATACATATGCTATGTGTGTTTTATTAAATTTGTTAATGTGTTTATTAATGAGTTTGTTATCTTCATTCACAATAATAATAAACCATAAAAGTATTGGTTTGTGAATTGGCTAAGTTGAAGAATAAAGCTGCCTAGAAATTGCACTCGAATTTCGAGCGCTGAAATCTGCTAGTGTAATAAATTATTTAAAGTAAGTAATATGGGTAAAGTGAATGAAAAAAACATTTGACATCTTTATCAATTCGCCAATTCTCTTTAATTTATTCCAATTTTATAATATTAGTCTAGGCGATTTTTTGTTACCGATGTTTTGTTCTACTGTTTTATCCCGATTTTAACCAAACGTATTTTATTTATTTAGGTTTAACATTAAAATAAAAGAACAATTTTAATGTTAATAAATTATATAGCTATAGCTACTAGGCTTTAAGCTAATATATCGTATCTCTAGAATTAATGTAACTTATAAATTCTTAAATATAACTAAATAAGAAGAAAGAAAAAAATATATTTTTATTTTAAATGCGATGATATAACTTAGTTTCTTTTAAAAATGTTATGATATTTTTGATGGAATCATAGGATGGAGAGAAGAGGGCTAGGATGGGGTCAGTGTTCTCAAAAATTCGTATTCTTTCTTGTCCATAAATTGGACATTCGGACAGAATATGTTTAACACTCAATATTGTGGTGTGATTGCAGTTGCATATAGGTGGATCTTTTTTATTTATTAAATGTTCGTGAGTTAGTATAGTATGTCCTAGTCGCAGTCTTAGGAATTTTATAAGCTTAAGTCTACTAACTTCGCTATTTGACTCCATCCAATGTTGGATGCTATTCTTAGATGAATTTGAATAGTTATATCAGTCGCTCATATTATTCCAAATGCGATGGTGTTTCTGGATGAATTTTTTTTTAGGTTTCTTCTTAAATCATTCAAATTGAGATTCTCAGTTTTAATGAGAGGATATCTGAGACCTTGTTTGGCGAAGGAATCTGCGCATTCATTACCGGAAATTCCCATGTGGCCCGGGACCCACATTAGAGTGATTTTATCGTATTTATCTGTTAGGATATCACGTATTATATTAGCATAGAAATTATTGTTATTAACATTCGCAAATGCTGATAAAGAATCAGTGCAAATTTTAAATTTGCCGCTTCTATTCTTCGCATAATTTATGGCTTCATTAATTGCTACAATTTCAGCTGAAAAATGGAGCTATGACTTGCCAATTCAGATACCCTTATTAGTGTATTTTCATAGGTAATCGCAAATGTTGTATTTTCTCCGCTTTGGGAACCGTCCGTGTAGATAAAAGTGAGATAATTTTGGATCTCGGTAGTATTACGGAATAGGAGTTGGTATTGTGAAGGTGATGTATTATTCTTAAGATTTGAGTGTAGAGAGAAGTCAATAGAGTCTACAGTAAAGTTCCATGGAGGATATTTGGACGGACCCATTTGGGGTATATTGCTAAATCTAAATCTGTTCAATTTTCAAAGACTCCATTGATACTGGGCGGTATCCTTAATTTTTTTTATTTTTATTTAATTTTCGAATTATTGGATTTAAGGGGCTGTCCTTACAGAAAAGTAGAGATTTGACTAATTTGCCAGAAATATAGTCTCGCTGGATCAATATATCATTAATATTAGCCACGAATAGCATGTTATAAATTGGTGTAGAGCGAAGTGCACAGAGCGTTGCTCGAATAGCTGCATTTAATATTGCAGTTATTTTTCTCAATATACTCTTGGGAGCAAAACCAAATAAAAAAAATCCATAGCTAATTTTAGCAACAATTAAAGATTTTCCAATATTTATCAATAAAAGAATGTTGCAGTCATACTTTGGGTTGGAAAGGCATTTAATGATATTAAGTTGAATATTTAATGAAGAACTCAAATACTCAATATGTGATCTACAGTTATATCTTTTATTAAAAATAATTCCTAGAATTTTAAGATTATCTGTTTCAGTAACTTGTATACGGTTAGTGGTAAGTGTAGATTTACAATTTTGTTTTCAATTGAATAATTGCACCAATTAAGCATATCATTAATTAGACTATTAAGATTTTTTGCCCCATTGGATCTAATTATTATATTAAAATTATCTGCATAAGCGCAGAATTTTAAATTTTTATGAGAAAGGATAATATCACTAAGTTTATTGTACGCTATTAGAAAAAGTAAAGCAAAATAAGGAAAACTATTGCCGATCCATGATTTTTCGTGCAGACATAAAATTTACTATGCAGTTTATGATCTATGGACCTACGTTCCATTTGATAAGTTGATCAACAATGGTGTGCAAACCAATTTTATCATAAGTTCTTTCGAAGTCGAGTGAAATAATAGTAAGGTGTTGTCGTGCAGCGAGGGAACAAGTAGCTAGATAGTCAATGTACATTAACGATTCAGCAGTCGATTTACCCTTTCTAAAACCCATCTGATGGCTGTTGATGAGATTGTTTGAGTTGAGAAACCACCACTGATAAGGTTTTATCAGTTTTGGGTTTTAAGATAGGGATTACTAAGCTCGCTTTATATTGTTGTGGGTGTGGGAGTTAAGAATACAGTTGAAAAGATTGAGCATTCTATTTTTAAAACTATTTGGGGAATTTTTTAGCATACTATATGAGACCCTATCCAATCCTGGGGATTTCCCCTTCAGTTTAGAGAGAGTTGATGACAGTTCAATGTAATTTATGTCATTTTCAATTTTCAGGGCACTATTGTTAGGCATAACATTGCAAAGTGACTGTAGGATGCTGTTTTTTTTATTGAAACTGCTGAGGAAAATTGCTATCCTCTGAAATAGATGACCAAAAGGAACATAATTCATTTGCAATTTCGGAGCGTTTTATGCAGTGAATGCTCATATTAGTTTTGTATCCACAAAAGGTACGGATGGTCTTCCAAATTTTGTTTGAAGGTGTCAGGGGCTTAGTTTTTGAGGTAAGATTTGAAATAGCTACTTTTTTGCTTTTCTTTATCTCTCGTTTTAGGAGAGCGCTAGCTCTCTTATAGTTTATCATATTATCTAGATTAATATTTCTACGAAAAGTATACCAGCATTGCTTTTTTTTTTATTCTTGAGATTATTTAAATGGGAACTCCACCAAGGTACTGATGGAGATTTCCAAGTCTTCTTCGTTTGAAGAATTGATTCATTTGCAGACTGTAAGATAATTATCTTTAAGTTGCTAGCTTCTTTATTGACATTTAAGTTAACTTCTCTTAAAGACTCAAAATGTGAACATTTTTGGTTAAACAGTACCCAATTTGCTTTGTCTGTTAGGTAATATGGTTTAAAATGAGAAATTTCGTTAGATTGGGATGGAAAGAGCGAAATTACAATAGGAAAGTGGTCACTACCGTGGAGATCATTTAATATACTCCAGTTGGAATGGATGAACAGTTCGGCAGAGCAGAAAGTTAAGTCTACATGTGTTAATGTATTATGAGTATAAAAATGTGTGGGTGACTTATCGTTCAGTATAACCAAATTCGATTGTGTAATAAATTTATTTAAAATTACTCCTCTTTTATTATTATTTGGAGATCCCCAGTTGTTATGCCAACTGTCAACGTCTCCCGTCACTAAGCATGGAGTATTACATAAACCAAAAACATTTTGAAGGCTAAAAGGGTTAAAGGCTGTAGATGGAGAGATATAAGCTGAAAATAATTTGAATTTTACTTTCGAATTAATTTCCACTGCTATAACTTCGAAGTCATTATTGGTTGGGATTATTTCATGTTGAATAGAATTTTGTATTAGAAGACCGACTCCGCCAAAGGAGTTGGAGTTATTGTAAGAGTATAAGGAGAAATTGTTAGGGATAAGAATATTAGTAGGATGAGTAATAAGGCGAGTTGATATTATTTTAATATTGTGATTTTTTATAAGTAATGTTAATTCGTTATTTAAATAACCTCTTAAATTCCATTGGAGAATTTTTAATACCATTATGTGTAGTTAGTTCTATTAGATATTTAAATATATTAATATAAGATAAGTTTATATAAAAAATATAAAGCTTCTATAAATCCATAGATTCGTTCACATCCGTATTTTCTTCATCACCTGGCTTTCTTTTAATCTTGTGGATTTCCGTTTCAATGACAATTTTGTCTTGTTCGATGTCTTTCTTGGAAGAATAATAATTTTGTTGCTGGGTTTTGGGAGGATCAATGTTGTCGTGCAATGTGGTGTTGATGTCAGAGTAGTTTATTAATTCGCGGGTAGGAACATTTTCCCTCACAAGTTGCATTTTGTTATCAATATTATTTTTTGATGTGCTTGCAGTTGGTTGTTGAACAACCAAAGACTAGGTTGTTTTTTGTCGGTTACGTTCTTTGTGCGAGTCAGTAGCTTTCTTTCTGTCTACTTTCTCCAACGTTATGATGGCTTGGATTTCTTTTTCCTTGAGGAATATGGGGCAGGCTTTATCGTATGTTCCATGGTTGCATTCCGAAATGTTGTTTTCCTTGCAGTTTATGCACGATTTTTCAAAGTTGCAGATGTCGTCGTCTTCTGCAAAGCGGAAATTTTTAGAGCAGTCAGGACATATCTTGCTATTTTTGCATATTTTTGTGATGTGCCCAAAGCATCTTAGTGGTAATGGCACGTATGGTCGAATTCTAACTTTTTGGTAACCAATATTCATTTCTTCGGGTAGGTACGTTGAGGCAAAAGTTATTATTATTAAACCTGTCTCTATATGAGTATTATCAGTGCTTTTTTTCAGAATTTTTCTAACTTCCGAAACATTTTGAGGTTTTAATTCTTGCAGGACTTCTTCTTCAGATATACCCTTTAGATCATTGGAATAAATCACACCTTTTGAATAGTTTAGGCTATTATGTTCCGACACTTCTACTTTTATGTTTGGTAAAAGTGATGTTAAGGTAATTAACTTTGATGCTTGTGTGAATATTTTGGTTTTTATTAAAATTTCACCACTTCTAAGTTTTTTACATTGATCAACTTCGCTACCACAGAGAGAGTCAATAACTTTTTTAATAAGGAAGGGTGAGACATTTGACAAGGTGTTATCACTATCAATTCTCTTCATTATTAAATATTTTGGACCAATTGATCTTATATTTAAATATTTAGATTTGTCTATTTCAAAAGTCATTTGGTCTGGTGGTTTATTCATACTTTTTTAATTTAAAATAACTCAATGTATATCACTGTATTATTTTGTTTGTTTGTTTTTTTTTTTAAGCAGACAAACAAGTGGATTAGTTGTAAGTAGGTACCAACAGTATTGTTTTTAAAACTGGTTTTAATTTGTTTGTTTTTTTTAACACACTCTTATGAACAAATGTCATTTGTTATTGTTTTCTTATTTTTGGGGATTAAGATTTTTAAGGTAACGAATAAAGCGTAATGCGTTTGATCACTTTCGTTGTTAGATCAAGACGGCATAGGCAATTACGTTTTCAATTGTGCCCAACAATTCATACTAGTAGACTCCATCACTCGAAATTCGAGTGAATTTCTAAGCAATTTTATTTTTCAATTTAGCCAATTCACAAACCAACACTTTTTTTGTTTATTATTATTGTGAATGAAGATAACAAATTCATTAACAAATTTATTAAACACACACATAGCAAATGTGTAATTTTATGTACGTATGTGTTAACTTTAAATGCAATTTACTCAAAATAAAAGACAAAATTAAAAAAAAATTTTAAATTTGGTGAACAGCTAAAAAGAAATACCTTTCAAATTACATAAGTTTGGTCAAAATCGGGATAAAGCGGTAGAGCAAAACATCGGTAACAAAAAGTCACCTAGCCTATTATTTACTTCACATAAACTATTTGTTTTTTTACAGCTTAATATATATATATATATAAATATATATTGGAACGAAAATATACATTAATTAAAAAAATAAATAATTTCGCTTTTATGTATATTAATAGAAGTATGTATATTAATTTGATACAACAATTATTTCTGATGGAAATATTTTCCTGGACGAAACCATTTTTGCACAACAAATTCATGAGAAAACTATTTTGTTGAATAATATTGTAAGACGGAAAAAACTAAAAAATAAATGATTTTGAGGAAAAATAATAATTTGCGCGAATAATTAAAATTGAAATTGAAAAAAAAAAATTCGGAAAATCAATACTGTAAGGCGAAAAACGTTTATCAAAATAAATCTGAGAAGAAACAAGTAAACAAATTTTAATCGGACTAAAAAATAAATAATTTTGAGGAAAAAAAATAATTAGTGTGCGAATAATTTAATGTCAAAACATCTGGAAATAATTTCTTGGGTGAAAAAATTCAAGGAAAAAATTTAAACAAAATTCGGAGAATCAATACTGTAAGGCGAAAAACTTTTATAAAAAATAAATCTGAGGAGAAACAAGTAAACAAAATTTAATCAGTCTAGACGCGCTATGCGTTTAGATAATTAGTCTTAGTTCCAACTAATTGGGTATAGAAAATAAGCATAAAACAGATCTGAGTAAAATTTTTATTAATTTTTTTTGTGACTAGATCGAAAATTGGACCGACCCTGACCATATTTCTTAGTCATTTTTTGCAAAAATTTATACAAATCAAATTTGAGAAAAATCTGTGCAATAATATTTTTATTTTTTTTTTTGAAAAGTTTAAGTGAAGATCTGAAAGCAGCTCTATTGGGGTCTATGACTAAGAATTGTCCTATAGGGATTGTTTATTCGAACTACTGATTAATGGATGTAATAAATACACACTAACCCAATTTTAATGAGATCTATACGATAATTCAGATCTTATGGCAACTTAAGTAGGCCAGTTGTATGGAGCCTAGGTCTAAACATGCATCGATGTTTATCAATTTCAACAGCGTTCGTCCCATGGTCGATAAAGGCTTATATGCCAAATTTCATCAAAATATATTCATATTTCCGACCTGTAGTGTGACTACAAGGTTTACATAGACACACAAACGGATGGACAGAAGGACGGAAAGTGTTTCTTAGTCAATCGGTATAATAAAATTTGGAACGATGTCAAATATTTTTGGTAGTTACAAACATTAGTAATAAGTCGTTATACCCTGAAATGTGGGTATTTAGTCGAATGACAGACATCATTTTTATCTGAATGCTCTTTCACCAATTGGCTTATCAAACAATTGATAGAAATATTTATTGAAGTCACAATTCTGCAGCCCGCTGTTCCGGCTGTGTGTCGATTTCTTTTTTTAATTCCTCTAATATTTAATTTCATATATTAATTTCAGTCTGGTCTGCCCTTCCATGTTTTAGCTGAATTATTTAATTTAATTTTTTTTTTTAAATCTTTCAACATTGGAGTTATGTTTGAAAAAGTATCAAATGGAAAAAATAAAAATTTATTAAAATTTTTTTCTTTTTGTGGAAAAAGAATATTATTTACGTAATTATATTTGTAGCCCTGCGTGCTTGTTGTAATTAACAATCTTTACTTTTACTAACTATGGTAATATTATTAAAAAGGGACTACAACAACAACAAAAACTCCATTTTTTTTTTCTTTATGCATTCAAGTGGTAATTGAAAATCTGTGAAGTAGTTATATGTAAAGGTATAAGTATAAAAGGGCAGTCACTGTTTAGAGAAGATTATTTGTATGCCATAAGATGGTGGGAGGTATGAAGCCTGAAACAAGTGATTTAAAATGTCATTTAATAGAGCCGAATTCTTAAAAAGAAAATGTTAAAGATGAATGATAATCTTTAGATAAGATTTCTAGTAACTATTTAGCTTCTGACTTTAATCTTAAGATTGAAAAGAGTTGTAAAATTTCAAC
The DNA here is from genome assembly GCA_963682025.1 of Cordilura impudica. Taxonomy (NCBI): domain Eukaryota; kingdom Metazoa; phylum Arthropoda; class Insecta; order Diptera; family Scathophagidae; genus Cordilura; species Cordilura impudica. The sequence goes on along the minus strand of OY821519.1, from coordinate 251,410,938 downwards.
TGACCATTGAGCAGCACAACTAATACTCACATTTTAAGTTTGAAACTTACGCATATCAATCCTTAATCCACCTGACAGGCCATGAAGATTTTAGCAGCTCAAAGTTGCTTAAAAAATATCTGATCTTCTTCCTTTAAACCCACTACTACAATCCATATTTCAATAACTTTCAAATAATCTCCACCCTACTATATGATGCCTGTTTTTTGCTTACTCTAAAGCTGCTTTTATATTATTTTTAGTAGCATAGCCGACTTCATAGTTGTTGAAGTTCAGTTTATGTTGTGTTCTATGCCTTTAACAAAACGGCATTTCTTTTACGTAATTCTTCCAGCAAAACATTACAAGTACTTGTATTATTTTAATTAAAACTTTCCAGCGATTTAGTATTAAATTGAGCGCTATAGAGAGAAAAGAAAAAACGGCTCATAGTAGCAAAACTATGACATAGCATGTAAATTCTAAATATATATGGAAAGTATATATTGAAGAAAAAAAATACAAACAAACATACTGAACACTGGAGTGAAATAAATCAAAAAAAGCAATCATATAAAAATGTTAAAAGTACATAAGAATTTAGAATGAAGGAAGGAGAGAAATTTTTAGAAACAGAAATATGGTATAAAAAAAAGGTAATAATTGAAAATCAACTGAAGTCAATAATGTTTGCTTCAATATAAAAGTAACAAATGCAATCAACAAAATTTAAACATTTTTCTAGGAAAATTCTAAAATTTCCGAAGGTCCTTATAGAAATCTGCAGAGAGAGACCCGTTTTATGATTTGGCTACCTATAACCTGATCTGAATTGAAAGCAAAAATAACGTATAAAATTCCATAGATTTATCCACAGCTCTGTATTTCGAAATTTATGTTTTATTCTGTCTATGTATTTCTTACTAATTCGCCAATAGCGTATACGTTATATTAATTAAAATATGTTAATATTCATCATACGATTGAGCTATATTAAGCTAACAGGAATATCTATGAATATCTAGCTCGAAATCATGACATAGTGTACATTAGTTACCAATATTTTCTATCCAAATGGCAATTTTATATCTCCTCAAAATGTCTTTGAAATTAGCTACCATCAACCTTTAAAATTATAAGCAACGCAACGCAATTAAAGAGGGAACATTTAAAATCACTGTGCAGAGGATATATGTTTTTCATTCAATTTGTAATGTGTCCAAATAAATTCCGGAGACACCAAAACCATATACTTTCTTGATCCTTATAACAAGAGAAGTTGATTTAGCGATGACGATCTGTCAGTCAATCCGTCCGTCTGTAGAAATCAGGATCACACTAAATCGCTTACTAACAAAGAACTTGCCATTTAAAATCATCAAAATCGCTCCAAAGGGTCACGAAATATTAATAAAAATTGGGAAAAAAAATCATGTGAGTCCGATCACAAGGGATCGGACATCAACATCATATTTTCCAGTGCATAAAAAATAAGTCGATTATGCTGTTTTCTGAAATTCAATTGATGTTTTCTGAAATGCAATTGATGTTTTCTGAAATTCAATTGATGTTTTCTGAAATACAATTAATGTTTTCAGCAATTCAAATGATACTTTTTGAAATTCTATTGATGTTTTTTGAAATACAATTAATGTTCTCAGCAATTCAAATAATGCTTTTTGAAATTTAATGGATGTCTTCTGAAATTCTATTTATGTTTTCTGAAATTCAAATGATGTTTTCTGAAACTCGAATGATGTTTTCGGAAATTATGTTGATGTTTTCTGAAATTCTATTTATGTTTTCTGAAATTCAAATGATGTTTTCTGAAATTATATTGATGGTTTCTGAAATACAATTGATGTTTTCTGAAATACAATTGATGTTTTTTGAAAGACAATTGGAAAATGTTTAGAAAAGAACATATCATAATTTTTTCACAAATACAATCAGATAAAGTCACACCGATTTACACTTCAGCTCACACCGATGTGTTACGCTGTTTTTGCGATTGTATTGTGAAATAGGAATTTACCCTCGTGCGCGTATAGATGTTTACACATCAAAAAACTCTTGAAAAAATGAAAATGTTAAATTTTTTTGAGGTGTAAACATCTATCCGCGCACGAGGGTAAATTTCTATTTCACAATACAATCGCAAAAACAGCGTAACACATCGGTGTGAGCTGAAGTGTAAGTCGGTGTGACTTTATCTGATTGTATTTGTGAAAAAATTATGATATGTTCTTTTCTAAACATTTTCTAATTGTCTTTCAAAAAACATCAATTGTATTTCAGAAAACATCAATATAATTTCAGAAAACATCATTTGAATTTCAGAAAACATAAATAGAATTTCAGAAAACATCATTCGAGTTTCAGAAAACATCAATTGAATTTCAGAAAGCATCAATAGAATTTCAGAAAACATCAATTGTATTTCAGAAACCATCAATATAATTTCAGAAAACATCATTCGAGTTTCAGAAAACATCAATTGAATTTCAGAAAACATCAATAGAATTTCAGAAAACATCAATTGTATTTCAAAAAACATCAACAGAATTTCAGAAACATAAACTGTATTTCAGAAAACATCAATAAAATTTCAGAAAACATCAATTGCATTTCAGAAAACATCAATTGAATTTCAGAAAACATCAATATAATTTCAGAAAACATCAATTGTATTTCAGAAACCATCAATATAATTTCAGAAAACATCAATTGTATTTCAAAAAACATCAACAGAATTTCAGAAAACATAAACTGTATTTCAGAAAACATCAATAAAATTTCAGAAAACATCAATTGCATTTCAGAAAACATCAATTGAATTTCAGAAAACATCAATATAATTTCAGAAAAAATCAATATAATTTCAGAAAACATCATTCGAGTTTCAGAAAACATCAATTGAATTTCAGAAAACATCAATAGAATTTCAGAAAACATCAATATAATTTCAGAAAACATCATTCGAGTTTCAGAAAACATCAATTGAATTTCAGAAAACATCAATAGAATTTCAGAAAACATCAATTGTATTTCAAAAAACATCAACAGAATTTCAGAAAACATAAACTGTATTTCAGAAAACATCAATAAAATTTCAGAAAACATCAATTGCATTTCAGAAAACATCAATTGAATTTCAGAAAACATCAATATAATTTCAGAAAACATCAATTGAATTTCAGAAACCATCAATATAATTTCAGAAAACATCAATTGTATTTCAAAAAACATCAACAGAATTTCAGAAAACATAAACTGTATTTCAGAAAACATCAATAAAATTTCAGAAAACATCAATCGCATTTCAGAAAACATCAATTGAATTTCAGAAAACATCAATTGTATTTCAGAAAACATCAATTGTATTTCAGAAAACATCAATTGAGTTTCAGAAAACATCAACTGTATTTCAGAAAACATCAATTGTATTTCAGAAAACATCAATTGAATTTCAGAAAACATAAATAGAATTTCAGAAAACATTAATATAATTTCAGAAAACATAATTCGAGTTTCAGAAAACATCATTTGAATTTCAGAAAACATAAATAGAATTTCAGAAAACATCAATATAATTTCAGAAAACATCATTCGAGTTTCAGAAAACATCAATTGAATTTCAGAAAACATCAATTAAATTTCAAAAAGCATCTTTTGAATTGCTGAGAAGATTAATTGTATTTCAGAAAACATCAATAGAATTTCAAAAAGCGTCATTTGAATTGCTGAAAACATTAATTGTATTTCAGAAAACATCAATTGCATTTCAGAAAACATCAATTGCATTTCAAAAAACATCAACTGAATTTCAGAAAACAGCATAATCGACTTATTTTTTATGCACTGGAAAATATGATGTTGATGTTTTCTTTAATTATTAGATGTTTACACATCTCCCTTGTGATCGGACTCACATGATTTTTTTTCTTAAGATATTTATATATTTTAATTCTTCTTATTGTTGTAGTCATTGCAGTTGTGGCATTTACTTCATGAGTTTGTATATATAGTTATACTGGACATTAGTCTAATGAAGTATTACCATATAATTTTTATCATTATTCGGGAAATCCGCATAATTGTTACAAAAATGCATTTGCCGACTTAAGCCGTGAGCCATCGTGATTAAAAGCAATGTCTGTGATAGTGCTCTCATTCATAATACCGTTAACCACAAATCGCTCTCCTACTTTACGTACACTATATTAGGGATCGATTAAACAACTTTCATTCACAGCTAACTCAAAACCGTATTAAGAATTAATTTATATTCTTAACATTAACATCTTTAACGATTTCTTTAAGACATTTTATAATATTTCACGCACGACATTTGTCGATGAAGTTTTCTGTAACGACGATATAATGGACATTGTCGTTAACGTCCAGCTGGGAGACAAATTACTCAGATGGTCATGTATCACATCCCGTTGACGACCAATTCAGCGACAAAAATATATTTGTCGTGTATCAACGTCCGTTGACGACAATATGAGCGACAACGTCTTGTACTTGTCATACATCGAACTTTATTAACGACACGTTAAGCGACAATGTCTATGAGGCTTTCGTGCAGAGATTTAATAAAAAAATTTCATTAACGACCAGCTGGATTACAAATAACTTATATGGTCATGTATTACATTCTAACGACGACAAATTAGTGAAAAAAAACCGGTTTCGTCGTGTATGAGTCAAGTTGTTCGTAAATTGAACACCGTTAAAGACAGCATGAGCGACAAAATCTTCAAATTGTTCACGTACTGCATTTATCTCATTGTGCATATGCTTGGCGTGATCTACAAAAAAATTTTCTTAAGAAATATAACGGAACTTCAAAACGGCTACAAGACAAAATAAAATAATAATAAGAATGCAGATTGTAAGTAAAATTATGAGGCTATTGAATCTAATAATGTTTCATTGTATTTTTTACTATTTCAGTTTGGTACGATGAAACGCATCGTAGCTGGCAGCATACAAAATATAAGCAGAATTTTAGATAAAAATATAATCATGGATTTTAATTACGACGGAACAAAAAACAAAAAATCCTTAAAAACATACGGAAACGTATTAAATGCTTTATATGGTAAGTTAATAAAAAATGAAACACTAAGTTAATTAGAGAACTCTGTGTTTAGACTCCATATGAATTAAATCTGTTTATTTTCTTTTATAGAAGCCACAAAACAAGAAGGCGAAACCTCCGAGGAATTCATCAAAGAGCTAAGACAGGTTTTTCAAAAAATTAAAAATACTGCAAATAAAGAAAAATTACGGAAAGAAAATAAAGAAAACAAATAAGTTAAAATTAAAATATTAAGTTATTATTAAGTAATTTTTAAAATGAAGTAATAATTTTTATCGTTTTTGTGTTTTCTTATTATTATCTTTTAATTTTTTAAAATGATTAAATTAAAATTAAATTTAAAAATTTTTAAATGTGTACTTTTACTTTATTGAGTATGGGCGAAACTGTCCCTCATACTGTCGTTGACGTAGTGTGAGGGAATGTGTCTCTTATATTGTCGTCAACGACAATATGAAGGATATTGTCGCCGGAATGGTCATCAACGATCACATCGTAGACTATATCGACTACGTCGTCGTCGACGACAAGATGGAGCATATTGTCATTATATGGTCGTTAGCGATAATGAGGCACTTTTTTCGCCCATAAAATCGTTAACGACCAGATAAGCGACAGTGTCTCTCTTATGGTCTTGTATGATTTCGCGGACATTTGTATGAAAATTTCGTCAACGACTTGTTCGAACTGTCCTCAATTTATCTTCAACGATTTACTATTGTCTTGTACCTGTCATTTAATATGTCTTAAAGACGTGGCCAACTGGGATTAAAAAACAAACTAAAATCTGAATATAAAGTTACGCTTATTACTGACTCTCGAACGATATTGTTTGATCCTGTACTTAAACATTGCCGGCCACCTTGCAACATCAAGGTGTGTTGCAACAATAATACTTTAACAAATAACTTAAATATCTTAAAATAAAATTGAAATTTAAAATTTATTAAATTTTTTTTTTTTTTTTTTTGGCCAGTAGGGACCTCGACGTAACAATTTTCCATAGGCCAGTAGGGACCCCAATGGAAAATTTATTATAAATAAGTATGAGCCAGTAGGGACTCTACAATTTGAGCCAGTAAGGACTCTACAATGGGGATGGGCCAGATATGAAAAAAAAATGTAAATTATTCGGTCAAAATGACCAGTTTGGTTATTGGTCGTTTTACAACCCCATTAGCAGTACGAATATCCGCGACCCTTACGCGACCGTCACTTCCCGGATAAACTTTTATGACCCAGCCTAACCGCCACGATGTTGGAGGTAGATTTTCATGCTTGATAACGAGTAAGTCGTTTTCCTGTAGATCGCGTTCCGGATATTTCCATTTATAGCGCTTATTTAACGTCATTAAATATTCTTCTTTCCATCGGCGACAAAAAAGTTGAGACAACGCTTTCATTTTTCGAAATCGATTAACAAGACTTATCGGAGATTCATTAATTTCAGGCTCCGGGGGAGCAAGTATTGGTCCACCTATTAAAAATGGCCAGGAGTAAGAGCTACTGGTTCCCGAGGGTTATCCGCCATAGAACAAAGAGGACGTGAATTTAGACAAGCTTCGATTCTTGCGAGAACTGAAGAAAGCTCTTCAAAAGTATATTTAAAAGATTGAGCTTCCTTACGAAAATGGTGTGTAAAACTCTTGACCCCGGCTTCCCAAAGGCCAGCCATATGAGGTGCCCAGGCCGGTATAAACCGCCAAGTTAAACCCTGAATACCATAAATAGAACCCACTGCAATCTGACTTTCCTTAAGAAATATCTTAAAATCCTTCTCTAATTCACGCGATGCACCTACGAAATTTGTGCCATTATCCGAAAATAAAGTGTGGGGGCAACCTCGTCGAGAAATAAATCTGTGAAAGGCAGATAAAAAATTGGGCGTCTATAAATCAGACGTGGCCTCTAAATGAATTGCTTTCGTAGAAAAGCAAACAAAAATACAAACGTAGCCCTTCGTTATCCTACAAGCTCTGCCCGTGAAACTTTTGATGTCAAAGGGACCAGCAAAATCAACGCCCGTTGTCATAAATGGTCTAGTAAGAGTAGTTCTTTCAGGGGGCAGAGCCGCCATAATTTGACGAAAAGATACTTTACGGTCAATAATACACCGTTTACAACGACCAATGACTCCACGAATTTTCGACTTCAAGCGTGGAACCCAATATTCAATACGCAGTATTCGCAACATCAACTGATTTCCACCGTGAATGGAAATCCTATAAACAAATTCTATTAACAATTGAGTAAATCGGCTCGAATAAGGTAAAATAATAGGATATTTCTCCGTATATGAAAGGGATGGTGATTTAACCAAGCGACCATTCAATCTTATCACACCGTCTTTATCGAGAAAGGGATTCAAAGAAATAAGACAACTCTTTGAACTTAACGTTTTTTTGTCTAACAGGCACTTATATTCATCTGCATAGTGATGTTTCTGAGCCACAATGGCTAAATGCAATTTTTTTCTGCTGATTTCATAACCAGCAACGATTTTATCCACATTCATATAACGATTTGACCTATGAGCTGGATGACTATTGTAAAAGAACCTCAAAATATATGAGATTATCCGAAGAGCTCGATCAAGACGAGAGTAATTATTCAAAATATCCACATATATATCTTCCCCCTTAACGTCCGTAAAGAAGGAAGCATGAGTTTTGACAACCCGACCCTCAGTGTCAGTGTCAAGATAACTTAGATCCGTTATATTCCAGTGCACTTTATCTTGACCCAGCCATCTTGGACCATGCCACCAATGCTCACTATTTTCCAGCTCAGTGGGAGAGGTACCACGACTACCTAAATCTGCAGGATTATCCTCAGAACGAACATGATACCAATTATGGTTTCCTACATTTTCTTGAATGCGGCATACTCTGTTCACTACAAATGTGGTCCAGGAACACGGCGTTTTCCTGAACCAAGAAAGGACTATCGTCGAATCAGTCCAACAGTAAATTTGATCAATTTTAATATCAATTTCACTTATTACCGTCTTCAAAAGTTCAGCGGCTAACACCGCCCCGCACAATTCCAAACGAGGTAGAGAAATTGATTTGATGGGGGCTACTTTGGTTTTCGATGAAAGTAGGTGAGTATGAATTTCGCCGTTAGAGGCCTGAATTCGAATATAAATCACCCCCGCGTATGCCTTTTCCGAGGCATCAGAAAAAACATGAAGCTCAACAGAATTTCCCGGCGAATAATTAACCCATCTTCGAATACGAATAGTATTTACCTCATGATAAGAAGTAACAAATCCTTTCCATTCATCTTCCGTCGAAATTGGAAGCATATAATCCCAATTTATATTATCAAGCCAAATTTTTTGCATGATAATTTTAGCAACCACAATGACAGGACCTAACCAACCTACAGGATCAAACGATAAATGTTACATATCATAAAATCACTAAAAATTTATGTTTTCTTAAAAAAAGATAATATTCTGAAAAGGGACCTTTTCTTTAAAAGTACCTTTCCTCAAAAAACCACTTTTGTCTTATAAAAGTCACATCTCTTAAAAAGTTCAGTTTTAAAAATATGTACCCAATTTCCTACAAAAGTATATTTTCCTTTTCTTAAAAAGAACCTTTTCTAAAAAATTAAATTCTCTTAAAAATGTATATCGTTTTAAAAAATTACCATTTTCAGTAAAAAGTACCCTTCTTAAACAAGGGCTTTTATTGAAAAAAGTGCCTTTTCTTATAAAAGTACTTTTTCTTAAAAGAGTAACTGTCCTTAAGAAAGTAGCTTTTCCTATAAAAGTATCTTCCTTTAGAAATATACAATTTCTTTAAAAAAAAAATATCTTTTATCAAAAAAGTATCTACTCTTAAAAAATCGCTTTTTCTTAAAAAAGTACCTTTTTTCTAAAGAGTCTTTTCCTCAAAATGTATGTTTTTGTTTTTAAGAAAATTTTCTTAAAAAGATATTTTTTTTTAAAGTACTTTTCCTTAAAAAATCATATTTACCTTTATTTAAACAAGTACACTTTCTTAAAAATGTAAATTTTCTTTTCTTAAAATGGTACTTTTTAATATGGTACCTTTTTATAAAAAAAGTACGATACCTTTAAAAATGTAAATTTTCTTCAAACGGTACTTTTTCAAAAAAAAAGCACCTTTTCCTTTTTCCCAAAAAAGTACCTTTTCCTAAAAAATACCTTCTCTTAAAAAAAATTAAAAATACTGCATTTCCAAAAAAGGAAGTAGTGTTCGTGGATATTTGCCTTTAATTTATTAAATTGTAACTGCCAGGAAAGACTTGTGTGGAGACTTTATTCCACATACGGCCAATTCGACTGACAATCCAATTATCTCTGTAATGTGTGGTGCGGTCAACTGGAAAATAGATCTACTAGAGAAGCGGATAACATTTTACATGATAGTATCTATACATTATTACGCAACCCATATTGCGCCATATTGACGCCCTTCTTTGTACGCACTCCAGTAGCTCTATAATAAACCTTAAAGGTCCCGCCCATATGTAGGAGTTATATTTAATTTTCTGTCGAATGTTAGTGGTATAGATTTTAAGGAGCTCAGAAAGAGTGAAGTTTTAGAAAAACTTGCATGAAAAACATGTTTTTTTTAAAAGTACCTTTCTTAAAAAACTTAATTTTTTCTTAAAAAAGCACCTTTTCTTATATAAATATACTTTCATAAAAAATGCCTTTTCTTAAAAAAGTACACTTTCATATAAAAGTACCTTTTCTCAAAAAAAAAAAAAATACCTTGTCTAAAAAGTAATTTTTCTTAAAAAAAGTACCTTTACTTAAAAAATAGCTTTTTCATAAAAAAAGTAAATTTTAAAATAACCTCTTTAAAAATTGGCTTTTCTGAGAAAAGTATCTTTTCTTAAAAAGTATTTTTTCTTTTAAAAGTACTTTCAAAAGTACTTTCAAACAGAAATATTTTCTTAAAAAAAAAGTACTTTTTCTGAAGAAATGATATTTTGGAATACCTCTTCTATAAAAAGTACTTTTTTTTAAAAAACGTTTTTTAAGTACTAAGTAAGAAGTAACCTTTCTTAAAAAGGTACTATATCCTTCAAAAAAAAGTACTTTTTCTTAAGGAAGGATCTTTTGGACATCTTAAAGTTCATTTAAACCTGATTGATTTTTCCTTAATTTCCAAATAGAATTGATAAAACTAGTGTTAATGTCGCAGCCTTTGTTTTAATTTCTGACCATTCAATTTTTTTTTAAATTCTCATCTTCAATCTTTTCAAATCAAATTTTTCTAGTTTTTAAATTTGTAATATATTCATCTAAACCTTAAAGAGACTTAAATTATGAATACTATCTGTTTCATTATTGAATCTTTAAAAAAAAAAGTACTTTTTCTTAAGAGATGCTCTTTTAAAAGTACTTTCAAAAGTACTTTCAAAAAGAACTATTTTCTTAAGAAGTACCTTTTCTAAAAAGGTACTTAAGGAAGGATCTTTTGGGCATCTTAAAGATCATTTAAACCTGGTTCATTTTTGCTTAAATTCCAAATAGAATTGATAAAACTAGTATTAATGTCTCAGCCTTTAATTTAATTTCTGACTATTTGAATTTTTTTAAATTCTCATCTTCAATCTTTTCAAATCAAATTTTTCAAATTTTTAAATATGTGATATATTCATCTAACTCTTAAAGAGACTTAAATTATGAAAACTATCTGTTTCATCATTGGATTTCATTATTGGGATAAAAAAAAACAATTAGTCACTGCCTCAATTTGCTTTCATAAAAAAAGAACTAAAAAAACTATATTTTTAATACTTATTAGTCATTGAAAACAATTACTTTAACAAATTTTCTTCTTTGGTTGAAGAAGACTAAATAAAAAAGTCTTGAAATTACATGGAGTCCTCTCAATTTCTAGAGGAATTAAATTTAAACAAGTAAGAAAATTACAGTCGATCTAGACCGACTATATGATACCCTATACCATGCGTTTAGAGACCCTATCTCAGAGGCCCAACTAACTGGATATAGAAAATAAGCAAAAACCAAATTTGAGTGGGATTTTATTAATTTTTTTTGGCTGCAGATATGAAAAAGTTCATATCGGATGCTATATCTATATGGGGACTTGGCCCAAAAATGGACCGATCCTGACTATGTTTGGTAAAGTCTCTTGTATTTTGCATAAATATATACAAACAAAATTTGAGAAGAATCAGTGCAATATTTTTGGTTTTTTGATAGATTTAAGTGCAGATCGAGAAGCAGCTCTATATGGGGTCTATGACTAAGAGTTGTCCCATACATCATACATCATTTTTGGACTACTCATTAATGTATAGGGGTCATTTGTATGGGGACTAGGTCTGAACGTGGACCGATTCTCACCAATTTCAATAGCGTTCATCCTATAGCCAAAAGCTTATATACGAAATTTCATCAATATATATTCATATTTGCGACCTGCAGTTTGATTACAAGGTTTACATGGACACACAGACGGACGGACGGACATCGCTAAAACGAATCAGAAAGTGATTCTTATTCGATCGGTATAATAAAAGATAGGTCTAGGTCAAATATTTTTGGTAGTTACAAACAGCAGCACAAAGTCATTATACCCAAACCACATAGTTGTATAGGGTATAAATATTCATAATATAGGACATAATATAAGACAGTTATATTTTAAACAGATGACTGTCGATTGCTTGGCTCTAATGAGGTGGGAAAGGACATCAGAAAAGCTCTAAGAGTTTTTAGCAACGGCATCTACATGCTGAATGCGTTAAAAAGAAAAAAATGAAATTGTAAAATTCGGATATGCCGAACCTCTAATACCCTCCACCTGAGTTTTACGTAAAAAAAAAGTAAACAATTTGATAAACTTAATACTAAATTTTGTATTTCGACCCATCTTTTATTATACCGATCGGCTCAGAATCACTTTCTGAGTCGTTTTAGCGATGCCCGTCCGTCTGTCTGTGTATCCATGTAAACCTTGTAATCAAACTACAGGTCGCAAATATGAATATATTTTGATGCAATTTGGAACATAAGCTTTTTCAGCCATAGGATGAACGCTATTGAAATTGGTGGAAATCGGTCAATGCTCAGACCTAGTCCCCATACAAATGACCCCTATGAAATCGACATAAATTGCCATAAGATCCAAATTGTCATATAGATCTTAGTAAAATTGGGTTTGTATGTGTTTATTGTATCCATTAATCAGTAGTCCAAAAATAATACCTATTGGACAATTCCTAGTCATAGGCCCCATATAGAGCTGCTTCCCGATCTTCATTTAAATCTATCAAAAAAACAAAAATATTGCACAGATTTTTCTCAAATTTGGTTTGTATATATTTTTTCAAAATATAAGTGACTTTACCAAATATGGTCAAGATCGGTCCATTTTTTGACCTAGTCCACATATAAATATAGCACCCGATATGCAATTTTTCATATCTGCAGCCAAAAAAATTAACAACGATGCCACTCAAATTTGGTTTTTGCTTATTTTCTATATCCACTTAGTTGGACCTAGGAGATAGGGTTTCTAAACCATGGTATAAGGTATCGTATGGTTGGCCTAGACCGACTATAATTTTCTTACTTGTTACATTTAAATTTCTTTTGGGGTACTAGTTTTGACTAAAGTAAAGAGGATAATAAGCTAACTAAGAGTAAGCTAACTACAATTAAGTCAGCTTATAGCCAACTATAATATACAAAATATAATTAGTCTGTAGCTAACTATAAATTAGGTAACTTTAAGTTAGTTGAAAACCCATGCAGATTCGGACAATTGACTACCGCCCTGGACATCGCAATGTTCAAATAGTCAGTTTGTTTCATTGAAAGTAATCCAAGTATCAACCACCACTAGTTGCGTAATAGTAAACCTTAGTTTACGTTAAAATTGAGACCTACCCAGCCGTTTTAGAAAAATTTTTACAAAAGCTAAAAATTAAATAAAAATTTTAAAATTAGGCCTGTAATAATTAACTAAATTTTAGGAAACTAGAAAATGGTCAAGAAATGAAGAAATAGAATTAGAAATTCTAACAGTCATTAGAAAAATTTAAAAGCCAAATATAAAAACTTTTTCCTTTGGAATAAGTGACACCCGAAGAAATATTTTTAGCGATAAAATCACCACCAACAAAAGTTCCATCGAAATTTTGAGAAAAGTTCTCTATTATTGAAGTCCATCAACTATTTTAGATTGAGAGTGACTGCATAGAAGATAAATAGGACCCAAGAAAAATTTTTTACTAAACCATTAAGCAACATTTTTATCGATAGAATAATGTTTCGAAAACCCACACCTGGAATAATTAGTTTTGAACAATTAAATGTGTACCTTGGGTACTATTATCCCTATAAATTAACTGATTTTTCTTGAAATGAGTCCCTTGTGTAAATGCAATATCAATATTGCAATATAAAATATTTAATAAATCTAATATACGACTCATTTCAATAAGTGATTTTACATGCAAAGTAAACAAATTAAATCCAATATTGGTCATAAATTTCGTATATTTCAACTAAAATACTTTGACATTGATTTTTGGCCTTCTCTTTTGAAACTGAATGATACTGACTCATTTTGCCATTTTCAAAAAGTCTTTAACATAAGTAGGCATCTTAATTGTTTTTTTTTTTAGAAGAATTTGGTATAGAAAAACAAGTAAGAAAATTATAGTCGGTCTAGACCGACTATACGATACCCTATACCATGCCCAGGCCCAACTAACTGGACATTGAAAATAAGCAAAAACCAAATTTGAGTGGGATTTTTATTAATTTTTTTGGCTGCAGATATGAAAAAGTTCATATCGGATGCTATATCTATAAAGGGACTAGGTCCAAAAATGGGCCGATCCTGATCATGTTTGGTAAAGTCTCTTGTATTTTGCAAAAATATATACAAACAAAATTTGAGAAGAATCAGTGCAATATTTTTGTTTTTTAATAGATTTAAGTGAAGATCGGGAAGCACCTCTATATGGGGTCAAAGGGATCATTTTTGGACTACTCATTAGTGGATGTAATGAATGCATACAAACCCAATTTGAGTAAGATCTATATGACAATTTGGATCTTATGGAAATTTATGTCGATTTCATATGGGTAATTTGTATGGGGGCTAGGTCTGAACATGGACCGATTCTCACCAATTTCAACAGCGTTCATCCCATGGCCGGTAGAAGCTCATATACCAAATTTTATCAAAATATATTCATATTTGCGACCTGCAGTTTGATTACAAGCTTTACATGGACACACAGACGGACGGACGGACGGACGGACGGACGGACATTGTTAAATCAACTCAGAAAGTGATTCTGATTCGATCGGTATAATTAAAGATGGGTCTAAGTCAAATATTTTTGGTTGTTACAAACAGCAGCACAAAGTCATTATACCCAAACCACATAGTGGTATAGGGTATAAAAATATAATTTCATTATAGTCGCTTCAATCTTCAATCTCTATTGGTAGAATTTGATATAATCTCGTCTAAAATTTTAGATATTTGAAAAATTTATATGCGATTTTCGATATCGATAATTCTATCGATTTTTATGCATTGAAACTATTTTTCTATTGCTAAATTCGTCAACAAACTAATGGGCTCATGCTTTTAAGCGAAAAGTAACAAATCGATAAAAAATTTTTTGAAAAATTCAAAATTTTGAAAGCTTTTTATATGTTTCATTTCATATAATAAGCCTACTAATTCAAAAATTCTAAAATAGAAAATGAAATTCAATATCAAATATTTATAGTCTCCATGCTATTTGTCCTCAATTTACATGAATTTTATTTACAAATCTCTATATATTTTAAATTCTCCTTGCTTTCTTTGAGTTCTAGATTTTCTAGAAAATTTAATATCAAAAACTCTAACATCACTCCAACAATTCCATTATTACTCTAATATAAAATTCTCTACAAGAGATTAACTCTTGTATACATTAACCAACACTTAGCTCTTTGTTTAATTACTACCAAAATTTAAATAAACTCCTAGAAGATTTTAATGTTTTTACCACAAAAATTGTTGGCCTTAATTGAAACTTTTCGCTTTAACAAAAAAAAAAACACAACAAACGTACATTTTTATTACCGGATCTATTTTTGGTTGATAAATTTTGCATGACTTTTTAACCCAATTAAAAGGGGATAATATTTCCTGTTACAAATTTTTCAGTAATTATGAATTTTCCAACAATAAGGAATTTCCGTTTTTCAATTTTATTTTTCATATTTAATACGCACACAAAGGCACAAAAAACACAAAAACACACACAAATGAAATACTAACCTATGCCTCTGCTTATTAGATGTGTTTTTCTAAGTAACAATAACAACATCCAGTAGAAAAAAGGGGAAAAAAAACATTGCAAAATCTATTACAACAATTGTCGCAATTCCACCTTATACATATTTTAGGTTTAGAATAGAATGCTTTGTGCAAAAATATGAATTTTCCGTTCATTTATGTGACCATAAACGCCATTAAACAATTCCGTATATTGGAATGTTGCTGTTGTTGTTGTTGATTATTATTTCACTTGCCCTTTAAACACAATGGTGGACAACCGCATAGTAAACAAATTGTTGGAATAAAAATAATGAATACTATTTACAGCAACAATAACAAACCAATTTTTTTTTTTTTTGTTGGTAAAACATAAATAGAGGTTTTATATGCAGGCATCCTTTAAACACCAAAACAATTCAGTGGTTGCCTAAAAAAAATGTTTTTTTTATTGTTTATTTTGGCTAACAAACGGAAATATAGTTGTACCAAAAAAAATATATATAAAATATGACATCCGCGCAGGTGAATGCTTAACAGAAACGGACAAAAAATTTTAAAATTTAGAGGTACTAAAAGGTTCTTTACAATTGGTCTTTTTAAAATATATTAAATACACCGCGGATTTGTATAAGTGCTTTACGTTTAATAGGCTCCTAGAAAAGTCATAATCGCTGCTGCTAGCTTTTAGATTTAAAGATTCTTGTACATTTAAAAAAAAAATTTGTTTGTTTACAAAGATGTTTTGGCCTTGAGAAACCATTGAGACCATTCTCTAAACTACTGGAGTTAAATAGTGCATTTTTTTTTTTTAATCTCCCCTCGTAAGCAGTAATCTTTGAAAGAAACAAAAATCCCAAATTCGTATTAATATTCAAAGAAGAAATGAAAACAAAAGTCTGCTAATGATATATGAGATTTTCTTATTGGACTCACTTCCTATGCCACATAAATCTTATATGCATTTCAAAACATTGTGAATAACAAATAACAAGATTTGCTAGTAAATCCTATTTTTTACATTATTGGATATGACGCGATAAGCACTAATCATTTGGACAATTAAGTAAAAATTCTTTAAAATAGGAAATATTATCTCCAGTCCAAGAACCATATTTACAAGCTACAAATATTAAAATAAAGTCCAATATGTTTCTTCTTCTATATATTTTTCCCAGAGCCACATATATGAACTTATGCGCTACGAATAATTTTTTAAATCTTTAGGTCATAAATTTATTGTGGGTGGTGATTACAACGCTAAACATCCGTGGTAGGCATCTAGGCTACCGAATCCAAAAGGAAACGAGCTCCACAAGTGTGTAAGAAAAAATTACTATAAAACATTATCAACTGTCTTGCCAACGTATTAGCCAACTGCCTGACATATTGGAATTCGCTGTCTATTTTGGAATATCGATTCACTACTTAGAAATACAAAACTGCAACGAATTGAGTCCCGAGCACACACCACGAAAATGTTGCTTAACTTATACATGAAGCAGGGTATATGTTAACACTGATCACCCAATAATAAAACCAACCAATTAAAAATATCGACGGAAATTAGAGAACTTATCAGAGAGAAAAGAAGACTGAGAAATAGGTGGCAGCAAACTAGAACCCTATATGGACAACAAGATAGAGTCTTATATTTAAAATACAGGAACGTATTGCGTTACAAAGAAAACATTTTACAATATAATTAATTATTAACATAACATTTTTAGTATAATATAATAATATTGATAAAAAAAAAAATAAACTATTTAAAAAAGTAAAATAAAAAAGTTTTGAAACTTTTAGCATTGCTGTTTATACCCTATACCACTATGTGGTTTGGGTATAATGACTTTGTGCTGCTGTTTGTAACAACCAAAAATAATTGACCTACACCCATCTTTAATTATACCGATCGAATCAGAATCACTATCTGATTCGATTTAACGATGTCCGTCCGTCCGTCCGTCCGTCCGTCCGTCCGTCCGTCCGTCCGTCCTTCCGTCCGTCTGTGTGTCCATGTAAAGTTTGTAATCAAACTGCAGGTCGCAAATATGAATATATTTTGATGAAATTTGGTATTTGACCTTTTATCGGCCATGGGATGAAAGCTGTTGAAACTGGTGAGAATCGGTCCATGTTTAGACCTAGCCCCCATACAAATGACCCCTATGAAATCGACATATATTGCCATAAGATCCAAATTATCATACAAATCTTAGTCAAATTGGGTTTGTATGCATATATTACACCCGTTAATCAGTAGTCCAAAAATGATCCCTATTGGACAACTCTTAGTCATAGGCCCAATATAGAGCTGCATCCCGATCTTCACCTAAATCTATCAAAAAAGAAAAATATTGCACTGATTCTTCTCAAATTTTGTTTGTATATATTTTTGCAAAATACAAGAGACTTCACCAAACATGGTCAGGATCGGTTCATTTTTGGGCCTAGTCCCCATATAGAGATAGCATCCGATATGGACTTTTTCATATCTGCAGCCGAAAAAATTAATAAAAATCCCACTCAAATTTGGTTTATGCTTTTTTTCTATATCCAGTTAGTTGGGCTGAGAGATAGGGTCTCTAAACGCATGGTATAGGGTATCGTATAGTCGGTCCAGACCGACTATAATTTTCTTACTTGTTTGTTGTTGACTTAGTGGAAGATTGTTCCAAAGACGAGCGGCATGTACATAAAACTGCCATTCAGATACTAGGCATTGATGCCTTGGAATTACAATATTTCGGTTTCTTGGCGATTGGAAAAAACGGATTTTGTCAAATATATATTTGGGTGTTTGTCTGTTTATTATTTTACGCGAAAATGTAAGAGTGCGAAATTTCAACAGATTACCAAGAGAGACCCCGTAAAGATTACTGGAAACAGAGGAAACATGATCAAATCTTCTCAATCCATACACATATCTTATAACATTATTATACAAGACATTTAGTTTCCTATTACTGCATCACAGCTTCCAAATAGCTCACACCCATACAACAGGGAAGGAATCAGATACGTCTTGGCAAGTAAGGCCCTTATTCTTAAAGGGGTGAAATACTGTGTGGACCAGACAGCTCGTAGTTTTGCATAAGTTTGACCAACCAGTGAATTTATATGATCAGTCCATGTCAAATTGCTATTGAAAGTTATCCCTAAATTTTTCGCCGTCTTAACAATTTCAATTTTCTGGCCATTTAAAGCAATGTCTTCAGAAATGGTGTCCGTTAGCATTAGCCCAAAGGTAGATTCTGTTTAAGTCGTCATTTAGAAGGGTTATGATTGAAGCAATATTCTGAACTGGGCTACTTAAAGTGAGTTGCACGTTAGCTGCGTATAATTGTATCTTACAATTGAAGAGTTATTTTGGCAAATCATCTGCGAACAAGGAAAATAAAATTAGACCTAAAATAGAGCCCTGAGGCACTCCCCTAGTAAGGTATAATCTATCTGACCATACACCGTTTACAAATACTGACTGTGTGCGGTTCGAAAGATATGATGATATAAGTTTGGTTGCTGTATCCGTAAATCTAAAAAAGTGTTTCAGTTTTCCAAGGAGTATATCATGGTCTACCGTATCGAAGGCCTTAGAATGGTCTAGAAGCACTAAAAAGTTTATATTTCCATTTTCCCAAACTTGCCGTATGTTCTCACTAACTTCCACAAGAGCCGTAACGCAGCTATGGCATTGACGAAAACCAGATTGCGTTCTGCAAAGCAAATTATGTGTATTGACATATGAAATCATTTGTTTATACAACAGTTTTTCCAAGACTTTCGATAGAAAACACAATATGGCTATAGGTCTGAATTCTCTATTTGATTTAGGTAAGGACACAATTTTTGCATGTTTCCAGTTTAGCGGGTACATACAAGACATTATAATAGTATTAAACAGATGAGTAACATACGGCAAAATCAGGAGTAGAAGTAATCTTATAAATTTTGGGTGTAAGTTATCACTGCCCATTGCATTTGATTTTATTAAAGAGCACATTGAAATAACGTCATTTTGAGGAAAAATTATAAAAACTGGAAATTGTTTTAATTATTCTTAAAGGGGTGAAATACTGTGTGGACCAGACAGCTCGTAGTTTTGCATAAGTTTGACCAACCAGTGAATTTATATGATCAGTCCATGTCAAATTGCTATTGAAAGTTATCCCTAAATTTTTCGCCGTCTTAACAATTTCAATTTTCTGGCCATTTAAAGCAATGTCTTCAGAAATGGTGTCCGTTAGCATTAGCCCAAAGGTAGATTCTGTTTAAGTCGTCATTTAGAAGGGTTATGATTGAAGCAATATTCTGAACTGGGCTACTTAAAGTGAGTTGCACGTTAGCTGCGTATAATTGTATCTTACAATTGAAGAGTTATTTTGGCAAATCATCTGCGAACAAGGAAAATAAAATTAGACCTAAAATAGAGCCCTGAGGCACTCCCCTAGTAAGGTATAATCTATCTGACCATACACCGTTTACAAATACTGACTGTGTGCGGTTCGAAAGATATGGTGATATAAGTTTGGTTGCTGTATCCGTAAATCTAAAAAAGTGTTTCAGTTTTCCAAGGAGTATATCATGGTCTACCGTATCGAAGGCCTTAGAATGGTCTAGAAGCACTAAAAAGTTTATATTTCCATTTTCCCAAACTTGCCGTATGTTCTCACTAACTTCCACAAGAGCCGTAACGCAGCTATGGCATTGACGAAAACCAGATTGCGTTCTGCAAAGCAAATTATGTGTATTGACATATGAAATCATTTGTTTATACAACAGTTTTTCCAAGACTTTCGATAGAAAACACAATATGGCTATAGGTCTGAATTCTCTATTTGACTTAGGTAAGGACACAATTTTTGCATGTTTCCAGTTTAGCGGGTACATACAAGACATTATAATAGTATTAAACAGATGAGTAACATACGGCAAAATCAGGAGTAGAAGTAATCTTATAAATTTTGGGTGTAAGTTATCACTGCCCATTGCATTTGATTTTATTAAAGAGCACATTGAAATAACGTCATTTTGAGGAAAAATTATAAAAACTGGAAATTGTTTTAATTACAGGTGCGTTGGTAAACGTTCTGTTAAGTATATTTGCATCTACTTGGTAAGTAATGTTGTTGTTCGCATTACCAATTCCTATTTCGCGAATAGTATTCCAAGTCTGTCGAGAACTGATCGCAGTGCTAAACCGTTTGGAATAATATTCAGTTTTAGCACATCTGATATGTCTATTAAAATTTTTCCTGGCAATGGAATATTGTATTTTAAGCTCAGATGTTTTAAATCTCCTCCACCTGGCATATGCAAAATCCCTTTGGTGTATAGCATTCCGAACAGCATTTGAAAACCAGGGTTTTTGTCTACGTATCATTCTCTTGTGTTTCAGTGGTACAGTTAAATCAAAAAGGTGTTAAATATTGTGCTCCAAAAATGATGATTGCTGATCAACGGAAGACATAAAATAGATGTCACTCCAAGCAATGTGAGATGAATATTCATATAAATGATTAAAATCTAAGTGTTTAAAGTCACGATAACTGAAAAACTGATTAACTTGTTGAACTTGAAAGTTATATGTTAGAAAGATCAGGTCATGTTTAGAAAAACATGGAGCTGATATCTGATCATATAGAATTATATTCGCGGTGTTAGACACAAAGAAAAGGTCAATCAGCGTGCTTGATGTAGATGTATGGTGTGTTGGATTTTTCATATTTACTGGAAAAAGACCAAGCGATAACATATTATCAGGGAGGGTCGTCTCCATTAAGATGTTTGAATTAAAATTACCAGTAATGACTATATCATCATACTCTGAGGCGAGATTCTCAAGCGTAGAATACAAAACGATCAAAGGTATTCTCTTATTTGGCCTATAAACGCAACCCACTAATAACTTTTTGCCAAATGACAAAACTTCAATGAAAATAAACTCAACTACTTGCCCAATTGAACTATTTGATGACTTATAGCAAATTTTGCAGGAAGTACTATTTTTCACAATTATCGCAACACCACCACCATGACTTCTTCTATCAGATCTAAAAATCTTGTAACCAGAAGGACATATAAGACTATTAGGGGTTGATGGTACTAGCCATGTTTCCGAAACACAAATAACATCAATGTCGGAGTTCACAAAAACTAATTTAAATTTAAATTATTTAACAAGGCTTGTAAGGACCTCAAAAACTTACTTTACGATCAGCTCAATTCATCAATGAAATTAACAACTCCAAGTCCGATGAGCATCTTTTATGGAAAGCAACAAAACTAAACAACCAACTAAGCGCAATGTAATCCTCAGATACACGGAGGGTTTGTGGTGATGGACAGACAAAGCTTTATCAGAAGCGTTTGCTAAACATTTAGAAAATATATTTCAACCATTTAAGTTTAACACAATTGCTGATCAGAAAGAAATACACAACTTTTTGGAATCATCGTGTCAAATGGACTTTCCTGCAAGACACAGTTCATCTAATGAAATTAGATTTTAAATTAAACAGTTAAACAGGAAAAATTCCCCTAGCTTTAACTCAATACGTGGATTTGTGGTGCAAAATCTTACAAGAAAAAGTATAATATTCTTAACTCTAATATAGAATTCAATATTAAGGCTCAATCATTTCCCGTCACAATGGAAATGCGCTGAAATCATAATGATCCCAAAACCAAATAAACCACAAAAGCTATTAAGATCATACAGGCCAACAAGTCTACTGGCAACATTTTCTAAAATATTTGAAAAATATTTTTAAAAAGTCTACTACCAGTGCTAGAAAATTATAATATCACTAGTTGACCCGGTGCGCTTCGCTACCCCTGAATTGTAGTTGTAATGAGACAGAATTTTTTTTTCATTTTATTCAAGTGCTGTAATATATACAATAGCTGACCCGGCAAATTTCGTCCTGTCTTCAAAGGTGGTAAATTAAAAATTTATAATTTTCAGGATAGATGGTTCTGTATTTAAATATTTAAATTGAGAAAATAATTGTGTTACAAAAGTATGTTTATTTAAAAGAATGCTTTAAATATTATTTTTGTTAAGTTTTTAATGATAATTTTAATAAAGTCAATTTAATTGAGATTTTAAATTACTGCAACGCTTTCAGATGTACAACGTTCTTTGTTTGTCTGTCGGGAGCGTAAACAAATAACGCCGATGGTTTGCCTACTCGAGAACATGCCACATAGAGCTGGCCATGAGAAAAGCATGGATACTCCAAATTGATACCACAAATTTTTAAAGACTGTCCCTGCGCCTTTTTAATGGTCATTGCAAATGCAAGTCTAACTGGAAATTGAAGGCGTTTGAAATCGAATGGCAAATCATTCGGAATTATTGGTATTCAGAATTGTTCCTTCAATGACGTTTGTCATAAGTTTTTTGACAATAAGTCTTGTGCCATTGTACAGTCGAGGCTGACTGATATTACGCATCATTATAACTACGGATCCAACCTTCAACTCTAGATCATGTAGCGGCAAACCCGACAACTCGATTGAATTTAAAAATTCTGTTGGATAATTCACAACATCCTCCTGATTCATGATAGTGTCAATTGATTTGTAAGACACTATTAGTCCTTCAATGGCCATTTGAATCGTTGCATTTATCTCATCGACGTCTTTGTTTTTAGCGGCTAATATTGCTCGTTCTCCTAGCCAATCGTGATTCCTGTAATGCTGCGAAATGTTGGGAAACACACAATGAATTAGCTCTTCTTTTGATTCAGTGAAATGGCAGAAGTCATTAGGTAACTTTATTAAAGCACTCGTAACGTTGATGGGAATTTTTCCATTTCCAATATCCAATAATTGCACCGAAATAACATCTGCGAGGGATCGTTTTGCAGTTGGATTCGCATATTTGTTGTGAGTTTCAGCGTTGTAGTTAACATGTCTCCACAAATTGGAAGATTTTAGAGATGCATTAAGTTGATCAGCTGCAGTTAATCGTGGAATTACCGGTAATGTTTGGCGAAAATCGCCTGCCAACAGTATCAGGGCACCACCACAAAGATTTCGATTATCTCGCAGATCTTGTAGTGTTATTTGCAAAGCTTGCAATGATTTTTTGTGTGCCATTGTACACTCGTCCCACACAATCAGTTTGCATTGTTGCAAGACTTTTGCCATTCCGGATGTCTTCGATATGTTCCATGTTGGTTGGTCATTAATCTGCATGTTCAATGGCAGTTTAAGTGCCGAATGCGCAGTTCGACCGCCATCCAATAAAGTTGCAGCAATACCTGAGGATGCGAGGGCAAGTGCAATGTGATTTTGCGATCTTATAGTTGCTAATAGCAAGGAATATATTTCTGTTGGGAATTAAGTTTCTCGATGTCCGATTGAACATTATCTGCCAATTCCTCGCGATTATATTGATTCTCTCTATGTAAATCTTGATTTAACACAGCGTGCATCGGACGATTTGGTGGAATCATACCTAATTGTATCAGAACTTTGTTAACAATCATCAAACACAGGTCTTCAATCATTATTAATGCTTCATTATGCATCAGGATTTTGTGTAATGGCACGCATTCGATGAAGAATATCTTGCGTCATATCATCCTAGTATTTTACCCATAAATCGATGGGACTTGATGGAAAACATGTCGATATGATAATAGAAAATAAAGTTCGTATTTGATGTGGATGCGATGCGAAAGTACTGCATCAGCCAGTGTATGATCCCAATGAGTATCATTGTCCAGTAATCGCAAGTGTTGGCAAGCTTCGCGGTATGTGCCACACAATTGACCATCGACCATTCTCAAATTCTCAAATGATGTAGGTCCACGAACATTCACCAACAAAAAACGGAGATAAAAGCATTCATCACTGCACTGTGTAAATGCGTCCCAAAGCATCTGTGGAGAACACATTTGGATGACCATCAGTGGGAGTGCCGTATTTGCTACGTTGAAAAGTTTTTGAAGACTTATTCCAAGTGTAATATTTTGGCATTTCGCGATAGCCATCATCACCCTGCCAAAAGAGTACAGGATACTGCAATGCATCATATGATCGATGCGTTTCCGACACACGCTGTAATCGGTCGTTACGACGATGGAGAACAATATCACGTGAAGCCAAATGTTCACCTACAACAACTATTGCAACATCATCGACAGTTGGAGAATTGAATCTTCTGGCGTGTTCCCCTGCTGGCCTTCTATCGGCATGTATAACAATTTTGTGGTTGTCTGACGGCATTTGTTCAAGAGCCGTTTTGAACAACCCAACTAATGCATTGTGTTCATGAAGGATACTTTGCAACTGTTGCACTATTTCCCGTTTAGTAGAGGCATTGTGTGCGCAACGTTGAGCGACTTCATCGTTTGAGTTCCCCATAAAATATATTTGCAGAAATTGATAGTCTGCATCAACGTTTGGCAACAACTAACCAGCTCTATGGTAAATTTGACCTTGAATCTGCAACGGTGGTGTGAACTGATGAAAAATTAAATTTATTTACATGTGGCAAATGAATTCCTTAAATGTCGGCATGAAATTGTCTCGGACAAAGTTCGTGGCGCCGAACGAAGTCATTTGAAAGCAAGAATTGTACTTTTGTATATTGGTTAGGAAATGCTTCGAAAGAGGTGCTGATCCAGAGAGATTCTTTGGGAAATTTCAGAGCCTTGCAATGAGAACACACAATGCTCATAGAGCCGATTACAACATTATTATCCGTAGACTAATCAGTAGATGAATCATAGCGGAAGGCTGTACGTAAATAATCTGTCGGTACACCAGCTTGTCGTTGCACGCGTCTAGCTATATTGTTTTCTTGATTATCATCCGATCGATTAATAGATGCAATGCGACGTCTCTGTCTCAATCGATTATCTTCATTTCGTATAGCTCGATCTTCATGTGACTGAATTAATCGGGATCCTAATATCCGTTGGCTGTTCCTCTCAATCCGATTTGCTCGATGTTCAGGACTTTCAATAACTCGAGAATTTCTTGAGCTTGTAGCCGTACGGCTTCTGCGACCAATGTTCCTACGTCTGATTGGCGGCATCTCACTCACTTATTATTAAAGTTAATTCAAAACAAAATCACTATTATAATATAACCGAAACTTTTTAATTTATTCGGACGTCAAACAACTTCTGACTGTAAAAGCAAATATTTTTGTATTGAAAAATATCTAATAAAAGTAGTCATCTGCTGGTGCAGTAGCTAGCACGGTGCTGTCACAGTAGGATATACAAACTTCAAATGAATGACAAACATTGAGAGTGTATAAGTATTTTGAATTTTAATGGATATTTTTCATTTGAAAATAATTGGAAAATGGTTTTACTTACAATTTTGTTTTTTTCACTCATATTCAGATAAGAGTTGATGTTAAAAAAATTTTTTTAAAAATGAGAATTTTAAAAATTCTTAGAAAAAAATGATTTTTTTGCACAAAACGTATCATAACCTCGTGTAGTATGAGCAGGCGATCAATATTGCGATTTTGTTTGCAAATATATATGTAAAAAATATATGTAAAATTATGGAAATTTTTTTGTCTACAAACCATTCGGGGACAACAGTGAACAAAATTAAAAACGAATCAGCCAAATCCGTCACTCCGTTCTTTAGTTATGCTGTCACAAACACACGCCAACTCATTTTTATATATATTAGATTCCTGATTCAATGTAATATCTGAATGTCTTGGGAAAAAATAATATTGTTCTGCTCTAACCGGCTTTTGACACCAAGGTTTACTCTACAAAATCAAGAAACCGTTACCCGCACCAACTTCTTATTTTTTTAAAACTATCTTGGTCAAATATTTCCCAAATTTATATGCCAGCAACAACACCAAATATTACGGTAGCCACTTATGCAGACTATATGACTATTGTTGCTACCAGTGACTCAGAAACCAAAGCATTTTTATTTGTTAAAAATGTACTTAATTTACTTGAAAAATGGATTTTAAAATGGAATATTAAAGTCAATTCTGAAGAAATGCCTAAAGCGTAACAGTAAAATATTTTGGAGTGACAATGGACAGTAGGGCGGGTCGATCATATTCTAGGGATCAAAATAAGAAACTTTGCCCAAGGAACCATACCTCTAAAACGAATTCTGATGTCCCGACTTTTGACCTGTCTGTCTGTCCCCCTCATGCAATTGATCTGAAACTTGGCCCATAGTCTTGTTGTGACTACAGATTAATTCTGGGGTAGTCAAGCAGAGTCACGCATAGTCACGGAGTGACCTAAAAGTTATTTACCCTCATCCGATCGATCTTTTTGAATAACATAACATAGTCAAGGTGTATGATTATTATTTATTAGCAGATTAGAAGATACGTATACGTATGAGTGTTAATTTTAATATTAAAACAAACATAGTCAGCCCATTTCTAAACAAAGAATGGTGATTTTTTGAAATGTTTGTATGGGGAACCACCCAGGAGGGTTCCAGGGGGTGTGCCACTGGCATGGGTGGGTCGGCCCTCCAAAGTTAGTGGGGGTCGATAATACATTTGGACTCGATTGGGTCAGTGTGAGACAGTGTGAGACAGACAGACAGACAGGTTAAAAGTCGGGACATTAGCATTAGTTTTAGACGTATGCTTCCTCCGGCAAAGTTTCTTATTTTGATCCCTAGAATACGATTTTCCTTGTCACTTGGGCGATTTTTAAATCGACCCGCCCTAATGGACAGGCATCGTACATGGAAATAACACATAAAAGCTAAACATTATCATCTAAAAATAAAATCTAAAAAACTTTATCCCAACTCAGTTTAAACAGCAAACTCTGCATCTACAAAGCAATACTTAAACCTATTTGGACCTACGATATACAAATCTGGAGCATTGCCAGCAAATCAGATACAAACATTTTTGAAAGGCTTCAGTTAAAAGTGCTTAGGTTAATTACAAATACACCCTGGTTTATAACTAATCATCACATTCGACTTTACTTAAATATGCCCACTGACAAAAAAGAGATTAAAAAATTATAAGTATTTACAAAGATATAGTGATCCTACTAATCCTACTAATCCATTAGATGTATCGCTCCTTGATGATACCAATGAAACAGGGCGATTAAAACGAGCCCATATTCAAGATTTGCCGTTCTGAAGCCAATTTCTAATTTTTTAATATGGAATTTCATTAATATTATTATTGCACATATTTAAGACTTCACACATTCTATTAGTAACTATTATTGTATATATTTAATATTGCATACATTTCATTTTTTATTTTTTCATAACTTCACATCAATGAGATAATCTGATCATAATTTTACCTACTTATAAGTTCTAAATCCTTTTTATTAAAAATCTAAAATCTAAAAAAAAAACAAGTAAGAAAATTATAGTCGGTCTAGACAGACTATACGATACCCTATACCATGCGTTTAGAAACCCTATCTCTTACGCCCAACTAACTGGACATATAAAATAAGCAAAAACCAAATTTGGGTGGGATTTTTATTAATTTTTTTGGCTGCTAGGTCCAAAAAATGGGGACTAGGTCCAAAAATGGACCGATCCTGATCATGTTTGGTAAAGTCTCTTGTATTTTGCAAAAATATACAAACAAAATTTGAGAAGAATCAGTGCAATATTTTTGTTATACCCTATACCACTATGTGGTTTGGGTATAATGACTTTGTGCTGCTGTTTGTAACAACCAAAAATATTTGACCAAGACCCATCTTTAATTATACCGATCGAATCAGAATCACTTTCTGAGTTGATTTAACAATGTCCGTCCGTCCGTCCGTCTGTGTGTCCATGTAAAGCTTGTAATCAAACTGCAGGTCGCAAATACGAATATATTTTGATGAAATTTGGTATATAAGATTTTATCGGCCATGGGATGAACGCTATTGAAATTGGTGGGAAGCGGTCCATGTTCAGACCTAGCCCCCATACAAATTACCCCTATGAAATCGACATAAATTGCCACAAGATCCAAATTGTCATATAGATCTTACTCAAATTGGGTTTGTATGCGTTCATTACATCCACTAATGAGTAGTCCAAAAATGATCCCTTTGACCCCATATAGAGCTGCTTCCCGATCTTCAGTTAAATCTATTAAAAAACAAAAATATTGCACTGATTCTTCTCAAATTTTGTTTGTACATATTTTTGCAAAATACAAGAGATTTTACCAAACATGATCAGAATCCGATATGAACTTTTTCATATCTGCAGCAAAAAAAATTAATAAAAATCCCACTCAAATTTGGTTTTTGCTTATTTTCAATGTCCAGTTAGTTGGGCGTAAGAGATAGGGTTTCTAAACGCATGGTATAGGGTATCGTATAGTCGGTCTAGACCGACTATAATTTTCTTACTTGTTGTTTTTTTAGCAGATTTAAGTGAAGATCGGGAAGCAGCTCTATATGGGGCCAAAGGGATCATTTTTGGACTACTCATTAATGGACGTAATGAACGCATACAAAACCCAATTTGAGTAAGATCTATATGACAATTTCGATCTTATGGCAATTTATGTCGATTTCATAGGGGTAATTTGTATGGAGGCTAGGTCTGAACATGGACCGATTCTTACCAATTTCAATAGCGTTCATCCTATGGCCGATAAAAGCTTATATACCAAATTTCATCAAAATATATTCATATTTGCGACCTGCAGTTTGATTACAAGCTTTACATGGACACACAGACGGACGGACGGACGGACGGACGGACATTGTTAAATCAACTCAGAAAGTGATTCTGATTCGATCGGTATAATTAAAGATGGGTCTAAGTCAAATATTTTTGGTTGTTACAAACAGCAGCACAAAGTCATTATACCCAAACCACATAGTGGTATAGGGTATAAAAATAAGTGGTTTTTTGAATATTTTGTCCTTCCATAAAAATATTTTTTATAAAAAAAATATGTTAAAGAAATTGTTATTTTATTTTTAAGTAGAAAAGGAATGATTTGTCCTAACCTCTTTATATATACTGTTATATCTTTTTAATTGAAAATATTATGTGAATAAATTGAAATTGAATTGAATTTTTTCATAACTTATAGTTAATTGTATAAAGTTATGTAGTTTAGTGGAATTACATAACACATGTTAATGTATATATTGTTAACTAATTTGTAAATAAAGAACCATTTATTAAAAAAATAAAATAACATTATTTTTGATGCGTAAACATCTATATTACATTTTATTGGTAAAAAAATTATGATATTATGATAACCTGTTTGAAAATTAAAAATAAAAAATGAAAAAAAAATGAAAAATAAAAAATTAAAACTGAAAAATTAAAATAAAAACTGAAAAATTAAAAATGAAAAATGAAAAATAAAATACGAAAACTGAAAAATGAAAAATTAAAAATAAAAAATGAAAAATGAAAAATGAAAAATAGAAAATGAAAAATAAAAAATGAAACATGAAAAATAAAAAATAAAATATAAAAAATGAAAAATGAAAAATGAAAAATGAAAAATGAAAAATGAAAAACGAAAAATTATAAATGAATAATGAAAAATAAAAAATGAAAAATAAAAAAATTGAAAATAAAAAATGAAAAATAAAAAATTAAAAATAAAAAATTAAAAATTAAAATTAAATTAAAAATGAAAAATGAAAAATAAAAAATGAAAAATCAAAAACGAAAAATGAAAAACAAAAAATGAAAAATAAAAAATGAAAAACGAAAAATGAAAAATTAAAAATAAAAAATGAAAAATGAAAAATTAAAAATGAAAAATAAAAAATGAAAAATATAAAATGAAACATGAAAAATAAAAAATAAAATATAAAAAATTAAAAATGAAAAATGAAAAATGAAAAACGAAAAATTATAAATGAATAATGAAAAATAAACAAGTAAGACAATTATAGTCGGTCTAGACCGACTATACGATACCCTATACCATGCGTTTAGAAACCCTATCTCTTAGGCCCAACTAACTGGACATTGAAAATAAGCAAAAACCAAATTTGAGTGGGATTTTTATTAATTTTTTTGGCTGCAGATATGAAAAAGTTCATATCGGATGCTATATCTATAAAGGGACTTGGTCCAAAAATGGACCGATCATGATCATGTTTGGTAAAGTGTCTTGTATTTTGCAATAATATGTACAAACAAAATTTGAGAAGAATCAGTGCAATATTTTTGCTTTTTAATAGATTTAAGTGAAGATCGGGAAGCAGCTCTATATGGGGTCAAAGGGATCATTTTTGGACTACTCATTAGTGGATGTAATGAACGCATACAAACCCAATTTGAGTAAGATCTATATGACAATTTGGATCTTATGGCAATTTATGTCGATTTCATATGGGTAATTTGTATGGGGGCTAGGTCTGAACATGGACCGATTCTCACCAATTTCAATAGCGTTCATCCCATGGCCGATAAAAGCTTATATACCAAATTTCATCAAAATATATTCATATTTGCGACCTGCAGTTTGATTACAAGCTTTACATGGACACACAGACGGACGGACGGACGGACGGACGGACGGACGGACGGACATTGTTAAATCAACTCAGAAAGTGATTCTGATTCGATCGGTATAATTAAAGATGGGTCTAGGTCAAATATTTTTGGTTGTTACAAACAGCAGCACAAAGTCATTATACCCAAACCACATAGTGGTATAGGGTATAAAAATGAAAAATAAAAAAATTAATAATAAAAAATTAAAAATAAAAAACTAAAAATAAAAAATTAAAAATTAAAAATAAATTAAAAATGAAAAATTAAAAATAAAAAATGAAAAATCAAAAACGAAAAATGAAAAATGAAAAACGAAAAATGAAAAATAAAAAATGAAAAACGAAAAATTAAAAATAAAATTAAAAAGGGAAAATAAAAAATTAAGAATAAAAATGAAAAATGAAAAATAAAAAATAAAAAATGAAACTAAAAAATTAGACATAAAAAATAAGAAATGAAAAATTAAAAACTAAAATTAACAATGAATAATGAAAAATAAAAAATAAAAAATGAAAAAAAAAATTATATATAAAAAACGAAAAATAAAAAATTAAAATTGAAAAATAAAAAATGAAAATTGAAAAATAAAAATTGAAAAATAAAAAATTAAAAATGAAAGAAGAAAAATAAAAATTGGAAAATGAAAAATGAAGAAAAAATGAAAAATAAAAAATGAAAAATGAAAAACAAAAAATTTAAAACTAAAATTAAAAAATTAAAAATTAAAAATAAATGAAAAATAAAAAATTTAAAAAAAAAAAAATTAAAAATGAAAAACGGAAAATGAAAAATAAAAAAAAACGAAAAATTAACTGGTTAAAATAATAAATAATAATAATAAGTGATACGCTTTCTGTTTGATTTTAAGAAAGTGCTATAAAAAATCTTTAATTACTAGATGTTTACACATCTCCCCTGCGATCGGACTCACATGAAAAAAAAATTAAAAATAAAAAATGAAAAATGAAAAATAAAAAATGAAAAATAAAAAATGAAGAATTAAAAATGAAAAATGAAAAATAAAAAATGAAAAATGAAAAATGAAAATAAATAAAAAAATAAAAACTGAAAAACGAAAAATGAAAAATAAAAAAAAAATGGAAAATAAAAAATTAAGAATAAAAATGAAATATTATAAATGAAAAATGAAAAATAAAATATGAAAAATAAAAAATTAACAAAATATAAAAAGGAAAACTAAAAAATAAAAAATGAATAATAAAAAATTAAAACTTAAAAATTTAAAATAAAAAATGAAAAGTAAAAAATTAAACATGAAAAATAAGAAATGAAAAATTAAAAACTAAAATTAAAAATGAATAATGAAAAATTAAAAATGAAATATAAAAAACGAAAAATAAAAAAATAAAACAATAAAAAATGAAAATTGAAAAATAAAAGTTGAAAAATAAAAAATGAAAAATGAAAGAAGAAAAATGAAAAATAAAAAATGAAAAATGGAAAACAAAAAATGAAAAATTAAAATTAAAAAATTAAAAATAAAAATGAAAAATAAAAAATTAAAAATAAAAAATTAAAAAAAAATTAAAAATGAAAAACGAAAAATGAAAAACGAAAAATTAAAAATAAAAAATAAAAAACGAAAAATTAACTGGTTAAAATAATAAATAATAATAATAAGTGATACGCTTTCTGTTTGATTTTAAGAAAGTGCTATAAAAAATCTTTAATTACTAGATGTTAACACATCTCCCCTGCGATCGGACTCACATGATTTTTTTTTTTAATCAGTTCTATTGATATCTATTTTAATTGAAATGTAAAATCAATGCTTCCAAATTTCTTTCCTGCCCCATCGTATTATGTGATTTTTGAAATTTCTATTTTAATTCTTTTATATTGAAGAACTTATGTGAACTTCTTAAAAAACATTTTTTTTTAACCAAATTATTTTTCCACCGCAAAATTCCAATTTTAAAATATTTAACTAAAAAAATTACTAAATAATATTTATAGTACTTGAGAAATTGATATTTTTAAGTACTCGTAATTTCGTGGTACTGAAATACTCTATAAGTAACTATGAGCGGTTAATCAAAATTCCGTACAGAAAAAAACTGTTTTCCGTTTTACCGTATTTGCAATTTTGCTTTTTTGTGAAATTGCGTTTTTGCATCTTATGACGCGTCTTTATGATTTTGCGTTTTTTGATGTAGCATTTTTTTCATTTATGCGATTTTTTGTTTTTGCGATTTTTGAATTTTTGGCGTTTTCACGATTTTATGTTTTATCGATTTTACGTTTTCACGATTTTGCGTAATTGTGATTTTGCTATTCTCGATTTAGCGTTTTTGCGATTGTGCTTCTTTACTATTTTGAGTTTTTTGTTTTATGCGATTTTTTAATTTTGCGATTTTTCTGTTTCTGGCATTTTGCGATTTTAGGTTTTTGAGATTTTGCGCTTTGTAATTTTGCGTTCTGCTTTATGAGATTTGTTAGTTTGATGCCTCTTTTAATATTATTTGGCATTTCTGCGCTTTTGCGTTGTTGCGATTTTACGTTCTTGCAATTTTGCATTTTTGTAAGTGCTGATGTTTGTAACTACCAAAATTATTTGACCCAGAGCCATTTTTTATTACACCGATCCAGTAAGCATCACATTCTGAGTCGAGTGCATTTTAAAACCTAGTTTCCATACAAATGACCCCTATGAGATCGATTTAAATTGCCATAATAACCAAGTTATCATATATATCTCGGCAAAATTGTGTTTATGTATATTTATTACATCCATTTATCAGTAGTCCCAAAATAAATCCTGTAGAATCATTCTCAACCATAGCCCCCATATAAAGCTGCCTCTCGGTCTTCACTTAAATCTGTCAAGAAGCAAAAATATTTCACTGATTTTTATCAAATTTGGTTATTGTATGTTTTTCGAAAAATAAGTCAGTTTTCCAAATACGGCCTAGTCATTTAAAAATATCATTTGTTATGAAATTTTTTATATTTGCAAGCGGCAAATTAATTAGCCGTCAGATTAGTGGGTCTACCGTTAAAATATTGAAAAGGTTCGCAGCAACCTTTGTTTGAGGGGGTGTGTTTTGATTGTTTTGATTGTTAATTTAAGATTATATAAAGCAATCAAAAGACATTTAATAATAAAATACATGAGAAAATGAAATTAATCTTTGTTGTGATGCTTCTTGCTAATTTTACAGTTCGAGTGTGCAGGTATTGCAACGATGCAGCAATACTCATCACAAACGGCTTTGTTCCATGTGAAGCAATACGCTCTGGTTTTACGCCAGCATCCGTAATCTACACAAAATAACTGGCCGATTTGATCGAGACGCAAAGAAGGTGCAACTCCTGCTTTCGGTCTTGCTACTACCTACAATAACAAAAAATATTTAGTTTTTCTGCTTTTGTGTGTTTCAAAATTATTTTCTTTTCCCTTTACACTTATCGGTTTTTTTCTGGCTTAATTTCATTATGATAAATGCAGCTAATGCACCAATATCTACCATATTGTAGAACACTGCAAGTGGCCAGCGGTTTGTTGTTCGTTTACAAGAATATGTGCCAAGCTTCTGATCTCTGGTATCCACGCTGGATTTATAAGCTTTGTAATTCAGAATAACCATGGGCTTCCTTTTTCAGTTGTGTCTACATCAGAACATATGATCCCAGTGATACATCGCCTTCGTAGAAGCCAACCAATGAGCTGCAAACTGAACACGCAGGACTTTTCAGGAACACCGGTGGTAGAAATATTTTATTTAAGCGTACTGTTCCAAAATATTCAGTTTTCTGCCTCACCAATGAACGTGCTACATCCAACTGGAGAAAATTGTGGTGTCAGTATTCACATATGTTTCAACTGTTGACATTCTTCCCTTGATTTTCCTAACGCTCTTGATCAGGCAACTTCCCAAAGCAAATCGTTCCTTTGTGGGGATATAATGATTGCGAACCGCACAGCCACCATAACTTTATTCCGTACTTGGCTGGCTTAGACGGAATGTATTGTGTAATAAACCGTGTGCGGCATCTATATGGGAATAATTGCTAGTCCACGGTCAGCGAATCATGAGGGGTATAAGCTGCCGTCAAATTGGCCTGCAACATTTGCCAAACATCGTCAATAGCAACAGTTTTACTGTTGATTAATCGCTTCCGTCGCATGATTTCTTGTCGAAGCGAATAAATGAATAAATGATAATGCGGCTTTGTACATTGGAGTATGGGTTGGGCCCCACAATTCCTTAGCAGGCTCATTATATGATTTAGCAAACCCAGCATACAAAACGATAATCAGAAAAGCATCGAACTCTTTTAGAATGATTGTTTTCCATTGCTTTTTCTTCGTAGGATTTACCAAATTCGATACAGTTTCCCTCGCTTTTCGATTGGTTTTCTGTATGTTAATACAGTGCCAGCTCGCTAAAATATGCAACAAATCCATATCTGCTAGACCAGATCTTGTACCAGAACTATGATGTTATCGAAGCTGAAAATCTTTTTGACGATCAGATTTACAACGCTGATGAATCTGGGTTTATTTGTAAAATGTTTCCAGACAAAACCTTAATGCATTGTAAAGAGAAATCAGCTCCGGATACCAAAATTAGCAAAGAAAGAATCACCTCCTTAAGTTGTGCTAATAAATCTGAAAATCACAAGCTTAATTTTGCTGTGGTGGGGAAGTCAAAACCCACGTTCGTTTCAAAAACAACGTATTGTTGAATATTACTGATGGGAAATAGCATGGAATTCAACATTTATTTTTACTGAATGGTTTATTAAGTCATTTAGACCACAGGTAAACAACTATCAAATTGAAAATAACTTGCCCAAAAAACCATTATTGCTACTGGGCAATATGAAACTATGTTTTTACCTCCAAATTGTACTACGAATCAGAATGCCATACGACTTACTGAACTGTATTACAAAAAGATCACTTGTGTAAATTGGTAAATTCTGTAGCGGGCGATTCAGACATGCTTCTAAAACAATTCAGTTTGAAGGACGCTTGTGAATTGCTTAAGCTATCTTGGATCAGGGTGCCTAATTCTTCTATAAAGTCTTGCTGGAAGCATATTTATTTTTAGAGATGGACTTCAGAGGATAACATCCCACTATCATTATTAAAACAAATATTGCCTGAGAATGATTCTGCGGATCGTTTTAAAGAAACTGAAGGATTTTGTGCAGTTATTCAGATTCCGATAAAGAAGATATAGAAGGAGATTAAACACGTTAAAAATCGTAAGGCTGTGCAGGCTTTAAATACTTCAATGAATTGGGCAAAGGATCGAGCTATGCAAACCGATTACATGTTCAGAATTGTGGATAAAGCTTTAGAAATTTTATTAAAAAAACATAATATTTAAATTTGAAAGCGTTACTATTTTTCTTTGTTGATAAATAAAAATAAAATTAATTTGTTTTGAAATCCTGGCTTGTGCTTTATTTTCGAATATACTGTTAGGTGAAATATTAAACATAATATCGGCCTATCCAGTAATCTGAATATTTCGTTGATCCGAATCAGTTTCTGTAATCATTAACTCGGATGGTTAGTTCGGCGGTTAGCTCCATTACGTGCCATTTTTAGATGTTAAATTGATTTCCACATGCGGTTCAGTTTCGGCATCCAAATATGTTAGGAAGTCATTATCTTCAATCTCGACGTCAAATCCAACATCATCGTTGACACCCTCCTCGTCATTCATAAATTCTTCAAATCTATCATTGACAACACGTCTCTCCTACTCAGTCATTTACTGGTATACAACATTTGGGCCTAAGGTGTAGGGTATCGTATACCATCTATAATTTTCTAACTCGTTGTTTTTTTTTTTTTTCAAACTATGGATTTCTAAAAACACGTATAAGTCGAATTAGAAAATAAAAATAACTTCAAAGGTTTCAAGAACTTCAGTTAGGGGTGCCTTTGGAATTTTAAGAGACTTTTCTCACTATTCAGGGAAGGCTGAACATAATTTTGGATATCAGTTATTCTTCTTACGCAGTTATTTTAGTCTCCAAGGCCTTTAAAACTCTCAAAGAATTATCAACGTTTATCAACTAATCTTTTTATAAAGTCATTGATTGTTTGACCTTATGTTCGTTCAGTTTATTTAATTCTTAGATATTTTTAGCCTAAATTATTTCAATTCACCTTTCCAAAGAAACTTATTTCAAAAAGCAAGGAAAATGTTAAAAAAATATATATATTTTTTTCTACCAAACAATTTGTTTTAAAATATTTTTATTAGAACAATTGCCTTCTCCGTTAACAATTTTTTATATAATTTAATATACGTTTTTCAACAACTAACTAATTTTTTTTACTGCGTAATTCTCATTATTTTAAGTACCACCACAGTGAGTAAATTTACTTAAGTTTCATTTACCTAACATTTCCTAGATTTTCAAACATTGCGCACTCATACAAAGAACACAAAAATCCAACTCCATGGGACTTGTGCTAGAAAAGCGCGTCAACAATGTTTCAAATAACTATCAACAATGGAAAAAATAATATCGTTGTTTTCAATGGAGTTACATGTCCTAGATTATATTATGATGATGATGAGGATTTCTAAAAGGTAGAGTTTTTTTTATTTTAGGAAATTAGTTAAGGAAAGTCGCCACTTTAATGCAATATCATTTAATAAATTGTTAAGCAACTGCTGAGTATAACAAAGCTTTCGTTGTAGTGTTTACCATACCCACAGAAAAGTAATCAGTCATAAAAATAATTGGAGAAACGTTGGTCTCAGTTAGGAAATAAATTTTATTACCCAAAAAATTTTTTTTCTTTTCATTCAACAAGTAATCGATTTATTGATTCCAATTCCTCGTATCTTTTTTTGCTTTTATAAATTATTGAAGAAAAGCTAATTGTAAAATATACGGGTCATCATTTAATGATTTGGCAACTCTATGCCATTTAATTTAAAAACGAACTTTAATATATTTTAAGAGCTTAAGTAATCCATTCCCCTTCATAGTTTTTCTAATACTTTTTCTCAAATATAATCCAATTTATTTGTTAATGCACTTAAAATGCACATTTTAAATGTTCTTTATCAATTAAATACCCCTTCGCTCTTAAACGAAATTATATTCAATAGAATAAAATAGAATAAAATTAAAAAAAAAATAATGCCAACAATTCTAATTAAAAATCATTCTTTAATGCCACATTATTTACTTTTTGCGAAAAACTAACTAAACAAAAGACTAAAAGTTTTTCTTTTTTATTCGCCGCTTCTTTTCCAACACAACACAAAATTTTCCAATACACAGCTTTGGAGTCATAGTGCATTAGTTGCTGGAATATGGCAAGAGCATCAAACTGCAATTCAATCAAACTTAAATATTTTTTTTTCTTTTTTGTTTTCCTTTTGCTGCCATTTTCAAATGTATTTTTATATAAAGTTTTCGTTGCTATTTTCATTAGATTTTCGCGTTTCTTTTGCAATATATTTAATATATAACATTTAGTTTTTCTTTGAAATTTTGCTTCTACTATTGCTGCTGCTGCCGCTACAATTTAGTATGTCGTTTTGAGTTAAACGAAAAACTTTAGCGAACAATTTTAATTATGTTGGTCAATGCAGCGTAATGTAACATTGTTCAATAGCGAAATAATATCGACAGTTAAACAGATGCTGCTGCTTCTTTTGCTGATGCTGTTGTTGTCATTGCCATTGCTTTACTTCCATTTTGTTACAAAAGTTTTTAATAAAAGAAAAAATTAAAAAAAAAACTTGAACCCTAACTAAAGTTTTATTTTTGTCTTTTTTGTTAACCTGTAATAATTTTTTTTTCTGAAATAACATTACTGTGTGTCAGTAAATAGTATTCAAATTAGACAATATTTACTATTGATTTCTATTTTCTTTAGTATTGCAGCAACTGTGTCACAGAGTTCTTGATTTACTTGCGTTAGTTCAAAGCAACACTCTATCATGATCATTAGCTAATGATATTAATTCAGCACAGAGTTGCCAGCCATGTTGCTTACGTTATGACAAATCTAAAGGTACAATTTGTAAATATTTTTAGTATTTTGTTAATCTTATCACTGAAACACTGCTTCTGAAAAAGTTACTTTTCCTCAAAAAAGAGCTTTTTTTGTTAATCAAAATTTTTAAAAAATCAGCTTTTTGTAAAAACAGACCCTTAAAAAATAACTTTTCTTAAAAAAATACTTTTTCTCCAAAAGTACTTCTCCTTAAAACTGTACAAATGTTCAAAAAGTACCTTTTCTTAAAAAAGTACCTTTTCTTAAAAAAGTACCTCTTCTTAAGAAAGCACCCTTTCTTCAAAAAGTACCTTTTTTAAAAAATTTCTTTTTTTAAGTTAATTTTTTCAATAAATTTAATTTCTATATTTACTTAAAAAACACAGTTTGTTATAAAAGTACATTTTCTTCAATATATTCTTAAAACTAACCTATTCTCAGTAAAGTAAATTTTTTTAGAAGTATATTTTATAAAAAATAGTATCTTATCTTAAAAAATTACATAGCATAAAAAAGTACGTTTTCTTAAGAGAGCACCTTTTCTTAAAAAAGTATTTTCTTCTAAGAAATTACTTGTTTATACCAGTTAATTTTCTTAAAAAGTACCTATTTTTAAAAAGTGCCCCTCCCTGTCTTAAAAAAGCATCTTTTTTATACCCTCCACTCCAGTGTGCAGAGGGTATATATAAGTTTGTCATTCCGTTTGTAATAATTAGAAAAAAAATTTTGGACCCCATAAAATATATATATTTGTGATCCTTATAACAACCGGAGTTGATATTGCGTTGTCCGTCTGTGGAAATCACGATGACGTCATCAATCGGGCAGCTAGGGTGCTCGTTGATATAAGAAAATGATTCACCAACATCCTGAAAAGTTTGCTTTTTAAAATCATCCAAATCGGTCAATTAGGGCCCGAGATTTGAATAAAGAACTAAAAAAAGTCTTGAAAAAATATAATTTTCTATGTTGTTCTTGTCACGATCACGCCCTCAATAGGATAGCTAAGGCGATCATTTTTAGTGAGAACGTATCAACAAATTCATGGGAAGATTTCTATTTCAAAAATCATTAAAATCGGTGGAACAGGTCCAGGGAAATCTCTGAAAAATTAAAAAAAAAATTAAAAATATGATGTTTCTATATTGTTCTTGTTGTTATTCTAAATGTTGTATTGTTGTCATAGCTGGACTTGTTGTTTTTGTGGTCGTTGTGGTAATAATATAATAAAAACTAACCCTTTGTACATTTTTTTATCAACTCTGGTAGAAAAATTCAAAAGTTTCCATTGTTTTGGCATCACTAAAAAAATTTACTAGATCATTTCTGTCATTGCCACGAGCCTGCCTGCAAAATTTCAGATCGATTGGGTCACGGGAAAGGGGTTAAAATCGATCCAAAATTTTTTCGACAAGCAGACACTACGAGTTAATATACATAAAGGGAGTAAAAATTCACCAGCATCTAAAGCAAATAATGCTAAAATGTGTACCTAGTTGTTAATAAAAAAAACAATGTAAATTTATAAAAAAAAAAAATTTATATATTAATTTATTTAAAGAGAAAAACACAAAAATAACGTTTGATGTTGTATTTTTTGTGTGTAATATTTACATATACATACATACACATATTAAATAATACAAATAATATACATATATTCTATATATGTATATCCATAATAACTGCATGTTGGAAATAAATCGGTATATTATTTTATTTACATAAATTTCTGCAATATTTTGTTGTGGGGAAAATACATTTCTTTTGCATTCACAGAGTGTCACTTCATTTTCCTCAGACTATGCCACAGTAGATGGCGCCACAACTTTTGTTCTAATTAGCTTTGCAATACATAGTTATTTATATTTTAACATGAATATCAATATTTTCAAATAGTTATTATACATAACAATGTTAAGAGTATACACGGGCTGGACTTTTATTTCATATGTTTTTTCATTATTCTTTTACAAATATGAACATAAGTTTGGCATATTAACTTTTTGTTGTCTTTACAAAATAGAGTTACCGAGTTATCAAAGAGTTTTTTGCTTTCAAAAAAGTTCTACATGGTTATATAGAATTATTATTCTGCTTTACCTCAAAATATCTGATTGCGATTACATCTAATTTTTAAAAATTGTTTATATTTACTAAAGCATTATTATTCACATAAATACAAAATTGCACTTTTTAAATTTTCCATTCAAATTTTAGAAAATATCAATTCTAAAAACTTGAATTAAAATTTCCAATTATAAATTATAAAATATTAATTGAACTTCAGAAAATCATATCAAAACCTCGGAAATAATAATTTTAAATTTAGAAGACATCAATTGCATCAAATTCCAAAAAAAAACACCAAATATGTTTACATTTAAAAAATGTTTACATTAAAAAAATATTGGCATTCAGGAGAAATTAATAGCTTTTCAGTAACTTCTTTTAACGATAGTCGAATCGTTAAAAAAAAAAGAAAAGCAAAATTATCAGTAAAATTTTTAAACGATATTCGCTATTGTTAAAGTCAGCTGTTGTTGTTATCTAAACGACAACCATTTTTGTGTTGTTTATTCAATCGATAAAAACTTAAATTTTAAGGTTGAAATGTCGTCATATATAAATAAAAATCATAAAATAGTGAAAATATTTTGCTTCTATTAAAAAACCTTTTTATAAAATAACAAAAATTAAATAGCATATTCAATTCACTATTTCATTTTCAAATAAATACACAGAAATATTAGTAAAAAAATAAAGATATTAAACATAAACGTAAAATCATCCTGTCAAACACGAAGTAATTTGTTTTTTTTTTCTATTCTTTTTGTGTTTTTCGCTTATTTTGACAGAGATGCCACTCGTTTACAATTTAAATAAATAGAAAAATAGATTTGTCGACTGTCGTTAAGATGTATGTACTTAGTGAATCACTTAATCCTTAAGGTGCTATTACATGATGTGTGTTTTACATATGTACTGTCAAATTTTCCCACAACACAAGTTGTACACATAGTGTGATACATATGAAACATTGTTTATGTACAATACATGAGGAAAGTCACATGTACATTTTTCAATTAGAACAGGTTCTATTTTTGCATGACAAACATAGGAAAATACAACACTGCTTGTGGCGAAAGAAAAACAGAGTAAATTATAAAGATTAATATTGAAAGAAAAATAAATTGTTTAATATTAATTAACAATTAATAAATATATAATTTTTTTTTAACAATAAATTTTTGTAAATTCACAAATTAAATCAGCTGTTGTTTACATTTAGAGGTTATGTCATACGGAAATACATATGCACGTGTGATAGCAAAAATTATGAATCGTATGTAAAAGACAATTTTAACAGACATGAGGAATTTCATATAGATAAAAAAAAGTGACACTACATATTTAAAAAACACATCGTGTAATAGCACCTTAAGTGCAAACAACAATAGCTGTCGATATATTTTGCCATTGTCGGATCGTTGAAATTTACACAATCGGACTACAGAAAACATTAATTTAAATTCAATGAATTTTATAAAACTTGATATTTAAGAATTTAAGATATTTAAGAATTGCGAACATAAAAATTGTTACATAAATAAACGCAATTTGATGAGAATGTTATTTATATATAAATTTTCACAATTTTTTTTGGGATGAATATTTGAAGTTCTTCAGAAAATAAAGATAAAAAATTATTTTATTTAAAATTTTAGCGATATTTGGTTTTTTGCGTTTGGCATCCCTAATTTAATTATTTATTATTATAAATTTATTCTCTATGTTTTCCAAACATGGCAATCTTTTTTTTTTTAAAAAAGTTGAGAGAGCTTTTTTCGGTTATTATTTTGTTACTCCATCCGACCTATATGGCCGCAATGAAGAAATATTTGGCCAGTTAAAAGCCAAAAAAGCACGATTTAATGTATATAGCCACCCTACACAACCATCACCTTTGCAATGGAGGTTAGGGCGAGCTATTTAATGAGAAAAAACTAAATTAAACGAGAAGTTATGTCATATAACCGGAAACATGCATATTTTTCCAACATTTTGTTTACATTTATCATCAATACTCAAACCGAGGTGGAGGGTATCAAAGATTCGGCACAGCCGAATTTAACACTCTTACTTGTTTAAAAATGCATTTCCAAAAAAGGGACCTTTTGTTAGAAAAGTAAATTTTATTAAAAATTGTTTTTTTTTAGATAATTTTTTCAAGAAGTTTCATATTCTTAAACAACTACCTGTTCGCTTAAAAGTAGCTTCTCTAGAAAAACTTTCCTTTTTCTTAAAAAAGTACCTTTTTCGAGAAATTGCATTTTTCTTAAAAAAGCAACCATTTCTTAAAAAAGTCAATTTTCTTAAGATTGTATTTACAAAAAAAAAAGATAATTTTCTGAAGAAATTTAATTTACTTTAGGAAGTACCTTTTTTTAAAAAAGTTCATTTTCTTAAAAAACTGCCTTTTTTAAAACATTATATTTTCTTTAAAACATACCTTTTCTTAAAAAATACCTTTACTTAAAAAGTACCTATTATTAAAAAGCACCTTTTCCTTAAAAAGTGAATTGTCTTTAAAAAGTACCTTTTCCTAAAAGTTATTTTTTTATGAAAGTATATTTTCTTAAAAATGTAGAGATGCGAAATGAGATCACAAAAATTTATCGAGATTACTTTTTTAACTATCAGAGTATTAAATTAAGTTTTTTTTTTCAAATCTCAATTTTCAATTTATTTATTCAATAACCTAGCCAAAAAAAAATAACAGAAAAAATCACTTACATTTTCAAAGAAAAAACACGGTCATTGTAAGATCAAGTACATGTAGTTAACTTAATAATGTTTTAATTCTATACTAGCTGATTCCAGCACTCGAAATTCGAG
Source organism: Cordilura impudica (assembly GCA_963682025.1). Lineage (NCBI taxonomy): Eukaryota > Metazoa > Arthropoda > Insecta > Diptera > Scathophagidae > Cordilura > Cordilura impudica. The sequence continues at coordinate 251,367,146 of OY821519.1, read as the reverse complement.
CGCAAATTCTAGGATATTTTGTTTTTTTTATTTAATAAAGATCCTAAAGGTATGCTTCGCAATTCAACTCATTTTAAATGAAGAAAACAAACTCAACTCATTAACACAAACACATTAACAAATTTAATAAACACACACATAGCATTTTATAATTTTATGTATGTTTTAGTAGCAACTTTAAACGATCAGATTTTCATCCAGACGATGAAAATCTGTAAATCTGGGTAACAGCTAAAAAGAAATACCTTTCAAATGATAATTTTCTTGTCAAAATCGGGGTAAATTTGTGAAACTTACTTCGGTCACAAGAAATCGCCTTGCCTATTAATATTATAGATATAAAAAATATAAATTTTTTAAAGGAACGCCTAATTTTTACTGCGATTAAAAGCAATTAAACATATATAATTTTGCAAAGTGTTTATTGGAAAGATCTAAGTTAAAACAAAAAGAGTTTTTACATTTTAATAAGTTTATGGTTTGTATAAGACTAAATACTGTTGGAACGTGAGGTCTGTTTCTTTCTTTTGTTTTTATTAGATTTTGATATGATAGGATTTGTATGGACAAAATTCCGTAAGCTATTCTTAAAATATCAGGAAACATATATTCATATAATTCGTTCTTAATTTTTGCCGCAGTTGACCAGAAACCGATTATACTTTCACTTATTAAAGGTTTTAGTTCTTCCATATTAGTCAGTGCTCTATATTGGGTGTTAATTTTTCCAAAATTTGGTTTCTCATTTGGAAACATTTTAATTAAAAGTGGCACTGGTAGTGGTTTTACCAGATAAAACATTTTCGAATGAAAACTTACTAAACCAAACTAACAGTTCATAATCGAAGCTGACTTTTGTACTCAGAACTTCGCAAAATTTAATATAAAATTTTTCTTTAAACTGTTTTACGACAGCGGGTCCACTTTGATTTGTGTTTATATATAAATCAAATTCTGTACCACAAAAATGTCATCCAATGGAATAATAATTTTATTCCAGGCAAAAATATATGCATACGTACGTACATCCTCTGATTGCATTTCTAAGTTGAAGGTGTTGACTACAGTTAAAACATATTGAAGGAACAAAAAGGTAATTTTAAAAAATGAGTTCACAAATCCCGATTTTAAAAATTGATTTGCTTCATTTCTTGAATCAATTTCAAAATCATTAAATGCAAAATAGTATCTGAAATGTTTCCATTGCTTAAGAATTCCATTTACCTTGTCGTAGAATATATAAATATGCTACGTGTTTCTGTTCCAAAGTACTCCTGGAATTTTATAAAGTCCTCCCTTCTGCTTGCACTGTTACAGAAATGATAATTTACGTCCTTCAAAAAACTTGCATTTCATTCCAGGGATTTCAAATTTTGATGCAGGAGATGTTAAATTTAAAATATGACATATACAGCCGTTAGTGAATATATGAAGGACTTTATTTTTAAATTTTGTTTGGACTCCATTAGAGACTCCCATCATAACTGCACTGTTATCAGTCCGTATGCCTAAAATATTATTTAATCTTCTTAAATCTTGACAGTGGCTTCGAAAATACGATTTGCAAAGCTGTCTTCTATTTGCACCAAACTTAAAACCCGGTCACGGCATTGGCCTTTAAAAATTCGAATCACCATGGCCAATTTCTATTTACACTGATATCTGTACTTTCATCAATCACTAATTAATAATAGTTAGTTGTGCAAAAATTAACAATATCATTTGTATTTGCAGGACCTAGAACATTTGTTACGATTTGCTGTCCCTTGTTTTTATTTATATTAAATTTTTTTGTGATTTGGGTATAATTTATTCTTTCCTTTATTATGAAATTTAAATGGTTCAACGCTGTAAATGGAATATTGTGTTCCGCCACAAAAGCACCATAATTTCCAGTTTTTTGCGGATTCACTTGAAGGGCATTTTGTTGTATTTGTTAAAAAAAATTGGTATTTTAGATGAAGTTTTGGCTGCATTAATTTTTTTCTTGTCGCTTTCGCTGAAATGATGACGATTTAAATGTGTCAAATCACCAGTTATACGAATATTGCACGCACCACAAATTTTAAGTTGTCTTTTCTTCTAAAGCCATGGAAAGCTCTTATTCCAGTCATCCATGAAAGGAACTATATGCGGCTTGTTTTGTTCACTTGTGCTAATAATTATTTTTTAATGCGGTTGTTTACTTGTCATTAAAATTTTCAAATAAAACTTACCTGGTTTCATCACATCACATTATATACTACTTAAGAATAAGATTTATTTTAAAAACTACAGTCACTTTTTTTAAACTTCAATCACAAACAAACATTTTTAGCAACTTTTATTTTTACCAAAACCCCCTTTTTAATTTTGTGAAGTTCCCAAGTTATAAACCCAATGCTACAACTGCAACTTCAAAATCGGCATATACGCTTTGTGTGGAAAATATGAGTAGCCCAACAGCCATCATTATGTTTTATAAATTAAAAATGAAAAAAAGAACACCTATAGAGAGAACAATTAAGAGTGTTAAATTCGGCTGTGCCGAATCTTTGATACCCTCCACATCGGTTTGAGCATTGATAATAAATGTAAACGAAATATTTGAAAACGTAAACAATTTATTAAACTTGATACCAAATTATTTCAGCAAATTCTTTGGGTTGATCCGCTTAACAGATGATTTTTGTTTATTTCAAGAGTTGGTCTATAAAGCTCTCTTACGTGGTTGCTGATCGGCATGCATTTAGGTTATATACCTATAAGCATGCGTTTCCGGTTATATGACATAACCTCTCGTTTAATTTAGTTTAAGTTTTTGCAAATTAAATAGCTCGCCCTAAATTCCATTGCTAAGGTAGTGGTTGTATACGGTGGCTATACGCGTTAAGTCGTGCTAATTGGAGATGGCTGTATAGTTTCTTTTAACTGGCCAAATAATTCTTTATTGCGGCCGTATAGGTCGGATGAAGTAACAAAATAATAACCAGCTCTCTCACTGTTTTTGTTAAAATATTGCCATATTTGGAAAACAGAGAGAATAAATTTTTTTTACATTTTAAAATGGTGTTTTCACTATTAGATTTTGTGGTAACACAAAATAACACAATACGATACAAAATCTAACCCAGTGATGGCAACTTTTGATTTTGAATTAAATTATGTTAATAAAGTATATTTTCATTTATTGACTCCAAATACTACTACCTGGGAATTATTATGGAACTTAAATTTTTTGGGTTTTACTTTGCCTACCATGAAGTCAAATTTTGAAGTCATCTTGGGATGCCAAACGTAAAAAACCAAATATCCCAAAAATTTTAATTAAAATAATTTTTATCTTCATGTTCTGAATAACTTCAAATTTTCACTAAAAACAAGTAAGAAAATTATAGTCGGTCTAGACCGACTATACGATACCCTATACCATGCGTTTAGAAACCCTATCTCTTAGGCCCAACTAACTGGACATTGAAAATAAGCAAAAACCAAATTTGAGTGGGATTTTTATTAATTTTTTTGGCTGCAGATATGAAAAAGTTCATATCGGATGCTATATCTATAAAGGGACTAGGTCCAAAAATGGACCGATCCTGATCATGTTTGGTAAAGTCTCTTGTATTTTGCAAAAATATGTACAAACAAAATTTGAGAAGAATCAGTGCAATATTTTTGTTTTTTAATAGATTTAAGTGAAGATCGGGAGGCAGCTCTATATGGGGTCAAAGGGATCATTTTTGGACTACTCATTAGTGGATGTAATGAACGCATATAAACCCAATTTGAGTAAGATCTATATGACAATTTGGATCTTATGGAAATTTATGTCGATTTCATATGGGTAATTTGTATGGGGGCTAGATCTGAACATTAACCGATTCTCACCAACTTCAATAGCGTTCATCCCATGGCCGATAAGAGCTTATATACCAAATTTCATCAAAATATATTCATATTTGCGACCTGCAGTTTGATTACAAGCTTTACATGGACACACAGACGGACGGACGGACGGACGGACGGACATTGTTAAATCAACTCAGAAAGTGATTCTGATTCGATTGGTATAATTAAAGATGGGTCTAGGTCAAATATTTTTGGTTGTTACAAACAGCAGCACAAAGTCATTATACCCAAACCACATAGTAGTATAGGGTATAAATATTGCACTGATTCTTCTCAAATTTTGTTTGTACATATTTTTGCAAAGTTCAAGAGACTTTACCAAACATGATCAGGATCGGTCCATTTTCGGACCTAGTCCCTTTATAGATATAGCATCCGATATGAAGTTTTTCATATCTGCAGCCAAAAAAATTAATAAAAATCCCACTCAAATTTGGTTTTTGCTTATTTTCAATATTCAGTTAGTTGGGTCTAAGAGATAGGGTTTCTAAACGCATGGTGTAGGGTATCGTATAGTCGGTCTAGACCGACTATAATTTTCTTACTTGTTTGAATTTCAATTTGTGTTTAAAGAATAAAATTTATATTTATAAAATTCAATTGATGTCTTCTAAATTTCAAGTTATTATTTCCGACGTTTCTGAAATTCAGTTGATGTTTTCTAATTTATAATTGGAAATCTGAATTCCAGTTTTTACAATTGATATTTTTTTAATTTGAATGGAAAATTTAAAGGGTGCAATTCTGCATTTATGTGAATAATAATGCTTTAGTAATTATAAACAATTTTTAAAAATTATATGTAATAGCAATCAGATATTTTGTAGGTAAGGCAGAGTAATAATTTTATATAACTATGTAGAACTGTTTTTGAAGCAAAAAAACACATTGCTTCTTCTTTACTCAGCTCTGTGTATGCTTTCAACATTGTTGTGTTTGATATCTAATTGAAAATGTTGACATTCATGTAAATATAGAAATAACTATTGCAAAGCTAATTAGAGCAAAAATTATGGCGCCATCTACTCTGGCATAGTCACACTGAGCAAAATGAAGTGAACTCTGTTTGTTAATGCAAAAGAAATGTATTTCCCCTAAAACAAAATATATATAAAATATGCATATTTTATTATTTAATATATGTATGTATGCATATGTAAATATTACATATAAAAAATACAACATCAAAAGTTATTGTTGTTTTCTTTAAATAAATTAATATATAACACTTTTTTTCGGTAAATTTACATTGTTTTTTTTTTATTAGCAACAGGTAGTTTAGCATTATTTGCTTTAGTGAATTTGAATTTTTATTCCTTTTATATTAACTCGTAGTGTCTGCTTGTCTGCTTGTAGTCAAAATTTTGGATCGATTTTTAACCCCTTTACCGTGACCCAATGACAAAAATGAACTAACAAACTATTTTGTGATGCCAAAAGAATGGAACTTTTTAAATTTTTCTACCATAGTTGATAAAAATGTACAAAGGGTTAGTTTTTTTTATACTATTACCACAACGACCAGAAAAACAACAAGTCCAGCTTGACAACAATACGACATTTAGTATAACAACAAGAAAAATACGGAAACGTATGTTTTTTTCAATTTTTTGTACTTCTTCAGTGATTTCTCGGGACCTTTTAAACCGATTTTCATGATTTTGGAAACAAAAACCTTCTCATGATGTTGGTTAATCATTCTCACTAAAAACGAGCGGCCCAGTTATCCTATTGAGGGCGTGATCGTGACAAGAACAACATAGACAAATCATATTTTTTCAAGACTTTTTTTACTTCTTCATTCAATTCTCAGGACCTAATCAACCGATTTGGACAATTTTAGAGAGCGAACTTCTCAGGCTACCAGTGAATCATTTTTTATGCCAACGAGCACCCTAGGTGTCGGATTGAAGCCGTCATCGTGATTTCCACAGACGGACAGACGGACATCGCTATATCAACTCGGCATGTTATAAGGATCACAAATTTATATATTTTATGGGGGTCTAAAATTTTGTTTCTAATTATTACAAACGGAATGACAAACTTATATATACCCTCTGCACACTGGGGTGGAGGGTATAAAAAAGAAAAAAGTATGTGAAGAAAAAACTACACCATATACATAAATGTTAAGTAAAAACAGGGAAATTTTTAAATATGTAAATAGCAATTAAAAACGAAGCAAAATGTGTAATAGTATCAAATTTATTTATAATTAAATTTATTTTATTTTATTTATTTATTATAGTATCCTATACAAAAAGACATAAATCTTATAATTAAAGTACAGGATTAGTAACAAGTAAAAAAGCATTATGGAAATTTTACATTGCTTAAAGTAAAATTAAAGAATAATATAATTGATTATTAAAGAAAAATATTGAGTAATAGAAGATATGGATATCAACATAGGAGAATCAAAAAATGAGAATAAAATTTTACATTGAACATTGAACATTAAATAATTCAATTAAAAACCTTCTTATATAATATAATTAATAAGATTACAATAGCATAGAAAAATAATATAATAATATCAAAAATCAAAATTAAAAGTTTTTATGAGTAGTACAGAAAGAGTTCTCTTTTAAAATGCAGAGCGTTGCTTCTAAATTTAATGGTCGAAGGTAGTGTGTTCCAAAGACGGACTGAATTAACATAGAATTGCCAGTCAGATATTAAACTTCGATCTCTTATATGTATAATGTCATTAGATCTACTAGAACGTGTAAATTGGATTCTTTCGAAGAGGTATGGTGGTTCATGAGTGTATACGATTTTGTGTAAGAGGATCAAAGTTCTTATTTTCAAGAGATTAGTAATTGTAACTCCATAGAGCTTTTTAGAGTACTGAGAGATGTGGTCATATTTCCTCAAATTAAAAACATATCTCAGTATAGCGTTGTAAGTAGATATAAGTTTTGTCAGACTCCTTGAGTCACAACTAGCATATATTTCGCAACCATATAGTAATGTAGGTATTAAATAAGATTTTGCAAGTAGAATTCTAATATTAGGTGGTGTAAAAAATTAAGTATTCCAAAGAGATCGTAACTTTGCAAATGTTTTTCCTGCAGCAGCATTTATGTGGTCAGACCATGTAAGTGTACAATTAAAAGTGATACCAAGATTTTCGGCCGTAGATACAATTTCAATTTTATTGTTATCAAGCATTATTAATGGTTCAACGGACAACTTTAAATTTTTCTTGGCAATTACCAAACACTTAGACTTCTTGGAATTTGCCCATTCATGAACATGTTTTAGATCGGAATTTAGTTTCTCAACACAGTTATTTATATTAGTTGAGTCACCACTTATATAAAGTTGTACATCATCAGCGTACATGTGTACATTACAGTATTATAGTTTTTGTTCCAAATCATTTATATAGAGTGTAAAAAGTAGTGGCCCAAGTATTGACCCTTGTGGCACGCCTTTCAAAACAGGTAACGAGCGAGATATTTTATTATTTACACAAACAGATTGACTTCGGCCTGATAAGTACGATGAAATTAAACGTGTTGATAAAGTTGAGAAATTATACATTTTGAGCAGCTTTAAGCAGAGAACTTCATGGTCCACAGTGTCAAATGCCTTGGAATGGTCTAGAAGAACAAGGAATGAGATATTTCCATCATCAAGTTTGCTACGGATTTCTTCAGAAATATCAATAAGGGCAGTTATGCAGCTGTGACTGCGTCGAAATCCAGATTTTCTTTTTGTAAACTATCATTAACGTACTTAACAATTTGTTGATGGAGTAATCGTTCAAACACTTTAGATAAGTAAGGCAATATAGCAATTGGTCGATATTCATTGTTTGATTTTGGGGTGGGTATAATTTTAGCATATTTCCAGTTCTTGGGATAAACATTCTTCGTGATGATATTATTAAAAATATATGTGATATAAGGTATAATTAGCGGGATTATAATCTTCAAAAATTTCGGATGGATATTGTCAAACCCAACAGCATTTGACTTTATAGCAAGGCAACTCGATATAACATCCGATTCAATTACGCAATTAAAGGAGAAACTATTACCAGGAATAGTAGGCCATTGTTCATAATAACTAATATTCGATGGAACATTAGGGAGAGTTGTAAACGACTCATTGATTTCATCTACGTCTATTGCAGCAGCATTCACAAATGGTGATTTACCAACACCAATTTCGCGTATAGTTTTCAAAGTGTTTTTTGATCCAATAGCTGATGAAAAACAACGAGAATAATATTCAGATTTTGCACTTTTTATCATCCTATTAACTTCTTTTCTAGTATTGCAGTACTCAGTTTGGAATTCAGTAGTTTTGAAAGTTTTCCAACATTTATACTTCAAATCTCTACGAGCGATAGCTGATTTGATTCCTGCATTGAACCATGGTTTTTTCCTAGCATTGTGTTTAACTGTTTTGACTGGAACAGGTGCATTAAAAACATTTGACAAGTTGTATTCTACGAAATTCAGTTGATCTTCAACCAAAGGCATATAATATATAGAGTTGCAATCAATATTGGATAGCTCAAAGGACATCAGAACATAATTCATATTCTTAAAATCATAGAAAGTAGTTTCATCACATACATACTGCAACTGAAAATTAAAGTTTAGGAATATCAAATCATGTTTAGAGAAACAAGGTACTGATAACTGGTCATATAGAAGAACTTTTTTCATATCACTGACAAAGAATAAATCCAATAATGTACTAGAGGTGGAAGTGAAATGTGTTGGCACTGTACAATTTGTTGGGATTAAATCAATTGATTTCATATCATTGTTAAGATGGCTTTCAACTATCAAATTAGAGTTAAAATCTCCACATATTATTACATCATCATATTCCAAAGTTAGCGTTTTTATCTTTTCCAGAAAAAAAACTGTATCGTCTCTTTTATTCGGCCTGTATACAGATCCAACGAGTAATTTCCGACCACCAGCTAATATCTCGATGAATATATATTCAATTTTGTTACATGAATTATTAGCAGAAACATCAACTGGTTTTGAAATACAGCACAGTTTACAAATAATAGATTTCCTGACATAAATAGCCACACCACCACCAGGAGTTTCTCTATCACAACGAAAAATTTTGTAATCTTTTAAATCAATTATACCATCAACAACAGACTCATTGAACCACGTCTCAGACACGCATACAACGTCTACACCAGAGCGTTCAAAAATGTAACGAAACTCATCAATCTTGGACCTTAAACTCTGAGCATTAATATGACACAATTTAATACCTGATTTTTGTTTACACAGTATTCGTATCATATCAGAAGTAACATCTTTGGAACTGAGAGCTACACTATCCATATGAGATGTCATGATTAAAAAAGATATTAATATAAGCAACACAAGCAAAACAAAATTTATCAAATTTAAATTTAAATAAGAAAATTACATAACAATATAATGACTTATGTTCAAAGAAGGAATAATATTTGGGAAAAATAGTAAGAATATGTATTAAAAAACAGCTTAGACGTGAGTGAACTGAAGTTATTGTTGACATATTTAAAAAGCTATTAGTAGTTGTTACGAGATTGGTTCGCATCAGGTTGGTGTGCATCAGGAAAAAAATTGAGCAGGTCATCCATACTATCAATACGCACAGGATCTTCATCCGTATTAAATTTTATGTAAATTAAACCGCGCATCGTAAAAACAGATTTTAATCGTTTGGCTTTTTTAAGGCCCACTGCAGACTGAAGAATTTTGAAGTTCGATGTGGTCAAATTTTCATTTATGTAAAATGGAAGATCACAGTTTTCTCCTAACGGGTGATTTTTTAAGAGCTTGATAACTTTTTTTTAAAAAAAAACGCATAAAATTTGCAAAATCTCATCGGTTCTTTATTTGAAACGTTAGATTGGTCCATGACATTTACTTTTTGAAGATAATTTCATTTAAATGTTGACCGCGGCTGCGTCTTACGTGGTCCATTCGGAAAGTCCAATTTTGGGCAACTTTTTCGAGCATTTCGGCCGGAATAGCCCGAATTTCTTCGGAAATGTTGTCTTCCAAAGCTGGAATAGTTGCTGGCTTATTTCTGTAGACTTTAGACTTGACGTAGCCCCACAAAAAATAGTCTAAAGGCGTCAAATCGCATGATCTTGGTGGCCAACTTACCGGTCCATTTCTTGAGATGAATTGTTCTCCGAAGTTTTCCCTCAAAATGGCCATAGAATCGCGAGCTGTGTGGCATGTAGCGCCATCTTGTTGAAACCACATGTCAACCAAGTTCAGTTCTTCCATTTTTGGCAACAAAAAGTTTGTTAGCATCGAACGATAGCGATCGCCATTCACCGTAACGTTGCGTCCAACAGCATCTTTGAAAAAATACGGTCCAATGATTCCACCAGCGTACAAACCACACCAAACAGTGCATTTTTCGGGATGCATGGGCAGTTCTTGAACGGCTTCTGGTTGCTCTTCACTCCAAATACGGCAATTTTGCTTATTTACGAAGCCATTCAACCAGAAATGAGCCTCATCGCTGAACAAAATTTGTCGATAAAAAAGCGGATTTTCTGCCAACTTTTCTAGGGCCCATTCACTGAAAATTAGACGTTGTGGCAGATCGTTCGGCTTCAGTTCTTGCACAAGCTGTATTTTATACGGTTTTACACCAAGATCTTTGCGTAAAATCTTCCATGTGGTCGAATAACACAAACCCAATTGCTGCGAACGGCGACGAATCGACATTTCACGGTCTTCAGTAACACTCTCAGAAACAGACGCAATATTCTCTTCTGTACGCACTGTACGCATTCGTGTGGTTGGTTTAATGTCCAATAAAGTAAACTGAGTGCGAAACTTGGTCACAATCGCATTAATTGTTTGCTCACTTGGTCGATTATGTAGACCATAAATCGGACGTAAAGCGCGAAACACATTTCGAACCGAACACTGATTTTGGTAATAAAATTCAATGATTTGCAAGCGTTGCTCGTTAGTAAGTCTATTCATGATGAAATGTCAAAGCATACTGAGCATCTTTCTCTTTGACACCATGTCTGAAATCCCACGTGATCTGTCAAATACTAATGCATGAAAATCCTAACCTCAAAAAAATCACCCGTTATATGTCTTAACAACAAAGGCATTTTATTACGTTTTCGAAAATTTGCGGTGGATTTAAGAATAAAATTTTTATCATACGGAGAAAATAATTTGACCATTATGACAGCATTCGGTGAATTATCTTTATGTTTATTGTTATTATTTTGCAGGCGGTAAATTGATTTAACGGCTGGTGTGTTAACATTTATAGTGTTGCATATAGTTGAAAATACCCCATACAAATCTTCATCTCTACGATACGGTATACCATTAATTCGAAGATCGGACGCTATCAAAGAATTTTCTTGCCGCTGTATTTGCATTTTCAGTTTAGAGACTTAATCTTTTAAGCGTACAATATCATCCGCAACAGTTTCTAACTTAGTTACGCGTTGAGTTATATTTAAAATGTCTATTTTCAGTAAATCAAATCGTTTATCGAATTCTTTTAACATACGAGCTTCACTTTCCTGAATCAGTGTTTTCATTTCATCTATTATTTTTTCAAATCTTCTGTCAACCAGATTAAGCAATTTAAAGGCTGAATCATTGGTCGAAAACCGCGGTGTTTTCGATAAATTTTCAAGAAGAGAGTTTTGTAAAATAGAATTCTGTAAAGTCTCTCTTCCTCTTTTCGGTGCTGCAGTTAACAGTTCAATATTACTCTTATCAAATGACTGAGCAGTAGACTTATTTACATTTGAATTCATAGCTTCACTCGCACTCATGTTTTGTGCTATCTTATTACTTTGTTTTTTTAATTTTCTACCGCGTTTTGTTTTTGTGTACATTGATGGTAAGTATTCTGTTTTATGCTGTTGTTGTTACTGTGAAATTTTAGTAGTTTGGTTTTTGTTTTCTTTTTAACATATTATTGCATCAATACTGTTGTTTTTATTGTTTGTTTAGAGAGATTATTTGAAATTTTGGTGTTTGAGTTTTGTTTTTGAATTTTCGTGTTTTGTTTTTTGCTATGTTCTTAATTTTAATTATAAGTTATATGGCAAAAATTTATGTTTTTAATTTTGATTTATAAAAATAGTTTTATCTTTGTTTTTAATGATCCTTAAAAAAATTTATGTTTTTATTTTTGATTTATAAAAATAGTTTTATCTTTGTTTTTAATGATCTGTGCAAATTAAAAGAATTTAAGGAGCTTTTAGTAAACATCTTTCCTTAATAAAGGATATTTTCTTAAAAAAGTACCTTTTGCTATATAAGCACATTTTCCTAGAAAGTGCCTTTTTCTAGAAAAGCGTTATTTTCGAAACAAGTACCTGTTTCTAAGGTAAGATACGTTTTTCTATATAAATATTAATTATATTCTTCTAAAAATGTTCCTTTTCTTAAAAAATTAATTTTTTAAAAATTTAACTTTCCTTAAAGAGGTACAACTTTCAAGTTGTGGTATCCGAATTTGCCAAGATAGTTGGATATAGAAATTAAGAATGAACCAAGTTTGAGTGCCGTGCATATATGAAAAAGTTCATATTGAATTCTGTGTTTCTATGGGTACCAGGTCAAAAAATGGACCTATTATTGTCACATTTTCTAAAGGCATTTGTTCTACTCAAAAACATATAAAAATCGTGCAATATGAACTATAACTACATATATTACTACAGGGTTTATTTTTGGACTACTTAATTAGGGTTTGTAATAAACACACATAAAAGGAATATATGAAGGAAATGGGAGAACTACTACAACAGAAAAACACTTACAAAACAAAAAGAACAGATCCCACATTAAAACAACAAAAAGAAAACAACACCATCGTAACGGAACTCTATAAAAAAATTATATTGACGCATGGAAGAAAACGCAGCTAATTTGCTCTGCAGCCACAACCCCAAAGATATATGGATTACCAAAAATCCACAAAACGTTAACCCCACTAAGACCAATAATGTCTTCCCTACAAGTACCATGCTACAATCTTTCAAAACACATAGGTCAGGTTTTAAAAGGCACAATTTCAGAGAAATGCAATGTAAAAAATTCTTTGCAACTTAGAGAGCAGTTAGGTAACATAAAATTTAAGGAAAATGAAATATTGGTCTCTTTTGATGTCATATAATTGTTTACAAATATTTCTGTTCAAAATGCGATTGAAATAATAATGGGCAAATCGGACACAGTTAAAGATCACACGAAGATCCCAAAATCAAGTTTTTTAAAAATCCTGCGATTTTGTCTAAACGACAACAACTATTTTAACTTTGATAACAAAATCTATAATCGAGTCTATGGAATGCCGATGAGCAACCCTTTATCTCCCACAATAGCTGACATAGTATTAGATAATCTCCTTGACGACACAATTCTTGAACTAAGAGATAATAATATCGAATTTAAATACAGATCAGAGTCAGTAGACGACATATTAGCCATTATAAACAAAGGCGATAAAGATACAATCTTAAAAACCCTGAATTCTTAACATCCGAAAATAAAATTCACGATTGAAATCGAAAAAGGAAAAGAAATTGCATATCTAGACTCAAAAATAAAGCGGGAAGATGATTGTATAACATTTGATTGGTATGCAAATTGACATCTTCTGGTAGTATTATGAATTACCATTCAACACAATCAAAAGCCAAATAAAAATATTAAAATAATCTCAAAAATTCTTAAGGACAATAGTTTCCCAATTAAATTAATTAATTCACTTGTTAATGCAACCAATATCAAAATTTCTAATAGCATCAAAAACTGCAACACAGATAATATGAAAAAAAAAGATTTTTTTCAGTGTACACTATGTGTACCCGGCTTAACAGACTATAATAGCATGAAGAACACAATAGATACAGAAAAAATCAGTTTTGCCTACACACCAAACACAAGAATGAACCAATTATTCTCCAAAATAAAAACCCCAATTCCTAAACAACAACAAAACAATGTTGTTTATAAAGTAAGTTGCGGGGGGGAATGAAGAAGAATGCTGCAATTTGATACACATTGGAACAACTAAACGAAGTGTGGAAATGAGAATGAATGATCATCAAAATGACATTATTAAGGGGAGAGAGGCAAGTGCATTAGCTATGCACATAAAATGAAAATGATGAAGTACTTTTACTTTAACATTCCCACCCATTGAACCAGATATTGGTTCAACATTCGATAAATTTAAAATCTTTAACTTTGAGACCGGGCAACGAGTGACCCCATTTTGGGTTTTAATGTCTGCAAATCGTACTTGGCCATCTTTCGATGGATATGTTTTTATAACTCCACCCTTGCGCCACTGGTTTCTTGGCAGACTGGAACCAAAACTATAACAATATCATCGGTCTGAATGGGTGAATTTTTGTCTCTCCATTTTGGTCTATGCATTAGCTGAGGAAGAAATTCGACTACCCATCTTTTCCATAATCCATCTTTCAAATTTTGAGCAATTTTCCACTGTTTTCGTAAGCATATGTTTTCGTCTATAATATCCGGAGTTTGCGTTGAATTTAGGCAACCCAATAAGAAATTATTAGGCGTAATGGGTTCAACATCTTCGGAAGAAATTGGAATTTCTGTCAAAGGGCTACAATTGATTATATTCTCGGCTTCAATAAGAACACTTCGTAATGTTTCAATGCGAGGGGTTTCTTCCCTTAGAGTATTGAGTAGTAGACGTTTTACAATTCTAATTAAATGTTTGTAAATTATGGCTTCAGCAGCATCAGGGTATATATTGCAAATTCATAAGCATTCTGATTTTTAATATACTCTGCACAAAAAGGGGAACAAACAGCTCCAAATGTCATTGACGACATGACATAATGTTGAATAGGCTTGTTAACATCGGCGTCGCGCCAGAGAAATCTCTGAGCATGTTGGTCATCATCTCGAATTTTTACCTGCGTAAACATCTCTCTAATATCAGCAGCAACTGCAATAATTCCTTGAAGAATCTTAAGAAGAATATTGAGTAACGGTTTTGCTTGCTCTGGTCCTCTTACTAATGAAGTGTTTAACGATATATTTGAAGTTTTCGCTGCAGCGTCAAATACTACCCGAAGCTTTTCTGGCTTATGAGGGTTAACAACACCAAAGTGCGGCAAGTAAAATATAAGATACCTTTTATCATTTACATCTTCCGTTGTTAAGTTACAGGCATAACCTTTTTCTACATACTTAACTATCTCTGCGCGGTATCGCTCAGCGAATTTTTCATTTTGATGTATTTTTTTTTTTCAATAGTAAATAACCTTTTCTCGGCCATAATATAACTTGAAGGTAACTCTGGAGGATACTTTTTCCAGAGAAGTCCAATTTCGAATCGTTCACATTTACGTTTAATAGTTTTCTCCATAATATCACGGCCGATTTGATCTTCGTCGGAAAGAAGAATTTTTGTTACAGTATTGGTACCGAAATTCTCAGTGGCAAAAAAGTCTGTTCTCATATCATGGATCTCTTGCGTTGGCTGTTTATTTTGAAAATGTAAAACTGTTGAAATTGAAGGGGATGATGTAATTGTGGGGCCATGTGCTACCCATCCGAGCTTTGTTTTTACTGCAACCGGAGACAATTCACCAGTTTCTTTAATGGCAGCAGGAATGGCCAAGTGAATATTATCAAAACCAAGTAATAGAATAGGACAGGCATTATTATAATTCTCAATTGGAAGATCGTTCAAGTGTGGATAGATTTCCTTTCTGAAGGACTGCACAGGTAAATTCAAATGCTTAAAGGTTTGCAGATTCTTCAGGCCAAAACGAATATTTGGTTTACTAACTCCTTCAATCTTACAATTTACTTTGAAGGATTTCTCAGATACTACATTATCGCCATACCATTGAAGAGTGAGTGTAGATTGTTCTCCTTTGAGACCCAGTTGTTTGGCAATGTCTTCATCCAGCAAGGAAACTGAAGATCCTTCATCAAATATAGCATAAACCTTAAAATATATCCATATATCTTTACAGGTAATACTTTAAAAAGTTTACTTCCTTCAATATGTTGACTTCTACAATTAAGCAATGGTTGATTTGTGTCCGTCGAAGAGGCTTGAATTTTTTTATTCTCGTGAAGTGTTTGGTGATGAGGACGTTGGCAGCTGTTGATACCACATATCTTCTTAGAGCGACAATTTGATGAACCATGGCTTCCTTTGCGTCACCAACAAGACATTTTTGTAAACGCATTAAATTATGACGATGATTGTAATCGAATGTTTCAGTGCTATCTTTAAAGTTGGCATAAAATAATGGCCATTCTTCTGGCTTTCCCGAAAACACTGGTAGATCATATAGTTTACAATAATTAGAAGATGGAAAATCCTCCGAAGGAATTCTCATTGGATTGTTTAGCTGAAATTGTTCTTCAGGTATGAACGGTTGTTGAGGATGGTTTTGTGGAAGATATTGCTGATGATGTTGTTGTGTATAACTTCCAAGTGGTTGTTGTTGTGCGTGCCCTCTGAGGAAATCAATGTCACGGCGACTTTCGGCAACAGATCTTGCGAGATCATTAATACCAGCCATAATAGCAGATAGTTGATTATCATCAAAAGATGATGGCATTGAACCTATTGGATCTAGCATTGTTGTATCTAAATCTTGTCCGTTATTATTAACAGGATCCGGAATATCATCGGCTTGACATGGTGGGGGAACTTGTACGGCTGCACTACTTTTGTTACATGCAGAATTGAATTTTACAAATAAAACGCGTTAAAACAATACATGAATTGGCAAAATTGTAAAATTTTCAACCCGTATTTATAGAAAATGAAAACTGATGTTGTCGTCTTTATTGCAAAAAGGCAATTAACTAAAATTATTACAAAAATTATTGAAAAGTTTTTCTGACAAATAAAATATTTCGTAGCCAACTTGGTTCATTTTCGTTTTTGAAGAGGAGTTGAAAATGATGAAGTACTTTTACTTTAACACGCATCTTGAGAAAGTCAACAAATAATTGACGAAACGTCGAGAAAAAAAAATAAATGCATTTTTATTTACATTAAAGAAACATAGCTTAAAAACTAGCTTAAAAAACACAACACATTAAGCAAATTTGGCCGATATTTATATAATAATTTGGATTTCATGGCAATTTAAGTCGATCTCATAGAGTTATAATAATTGAATATCCCTAATAATGCTCCCTTTATTCCCACATTATTATTGCTTATTCATTATTTTCTTATTCCATATTTTATTTAGTTTAATGTTTTATTTATTGTTTATCACTTTATACCTTCCATTCAATGTTATCTATTACTTTCTTTTTAATTATTATTGTTGTTGTATTTTATCTAAATTTTATCTTTATTATTTCATCATTTCAAACCGGTCTTACCGTTACTTTTAAGACAATATAAAATAGCTTACCAATGTGAAATCATTATCATTATGAAATATTGAGTTCTACGAAAGTGTTGTTTTTAAAATATAAATAAATAATTAAATGAAAACCTAATATTACGCACACATTGTTTTATTACTATAGGGGTTATTTTAATCGGGGCTAGATCAGAACTTGTAGCAATTTTCACCAGTTTCAATATAGATCATCGGATGGCCGACGAAAACTTACTTAGCAAATTTAATCAAAATTTATTATATTTGTAACGCGTAGTTTGATTACAAGGTTTACATAGGGACATAGAGACGGACTTACAGACATCGTAAAAATGGACTCAGAAAGATATCCTGAGTCGATCGATATTATAAAAGGAGGTTTTCAATTAAATTGTAGAAAGATTCATTTTATATATAACTCACAAACAAATCTTTATATGTAAAAAAAAATATATAAAAAAGATTACAAAATTTTAAAAGAGAGATTCAGGGATTTTTATCCTTTCTCACTAAACTATAAAAAAAAAGACTGATAAATTCGATTACATATTTGAAATTTGCACATTCAAGTTCATATACTAACCACCCTAAGGCTAATGGTGGAACTGGTGTCTAAATTAGGTTTCGAATATGAGAAAAATATTCGAAAAACTATTTTCAGGCAACTTCAATAGGCTTTGCTTTTCATAGTAGCAATATCTCCATAACAGCTATCTATTTTCTGACAGGATTTTCAATAACATTCGTTGCCGCTGGCGATTACAATGCTAAACATTCATACCGTCTCATAAGCCCTAGAGAAAACCTACTCTAAAATGATTAGAGTAATGACAAGTAAGAAAATTATAGTCGGTCTAGACCGACTATACGATACCCTATACCATGCGTTTAGAAACCCTATCTCTTAGGCCCAACTAACTGGACATTGAAAATAAGCAAAAACCAAATTTGAGTGGGATTTTTATTAATTTTTTGGCTGCATATATGAAAAAGTTCGTATCGGATGCTATATCTATAAAGGGACTAGGTCCAAAAATGGACCGATCCTGATCATGTTTGGTAAAGTCTCTTGTATTTTGCAAAAATATGTACAAACAAAATTTGAGAAGAATCAGTGCAATATTTTTGTTTTTTAATAGATTTAACTGAAGATCGGGAAGCAGCTCTATATGGGGTCAAAGGGATCATTTTTGGACTACTCATTAGTGGATGTAATGAATGCATACAAACCCATTTTGAGTAAGATCTATATGACAATTTGGATCTTATGGCAATTTATGTCGATTTCATATGGATAATTTGTATGGGGGCTAGGTCTGAACATGGACCGATTCTCTCCAATTTCAACAGCGTTCATCCCATGGCAGATAAAAGCTTATGTACCAAATTTCATCAAAATTTATTCATATTTGCGACCTGCAGTTTGATTACAAGCTTTACATGGACACATAGACGGACGGACGGACGGACGGACATTGTTGAATCAACTCAGAAAGTGATTCTGATTCGATCGGTATAATTAAAGATGGGTCTAGGTCAAATATTTTTGGTTGTTACAAACAGCAGCACAAAGTCATTATACCCAAACCACATAGTGGTATAGGGTATAAAAAAGCCACATCTCATAGATTTTGATATAACTAAGTACATTAGCAGAAATTTAATATCGGCGGAGTGAAGTTCAGATCTCTCCTCGGACCATTCCCTGTCGCTTTCTGTCTTCGAGAGAATCCCATTTATAATCCTTAGGACTATAAACTAACCTCACCTGAGACAAATTGGTTAAAGTTTCGCAAATTTATATCCAGTCACATTGGCAGCAATTCTTCCCTGGAGAATGAAGGGGATACTGGCTTTTACTGTAAATTGCACATGTTTGACTCAACGATAATAACTGCTGCGGAGGTTGCCGCACTTGCTTATAGTCCAGACATAATTCGCCAACACACTATTAGCAATAGTCAAATAGAGGAATTACTGAAGAAAATGGCAATCCCGTCGATCCCCTGCAGCAAAGCATAGACTCAATTTAAGTGAGAGAAGCATGTACACAAGTCGAAACAAGAAATCTAAACTCTTATCCAGAAAACATTTTTCTCCTGGCTGTTCTAAACATCATTCTCTATGGAATGTAACAAAAAATGTTAAACCACCCATTGTAGGCGAATTTCCACTTAGATTATCTAGGGGGAATTGGACATGTAATGATAAAGATAAAGCTGAAATATTTGCTACGTATATAAGTTTTATTTTTTAGCCAAATCCATGCACCAATGGTTATCAAATTCCTGCACATATTGAAAATAATCAGGCCACAGTAGACCCAATCAAGCTCACCTCCGATGAATTGTGCAATATTATCAAAAATGAACTAGATGTTAAAAAAAGCAACTGGGTTTGATCTAATTTGCCCAAAAATGATTTAAGAACTACCTATGATAGCAATAATATATGTTACCTACTTATTCAATGAAATGGTTCAGAATGGTTGCCTTTCGAACTCTTGGAAAACTTCACAGATTATTATGATCCAAAAACCTGCTAAAGACAAAACGCTTGCTTCATCTTATGAATATATAAGTCTTCTTCCGTGTGTATCTAAATTATTCGAAAAATTGCTGTTGGCAAAAATTATGCCTTATCTTACCGAAAATGATGTCACACCCACACACCAGTTTGGCTTCCGTAAAGAACGTGGTACAATTGAACGTTGCCAAACATTCGATAAAGTATGGCACGAGGGTCTGTTATATAAAATACGAATATGTTTCCATCAAATTGTCACAGAATTCTGGAATCATATCTAACGAATGGAAGTTTTCGAGTAAAGTACAAAAGTCATATCACTGATGACTTTAAAATCAAAGCAGTTGTTCCTCAGAGAAGTGTGTTAGGTTCTATTTTGTATATAGTTCATACACCTGATATACCAACGGGCCAATGATTAACTACGTCAACAGCCATACTTGGCATTCACAAGAACCCTAGAACCATGTACATGATCTTGTACGCGATGTCGAAATATGGCTCTCTACCTGGAAATCTGTCCCTTAGTTCCTCTGAGCAACGTTGTAATCCCACACACAACCATGTCGTCTACCGTGGCATTTGTTTGGATCGACGCCTCTTACATGGCGCAAACAAATTGAAGCTAACAAAACCCAATCGAAACTGACTCTTGAATACAAAGTTCTGTTGTATAACTGCATAATAAAGCCAATATGGACATATGGTGTCCAGCTTTGGGAAGACGTATCTAAAACCAACATCGATGATATACAAAGGTTTCAAACGAGGATATTGCGAATAATAACAGGAGCTCCTTGGTACATAAGGAATGAAAATATACAAAAAGATTTTAATATTCCATTACTGAAGGATGAAATCCTCCATCTACAAACAAATTATAAGATGAAATTGGAAACTCACCCGAATCTACTTCGACGAAACGAACTTCCTACAATACCGTAGGACCCCGCTGTTTATTGGGAGTACCATTTTCTAACGATATTTTAATTATTGAAAATTCCTTCGTTGAAAAAATAACTTCTTTTTTTTAAGTTCTTAATATTTATTTATTAAGATTTGTATACTTATTAATAGGCTCACCGCAGAATAAATAAAAGAAGCATTTATAAAAAAGAAAAAATGTGCATATACACTTGCTAGAAAGAGTATCCGTACATATTTTACATTACAAAAATTTATCTATTTTATCATTAAAAAACATGTACATGACCTTGTGCCGAACAAAAAAAATCATGTGAGTCCGATCACAGGGAAGATGCGTAAACATCTAGTAATTAAAGATTTTTTTATGTCATTTTTTAAAATCAAACAGAAAGCGTCATCTATGTATCACTTATAGCAAAAACTGTTTCAGCTAATTCAACAACCGTTTGCTGTAAAACGTTAAAAATATCCTAATATAAACGTATATAAATGATACATAGATGACGCTTTTAAAAAAGTGGCATAAAAAAACAATTTTATATCATAATTTATTCACCAATACAATCATAAGTCACACAGAGTTATCTGCTTCAGCTCACACCGATATGAGTTACGCTGTTTTTGTGATTGTATTGTGAAATAGAAATTTACCCCCCTGCGCGTATAGTTGTTTACACATCAAAAAACTAATTATTAATAAAAATTTTATTAATAATATATTTTGAATTATGAACTTTTTTTTTTACAATGCAAGAAACGTAGTATTGTAACTATAAGTGCCAGAAGAAGTATTCGTACATTTACAATTAGGGCAGTCCCATTTTTTTATATATATATTTTCTTAGAGTACTCAATAGTTGGAAAAATCGAAAACTATATAAGCATTTCCATAGAGCAAATCATTACCAAATCGAATCTGTTTAAATTATTGAATCTCATCCCGCTTCGATGTTATTGTTATCTGAAAGTGCCGAAAGGGCGCTTATATCTTAGAACATCTCAAAATCTGATGTGGTAGAAAAGGCAGACTCAGATTTAGCACAAAAACCAGTAAGGATAATCTGGGTAGCCTCTGTTCTTAGTGTTCTCTTTGTTGAGTAGATCTTGGACACATTCTCACTAGAATAATGAGCCACAATTAAACATAAACTAACTTCAGAAGCTTATATTATAAAATTAGTTTCCTCTGCAAATTCCTATATAACTGGCAACTCTTAGTTTATTGTCCTTGTAGATAATATGAACAGTTACCCTCACATACTTTCCACTACAGTTTTCCGAGTAGGCTCTTTTCCAACATAGATTTATCATTATTGCAACAAAGTTGCATATTTTTCAATAATTTCATATTTATTGTGTTACAATAACAATGAGGATGTATATTGAAATGGGGAGATATATAAAAACTTTTAATTGGATTTTGAGATTGTAAAGTATGTTTGCATTGAAACGCAAACATCGCTACTTGCTGTTTAGTGTCAGAAAAAATATATTAATGCTAACTAATTAGACAGTAGCTTATTAAATTTTTAAATCAAATGGATATGTCATAAATAACATTTTGAGTAAGAAAAGGCTTATAAAGTATTTCTGGTTGATACAAGTAATCAATAGCTCTTCACATGGCACATTTTCCATTTCAAAGGAAATCCTTGTCTTTAGTGTCTCATTTTTTTTTTTAACTAAGGATTTTTTTATTCTCAAGTTTTTAGCTTTTCTGTAGTTTTTCATCAAAAAACTTGTGGATAGACTTAAGTTGTCAATGAATTTAATTTTAGTCTAACTGCAATACTATCGAGAAAAAAACATCTATAGCTTGTGTACTTCATAACAATTACATAAATATGCTAAGAGCCATTTGCCTTTTGTCTTTTCCACTAATTTTTTTTTTTAATTCTTCTGCACTCATCAATTGCTTCAGACAAACGACATTGATGATTGTCGGACTATGTTAACACAAGCCTTCAATAGAACAACAACAGAACAACGTAGATATTCCAAAAAAAATAAAAAAAAAAACAGTTGAAATACCTTTTTGAAGTTTCAACGTCAATGACAAAACAAAGAGTACACAATAATTGACAGTGTAACACAACAAAAGAACAAAACTTTTATCCCTTTAACACTTAAATGCCAAAAATGCTAGTAAGTAATCAGCAAAAGTTTAAAAAAAAACATATATATAGTCGGACTAGGACCGACTATACCATGTGATTTGGAAAAGGGTGTTAGGTCCAACAAAGCCAGATGAGCTTTGATATTCTTATATATGTGTTGGCTGTAGATCTGTTAAGAGTTCACCTTAAATGCGAACATTACAAGGAAAACAGGTCCAAAAATAGTCCAATTGTGATGATAGTTTGTGAGGTCAGTTATGTGTTCCAAAAATTTGTAAATCTAAATATACAATGCGTTGCATAACTATAAGTTACATTTGATTTTTGCTATTTTTCTGAAATTACAAACATTTCTTTTTAAATGTTTTTAAGAGTGTGATAACTGATTACTTAATATGTAAAATTTAAAAGATTATTTAAATTGATTTAAGAAAAAATATGGTTTGTTAATATTTATTTATTTATTTATTGAACTCTCCCCTTACAACATGGGTGCAATGTGCTGATATGAGAGGGGAAGCATTCAGATATTGGCATTGCTGACCTGTTACGCAAACACTCTGAACTTTCCAAAGCACTACGCAGCGGAAAGTTTCTTTACGATCAGCGTCTACGTACTAGAGGTTTTTCTGCTCCTCGGGGCAGTGAGAGCTTTTGGTCATTAGTCAAAAAGCTAAGCTTTGGGCTGAACAATCCGCAAGTAATAATATCTTGCCGGAAAGCCAACAACCACTGCCCGAACTTGAAAGAGGACCGGATGGCATATCAGCAGTCGTACTGAAACAGTGTTCCTCGACGCTACAGCATCCATTGGTAAACCTTTTTAACGCTTCGTACCGCATGGTTACTTTCTCTCTTGTTGGAAGATTGTCAATGTCCAGAAAATCCCAAAACGAAGTGCAGCTAACAACCCTGAAAAATACCACCCAATTGAAATTTGCTCTGTGCTTTCAAAGGTGATGGAGAGAATGATCAATTACCATCTTGTCAACTAACTAGAGGCCAACTCACTTCTTAATGCTCGACAGCATGGCTTCATTGGATATCCATCCATTTGGATATTATGGAAATTTAAGTCGATCTCACAAAGTTCATTTGTACGGGGACTAGGTCTGAACATGAACTGATTTTCACCAATTACATTAACATTCATCCTATGGTCGATAGAATCTTATTTCGTCAAAATATATTCATATTTGTGATCTGTTGTTTGAATACAAGGTTTACATGGACACACAGAAGGACGGACTGACGTCGCTAAATCAACTCAGAAAGTGATTCTGAGTCGATGGGTATAATAAAAGATGGGTCTAGGTCATGAATCAAGCAAAATTCTCGTAAAATTTTTAGTTTTAATGTAACATTCAATTATATGAAATTTTCGATTATCCGGATAACAGGGCTTTTACTGTATCAAAACTATTTACAGACTGTATAAAACATATTATATATATACGTTTTTCTTTAACTGAGTCTGCACTACATTACATTACAATTACGGTTAGGTAAACCAGCTTTTGCATTGCGAAACTGTTCCAGATTTCTAGTATTTTCGATTAAGTTAAACAATTTTAACATTGTTACTATTCCAAAATCAAATATTCTCACCTGGCTGCAATTGAAGAGTGCACTTCTCTTTCTATTTATTTGCGTTTCTATAATTTGTGCAAAAACAACAACACAACACATAAAAGCCGCATGAGTGAAAATCATATTCTTCTTAATATTTTCTTTTTAATTTTACAATGCAAATTCACCGATTTTTAACGATTTTTTTTTTTAAATAATTATTTATAATAAAAATAACAACAACTTAATAGAAATTTAATATATTTTAGGGAATTTTTTGCGAAAAAAATCTTTTAAGACTTTTGCCCCGTACACACTTGCATTTAGCTTAAAACACTTGATTTTTGTACGATTTTTTATTAACACACTTTACTTATTAATTTTGTTATAACTTTTAATATTTTTAACAATATATAACACAAATAAATGGATTTTTTCATAAATTTCTCACTTTTTGATCTTCACGAAACGGCTGCTAAAAGAAAACTGGAAATAATTATTTGCAAAATGTAAACAAATGAATTGACAGGGCGTTTCAAAGAAATTAAAATAATTGGCTTTAGCGAGATCATGAACCGCAATGATTTATTTACAATAGAGCTGTTATGGTATGGGTGCGGAGAGAGATTTTCAGTTCAGTCAAAGAACAAAGTTGGGAATACATTTTCAAGGTATTAAATTAATTTTTTATTAAGCAAAACTAACAGAAAAATTAAATTACATTTTTTTTAGTAAACACAACAAAACAAACAAAATTTATTAGAACATAAAGTTTACAAACAGTGACTGACAATACATTGGAAACTTGTACAACTTTTTGTAAATTTTATTTGTTAATACTTTAGCATTAAGTCCTGACTTTATATCAAAAATATTTGTTTATATAAAGAAAAAACCACAGTCAATGTGCAAGATCAAGCACGTTTACCTTGAGTACTGTGTAATTGTATACAGTGAGTGACAACAGTGAAAACTTTTAACCAAATATATTTTTGATGACTGAACGGTCAATACCAAAAAAAAATGGATCATAAAATTAAAAATTCTTTTATTAATTTACAAATTTTTAGTTTTATATATTTAAAAAATAATAAAAAAAAGACAAAATATTAGAAACATTTACTATACAATAATTGAAACTTTCCTTTTTTTTTTCTTTTAATATTTTATTGGGTATTCATAATTTCGTAGTGCTGCTTAGTAAAGCGGAGGATATACATAAACCAAATAAATTGTTGATGATATTTATTGAAATTTTTTTCCACTCTGAATTAACGCCTCTATCATTTATGTCTAATTAGTGTAAGTTTGTGTCCGTATTTTCCGATCGACAATTTCCCATAGATTTTCTTTTCTGGTTGGGCTAGCAATTCCAAAAAACTAACTGCATTAGATTGTAGCCATTCAGTTACAATTCCAGAGGTGTGTTTTGGGTTAGTCATGTAGGAACTTCTACCAGGGGCATATTCTCCACCGCGTATGGATACATTACGTCATTTAGAGCTTTCCTGTTAGATTATGTTTTATTACATGAATAGGGCTCATTCCTGGGCCCAAAAAGCAACCCCATACCATAAGATTGACACCGCCAAACTTAATAGCTTTTTTGTTATTTATATTTTGGGTCTAGCCTTTTTCCCTATGGTCGTCGTACAAACGTTCTTCCATCATGTCCTCTTAAATTAAACTTGAACTCATCTGAATAGAGAACAGTGCTCCAATTCCGTCTTGCGTTCTTTACGAGCCCGACGATTTTTCTCTGATATCGTTGGTTTCTTCATAGAACGATAACAACCAAATGCAGGTTAAATAGCTCGTCGGGAAACATTTCGAGAAAATATTTTTAATTTCAGATTGTTAATGACCTCTTTAGGTAGCATTCTGGGCATTTTTAAAACTCTCTGACTAGTAAATTATCCTGTCTTTGACA
Source organism: Cordilura impudica (assembly GCA_963682025.1). Taxonomy (NCBI): domain Eukaryota; kingdom Metazoa; phylum Arthropoda; class Insecta; order Diptera; family Scathophagidae; genus Cordilura; species Cordilura impudica. The sequence continues at coordinate 251,340,790 of OY821519.1, read as the reverse complement.
TGTTTTACAGGTCCTGCGCCTAAATGTTGAGTCGCCACCTCTTTCACGATATTTCTTGAAAATTTTTGAAATTATGGATTTATTCATACAATATATCTCCCAAATTTTCTTTTGTTTAAGATGAGCAGTAAAATCTCTATTATTCTGGTTTCTAGTGCTTCCAAAAGTTTATTCTTACCATTATTTTATAATAATTAACTAGAGGACCCCTGCTGCTCCGCAGCATTATATTATAAGAGAAATTAACGTACAGTAATGCCAAGAGAAGTTAAAGTACAGTAATGCCAAAATATGCCAAGAGAAGTTAACGTACAGTAATGCTAAAATTTGCCAAGAGAAGTTAACGTACAGTAATGCCAAAATATGCCAATAAGTTAACGCATAACTTTCCTCAAACCCAACGAATTTGCCAAGAGAAGTTAACGTACAGTAATGCCAAAATATGCCAAGAGAAGTTAACGTACAGTAAAAGTAAAGTTGATTGTCCACGCATAACTTTCCTCAAACCCAACGAATTTGCCAAGAGAAGTTAACGTTCACTAATTCCAAAATATGCCAAGATAAGTTATATTATATTATATTACATTATATTATATTATATTATATTATATTATATTATATTATATTATATTATATTATATTATATTATATTATATTATATTATATTATATTATATTATATTATATTATATTATATTATATTATATTATATTATATTATATTATATTATATTATATTATATTATATTATATTATATTATATTATATTATATTATATTATATTATATTATATTATATTATATTATATTATATTATATTATATTATATTATATTATATTATATTATATTATATTATATTATATTATATTATATTATATTATATTATATTATATTATATTATATTATATTATATTATATTATATTATATTATATTATATTATATTATATTATATTATATTATATTATATTATATTATATTATATTATATTATATTATATTATATTATATTATATTATATTATATTATATTATATTATATTATATTATATTATATTATATTATATTATATTATATTATATTATATTATATTATATTATATTATATTATATTATATTATATTATATTATATTATATTATATTATATTATATTATATTATATTATATTATATTATATTATATTATATTATATTATATTATATTATATTATATTATATTATATTATATTATATTATATTATATTATATTATATTATATTATATTATATTATATTATATTATATTATATTATATTATATTATATTATATTATATTATATTATATTATATTATATTATATTATATTATATTATATTATATTATATTATATTATATTATATTATATTATATTATATTATATTATATTATATTATATTATATTATATTATATTATATTATATTATATTATATTATATTATATTATATTATATTATATTATATTATATTATATTATATTATATTATATTATATTATATTATATTATATTATATTATATTATATTATATTATATTATATTATATTATATTATATTATATTATATTATATTATATTATATTATATTATATTATATTATATTATATTATATTATATTATATTATATTATATTATATTATATTATATTATATTATATTATATTATATTATATTATATTATATTATATTATATTATATTATATTATATTATATTATATTATATTATATTATATTATATTATATTATATTATATTATATTATATTATATTATATTATATTATATTATATTATATTATATTATATTATATTATATTATATTATATTATATTATATTATATTATATTATATTATATTATATTATATTATATTATATTATATTATATTATATTATATTATATTATATTATATTATATTATATTATATTATATTATATTATATTATATTATATTATATTATATTATATTATATTATATTATATTATATTATATTCTTAGACCTATGTCAACAGCCTACGTTAATTAGAACTCTAGTTATAGAGGTTTGAGAGAAGAAAAATATTGAAAAAAATCTTGAATGGAAAGTTTATTCATAAAGTCTTTTAATATATAAGATAATAAGATCATAAGATTAAAACATCTAAAGTAAATGGTGTTTTTTTAAGCCGATAGAATTCAAAATTATAAAAAATAACACAAAAATTAAATTTCAATCAACAAAAGTTTTTTATTCGAATGACCGATACATGGCGTTAGCACTTGAAAATGATTTTGGGCATATGACCAGCACGGGTGTTCTTATCGAAGCGCTTTGTTGGCCATATGTCACGAATATCACGCACAATGTTGGCGTTCAAAACGTCAACTGACGTCTCCACAAACCGGTGACTACAATCGCATGACCTTGAGGGCCAATAGACAGGTCCAGTTCTCAATATCAACTTATCGCCCAATTTTTATTTCAATTAGTCGATGTTTGCTGTCGCCTTATGAAAGCTCATCTCGCCTGGGTCAATGTATCCATATTTTCAAACAAACAATCAATGATCATGGTGCGGTAACGATGTCCATTGAGCGTAATGCGAGCTCAGGCTTTATTTTTGAAGAAATAAGGTCCGTTGTTACCATCAACGTGTATACCGCACTAAACGGTACACTTTTCTGGATGTAATGGACTCTCTAGGGTCTGTTGTGGATTCGTCTGACTCCATATGCAGCAATTTTGTTTATGAACAAACCCGTTAAACCATCTTCACTTAAATCTAAAAAAAAACATGTAGGAACGTTAAATTTGGCAGCGCCGAATCTTTGATACCCTCCACCTGCGTCTTAAACTCGATTTTACAACCAATATTCGGTATGGCTACCACTTTAAAACTGATACTGAAACTTTAAATTTAGTTGGTATTAAAATTTAAATTAAATTTATAGTTAATTGATTTGCCTGTTGGCCAGTTTCTATTATAAATTCTTGTTATAAGAAAATAATCAAGAAAAATTGATTACTATTTGAAAAATTGCATTATTATTCTTTTAGTAGAGTAGAAAACCTTTGAGTTCCGTAAGTACTTCATAGAGCGCAAAACGCATCTGGCGTTATAATAGCCAAAGTTTGATCCAGATAAGAATGATTTGATAATTCATACGATATTTCAAAAAAATTCAAATGATTCTAGAAAAAAAATTTCCAGATAATAATATTATAAAAAAACACATTTTAAAATACTTTTATCTGAATTAGCTATTAATATGTTAATTTAAGGATACATTTACTACAAAAAACTAAAAATAATAAAATCAGGTAAGAAGAATTATTAATTTTTAATTTTTTATTTTTAATTTTTAATTTTTAATTTTTAATTTTTAATTTTTAATTTTTAATTTTTAATTTTTAATTTTTAATTTTTAATTTTTAATTTTTAATTTTTAATTTTTAATTTTTAATTTTTAATTTTTAATTTTTAATTTTTAATTTTTAATTTTTAATTTTTAATTTTTAATTTTTAATTTTTAATTTTTAATTTTTAATTTTTAATTTTTAATTTTTAATTTTTAATTTTTAATTTTTAATTTTTAATTTTTAATTTTTAATTTTTAATTTTTAATTTTTAATTTTTAATTTTTATTTTTAATTTTTAATTTTTAATTTTTAATTTTTAATTTTTAATTTTTAATTTTTAATTTTTAATTTTTAATTTTTAATTTTTAATTTTTAATTTTTAATTTTTAATTTTTAATTTTTAATTTTTAATTTTTAATTTTTAATTTTTAATTTTTAATTTTTAATTTTTAATTTTTAATTTTTAATTTTTAATTTTTAATTTTTAATTTTTAATTTTTAATTTTTAATTTTTAATTTTTAATTTTTAATTTTTAATTTTTAATTTTTAATTTTTAATTTTTAATTTTTAATTTTTAATTTTTAATTTTTAAATTTTAATTTTTAATTTTTAATTTTTAATTTTTAATTTTTAATTTTTAATTTTTAATTTTTAATTTTTAATTTTTAATTTTTAATTTTTAATTTTTAATTTTTAATTTTTAATTTTTAATTTTTAATTTTTAATTTTTAATTTTTAATTTTTAATTTTTAATTTTTAATTTTTAATTTTTAATTTTTAATTTTTAATTTTTAACTTTTAATTTTTAATTTTTAATTTTTAATTTTTAATTTTTAATTTTTAATTTTTAATTTTTAGTTTTTAATTTTTAATTTTTAGTTTTTAATTTTTAATTTTTAATTTTTAATTTTTAATTTTTAATTTTTAATTTTTAATTTTTAATTTTTAATTTTTAATTTTTAATTTTTAATTTTTAATTTTTAATTTTTAATTTTTAATTTTTAATTTTTAATTTTTAATTTTTAATTTTTAATTTTTAATTTTTAATTTTTAATTTTTAATTTTTAATTTTTAATTTTTAATTTTTAATTTTTAATTTTTAATTTTTAATTTTTAAATTATATAATTTTTAATTTTTAATTTTTAATTTTTAATTTTTAATTTTTAATTTTTAATTTTTAATTTTTAATTTTTAATTTTTAATTTTTAATTTTTAATTTTTAATTTTTAATTTTTAATTTTTAATTTTTAATTTTTAATTTTTAATTTTTAATTTTTAATTTTTAATTTTTAATTTTTAATTATTAATTTTTAATTTTTAATTTTTAATTTTTAATTTTTAATTTTTAATTTTTAATTTTTAATTTTTAATTTTTAATTTTTAATTTTTAATTTTTAATTTTAAATTTTTAATTTTTAATTTTTAATTTTTAATTTTTAATTTTTAATTTTTAATTTTTAATTTTTAATTTTTAATTTTTAATTTTTAATTTTTAATTTTTAATTTTTAATTTTTAATTTTTAATTTCTAATTTTTAAATAACGGTTTTTACCAGATTTCCATATTTATAAAAAATATATTTATTAAAGATATTTATTCTATCAATCATTGGACAAGACTAACGAAGGTTGTTCTAGTTATTAAATTTCAAGTTTGCTCATTGGCCAGTCATCAATGCATGGTATTGCAGTTTTGGCATCAAATTCTGTTTTCAAATTCAATGCAAAAATGTCTTCTGATCTCTTTTCTATACCATCTATAAAACTGTGATATTTAATTTACTAGCAGCTGCTAATGTACTTGGAAAAGGCAGCCAGCTAAAAATTTTATGATATTGGATTTCTCATCTCTAAAGAAATTCCAAATAATACGCAGGTAATAAGTAATGCGCGCTATTTACTACTACTTTATATGTATAAGTGATACCTAAGGACTGTATTAGTGATACCTAAGCTGCAGATGCGCGCAATATGTTAGCATTCTTGTTTGTTATTATGATTTTTGTTTTTAGTAGCTATGGCCATAATTTTATAAAATTAGTTCAGTTTCAACCTTCTTGTTGTTTAGAAGTACATTGCAGTGACAGAAAAAAATATACATAAAGTTCGAAATTTAAATTTAATTTAAAATTAAATACGAAAGTGTTAAAAAGTTAATTGCATTTGAGAATTGTCGAATACGTAGAAAATTGATCGATATGCAAACAAAGTGATGTATTATAACAATTACTATATAGAATTTAATATTTAATGGCTGGCTTTATTTAGTAATTGTTTGATTTGTATAAACATTTTTAAATATTTTTTTTTTTTGGTTTCAACATCAGGCCTTCCATTTAAATTTTTAGAAAAAATACACTTACATTCCCATATATTTTCTTCAGATATCTTGTAAATATCAGAATTTAGAAACGATGGGTTCCATATTTTTTAAATTTTTTATATACTCGTACCTTACCAAAATGGCCACTTCTTTGGTGTTTGTGTATAAAACAACATCATGTTTATGATATAAACAATGTTTACATGCAACGTTTGTAAACATTGTTTTTATTGAAACCGTAAAAAAAATAGATTTTCAGCCGATGAGTTCTATCTTCTAAGTATTTGTAATATGTTTGCTTATACATATACAACATGTTTTTGTACACATGAAACCAACGAACAAACGATTTTTGTATAGTACATCTAAAAAATAATCTTAAAAAATAAACATACATAGATTAAATCGAATTAAAAATAAATTATTAAAGCCAAAAACCTTTAAAACCATCCATTTATTATTAAATTATTTTCAGTAATTTTCTAATGCAACGTAATGAATGATTGCAAATCGTTGGGTTAACATGTCTTCAACAATATTATAAAGTGAACAATTTTTAAAAATGTTTTTTTTCCTGAAATACATGATCAATCTTTAAGAATACAGCTGCTGAATTTTGGAAGCAACAAAAAAAATTAAATCAAAAAGATGCCCAGTTTAACATGGAATTACTCTCCAGATGGTAAGAAAAAAGTCCGCGTCTCTATTCTAAATCAGCTATTGCAAATATAAACACGCTATAATTATATTACTTAAAAGTAAAAATAATAATTTACTAAAAACAAAAAATATTTTAGATCAAAATTAAAGTAAAATATTTATGTTTAATGTTGAAAATTCTGCCGCCGGCCATTAAATTATATGACTAATTATGAGAGAGAGAGAGAGAGAGAGTTAGAGACTATGGATGTTCTCTTTTCGCTCCATAACCAATCTACTACAAATTATTTTCTACAGATCTTCTCCAAAATATTAATTTACTAGAAGTTTTTAGAAAAAAGAAAAAATTCTAAATCAAATTTGAATAACAAAAATATTTTACTATCAAATGACAGCTTGATAAAAATTCGATACTATTTTAAAAAACATATGACTAGCGGTTTAATAAACAGAATAATCTTGTATTAACTTATTTTCCACATGTACGGAATAAAAATTTGCTAAGTAATGCTCTCCGTTTACTACTACTTTATATGTATTTGTGCTTAGGTATACATATATTACATGCTATATTTCTTGTTTGTTATTCTCATTTTTGTTTTTAGTAGCTAAGGCTTTCATTTTATAATTTTTAGTTCAGTTCCAACCATCGCGTTGCTCAGAAGTACATTTTAGTGAAAGAAAAACATAAAGTTCGATTTTAAAATTAAATACAAGTGTTAAAAATCTAAGTTATTTGCCTTTGATAATTGTTGCAAACATAGAAAATGGAGCGAAATGCAAACAAATTCATATATTATAAAAATTACTATATAGAATTAAACATTTAATGGCTGGCTGTATTTAGTAATTGTATAATTTGTATAATATATATGTATATATATTTTTTAAGCATTTTTTAATAGCCGCACGATACAAAAATCGATTTTTCTTTGGTTTCATGTGTATACTAATATGTTTAATACAGTGGTCGGCAAACACATACCATCTTATTTTGCTTTGTGTAAGTGAGCTGCAATCTCTCTCTTACTCAATGCAGTTAGAGAAACTTATAGTTAAAATAAGAACACGTATGCAAATAAAAAAAATTAATTAACCAATTTTAAGGTTCATGAGACAACATTTTGTGCAACAAGATCCTCAACAATCAATTTTAACGAGATCGACCGACTCCCCACAAAATCCATATATCTATTTTACGGGCTTTGTAAAATTGAATTATATTAATTTAATTTAATGAATTCTATAAACAAGAGGTATTAACTTTCTTACTCAACCTTTATAACAAAACCTTGTTAACTTTATAATGAGAGTTACACTACTATAAAGTTATGAGAAAGATGAAAATTTTAAGGGTTTGATAATTTAGCTCTTAGGAGAAAGGGATTTGAGGCATGGTTTGAAGTAGATGGTTACTTCATTAATGTTAGAAACTCATTCTGTACTAGATATGTGCCAAAAAAAAAACTTACATGGATCTTGTTTCCAATAGCATAAGTGCATAAGATAGGTTTATCTACTAACTTCTTTGCTATGCGGTTCCTATGGACAAATAAATGTGTATTCAATTAAGTATGTTGATTAACGATATTGTTAAAAATACAATTCAATGTTAAAGCTAAGTGGAAAACCAAATACATTATTATGACTCTAAAATGCAGCGAAATTATAATGTTGGCTGCACTGCGAAAAATGAGCAGAGAATTATTATCGTCGTCGACCATTTCTATTTTTCATGGCTCGTTCAATGGTGGAGTGTATACTGTCTGCTTCCTTTTGGGTGTGGCGTATTTCAAGAATTTTCTGTTCAATAGTAATATTATGTTGGACTGCTGAATTTAGCAAGGCTTTGCTCATCGATTTTGATAAGCACAACCATCACTATTGTTAAAAAGCACGTTGTGGGGGATTTTGAATAAAACACACAAGGTCTCAAAATTTTTTATTTGAAAATGTGTATTTCAATTAAACCACGAAACCACTAACTAATTAAAATCAACATCGGAAATATTCATCCAGAATTAATTAAATTAAATTAATATTTGTGTATAGTTGGCCTTTTCTGTTATATAATAAAACAGAATTGTTTTACATTTTATTATTAATTTTTATTCATTTAAATCCATTATTTCGTTCCAAATCTTCGATCATCTTCAGGTGATCTATTTAATAAAATATGTATAAAAATAAATAACTTGGTAAATACATTTATCACAAAAAGTTTTATTACATACATTTTTAAAAAACAAATATTCCATGTAATATTCTGTTGTTTGGTCTTTGTGTTTGATTTTAATCTATATTTGTCAATTGTATGTCTGTAAATTTGAGCGTATTTGTCAGTATCAGTTTTGTCAGTACCTTTTCTGTCGGTACATCAATAATGTGTAGCATTTCTAGAGTATATCTCTTCTTGTAGTTACTCTCACCCACTTATGTCTTTACATCATCGAAGTTTAGGTTTATGACCAGTCAAAGTACAATGAATATTTTATTTATTTTAGGGATAGTTCAACTTTGCATAAATACGTCAGGATATACCTAATATCTACATTTTTTTCTTTTTTTTTATTTGAACCAAAACTCCGGGGTTGTATGGTAAATCCACGATAGTTGTCAGGCTTTCTTTTCTGATGCCTCCGAACCTATAAAAAAACGATAACAAAGGGTAATTGGGTCTACAAATCTAAGTTTTGGTTTTATTTGATAGTTTCAGATAATTTATAAAACCACTGGTATAATTGTATTTTTTAATTGTGCAATGAGGTTTAGGTTGATAAAAAAAGTATGAAGACGCAAGGTATGTAAGCTGTTGATAAAGATGCAGGTTGTTCTATCAATTGATGAATTGCAGGATCCCGCTTTCGGTCGTGTCATCTGGGATGATAAAAAAAGAAGAAGATATCAAGTAAAAAGCCGGAAACTGTAGATCCAACAGAGTATAGTAATTCGATGACCCGAAAACATTGCAGCAATGGTTACTTAAAATATGCGTTGAACATACCCAGCGCTGAATGGTTACTTAACATACACGTTGAAACACATGAGGGGATGGTTAAATGTTAAACATACAGTGGACTGCTAATGCAATCAATTTGTTTCTGATCTGAATTATGTGATGCAAGTCTAGCTTTAAGTTTAGTTTTTTTCGTGCCTTTTGTCATACGTTTGATTCGTCTCCTTTACAATTTATTTTATAAACTGAGGAAGATTTGTCATTTCTTTCCAATTTCGATTTTGTTTTACTTTATAGTTTGTCAAGGGTATTGTCTGTCTTAAGCGCTAGTTCATATTTTTCTTTATTATAAATATTAAAATTTTTAAGTATTTCGGATATGCGTGGTATATAAGTAATGGATTTGTATAATTTGGAAGTTTTTCCATTAGAATATATCCTTTACTTTTCTTTTCCACTGTCCTATCAAGTTATTAATTGTTTCTATTGGAAAGTCATTTTTATTTAATATATTTCTTATTATGTCCATATTTCTAAGATGGAAATCTTTGTCACTTATTTCTAAAACTCTACGTATAAAGTTTGAAGCCGTGTTAAGTATAATTTTTCTAGGGTGTTTGGAGTAAAAATTAATCACTCTTCCTGAGGTCATGGGTTTCTGGTACCAATAAAATTTTAGCCTAGTTCCTTGACTTAATATTATGCAGTCTAAGACCCCGTTTTTGAGATATCAGTTAAACCTAGTTTTGTTAAACCCAGAATTTATTCATCAATTCCTTTATCAATTTGGACATGTCTGAAAAAATTAATTCTCGGTTTAACTAAACTAGGATTAACTGACATCTCAAAAACTGGGCCTAAGTATGGAAATTTATTGTTGTTTTCCCTTTTAATGGTAAATTGAATTTGTCTGTTAAAGTTATTTAATGTTTCTTCAATATCATCTATTTTGATTATTGCAAATAAATCGCCATATCGTTAAATTAAAATAAAATCCCAAAAGGCGGTTGTCAAGATGATAAAATTAAGAAAAAAAATAATAATAAATTAAAAATTGCAACAATAATTACTGTACACTAATATCACAGTTGCTACAGCACTAAAATGTAAACACAGTTTGTGTCGTTTTTATCTTCTTTTGTATCCATAGACAATTCTTTTTTTATTGTATCCTAAGGCTTACCAATGTAAGTCTTTTATTTTCCCCCCTTTCAATGTCTTAAATGTTGTATGTGGTGAAATCCGCCCTGTGGTTTGTTTCTGTTTTTGATATCAGCCTTGTGCTCTGCTATCCGTGTTTTTAATGACCTTTCTGTTTGTCCATTATAAAACATATTCTGCTCCCCGTTTTCTTCTTCCCCTCACACGCAATATAATATACAACGCTGCTCTGTTCCATTTTCGCTGTGCTGGAGAAGAGTGTTCGCAGTGTGGTGTTCGATTTGTGAGCAAATTGTGTGTTGGTATTTGTTATAATCGCTCTCATTGTTTTCGTATCTGTGAGCGACGGAATGAAGTTAACTCAGAAATATTTTAGTTCAGAGTTGCCCTCTTTCTGATTTTTATGTTGGAGAAAAGCTTCGCTGTGTGGTGTTCAATTTGTGAGCAAATTGTGTGTTGGTATTTGGTATGATCGCTCTCATTGTTTTCGTATCTGTGAGCGACGGAATGAAGTTAACTCAGAAATATTTTAGTTCAGGGTTGTCCTTTTGCTGATTTTTACTTTTAGGGCAAGTGTAATTTTTTATAAGTGTTTGTCCATTATAAAACATATTCTGCTCTCCGTTTTCTTCTTCCCAATACACGCAATTTAATATACAACGCTGCTCTGTTCCATTTTCACTGTGTTGGAGAAGAGCGTTCGCAGTGTGGTGTTCGATTTGTGAGCAAATTATGTGTTGGTATTTGTTATGATCGCTGTCATTGTTTTCGTATCAGTGAGCGACGGAATGAAGTTAACTGAGAAATATTTTAGTTCAGGGTTGGTTGCCCTCTTACAGATTTTTTGTTTGATTTTTATTTTTATTCAATTGTTTGTATTGGAAAACTGTTTTTATATAAAGTTTCTTTTAATATTTCAATGTTTCTACTTTTAAACTCTGGATCGCTGATTGTTAGAATTTCTCTTATAAAGTTGTTGGCAGTGTTAGCAACCATTTTCTTCGGTTTTCCGCGCAGAAATAATAATTAATATTTGGTGATGCCAGATTGAACATAATAAAATAAATCATGGGGATTGTGGATTCTGAATTCTCGTTTCCACAAAGAACTTTTTTTAATAAAATTGGTCCAAATGCTTACAAGCCCTTCCACTTCCACTCCCACTTCACCAATAGGCTGTTTAGTTTTTGAGGTTAAGAAAAGCTAAATTGTGCACCTGTAACTTTGTGCGGTAGTATAAGCTGCTGAGTTGTGATTTTGGAGCCTCTATCTTCTTTTTTTTTATATAGATTGTATTATTCTTGCGAAAGATTACCAACTGTAAATTTTTTACATATTTCACATTGGTCTTTTTTTTGGTCATATTTTTGGCATAAAGTCATATTTTTGGCATCAAGTCATATTTTGGCATATAAAATATCTTAAAGTTTGCTTTTATGAAATTTTTTCTCTCGTGACCATTAAATGTAGAATTATTGTTGTAAAAGGAGTTTCCTTACGAGCTAGTGATGGTCAAATTTAGTACAAATAAAAATCAATTTATTTTCATTTTTCACCCAACGTATCGTCTGCTTTTTTCAGACTTATTTTTATTTAAAAATGATTCTATATTACATCTTATTAATTATAATCACTTATTTATCTAAAAAAAACCCAAACCTCCTGGCATAGAAAATATAAATAAATAAAATGAATAAATGATAACAACACAGTACACAGAGATCTCAATTTTATCTTAAAGCTAGTATTACACAACTATTACTTTACTTAAAACTTACTTTTTGAGCTTCACTCTGCCAGCAAAAATTTTTTTGTTTTTTTTTATCATTGCGACAATAAATTAGACTCCATTGAGGACAGAGAATCAAGAAAAGAAGTAAGGTATTGCCTTTCAGCTGTTGAGTATCTTTTATTTTTAGCAGTTTTCTTTGAATTTGTTGAAACTGAAGGCTTTTTTAGCCAATTAAAAACAGTTTGTTTACCAATGTTCAAAGTGTTTAGGAAAAATGTTCGGCACACTGGAATATTTTCTTCTTCTACTCTCAGATATTACTTTAAGGTTCGGAATCTTTTAGATTCGTCGACTTAAAGCTGGCGCTATTAAACGTTTAATAAACGCGATTTTCTTGCCAATTTTCTTACATATATATTCGACATGATCTGTAAAGTTTAAATGTATTAAGAAACTCAAATATTTTACATTATTTACTTTTTCTATTATTACATTATTTATGAATATTATGTCACATTGATTTTCATTAATTTACTTATGTTTTCGTTTAGTTTTAATTTATTCATTTTTAGCCATTTATTAATATTATCCATATCATTTTTTAAATTTTTATTACATATTTCATCCGCTACTGCTTCTGTGAAAAACAAAGTATCGTCTGCATATAGTACAGCTTTGCATTTCTCTAATGCAAAGGAAGAGCTCCTAAAAATTGAGCATTGGATATTTCATTAATAACATTGTTAATTGTCTACAATTTATTATATATGAATGAAACCATTTTAGTTCTGTATCTTGAATACCATATTTAGCTATAACTTTTAAAAATCAAAGAAAATCGTTAATATTTTATTTCTCTAAATAATAAATGCGTTGTTTGAGCTCGAGGCCATGACATAAATTTTATTTATTTTTTTATTTTTTTTTTTTTTTACCACAGCCATCGGACGCATTTGTCCAAATGTAATTGCTGTATCAATAAATCACATATCTCAGTTCTATCAGATAGGAAGTCCCTACCCTTATCAAAATCAAATAATCCATTTTTAACAGAATAACGTACACGAACAAATTCAGTAAAGAACTGAACCTTAAAGACTGGAATACTGCAGGAGTCGTATCCCCATGTAATAGCAGTAGATAAAATAGTCTTCTTTATAGGAAGCGCGTGAACTCGCGAAAATCTAAACATTTCAATGCCAATAAACGTTCCTATAGCGTTCACGAAAGGCCTAATAAAAGTGAGAAACAACTCAGATAAGTTATTCTTACTAGACAAAATCCATTCACCGGCATACAAGCCAGCCCTCCATTAAGCCACACTATGCCAAATATGAGCATGATTCGGCTCAAACTGACGCGAGCAAATGCGCGCCAATTTCAAGGCAGGAATACCTCGGTGCAACGCACGAGTAATCATACTCTTCTTGGAAGAGTTCACTTGATCATAAAAATTGTACAAAATCTTTTGGAAAAAGGATATTAAGGCAAAATCACCTCTCTCCAATTCATCAACCATCATACGCATAGCATGGCCGCTAGGCGTCATCAATTTCTCCATAACTGAAAAACCACACGGTAGTCGGGTGAACACCCACCCCAGCCATTCAGCTGCAACAGTCTTTGCACTCTGATATCGACTTAGTCCAAAACGCTTGCGAAGCGAGTGACCTGTTTTCTTAAGCCGATAATTCGTTGAGGTCAACAATTCATCTCTAAAAATGGTAATATCGATAGGTATTAATAATTTCAGGTCAGAAATCATTCTACCTATGAAAACGCGAGAATCCACAAGAGTGAATCTAAACAAACACGAATCATAGGGCATCGCACTCTCCCCTGAGTTCAAATATGAACCAGTAAAGAATGAAATTATGCCCTGAGCCTTCTCCTAATACGCTTTAATTGCACCAGCTGAATTACAATTAATATTAAACAAGTTAACATCCAACGCGGAAAACGTCGGCAGCTCCATGTAATTATAACAATCTAACCTCATTACTTTACTAGCATAAAATAAAGATAAATTACTAAACCTCGAATCATCAAGTGGAACAGTACCCCACATCCTCCTACTGCGCACAGCAGATAACACTTCTATTGCTCGAGTCGGAATGGCTATCATAGATGGACCCTCCGATACTCTACATACATATCTCATCTCAAACTTTTCACGCTCAATACACCAAGGCATTAAATAAAAACGTCCATTCTCAGGAAGTTCATACAAGGGTAAGTTGGAGAGCCTAATCTTCAACGAAACCCGTACACAACTAGGAGGCAAGCTTTTTAACGTAACGTTGAGCAGCTCAATCTCCTCCATAACCATTCTTTCATAACCCAATTCATTCACGTAATCACCTCTCACGTCCCAAAACAAGTCAAATGGACTTGATATAAATTCTTGTAATTGCAACATATCCCATCCAGAAAAGCAAGCCTTTAGGAATGTAATTCCCCTGCTCGCTAGCCGAGATAAGTTATTACTAGCGCCATAAAAATTAAAAAGATCACGGGGGTCGATGGCGAACACCTTCAACCCGTTTTCAATAGCATACTCAATCCAAGCACTACCAGGCGCCGCACCTACATATAAAATAGGACGACGCTGGGCAAAGCCAGCAAAAGCAGTAAAAAGCTTACGTTGACCAAGGTCATCGCTGCTCCTCTCAACACTCATATACTCCTGAACAACCGAATCAGCTCTTGCGAAAAACGCGTGTGAGCGAACCGATCCAGCGAAAGCAATATACGTTCCAGATTCCATCAAACCAACCATCTCGCTACATTTCTTTACTAGAACGGGATAGAATAAACATTCAAATTCAGGGCCACAAACAATGTAATCGCTAACACAATCAGCCATAGCATCTCGCAATAAATTACAAGATGCGATGCGTTCAGATCCAGAAAACTGCAAATTAACGGCTAGTTCAACAACATTAACAACGGGATCTACAGATGTTAAATCTTTAAGAATCCCAGCATGCATAAACTCACTAATAAACTCAACCTTACTTGGAACTATAAAAACCAGCTCGTCATAATCAAGCTGGAAGTAGACTTCCTCAAGCTTAACTTTCGATAGAGAGAGTTTCTCTTTAACCCATACAACTTTAATCTCTAAATTCGAACGAACAAAAGCGCTATACTGTATATCAGTGATCACGAAACCAGCAAACATTTCGTTAGTCTTTGACAAACGTCAATATTTCGAAACTCTTTGAGTTTCATCATCTGGGCTAATAAAAATACAATTTACATATACATATTAAACAACGATTTTAAAATATTGCTGTTGTTTCTTCATCTAAGTCTATTTATGCACTCCTATATTTTATTTACCGAGTCTACTGGTCATTTTTTTTCAATGCATGTCAAATTCTATTTTACCCGACGTTTAACCGATTTGTTGTCGACATCTTCAAGTCAATAATCGTTTTATTGAATATAAAATGTTTTAACATATGGAATGGAGTTTTCTTGGTTTGGCTCAAGGCCATCAATTGAAAATTAAATTCAAATTTTAATGTTTTATTTTTACATATTTACTATCTTTTTGATATTTCGAACATCTTCGCTGTCCATCTTCAGGAAAAAATTTAAATACCTTTTAATAAAGCGTGGAGTTGAAAGCGTCATTACTTGTTTGTTATCTTATTTCAACAATAACAATATTTAATTTTAATTTTATCCAAAAGAAAAACATACAAGAAGAAAAAAAAAACTAATTCTTCAAATGGACATAATAACGAATAAACAAGGTCTATATTTAGAATATACAGCTTACAATCGTTGCAAATATATCGAACAAAATTGTCTTCATCGATTATATTTGCCGAATATTTTTCGATAACGGAACATTTCTTAGTAAAGTCACTTTCACCACTTATTGCGTAAATTCAAGTTCAAATAGATGCTTTTTATTTTTTATGTGTTAAAGTACCTCTGGAATAGGCAATAGTTCACAGTTTAACAAAATAACGTTAGAATTTTGTAATGGTGCGGCGTTGGTGGAATATCCGCTTCCGTTTCCTTGAGCATTTGCTGGTCGCACGTGCTGGGCACGTGCTGGCGTAGGGGCCTAGCTCGCCGGATGGGTGGGGTCTTGCTCAGGCCCAGGGAAACCGCACTACTTAATTTTAGGACAATTTTTAATTTTTAGGAAAATTTTTAATTTTTAGGAAAATTTTTAAATTTTAATAAAAAATTTTTAATAGTAGAAAAAATTTTTAATAGTAGAACAATTTTAATATTAGCTCACTTTTAATTTTTGCACAACTTTCATATCGCCATATCGCTGGTGTTGCATTCCGATGAGGTACCGATGAAGCTGCTGCCGCCGGACGCCGTGGTTGTGTCTCGCACTATGCCATTGGAAAAAGTTGGCCATAGTTAAGTTTTTTATGCAAATATCAGGTTTAGTTTTTTTTTTCTATTGTCACCTTTCTTTCTTATTTCGAATTTTAGTTATTTTTCTTTTTTCATAACTGTTTACAAAATTATAAATTCTTTCTTTTGATGTTTCTATGTACAAGGTACAGTTTACAACATTTTCAGCGTTTTATTTCAGGTTTCAATACTTTTTTTTCATTCACCGTTTACCGTTTTAGGGTGATATAAGTTTTTCCTTTATAGTTTATTAAATTTCCTGGTTTTTTTCTCACCAATGGGTTAAAATTATTTAATTTCAAATTTTCAAAATTAGTTCAAATTTCAAAATTTAATTATTTCAATCTTTCAAAATTTTAAATTTCTTAAGTCTTAACATTAATAATTTTCTCAAAATTAACTTTATTTTATTACACTATGTCTTATCCTTAATTTTATCTTTACATTACTTTATTTTACTACACTAATTTTTGCTTAAAAATTTCTTAAAATTATTATTTAATGTAATAGAGGTTTTTCCTCAACCTTTACGTTTCAACAAACAAAATTCAACTCCTCGATTTAAATTTAACTTTACTACATTAAACCTTCTCATCTTCATTCATTCATCTGCAGATAAAAACCTGTTTATTAAAAAACAAAATCACCACCAATTCATTGAGAACATTCATATGCATTCATAATATTCTCTAGTATTTATAACACTCCCACTCATATATGACTATGAGAGCAAGTGAGATCAATACAAGAAAATACGTGGTTTGACCAGCATGATTGCATATGAATGTGTTCATGATTTAATACAACACAATGAAGAGAAAAAAACGCCATAAATCAGTTTGCTAAAAAAAATGCCATCAACCTATTACCATATAAGGTGTTGTTTACTTGTGCATACTTGAACTTGAAAATAATTTCAAGATCAAGGTTATTATTTTTTCTTCTTTCTTATTCTGCCTGTACCAGAAATTCTTTTGCTACAGTGCAGAGCAAAAAGATCACCGTCACAATTTAAACACATCGAGATTAAAGTTCTTTATTTTTTATCTTAAAAGTTAACTTATAAATAGAATTGTATTAAATATGATTAAAGAATTTTAAAAGAAAAAAAAATAATAATATTATTAATATAAAATAATAAAAAACTTAAGAAATAATAAAATAAAAAATAAAAATTATATATTAAAAATTACTACTTCACAGTTTATATTGGGCGAAGACCCATGTTGGGATAGGTGGTATATCACACTTATTAAATAATAACCACCTACCAATGGGGTCAGGCTGGCGATTACTTATGTAGGGAGTAACACGCCTTTGTACACGAATAACTATATTTACTTACCGGCTAAGTTCAGCCGTTTCTGTCAAAACTGACAGGGAATGGTCTTTTATATGAAAACTTAGCAGTTAACATATTGTTATCAGTTAATTGATATATTGTCCTAGATCCTATAGATGTATGATTAACCTGATGGGCTTGAATCTTACACTTAATATCATATAACCTGCGTAGCTTATGAGCTACTGGTTCTTCTATATGACGAAGTACCTTAGTACATATTTGTTCACCATATATAAGAATAGGAATGTACTCCTTAATCGACTGAAATATGGAGCAGTTAGAATGACTAATGCAATTATTAACAATAGATATTAAAGCAGTACAATGTGGACATCTGTTGGTTCGACCGTCATGAAATAAAACCATTATGACCTCAGATGGAGCTATTAAGTATTCGGAGAATGAAGCTACCAATACTTGTGCTGGTCTAGATATAATGTCAGATCTGACATTATCTCTAGTGGAAGATAGCAAAGCCACTTCTGCATCCAATCTTAAACTGGAGTCTGTCGAAAATATAAAATTAATTAAATCTTGAATCTGCCTTCGACTTAATCCATAATTGATTGAAATAGTACCTAAAGATATGTTGGATGGTACCATGGATTTACTACGGGTGAAGCAGTCATCGTCTGTATCGTGTTGAACGAACATTCCATGATCTGTTTCAATTGTTTTCAAACCACTGATCAGTGTTAACTGTTTCAGATCAGTAGTCTGAACTACATGTTCTAACAAAATGCGCGAACAGAAAAGTATATTATAAACGTTCTCTTTTCTGATGTTCCAAGAGACGAGCGCGTTAACTCTTCAATTTTTGGCAACGTGGCATTAATGTCAGTGTAGTGGGATGATCCTCTAAAATATGTTTCGAGGAAATCTAGAATCATACGCTTATATATTGTCAGTAAGCGTACAGCCTCTTCTACTCGGCTGTTTCTAGTTTGGGGGATGTTCACAGTGATACCTTGGATGTTCACTTGAACATTGGTCCGACATGAAAATGACTCACAAAATGTATCTACTAAATTTAGCATTGAAAATCTAGTTGTTTCAGCAAATGTCCTAAAGCTAGGTTGTGAGTGGTCTGAAATTATTTCAGACATTTCAGAAGACGACGTAATGGTGGGTTCTACGTAGATTAAAGGTTCAACGGTCATATTTAACCGTTCGGGTCGATCCTCATCTCTAGTAACCACTAATCCTCTTGAGAATATGCAGTCATAGTCGGGGGAAGAGAATACATCAGAATGTATTCCTGCTTCGTGGATGTCTATTGTGGTAGATATGGTGTTGGGTTTGTGTTGTAATAAAAATTTAGTTTAATAATTATTACAGGGAATCTTGCGATTGGAGGGTTGAGAACTTCTCTACACATTTATTATTTATTATATTGACGGGCACTCGATTATTTGATTGGTATCGTTGGATGTAGAATTAATTTGGTTGGTGGCTGTTGGTGCTTGATATTGTTTCCTTGCCATCGTTGTCACCTTTCATCATTAAGTAACTATTTTCGCGAAAATTGTAGCGGAGGTCATTAATTCAAAAACTTTATTTAAATTATGAATTTCCTTTTATTCGAACTTCTACTCGATTTTTTAATCGATCATGCCTTACATTATTGTAGCGATAGCGGTCAAATATAATAGATACACTACAAATGATTTCTTTTGCTGTCATATTTATTTGAAATTTATTTACATAGATTGTCAAGTAATACCTATTTCGTTTATATTCGTACTATAAAGATAAATTATATTTAATAAAATCGTACGTTGTTCGGCCCTTATCCGTCTCAGTCCAACGTGAACGCCATCTTGCAAGAAGATGCTCGTCCAGCAGGAGTTTCACCTGCCGCAAGTCTAAATCAGCGATTTCAGTCGAAGTTATCCAATCATGCCCTGATAGTGGCAGTCCCTTCTTAACCTTGAAAATGATACCACGACGTACCACCTCCAAGTCAAGGGGAGGTGCGCCTAACAAAACTTGAAGAGCATCTGTCGAAACTGTGTGACAAACTGGCATGCAAGCCAGCATTGCCACTCTCTGACAAGACAAGATTCGTTTCTTGCCCATAGCAGACAGAGCGGTGCCGTACCATACAGACGAGCCGAATGTTGCACAAGCAACAAACAGATCACTATATATGGTAGGGACAGCTCTCCTGCTAAGACCCCAGTCATTCCTGAGGATGCGTCTGACTCCTCCCACAACTGTCGTCAACTTGTCCTTAAGTGTCGAAAGATGAACTAGAAAGTTCATTCTTTCGCCCATGGTTATGCCCAAATACCTAACCTGAGTCACATATCGAATGCTGGCATTGCCAGATCGAACTACAGGTGGGCGAGCCTGCGATAAGCTGCCTTTAAGCAGCATGGAAACGGTCTTTTCCCTTGACACCTCAACACCGACACTGTTCCCCCACTCATTGATTTCACGCATGGCCCCCTCACCTTTTCTCTCCAGTTCAGCACGAGACTGACCTTCGATTAAGATGAGCAAGTCATCCGCGTAAGCACAAAGTTGGTTGTCCTTAGGGACCTTAACAAGGGATCCATCATTAGGTTCCAAATAAATGGACCGCAGATGGACCCTTGCGGGCAGCCCCTAACAACCTCCCTACAAACAGTATCGTTGGCTCCTACCGCAACAACTTTCCTGCTATTAAAATAGCTTTGCCATAAGGAAAGCTCTCTACAACCTACTGTCCGTAGTCTATCCAGTACCCTATCCCACGAGAGGTAATCAAACGCACCTTTAAAGTCAACAAATATGCCAAGGACATATTTGTTCGGACAGTCAGTCACACAATTACGGACATGATGCCAAGCATCCTCCACGGATTTCCCTTCTTTAAAACCGAACTGAAACTCAGAAGCAACCTCGTTGTAGGATTCCTTCAGTCTGTTGACCATAATCCTCTCCAGCACTTTTCCAAGTACTGGGAGAAGGCTTATGCCCCGATAAGAGCGAGGATCGCTCCTCACTCTATCGGGAGACTTCAGGAGCACCACAACTTTGGCTTGCTTCCAAGCCCCAGGGAAGTACCCCTCACTAATGCACCTCCTGTAGATTGCCTCCAGGTATTCCGGTATGGCTTTCCAGATGCTTTTACACATCTCTCCAGTCATACCATCCAAACCCGGAGACTTTCTACACTTGACTCGGCACATGCTAACATCTACTTCTAGTCTTTCCAGTGGCGGAGGGCCATCCACCGCCTCATAGAGAGGATGGACAGCCGGTTCAGCCCCTGGAAAAAGTGCCTCAAGTAAAGCGCTAGTGCACTGTCTCCACGTCAGTAAAGTCACTCCACTTATACAAAGACCGGTCAAGTCCGTCTGTTTCCGTCTACCCCGGACTATACGATAGGCCTGACCCCAAGGGTCATTTCTGCTGTCCTGCACAAAAGTCCTCCAATCCTCCTCCTTGACACGAACAATCTCGTCTTTGTACGTCCTCAAGGCGGCCAGATAGTCAACTTTACGCTGAGCAAGATCTTCAGCATTGGAACGCCTTCCCCTTTGGAATCGCTTCCTCAGGCGTCGGACATTCCTCCGCATCATATCCAGCTCCCGAGACCACCATTTAAGTCCTCTGTGTCGAGTCTGGCGACAACGACCCAGAAGAGTGTCGTTCACTGTGGACATCCATTGATCTATCTGGTCGACTTGACTGTCTATTGTCCAATCCCTAAATTCTGCAATTGGGACATCCAGCGCTGTGCCCCTAAAGGCATCAGCGTAGATGTCCCAATTGACGTCATGTAGTCGCCACCTGCGTGGCATGTCCGTCCCGTTCGTAGCCCGATGATGAGAGACCACAACCTCAATGAGGCTATGGTCACTCACCCCAAAGTCATCCCTAATCTTCCAACTAATGTCAAACTCTGAAGCTACCCTCCCATTACCTAACGTCACGTCAATGTCACTACAACCTCCTGGACCGTCAAAGGTGTACATCTCACTAGGCTCATTGAGAACAATGAGCCGCTTCGTGACCAGCCATTCACTAAGCATAACACCTCGCATGTAGTTCGGATGAGCAGAAGCATTTCTGCTCATCTTGGAGAACCACATGGGAGAGCATGCGTTTGCGTCTAGAGCTAGGATTATAGGTGAGCTATTATCCAGTAGTAGTACCGAATCCATGTACCCCAAATAGGGTTCAAGAGGCGTTCCGAACCAACAGTAGATGCTCGTCAGTAACATTCTACCAAAACCCCCTTCTACACTAACGCAGATTCCCCAAACACTCCTACTAATGACGGTACAGTCCACGTCCCTATCCCTAACAACAATAGCGGCGCTACCACCGTCGTCGGTAAACGCGCGCATACCCCCAGGTAAACCCCTGATGCAGCCATCCGTAATATACGGCTCCTGCACTAGGGCAAAACTCGCGCCCAGGTTACACATCGCCTGACCTAGCTCGCAGATCACGGAGTATGACCGCTGACAGTTAAGCTGCAAGATTTTTATATCTGTTCCCTCCATTTTAATGGCGTGCGTTCGCTCTAGCAACTATTGCGCTGTAGACGGGACAGGCCGCGGACATCATAAGATGCCCAGCCGGGAGTCCCTTAAATGCGCAATTCCGACATCTAATCTCATTTTCGCACCGTGAGGCTTTATGGCCGGCGGTACCGCATAGGCGACAAACCTCATAAGGCATTCGACAGTCCCTAATCATATGGTCGAACACTAAGCACCTGTAGCAGCACGGAACAGCATCGTGATGTCGCACCGCAAACGTAAACCAGTTAATATAGCATCTTCCGACATCGGTCAGCAGCTCCATAGCCTGAGCGTTGCCCTCCAGGACAACGTTAACCGGGCCGCCATTTACCTTCCACGGGCTAGACACCAAGCGAACGCTCCTTTTGAAGACTTCCTCGGACATCTTCTCCTTCAGGTTCTTCTCGTACAGCTCGTTCATAAATTCATCCGGAGTGATTTCCGGATGAACCCGCTGCACGACGACCTTCGGTCCGAGCTTGTCTCTCACCGACACCTCCAACCCAACCTCACCGAACTTAGCGTTCTTCACGACCCTCTCCCTTTCAGCTACCGACGGGGTTCGAATAACCGCTCCGCCATCGCGCATAGGCCGCAGTGCGTGTACACGTACCCCAAGGGTGGGGCCGACCTCCTTCTGCACCTTCTCAACTACTTCCTTAGAGGTGACGCCCTTCTTCCCCTTCACCACAACGGACCACGTTTCCACCGGCTTGGGCACCACAGCAACACTACCAGACACACCACCAGGCACACCACCAGACATAGCACCGTCGGACAGACCAACACTGAACACACCTCGCCTGACCGCCATCTGAGGCCTCATAACAACCCTCGAAGCCGTTGGCTGTGCCCCGACCGCCTTTCCGCCTTCGTACACCTCCAAACGCCCCTTCAGCCGCTCGTTCTCCGCAATTAAGCTGAAGATCAGTTGCTCAAAAGCGCCAACATGACCCATGACCGCCTTTGCCAGCAGTGCATCCACTCCACCAGCCATCACCAGCTCCAACACGTCGGCACTTACGTCCTTCATTCTGCCGACCATGCCAGTATCACGAACTGACCGGGCCCTCATGCGGTCACGCGTCTTCCTGGTCGTGGCACCAGACGACTTTTCAGCTACAGCAACTCCGTCCATCAACTCCTCAGCCGAAACAGCAGCACCGCCAGCAGCAGCAACACCAGCAGCAGCCCCAGCAGCAACACCAGCAGCAGCACCAACAGCAACACCAGCAGCAGCACCAGCAGCAGCACCAGCAGCAACACCAGCTGGCCGCTTGAATTTCGGAGAGCCAAACTTAACCCTCTTAATCTCCTCGTCCATCTCGGTGCTCGATAATTCACTCTCGGTGTGTCGGAGTAAACTACCACCCACCGGGGGTGCACCAGTACCACACCCATCGATTGTCGCCATGTCAGAAGCGTCACCTTTCGGCTTCACAGCCCGCTTTCTGGGCGGCGGCGGCATCTCACAACTTAACTACTAAGTACTAACCTTGATAGCAGCTACAGAAGGACGGACGTTGACGGAAGGACGGACACGTCAACAGAAGGACGGACACTTCAGTGGAAGGACGGACACGTCAATGGAAGGACGGAACGTCGACGAAAGTACTGACTCCTTACTGGAAGGACAGACACGTCCACGGAAGGACAGACACGTCCGCGGAAGGACGGACACACCGACGGAAGGACGGACAAAATTTCTTTTAATAAACCGGACGAACAATCAGTACTGTTGCGTATACTTAATAGTTTATAAAAGTTGTTATGTATACGCAACCCGCTCACCACAGTACTACTACTAACTATGACGGAAGTTAGCAGAGTCACACACCGGTTACACCCGAGACACGAATCGGAAACGGACTTAGCCGAGACACAAACCGGAAATGGACGACCCGAAACCGGAAGTTGGAAACCGGAAACCGACTTTAGTTCCACTACTCGCCGCTAGAGTCAATATTGGCGCTAGTGTATATCCTCTACACGTCACCGTCTCTAACCACACTTTTGGCCGGAGATTTTTGAGACACCGATTTTACAAATGTTCAGCGGAGCACCCAAACAAATAAATCTCAAGGTTAATTTAAAAGTCACTGTCTTAATTATTTTCACAAAATTCACTCTATCACTATCGATCAACCGCACTTGTTAAAAACACAACCGTTCTATTCAACTGTTAAACACCGAATGACTCTGTTTGGAGTCAATTGAAGTCTTTTTTTTTTAATTCTTTTCCAGTGTCAATTGAAGTCTTTTTTTTTAATTCTTTTCCAAGCTCCTGGCAGGATCGCCATATAAAGATAAATTATATTTTGTTAAAAGAAAATTATAAGTTAAAATTAATACACTTTTTCTGTTTGGAGTCAATTGATTAATTGATTATTCTTTATTGTTTTTAATCACTTCTTATTCTAAAAAGTTTTTACAAAGTTTTATTGATTGAGAATAAAAATACTTAAAAACATACATACACATGATTAATTGATTTCTCTGTGTTATACTCCGAATTCATAACACAGCAGAAATCAAGTCAACACGCAACAACAATTGCGTGGTATGGTGTTAATGTTTATTGCACAATACATTCGCTGCATCGGCAGTTGTATATACATGAATAGTTCAATGCACAACGTAAGGGCAGTGAACTTTAATGTACTTCCGCGTTAGCGAATGTTTGTGATTGCACATATTTTGGACAACAACATTTATTAGTGACTAAATAAAGTTATCGTCCAATTTATGAATGCAATTACGCTACTGTACTTCCCCAGATCGGATGGTATGCATTGACGTCACAGCACAGCACTAGTTGGTGCGCTATCCTTTCGGCATCTCGGATAAAATTTTCGGGTATGAGTGCTGTCTATTAAGTGAAGTACCAGTCACCGTCTATTTGATAAAGGGGTCGGAAAAGAGGATTAAACTCCATTGACGTTCCTACTATTAAGAAAGTAATTTGGTCCTTGTATAATATTTTTATGGTAGAATTTATATTGGTTAATTTTTCAAACTAATTCTGGGGCAAACCTGCCGACCAGTTTTAGTGTTTAATCCTTTTGAAATCAAACAATTTTTTTTTTTAGTTAGGGCAAGTTTGCCTACCAACTGTCAGAGCACCAATCATTCTGTTCTCCAACAGTGGTCTTTATTTTATATTATTTTTGTGCTAATTCAGCACTTAATGTTTTTGGTTTTTATTATTTACAATTTTAATTACTTACTTATACATACATAAAAATAAAAATCAAATTCAAATAAAATCAAATCAATAAATGTAAAACAAAAAAATAAGTTCAAAAAAAAATATTTGAATAAAAAAAATGTGTTTATTAATGAAGATTGTGTAAACAAAATTTATACTTGAACTTGAAAAAAAAAAGAAACAATGAGTGGCCTTCATGAAAAGTGTCATTTTTCACTTTTGGTAATTAAAGGCTAAACATTGTATTTAAGCTAAACATTGTATTTGAGTAGCAACAAAGTGTGCCATCAATTTTTTTGGATTTATATTTCATACATGTTATTTTGAATTTAAGTTTTTTTTGTTAGCAACAGAAATTCATTTGGTGGATCTCTACACCATCGTCCTCAAGAATGAAAATTACGGGGCTAGCAAAATTTATATGAATTTTGAGAGTTCCGCGATTTTCAAAAGGAAAGTGTGTTTCCAAAAAATTGTTTTTGTTGAAGTTCAAGTAAATATAATTTTAAGTTAAAGAAATTACTATCCATAATTAGTTTTTGTGATTGTATAAATATAAAAGTTTTGTATAAAAGTTTTTGTGATTGTATAAATATTTCTTAAATTAAATTCTTAGCAGTTTTTTTTTTTTTTTTATTTTTTTTTTTTTAATTAGGATTGTATTTTTTAAATATATTGTTATGATATTCCTTAAATTTATTATTAATCTTAATTACAGAATTGACTCCTTTACGTTCAATTATAGGGTAAGGGCCATGATATGGACTCTGTTGTTTTCTCCTAGTTTCTAACTTAACGTATACTAAATCTCCTACTTTTAGGTCAGATTCCTTACAATTCTTGTCATAATCTAGTTTTCTTTTTAGTTTTGTCATATGTATTAGTTCTCGTGCTTTAAGTAGTGATTCCCGTAGTCTTATTTTCATTTCATTTGCATAGCTGTCCAAATTGTAAATTGGCCTATTATTCTCAACCATGTCATTTGGCAAACGTGGAATTTTTCCATATACTAGTTCATAAGGGCTGTATTTAGTATCCACATTTGGTGTGCTATTATATGCAAATGCATAGTACAAAATATATTTGTCCCATTCATTATTTTCAACGAAATTTAACAAAAACTCATTCAAAACTCTATGATTTCGTTCAAGTGCTCCTATTGTCTGATGGTGGTAGGGTGTTGAGAAAATCTGTTCTACTTTCAACATTTGGCAAATATTTCCAAGCAGTTCATTTTTAAATTCAGTTCCTCTGTCTGATTTTAGTGTCTTAAAAAGTCCGTATTTAAGTATTACTTGGTCCACTAATGCTTTTGCGATTGATACCGCCTCTTTTGGATGTAGTATGACGTATTTTGTTAATTCGCACTGTACTGTCAAAATATATCTATAGCCGTTAGATATTCGTAAGGGTCCTACCGTATCTATACTTAACGTTTCAAAACTTGTACCAGGTGTGTCAGTTATCGTCATTTTTTCTTTGGTGTATTTTGTTTGCTTATTCTTTGTGCAGTCACAACAATTTATTATATATTTTTTAACCATTTTATTCATGTTTTTCCAAACGAATCTTTGTTTTAGTTTCAATAAAGTTTTTCTGATGCCTAAATGTCCTCCTATTGGTGTATTGTGATACTCTTTAATTAAATTTTTCATAATTGACTCTTCTTTAATTTTTGTTGGGGCTTTGTATATTATTACCGTTAAAGGTTCTAAATTCCTTTTTATTCTTTCCATTTGCAATTCATTATACATTTTCTTAAATTCTTCTATGGGCATGCCTCTTAATATATCATTTTGTTCTAACGCTAGCTTCATTATATTCCTATCAGTCATTTTTGATGATAGCTTCTCGACGATCGAAACGAATTTCGGGTGATTATCGCTATATCTAACTGTTACCCATCTTTTATTTATCTCAATTTTGGTACCTTTATTATTTTCTTCTATAAATCTTAAATTTTTCATATTCCTGATATCAGATATGGACGTACATTCCCAAATGTGAAGTTGATCAGGCTTCGAATGAGAATTGTATTTCTCCGTGTCTGCCTTGTTCTCGTTGGCTGACATTCCCCTTGTTATTGCAAACATTCTTTTTGAGTCATCACAATTTGTCGGTATCATACTCTTGAGTATGTCCGAATCTATTTTTATTCTTGACAATGCATCGGCATTTGTATTAATTTTTCCTTGTTTGTAGACTATGTCAAAATCATAATCTGACAAATCTATTCTTATCCTTGTCATCTTTGATGAAGGATTTTTATGCGTAAATAATGCTACTAGGGGTCTGTGGTCCGTCACCACGATAAACTTCCTGCCATATAAATATGGTCTAAAAAAATTAATTCCCCAATGAATGGCTAGTAGCTCTTTTTCTATTACTGGCTTGTTTATATCGTGTTTTGCCAGTGTTTTACTTGCATAGGATATTGGCAAGTCTTTTCCTATGTCACCTTGGCTTAAGATTGCACCGATTGCGAAGTCAGATGCATCAGTTGTGAGTACGAATGGTTGTTCAAAATTTGGATACTGTAATATAGGTGGGTTAATTAATTTTTCTTTTAAGAGTTCAAATGTCTTTTGACATTCTTCTGTCCATTCGAATGTCTGTCCTTTTTTTACCAGATTATTGAGACATTTTGTGGTTTGAGCGAAGTTTTCAATAAATCGTCTGTAGTAATTACAAAAAGCTACGAATTTTCTCACTTCGTCACTATTTCTTGGGACGGGGTATTTTTTTATTGTTTCAAATTTAGAAGGGTCTGTTTTTATACCTTCATTAGTAATTAAATGTCCTAAATATACGACTTCTGATTTTAAAAATACGCATTTGTTTGCATTTAATTTTAAATTGTATTTTCTTAGTCTGTCGAAGACTGTTATTAAATTGTCATTATGGTGTTTTAAACTACAACCAAATACTATTATATCGTCGACATACAAAAATGCTTGGCTATCCAAACCACTCAAGGCGATTGTAAGCATTCTTTGAAAGCTATTGCTTGAAATTTTCAATCCGAATGGTAAACGTTTAAATTGAAAATGTCCTTTGTTAGTTGAAAATGCAGTTAAAGGTCTAGAGTCTTCATGTAACGGTATTTGATGGAAAGAGCTCGTCATGTCGAGTGTTGAAAAGTATTTTGCTCGGCCTAGTAAATCTAGTACGTCCTCCAAGCGGGTTAGGGGGAAGCGGTCGCTTACCAACTTCTTATTTAGTTGCCTATAGTCTACTACTAGTCTCCATTTCTTTTTGTCCCCACCATTTTTTTTTGGTACTAGCAATAATGGTGAGTTATAGGGACTAACTGAGTGTTCTGCTATATCAGTGTCTATTAAATTGTCTACTTGCTCGTCTATTTCTTCAAGCTGAGAATTCGGTAGTCTATAATTTTTTATGTACACAGGATTTGTGTCATTTACACTTAAATGTTGAGTATAAAAATTGTTTGCTGTCAATACTTCTCCTTCGATATGAAAAATGTCCGAATATTGTTCAAAAATTGCGTATAACGAGTCCTTTGCTTCTTTGTCTTTTGAATCCAAATTTAAAATGTTAATCAATTCTTCAAAACGTTCCCTGTCAGAATTGTCCTTCTTCTTATTTTTAATTAAGTAATAGTTATGTAATGGCTCAGTTTCTAATTTTAACTTTTTAATTCTTATTTCTTTGTCATTTACATTAAGTAGTCTTATGTGGGCAAATCCGTCTTTGGGTGCTATTGAATTTCCCAAAAATACTCCTTCTTGCACTTCTTTATTTAACACAACACTGTCTTCAGTTAGATCCATTTTTATATGGTGAATTATTTCTGATCTTGCAGGAATAATTATTTCAGAAACTTCTGACAAGTCTGAGTAAATTGGTAAAATGATCTCTTCATCATTGATAATAACTGTTATAGTGCAGGTTTCTAAATCGATTTTGCATAAGCAATTTTTTAAAAAATCTTGTCCCAGTATTCCGTCAGTCTGTATGGGAAATTTTGTAATGGTACGGCGTTGGTTGGAAGATCCGCTTCCGTTTCCCTGAGCCTTTGCTGGTCGCACGTGCTGGCGTAGGGGCCTAGCTCGCCGGATGGGTGGGATCTTGCTCAGGCCCAGGGAAGCCGCACTACAGATAATTCACGTGCGATTTACAAAAAAACTGAAAAAACTACCTGTCGCGAAATGGATGGATGGCCATACTCACCTTCCGGTGGGGACTAGCTGTTATGCCCCTTTTTGCCCTCCCTACCATGTTACCACGGGTCCATCTAATTTGGGTGGTAACCCACTTAAATGATAAAATTGTTTGGTTTTGGCTTTTCTACATTGGTTTGACAAAAATTATTTATTTAACCTTCATTTTTAAGGTGTAATTTGGGCAATATTAACTTACATGAGATTGACATTTTTAATTGTTAAAATTTTATTGTTTTAAACTTTACTTTTATTTTCAATTTCTAAACTCTATATTATAATTTAGTTTTAAGGTTTGTTAAATATTTAATTTTCTTAATCTTTAATTTTCTTAAACTTTCATTTTTTTTTTATTAAACTTAAATTATTTTTTTTTTAAACTTAAATTTCTCTAAACACTTATTTTAGAACTTAATGTTAATTTTGTTATAAGGTTTTTCCGCAACCTTCTTATTCAAAAATCAAAATTCAACTCCCCCATTTCAATTTTTTACTTTATTACATTAGCTTAGCCTTCTCATCTTCATTCATTCATCTTCAGATAAAAACCTGTTTATTAAAAAAAATAAAGTAACCACCAATTCAATGAGAACATTCATATGCATTCATAATATTCTCTAGTATTTATAACACTCACACTCATATATGACTATGAGAGCAAGTGAGATCAATACAAGAAAATACGTGGTTTGACCAGCATGATTGCATATGAATGTGTTCATGATTTAATACAACAAAATGAAGAGAACAAAACGCCATACATCAGTTTGCTAAAAAAAATGCCATCAACCTATTAACATATAAGGTGTTGTTTATATGTACATACTTGAACTTGAAAATAATTTCAAGATCAAGGTTATTATTTTTTTCTTCTTTCTTATTCTGCCTGTACCAGAAATTCTTCTGATACAGTGCAGAGCAAAAAAAGGTCACCGATTATATTTGCCGAATATTTTTCGATAACGGAACATTTCTTAGTAAAGTCACTTTCACCACTTATTGCGTAAATTCAAGTTCAAATAGATGCTTTTTATTTTTTATGTGTTAAAGTACCTCTGGAATAGGCAATAGTTCACAGTTTAACAAAATAACGTTAGAATTTTGTAATGGTGCGGCGTTGGTGGAATATCCGCTTCCGTTTCCTTGAGCATTTGCTGGTCGCACGTGCTGGCGTAGGGGCCTAGCTCGCCGGATGGGTGGGGTCTTGCTCAGGCCCAGGGAAACCGCACTACTTAATTTTAGGACAATTTTTAATTTTTAGGAAAATTTTTAATTTTTAGGAAAATTTTTTAATTTTAATAAAAAATTTTTAATAATAGAAAAAATTTTAATAGTAGAACAATTTTAATATTAGCTCACTTTTAATTTTTGCACAACTTTCATATCGCCATATCGCTGGTGTTGCATTCCGATGAGGTACCGATGAAGCTGCTGCCGCCGGACGCCGTGGTTGTGTCTCGCACTATGCCATTGGAAAAAGTTGGCCATAGTTAAGTTTTTTATGCAAATATCAGGTTTAGTTTTTTTTTTTCTATTGTCACCTTTCTTTCTTATTTCGAATTTTAGTTATTTTTCTTTTTTCATAACTGTTTACAAAATTATAAATTCTTTCTTTTGATGTTTCTATGTACAAGGTACAGTTTACAACATTTTCAGCGTTTTATTTCAGGTTTCAATACTTTTTTTTTTCATTCACCGTTTACCGTTTTAGGGTGATATAAGTTTTTCCTTTACAGTTTATTAAATTTCCTGGTTTTTTTCTCACCAATGGGTTAAAATTATTTAATTTCAAATTTTCAAAATTAGTTCAAATTTCAAAATTTAATTATTTCAATCTTTCAAAATTTTAAATTTCTTAAGTCTTAACATTAATAATTTTCTCAAAATTAACTTTATTTTATTACACTATGTCTTATCCTTAATTTTATCTTTACATTACTTTATTTTACTACACTAATTTTTGCTTAAAAATTTCTTAAAATTATTATTTAATGTAATAGAGGTTTTTCCTCAACCTTTACGTTTCAACAAACAAAATTCAACTCCTCGATTTAAATTTAACTTTACTACATTAAACCTTCTCATCTTCATTCATTCATCTGCAGATAAAAACCTGTTTATTAAAAAACAA
Organism: Cordilura impudica; assembly: GCA_963682025.1. Lineage (NCBI taxonomy): Eukaryota > Metazoa > Arthropoda > Insecta > Diptera > Scathophagidae > Cordilura > Cordilura impudica. The sequence goes on along the minus strand of OY821519.1, from coordinate 251,308,838 downwards.
AATCACCACCAATTCATTGAGAACATTCATATGCATTCATAATATTCTCTAGTATTTATAACACTCCCACTCATATATGACTATGAGAGCAAGTGAGATCAATACAAGAAAATACTTGGTTTGACCAGCATGATTGCATATGAATGTGTTCATGATTTAATACAACAAAATGAAGAGAACAAAACGCCATACATCAGTTTGCTAAAAAAAATGCCATCAACCTATTAACATATAAGGTGTTGTTTATATGTACATACTTGAACTTGAAAATAATTTCAAGATCAAGGTTATTATTTTTTTCTTCTTTCTTATTCTGCCTGTACCAGAAATTCTTCTGATACAGTGCAGAGCAAAAAAAGGTCACCGTCACAATTTGCTATCAACGATATTAAAATTTTGAATGTACGAATTTTCACCCAAATCCAAATTTAAATCAATTACACCCTGTGAATAAATTATTTCGTCCGATATGCCTGTAAGTTTGCATTTTTCTTGATTGTTAAAATACAAATCACCATTGAGATTTTTTGTTTTTATTACTGACACGTCCGCACCTGTGTCTACTATAAAGGTAAGATTCCTATTAGCATCTTTACATCTTAGAGAAATTATATTTGTTGCATTATTTGGAATTCTATAAATTTTTATTCTTGGATACCCGGGGATTGACTCTAGTCCGCATGTCCTTCCTCCGGGGCCAACTCGTTTCCCTCTTGAATGACTCGAATTCTATTATTGTTATTATTTGTACTGTAATTATTATGTTGGTTACTACGATAATTGTTATTTCCACGATAATTATTTTGTCCTCGATTGTTATTGTAATTTCCGCGATTGCCATTGTTTCCGGAATAGTAGTTATTGTTCCCACGGTTATTGTTTTGTCCACTGTAATTATTATTTTTACGAAAATTTCCTAAATTGTTTCCACGTTTAAAATTTTGTCTCGAAAAATTTTCATATTTTCCATTGTTGTTTAAAGAACGATTGTTATTGTTGTTATGGTTTTCACGGTTATTATTATTGCCAAAGGCTCTGTGGTTATTTCGTCCTCTAAAATTGGTTTGTCTAAAATTGTTTTGTTGATAATACATTAATTGTCCTGAGGTACAATTAGTCTTCTCTAGTTCCTTTGCAATACTTATTGCTTCGTTCAGCGTTTTGGGCTGTGCTATACAAATTGCCTGTTTTAAGGTATCGTTCAGATTGTTCTTAAAAATGGTCAAACTATAGTTTTGATTTGTTCTGACTATATCGTCTTTCCGTTCTGTTGTCACTGTTCCTTCCAGTTGTGAAATTTGTAACAAGTTTAATTCGGATATTAAGTTTAATATATTGTCACTGAATGTGGTGACATTTTGGTTTCTCTGTGTGTAACCATTGAGTTTTGAATAAATTTCTGGAATTGTCAAAGGACTTTTGTATAACCTTGTTAGCTCATATTTCAGTTTGTCAAAATTATCAATTGGTTCCAGTATTCCAATTGCTGTTTTAACCTTATTGTGTAATTTTACCTCTCTTATGAATTCTATCAAAGTTTTTTTTGCATTTTCACTCAAGTTATTATACATGAGCTCAGTGATTTTTAAAAATGAATTTAGCTCCTTGTAGTTTCCAGTGAATTCTGGGACTACTTTTAAACTAGTAATTATGTCAAATTCCGCCATGGTTTTTGTTACGTTTTGCGTATTGCTTGAATTACTATGTTCGTTACTTTCTGTTTCTTTCTGTTCTTCTAATTTGGTTCTTATTTCCGTGTACAATTTTTGAAATTTTGTTTTAAGTGTCGTCAGTTGTATATAGTCAATGTCAGGTGATTCTTCTAATGCCTCAAATTGTGTTTTTAACTGTTCTACCTCTTTTAGTTTCTGTAAAACTGTATCTAGTTTGTATTTCTTTGTACCTTGTTTTTTAAAATTTTCTAATACACTTGACAGAGTCCTTACAATTTTTTCAAATTTTTCCATAAGTGTACTATTTTATATATTTTAACTTTTGTATATAAAAAATTTTGTTTTAAGATTTATTAATTAATTTATTATTTTAATTAAACATATGTAATTCTTAGTGAAATATTATGAGTTAAAAGATTTAAATTTTTTTTTTTTTTTTTTTTTTATACTATTTCCCTGCTCCTATTAAGGTGCTTATGTAAATAAGCTTTGTAGTATTTATTTATTTTGTTGAAAAAATATAGGAGTGCAATAAATATAATGAATAAAAAAATTACATCTTGTGTTATTATCTTATTGTCCAAAATGCTGTTGCTGTTGTTGTTGGCTGCAGTTTGGTTGATTATGACCTCCTCTTTTTTGTCGCTGCTCCACCAGTTCCCCATATGCAAATTTTTTTGTTTCTTCTATTTTATGCCAAATTTTTTCGCTTCTTTCGTGTTGTTTTGCTTTGAGCTCGGTTTTTAATAGACTTATGGTTTGCTCAGCTGCCAATGCTCTTGAAAAGTAATTTCCACCAGTTTTGTTGTTTGATGCCCTCTGGATTGCTTTTAGCTTTGCCTTCTCCACTCTAAGCCTCTTTTTATAGCCGCCTCTAGTTTTAAGTTTCAAGTTCTCTTTGGGTATAGCCGTCAGATGAGTTTCTTTATTGCGCGCCAATCTGTTGTAGTATTCGTACTTGGTGAGTGCCTTTGGACCTTCCATAAGATTTCTTCTTTAGTAGTCTGCTGTAGTGGAATGTCAAAATGTTCAGCTGTGTTCCAATCATGATACTTCGGATAGTTTTCAAAATAAAATTTTCTGGATAGGATGTAAAATTTTTTTTTTTCACCAAATAGTCATCAGAGTTCCAGGATACGCAGGATAAGGATCGCCATATAATATTTTTATGGTAGAATTTATGTTGGTTAATTTTTCAAACTAATTCTGGGGCAAACCTGCCGACCAGTTTTAGTGTTTAATCCTTTTGAAATCAAACAATTTTTTTTTTTAGTTAGGGCAAGTTTGCCTACCAACTGTCAGAGCACCAATCATTCTGTTCTCTAACAGTGGTCTTTATTTTATATTATTTTTGTGCTAATTCAGCACTTAATGTTTTTGGTTTTTATTATTTACAATTTTAATTACTTACTTATACATACATAAAAATAAAAATCAAATTCAAATAAAATCAAATCAATAAATGTAAAACAAAAAAATAAGTTCAAAAAAAAATATTTAAATAAAAAAAATGTGTTTATTAATGAAGATTGTGTAAACAAAATTTATACTTGAACTTGAAAAAAAAAAGAAACAATGAGTGGCCTTCATGAAAAGTGTCATTTTTCACTTTTGGTAATTAAAGGCTAAACATTGTATTTAAGCTAAACATTGTATTTGAGTAGCAACAAAGTGTGCCATCAATTTTTTTGGATTTATATTTCATACATGTTATTTTGAATTTAAGTTTTTTTTGTTAGCAACAGAAATTCATTTGGTGGATCTCTACACTTGGTTGTATATAATTGGATGCATTGTTGTATGATACAGAGATTTCTTGATAGCAACTTTAGATGTATAACCAGGCTGCGTATAATAGTTATACGCAAACTGTGCCGGAGATACGAATGTTGTTGCAAGTAATTGATGCATTTGTTCAGCCTCTAAATTGCAGTTATCCAATCGAAAAGCCCTGTACAAATGTGTAACCTGATCTTAGCATTAGAGTTGATATAAGTTGTCATGTCAATGTTAGCAGTTTTTATGGTTACATTTACTGTATCAAAAATAGTTGCAGAATTTCCTTCTTGCATAAAAATCTGCGGGTGCTCTGTTTGTTCTACTCTAATGTAGTTGCAATAGAGAGATGTACTTCTTTTGGCCAATTCAAATTCCGTCTCGCCATTCGTGTAGGAATAGAACACAGTTTCTAATCCAACGACGACCTCCGTATGTTATGTAGCAATACGATGATACAGTTGAGCAACTGTTCCCTGATTCGAACTATGTGGTTTACCAGAAAAGTAGACCAGAAAGTATTAGTATTATTAAATCGGCAGTGAAAGAAGTGCCATTCATGTTGAATTCTACACTTTCAATTCCCACCCATCACTATTTATTCCACTACTTAAGATATAATCATTTGGTGTTCGGCTAACTTCTAGTTCTTTATATTTCAGTTTCCATAGATAATAAGCGATCACATCTTGAGATATACTGTGATGATTGGGTGTTGGTTATGGGAAAGTGGTGGTTATGTGTGTCGGTGCTGATTTCTTCTATGCGTAGGCAGATTGAAACACCATACTGTTCTTTTTTTCTAGATTTTAATCTTTATTTTACAATTGATATATATTTTGGAACCTTTCGATGTTGTTTGAATTACGACTAAAATAATAATGGTCTAAAACTAGAATATTTGCTACTTATATACTAAAATTACCAACTAGAATTATACTAGATTATTCTCTTAAAATTATTGGTGCTTCGGCAGCATTGTGAGCGACCTTGTGACACACATATGTTAAACACTTGCGCTAATTACCCAAAACGCTTGCATCAGTGTTTACCGGGTGGTCTACTATGTCGCACACGGACACGGGTTAATTTTAATTTCTCGTGAAAGTTAAAATATTGAAATATATTATGGAGAAATTCAAAAATGTTAAAAATGCTTTCTTGTGCTTCCATATATCTTCGAAATTTATTTAGATTGTTTTTGGTTTGATCCGCTTAACAGCTGATTTCTGTTTATTGCAAGAGTTAGTCTATAAATCTCATCATTCGATATTATGGCTGCTTATATCATCAAAAAATATATATTCACTGTACAAGGTACTTACCATCCCCAGATCGGATGGTATGCATTGACGTAACAGCACAGCACTAGTTGGTGCGCTGTCCTTTCGGCATCTCGGATCATATTTGTCGGTATGAGTGCTGTCTCTGAAGGGAAGTACCAGTCACCGTCTATTTGATAAAGGGGTCGGAAAAAAGGATTAAACTCCATTGACGTTCCTACTATTGTAATGGTACGGTGGTGGTGGAATTTTCCGCTTCCGTTTCCCTGAGCCTTAACGGGTCGCACGTGCTGGCAGGGGGCCTAGCTCGCCGGAGGGGTGGGATCTTGTTAGGACCCAGGGAAACCGCACTACAGATTTTCTCGTGCGATTTTTAATAAACTGTCAAAAAAAAAAGGTCGCTAAATGGATGGATGGCCATACTTACCTTGGGATTGGGGACTGGATGTTATGGCCCTTAAGCCCTCTCTACCATGATACCTGTAATGGTACTGTAAAAAGTAAAAGGATATTAAAATGTTTTCAAACTTCTATTTAATTAAAACACACACTTTTTTAATGTGATTGTTTACTTGTTACAATCCAATGAATAATGAATAAAATGCTTCTCTTTATTATGTTTTTATTTCTTTTTATATTAATAATAATATAAAACCAGAATAAACAAAATATACATACATACATACATGTAGGTTTATTTGTTTTCTCTGTGTTATACTCCGAAAGCATAACACAGCAGAAATCACGAAAACAACCAACAACAATTTCGTGGTATGGTGCTAATGTTTATAACTCAAAACATTCGCTGTATCGGCAATTGTATAGTTCAATGCACAGCGTATGGGCATTGAACTTTAATGTAGTTCCGTGTCAGCGAATGTTTTGTAATTGCACATATTTTGGACAACTTTATTTAGTAGTGACTAAATAAAGTTATCGTGCACCTTATGAATGCAATTATGCTACAGTACGGTTTGGGTGGAACTTCCGCTTCCATTTCCCTGAGCCTTTGCGGTCGCACGTGCTGAAAAAAAAAAAATTTTTTTTTTTAGTTTAAATTTATATATAGACAAATTTTCGTTATATTTCTGGAAAGTTTTTTTAATAATAAAGTAAACATTACCGCCATATGGTTGTATGTAATTATAGTTGATTGCACCAGTACGTTCGACAAAAAGCAAATCAAATGGATTCCGAAACTGTGGCGGCAATTGCAACTGTGGATGCAGATGAGCGTGTGGATGTGGGTGTGGATGATAAAAATTTTGATCGGGCGTCGGTTGCGCCATTTTCAAGAAACACGTCTATTTTTTTTTTGCTTATCTTTCTTGCGTTTTCGATTTTCAACAAATTAATCGATTACATTCAACACTCAACGAAACTTAATTTAAGTATTAAAGAATTAATTTTACAAAATATATTTGTTCGTTTTTAAATTTACATTTTGCTCAGAACGTTTTCTTTAGCACAAACAGAAATATTATTCATTAACACAAAATTTTATTTATTCACATGTCAATAAAATTTAAAGTTTTTTTTTTCTTAAAGTTTCTAAGATTAAATTAATTTTTTTAATTGTAAGAGTATAAATCATATTTTGTTAAAAGAAAATTATAAGTTAAAATTAATACACCTCTTCTGTTTGGAGTCAATTGATTAATTGCACGTACAATTGAAGTCTTTTTTTTTTAATTCTTTTCCAGTGTCAATTGAAGTCTTTTTTTTTAATTCTTTTCCAGTGTCAATTGAAGTCTTTTTTTTTTAATTCTTTTCCAGGCTCCTGGCAGGATCGCCATATAAAGATAAATCATATTTTGTTAAAAGAAAATTATAAGTTAAAATTAATACACCTCTTCTGTTTGGAGTCAATTGATTAATTGCACGTACAATTGAAGTCTTTTTTTTTTAATTCTTTTCCAGTGTCAATTGAAGTCTTTTTTTTTAATTCTTTTCCAGTGTCAATTGAAGTCTTTTTTTTTTAATTCTTTTCCAGGCTCCTGGCAGGATCGCCATATAAAGATAAATTATATTTTGTTAAAAGAAAATTATAAGTTAAAATTAATACACCTTTTCTGTTTGGAGTCAATTGATTAATTGATTATTCTTTATTGTTTTAATCACTTCTTATTCTAAAAAGTTTTTACAAAGTGTTATTGATTGAGAATAAAAATACTTAAAAACATACTGTGCTGGTTACGTGCTGTACATTAAAAGACTTTTCATTTATATTTTTATTTTCTTTAGTGTTTTTATTTATCTTTTTATTTTGTCAGTTCTTTCATAAGAACTTTTTAGTTTTACGTTCTATTTACAATTGACCTGGTTGCTTAAACTAGAGTAGCTTATATACTAATTTCACTATACGTACTACGATACAAAAGAGACGCTCATCAATGAATAATACTAACAAATACAAAGTCGCCTATGAATGAATCATACTACACCCATGACCATACACCATACATGTGTTTGTCAACATACGTTAGTTGATCTTGAATTTGTTTTGACATTGCCGCTTATAATAATATGACACCCTTTATAGTACATTACTCATATGGTGTTCAATGTTACTAGTTAAGGTTTATGGCAGTTTTACTTTGTAAATTTGGGTGGTCAAATTTTATGAGTGGTTTGTTTTTCATATTCATAAGTGTTTTGTTTTTCATGTTTATAAGTGTTTTGTTTTTCACATTAAATCTTGTCATCCTCTTTTGTATCCTATGTATCGTAAGTATGCATCTTACAATACATACACATGATTAATTGATTTCTCTGTGTTATACTCCGAATTCATAACACAGCAGAAATCAAGTCAACACGCAACAGCAATTGCGTGGTATGGTGTTAATGTTTATTGCACAATACATTCGCTGTATCGGCAGTTGTATATACATGAATAGTTCAATGCACAACGTAAGGGCAGTGAACTTTAATGTACTTCCGCGTTAGCGAATGTTTGTGATTGCACATATTTTGGACAACAACATTTATTAGTGACTAAATAAAGTTATCGTCCAATTTATGAATGCAATTACGCTACAAGAGGTTTTTCCTCAACCTTCTATTGTAACGACTACACTTAAACTCTTAAAAACTACATTTTAAATTTAATTTTAATTTAAGGTTTTTCCTCAACCTTATTCTTTTACTTTCCAAATTCAACTCTCAAAATCGGCAATACTCATACATTCATTAAATTCCTATGTAAAAAAATACTACATCTAACTATGAGTAGAAAAAAGTAAGCCGATGTTAATGGGTGGAACGTGGGTGGAATGAGAATGAGTAAAAGCTTTACACATGAATAAACTGTTTAAAAATAGAATTTCTTCTCTTGCAACAAAAAAATTGGCAAACGACATTACCGTATAAGGTGTTGTTTATTAAATGGTACAGTACAAAAAAACAAAACAAACATACACACAAATCTCATATTGACGAAACGGGATTCTTGCAAAAATTTTACATTGCAAAATAAATAACGTTTCGCTTAATGTGACTGGTACATTTTTTGTTAAGTACAGTCGTCACCAGGGTCTTGCTCAGGCCCAGGGAAACCGCACTACAGATATTGACGTGCGATTTACAAAAAAAAAAACTGTCAAAAAACCACTTAAGCCCTCCCTACCATGTTACCACTAGTCTACTAGCGGACCCCGATGCACTTCGTTGCAACCAACCAAAAAAAGAAATGAAATATTCTAAATTTTTTTTATGAAATGAATGCATTGTATTTAAAAATAATTAATGTTAATCCAAAACATTTGGATATACAATATTTTTCGTTTGCCCATTTGAAGCGAGCACAAACAAACAATTTGGAGTTCCAACTCTTGAGCAGGCCACGTATAGCTGTCCATGTGAAAAGCACGGCTCCCCCAAATTTAATCCGCATATTTGAAGCGTTTGTCCTTGCGCCTTATTGATGGACATGGCAAATGATAGACGCACTGGGAATTGCAAACGCTTAAATTCAAATGGCATGTCTGTTGGAATCAGTGGAATACGTGGTATGAGCACAATTTCACCTTTCGCTGTTCTGGTCAATATTGTGGTTTCAATTAAATTCGGCATCAATTTTTTTACTGCCAATCTTGTGCCATTGCACAATTTTGGTGCATTTAAATTCCGTAGTAAAATAATTGATGAGCCAACCTTTAAATTCAAACAATGCGGTGGCATACCAGGTGGCTCCAATGAATTCAAAAATTCAATTGGATAATTCACTGCATCATCTGCATTCATTGCGCTATCAACAGATTTATATGATGTCACTGCACCTGGCAATTTTTCTTGAATCTGATAATTGATTTCATTGACGTGTACATTTTTTGGTGCCAGTATTGCGCGTTCTCTCAACCAATTAAGATTCCTGTAATTTTGAACAATATTTGGAACCACACTTTCAATCAACTCTTCTGTTGAATGGAGAATGGTACAAAAATTGTTAGGCAATATAATCAATCCATTTGTATTATCGACTCGAACTTTGCCATTTCCAATATCTAACAATTGCTTCGAGAACCGATCTGCAGATTGGTCGTTGTGCAATTGAACGCGCAAATTTATTTTCAATGTCAATTTTTGCACATGTCGCCACAGAAGAGAAGACTTTAAACATGCGTTGATCTCATCCGCCGGTGTTGATCGTGGAACCACAGGCAATATTTGACGAAAATCGCCTGACAATAATATCAATGCTCCACCAAAAATTTCTTGATTCTGACGTAGATCTTGCATTGTACGGTGTAATGCTTCCAGCGATTTTTTATGCGTAATTGTACATTCATCCAATAGAATAATTGCTGCTTGTTGCAAAACTTTTGCCATCGCAGAATTTCTTGAAATATTGCACGTGGGATGTTCAATCACCTGTTAGTTTGAGAATAATTACATTTTAATTAATATTTATTAAATTTTAAAGTGAGTAATTAATAAATATAAGCTCACCTGCACATTCAACGGCAATTTTAATGCAGAGTGTGCTGTTCGTCCACCATCCAATAGAGTAGCAGCGATTCCCGAAGAAGCAAGTGCCAATGCAATTTTTCGTTCCGATCGAATGGCTGCCAAAATCAGTGATATCACAAATGTTTTTCCCGTACCACCAGGCGCATCCAAAAAATATAATCCACCGACTTCATTTTGTACAGCTTGCATGATGGTATCATAGACATGTTTTTGATGGTCATTTAATTTGGGAACATTCAAATTCACAAATGTTCGCAATTCATTGGGATCATACTGTTGTTCACGTTGCCATTCTCGATCAAATAAATCATGCATTGGACGATTGGGTGATGACAAACCTAATTGCCCCAATGCTTTATTTGCAATCGTAAGGCACATATCTTCAATCGCTATCAATGACTCATTATACATTTCCAATGAAATCACCAAATCAGCGTTTCTTGTCTGATGACGCATTCGAATCAAATAGTCTTCTGCCATAAAATCTTTATATTTATTCCACAATGCAAGTGGATTTGATGGAAAACATGTTGATATGATTATGGAATATAACAAACGTATTTGATGTGGAGAAGAAGCAGTGGATGCATCGTGAAGCGTTAAATCCCAATGCGCATCATTTTCAAGCAAACCCAATTGCTCACATGCTTCACGATACGTCACACATAAATGACCATTTACTGTTCGCAAATGTTGAAATGAACGTGGTCCAACAACATTTACTAACAACAACCGCAAATAATAACATTCTGCATTGTTTGGATGAACTGTGTATAATCTTCCGATGGTATCTGCAAAAAAAACACCCGGATGGCCATCAACAGGGGTTCCTTGTTTACGTCGTTGCCATTTCTTTGCAGTCCAAGTGAAATAATGCGTTACATCTGAATACAGCAACGTTCTGGCAAAATCATCGTTTTCGCACAATTGAAAGAATGCAGTTAATGTTGTTGCTGGTGGCTGTGCTGCTCTCTGCTGTACATTTGCATCGGTAAAATACACACGCTGGCCATTTTGAAGATGAACAGCCAAATGAACAACAGCAGGATATCGCTCATGAATTGGAAATGAATAAATTCTCCAAAGAGCTTCATTAGTGCTAATGTAGCGCCCCATTTGATATTGAACGATTTCATCATTGCTATTATCACCAGCTACTCCAAAAACAGCCATATCACTGCCTTTATTCACATATTTGCATATGTATTTAATCGACTTCACAGAGTTACAGTACTCAACATTTATGTGAGCCTGAAATACTTTTGACAATAGTGGAGAATAAGGCACAATCCAACGATTATCAACATCAATGTCTTGATTACGTATTTTAATTATTGTTGTATGGCCATTATCCTCCTGTGACCGACGTCGGTACAACGGGTATCCGTCGTCACCTGTAATTGTATCCGAAGTAAATGCTCTTGGATACCGTTTTGAACATTTTCCATCGATCATGCATGGTGAATTCAAATTTATTTGACCGCAAGGGCCATGGATCATATTTTTCGTGACAACTTCAAATAATTCTGGATCGCTGATTTCATCTGGAATTTCAGCTGATATAATGTTATCAATTTGATCGGGTGTTATTTTACGAACCAGCCATATCAAGATGTGCGCGAGTTAAATGAAAGTCCACGAATACATTTGGTTGGAATGTTAATATGAACTGCTCTTTACTTTATTGTTTGCTATATTTTTATACAAAAATATTCTTAATCTAAAACTATAAATATTCAATAAAAAAATATGCTTATGCTATTGGTTTCTTTTATAGAACGTTTAATTGGTTGGTCATAAAACAATATTGTATTTTGTAGGAAGTAAATGACGAAAACAAAGTGAGTTTTTCATACGAAAGTTTATCGACACTTTGTTTTCGTTTTGAAACTGTAATTTTGGTGATTTGACATTTATTTTATTTTAAATGATTGAAATGAATAAACAAAATTTCAATACAAAGTTTATTAACTCTTTGTTCTAGTTTAATGACGAAAACAAAGGTATCAAGTTTCAATGAATGAAGTAAGTTTCCATATGAAAGTTTATTAACACTTTGTTTTCGTTTAAAATTATAATTCTGTTAGTTTGACATTTATTTCATTTTAAATGATGAACTGAAATAATTATTGAGTAAACAATTTTATTAATACAAAGTTTATTAACACTTTGTTCTAGTTATTAAAAATTATAATTTTAATAATATGGTATTTATTTTATTCTTGGTAATTTATTCTTATGCTAGATATAGGGTTTTCAAGTTCGATGGAATCTGTTGAGTTCAGTGTTCCATTGGACTTAACTCCTCCCTCCTTAGATTGAAAATTCTCCTGGATTTTCTTAAGAGATTTTTTGTATTTCTTATAAATTATGATTATAAAAGTTAAACATATAATTGCAATACAGATAGTTAGAAAATAATTACCAATTATTGAATTAAAATGTATTGCTTTATGATATTTCAATTCTTCTATGGTTTTTATATGTTCCACTTCATTTATAGCTATTTGATCCAAAGAAATGGTTGTTTCCATATTATTTAAATTTAAATTTGGTGATAATGCAAAACTGGTTTTATATTCTTTTTGTTTATTTTCATAAATATTGCCATCAATTTTTATTTTGCAATCATTAAATGTAAGAAGTTGATTTCCACTTAAAACTAATTTCCTGCTGTCGCAGTTACTTTCTACCTTTGCACCATTTACATTCTTTAGAAGCACCATTCCCTGTTCAACCTCTAAAATTTCTTCTTTATTATTGAGAATTTTGTAACACTTTTGCTTATTACTAAAAATACATAGGTTTGATTTTTTTAGATTGGAAATATTTTGTTCGTTATTGTAATTGTAAACAGTATTATTGATAATAACAATTTCTTGTATTCTTATATCTAATTCAAAACCTTCCTTGTTTTTAATTGGCATAATCAATGATTTTGGGACTGTAATAATATTTAGTGGTATCTTTATAAAAAATACAATTTGTTCATTCCGGTATTTAGCAACTGTTAATTGTATTTGTTGTAATTTATTGAAATCAATATTTAAATCATTAATTTCCTCTGGTGTTAGTATATTGTTAGTCATAAGATTGTGGTTAGCTGCAATAATATTATCTTGTATATGCTCAATCTGTTCGTCCAATGTTTTAATCTTTAGCACCAAATCAAGATAAAAAATGTGTGAAAAAATATCTAAGTTATTTTTGTCTATTGAATTGATTTTTGCCAGAATAATATCTCTATCCGATTCAATAGTGTGTTTTAAGTTAGTTAGTGTTTCATTGAAATGATTTGTAATTTTTATTTGTTTGTTTGCGGTTTCTATTATATTATGATTATTGTTATCTATAATTTGTAAATGATTCTGTATTGTTTCCCTATCTTCTTCGTCCATAGTTCCTGCCATCCATTTCAGACCTGATCCCAAAACATTAGCTAAACCTCTTTTACCTCTATTCAATTGTAGAGTACGAAACTTTATTATAACCCTGTTAAGCTGAGCTTGTAAGACTTGTTTATTTATGTTAGACTGCTGTATACTATTTTCAATGTGGCTAATTATTTCCTGGATTTCACTTAGATAAATGGTGTGAACTATCGTTGTATATGCTTCGACCATTGTTACATTGTCCAACTTAATTTCCGTATATCCACTGTTGCCTTCATTTATAGGTTGAATCAATAAGTTATTCATTACCGGTGATATTAGTAGGATTAGAATCGTAAGCCGTAATATCCAGTGAATCTGCAAATTTAAAGGGACGTTTGATGTTAGTTGGGTGGATATTATCTACTTTCAGTTTTCTATAACGAGGTTCGTATTTATGTCTTAAAGCTTTATAATTTTTCACATATGCTTCTGGTTTGTCATAATTAAATTGTTCCCTATTCAAATTTCTTTTTGTTATAATTTTATCCTTAAAGTCTTTTAATCGATTATATAATTTTATTTTATCTATTGTTCCTTGTATTACATCAAATGGTCTGCTCATCGTTGTTGAGTGAATGGATTTATTATACCATTCAACACATTTATACATTCGCTCTTGTACTGATAATTCTGATCGTTGAAATTCTAATGTTCTAAACTTGTCTGATATGCTACTATGTAATCTTTCGATATCTGCATTTCCTGTATGGTTGTTAGGTTTGGTGAAATGAACTGTAATATTTTCCTCTCGTAAAAAGTTCTTTACATTGATGGATGCGAATTCGTTGTCTGTAACTACTTTGTTTGGTTTACCTCTCATTGATATATAGAGTCTAATTTTCTCTACTATTGTACAGCTATTTCTGTCTTCCAAATATAACATAACTGCGTATTTTGAAAATTTGTCAATGAAAGATAAAAAACTGTGTTTCTTATTTGTATATACGTCCATATGTACTATTTCATTAACATCTTTTGGTGTTTCTGTGACATGAAATTTTGGTGTTATTGGTTTCCTATCATATTTGGATTTGTTGCAAACATTACAATTATTAACGTATTTCTGAATAAAATGTTTAAGATTGTTAAAATAAATTTTAGTTTTCAAACCACAATAATTTTCGTTAATTCCTGCATGACCTGTTTCATTTTTATGGTATTTTGCTATATATCTATACAATTCATCCTCATTCAGCATATCTTTAGCGTGATAAACACATCGGACAAATTTTATTGAGTTACCGAATATTTCAATTAGCTTTAATTGTACTTTATTGTACAAATGATCAGACAATTCGGTGTAAATACCTATCTTCAAATTTCTCTTGATAGTTATATTCCTTCTAATTATATCGGTCATTGTACCGGTTATGATATCGTTAGTGTTTAAAAAAATTTTATGTTTGCCGTCAATGATTTGAGTTTCATTAGTTTTGTTATCAGTTAGTATTATTTGCTTCTCAAATCTATTAACGACTGTGTCCAAAATAAAAAAATGATCATTCAATTCTTCCTGTTGAGAATGGATAGTTGCAGCCACACTCATTTGATCATCTGCCATGAAAACAATATCATTTGGTGCATTTATACGGCTCATAAAATCGGCTACAACGTTCTCTTTACCCTTGATGTAACTTATTTTAAAATCATACTCTCCCAACCTCAACAGCCAACGCTGGAGTCTTTGGTTTATATCTTTACCCTTGGTTTTGGATTGAAGCCAAACCAATGGTTGATGGTCCGTAAATAGTTCAAATTGCCTGCCATATAGATATGGACGGAAGTAGTTTACTGCCCAAACAATAGCCAGCAATTCTTTTTCCACAGTCGCATAATGCCTCTCGTGGTCATTCAATGTTCTACTTGCATAGGCAATTGGATGATTTTCCTGAGACAATACGGCACCTACAGCATAACCACTTGCATCAGTAGTTAATTTAAATTTTTTTGAATAATCTGGATACTTAAGTATCGGTGGGTTAATGATCAACTTTTTCAATTTTTCAAAGGAATCATGATAATTAGGATCGTTGAGATTAATTTTCGTATTCTTCTTTAGATATTTAGTTAATCCTTGTGCAACTTTTGCGTAGTCTTTAATAAATTTTCGGTAGTACCCCGTAACTCCTAAGAAAGATTTTATCTGTTTAGTTGTTTCAGGAAGCTTTAGCTTCTGAATTGCATCAATTTTATTTGGGTTAGGTCTTAGACCTTCCTCGCTCAGAACATGACCAAGGTATTCAGTTTCCTTCGCCAAAAAAACGCATTTGTCGAGCTGTATCTTCAGATTATGCTCTCGTAATTTTTGAAAAATTTTGTTGACACTCTGTACATGCTCTGTTAATGATGTACTAAAAATTAAAATGTCATCTAAATAAACAACGCAAATTTTATTAATATATTCTCTAAGTACCGAGTTCATAAGACGTTGAAAGGTTGCTGGAGCATTTTTTAATCCAAAGGGCATCCTGTTGTATTCAAAATGTCCCAAGGGAGTCGAGAAAGCTGTTTTTTTTCTATCGTTTGTATTCATGAGAATTTGGTGAAAACCCTTGGCTAAATCCAATGTTGTAAAATAAGTAGATTTTCCCAATTTATCCAATATATTTTCTATATTGGGTATTGGAAATTTGTCGTCCACCGTTATCTCGTTCAATTTTCTGTAGTCAACAACAATGCGCCACTTCTTCCTGCCCGATTGGTCCATTTTCTTTGGAACAACCCAGATAGGAGAATTATAGGCAGAGTTACTTTCCACAATTATTTTCTGTTGTAACATTTCTTGGATCTGCCTGTTAATTTCGTCTTCATGTATTTTGGGATATCTGTATATTTTAGAGTATACAGGTTTATCTGTAGTAGTAATTATGGAATGTCTTATCTCATGAGTATGAGTAAGTGAATCACCTTCATGAAACAACAAGTCGCTATTTTTTCTTATGAGATCACGAAGAAACTCTTTTTCTTCGGAATTCATGTCGACTCTAAAAAGTTTTTTAATGTTCTCCTTATTGACATCTAAAAATTCCAATGCATGAATCTCGTTATAATAGCAAGGAAATGAATTTGTAAAAAAAATTTTTCTATCATTAATCTGAATATACCGTTCTTCTAAACAAATTTTTGCACCTAAAGGTTTCAATATATTATTACCAATTATTCCATCAAATCTATTATTAGTCAATTTCAACAATTTCCAAGCCATAAAATTATTATCGGAAAACTCTTCTGGGATTTCCGTGACAATTTCCTCACTTATAACTACTTTGCTTGCCAGAGTTGAGAAAGTTAATGGTTTTCTTAATTTTATACGTTCATAACTAGGAAGTGCATTACAATTTAATATTGATGTGGTTGATCCAGTATCAATCAAACATCTTATCTTGGAATTACCAATAGTTAATTGTACTATCGGTAAACCGTTTTCTTTTCGGCTGAACGAAAATTTGCTTCCTCATTCGGAACAATTTCACTCTGTTCAATATGATCTATTTCCATCGGTTCAACATTATGTCGATGTTGACCAGAATTTTGTCGCGACTGATTAGATTGTCGGAACTGTTGCGAATTTCGAATTACGTTTGAATATTGCCCTTGCCGATTATCAAAACCTTGTGTTTGTCGATTTGAATTTGGAAAGTTTTGTGTTTGGTGACAAGAAAAACCTTGTGTCCGTTGGTCTGGGAAATTCTGTCTACTCGGTCTAAAATTTGTTTGTCGAAAATTTTGCCTTTGGTGAGGTTCGGAATAATTATGGGTAGAATTTTGGTTAGTGTATTTAATATTTTGATTAGTATTTCTAAAATGTCGATTATTTTCCCTGATCATGTCGCATTCCTGTAAACAATGATATGCTTCGCGAATAGTATTAATATTTCGGCTATATATAACACTTGCCAAATGCGGAGGTATACCATTAACAAAAGTTCGAAAAATCATTGATTCGTTTATATTTGGGTTGAATTCTAATGGTTTACATGAATCTTGTTCGTATTTTGTATTCAACTTATCTAATATTATTTTTAAATTATTATATAATTGACTTACATCATTGTTTTTTGTTGATAGTGCTCTATGGTATAGTTGGGTGTAGCTTTCCCTGATGCCGAACACCTTTAATAGCTCATTTTTCACGTTCTGCCATGATTTATCGGTTAAACCTCGAATTATATTGGCTGCTTCTCCCTGTATCTTCTTAAGTATGCAGCGATGGTATATATATTCCTCCATTTCACCATCTTGAAAAATTCGTAGGAAGATTTCGACTTCCTTGATGAATGATGATATGTCATAGTCTCGATCTTTTCCAGTGAAAACATTTATTCTATCTACTTCCTTCAAAAGGATAGAAATTGGAATCGGACCCAACGATGATGTTTCTGTTGGCACTGCTGTGGGTGCTGATGTTTGTGTTGGAGCAGAAGTTAGTGTTGCTGTTGATGATGTTGATGTCATTGTGTTGAGTATATCGTTGCTTTGTAATATGTTGAAGTATGGTTTAAACTGTGGTGTTTCAGTTTTCTCCGTATCTTTAGGCATCTCCCTGGAGTTTAGACACAATTCACTGTTCCTTCACAAACTCGAACCGTAACGAAAAATAAGTTCTTTAGTCTTTTTTCTTCTTTGTTTTCAAAATGATATTCTTCGGAATATCTTAAAATTTTTCACAAATATATATTTTTTTTTTTTTTTTTTAAAGGATATTCTTTAGAATATCTTCAGTATTTTAACAAATGTTATTTTTTTTCAAAAAAGGATATTCTTTGGAATATCTTCACTAATGTTTCACTTTTTTTTTTTTTCTTAAAAAAAAAAGGATATTCTTTAGACAATTTTCACTAATGTTTCTTTGTTTTAAAAAAGGATATTCTTTAGAATATCTTCATTAATTTCTTTTAGATAGCGTCGCGACCAAATAGGGATATTCTTCAGAATATCTTTTGGATTTGTTTGCCGACTGCGCCAGTTAAATGAAAGTCCACGAATACATTTGGTTGGAATGTTAATATGAACTGCTCTTTACTTTATTGTTTGCTATATTTTTATACAAAAATATTCTTAATCTAAAACTATAAATATTCAATAAAAAAATATGCTTATGCTATTGGTTTCTTTTATAGAACGTTTAATTGGTTGGTCATAAAACAATATTGTATTTTGTAGGAAGTAAATGACGAAAACAAAGTGAGTTTTTCATACGAAAGTTTATCGACACTTTGTTTTCGTTTTGAAACTGTAATTTTGGTGATTTGACATTTATTTTATTTTAAATGATTGAAATGAATAAACAAAATTTCAATACAAAGTTTATTAACTCTTTGTTCTAGTTTAATGACGAAAACAAAGGTATCAAGTTTCAATGAATGAAGTAAGTTTCCATATGAAAGTTTATTAACACTTTGTTTTCGTTTAAAATTATAATTCTGTTAGTTTGACATTTATTTCATTTTAAATGATGAACTGAAATAATTATTGAGTAAACAATTTTATTAATACAAAGTTTATTAACACTTTGTTCTAGTTATTAAAAATTATAATTTTAATAATATGGTATTTATTTTATTCTTGGTAATTTATTCTTATGCTAGATATAGGGTTTTCAAGTTCGATGGAATCTGTTGAGTTCAGTGTTCCATTGGACTTAACTCGCGTGTGGCAGCCCTCTCTTTTGCCATTCAATGGAAAACATCCAGCAACGCACCTCTCCAAAAATTCGCAATTTGATAATCAAATCCATCAGTGCTTTTACTTTCTGTCGAAATACACGTGCTGTTATATCGTGTCGATCTGTTGGATTCTGACCATCAAATAAATTGTTTTTTATGTCAGCCCACTGTGGATTGCATGTGAATGTTATGAATAGGTCGGGACGACCATATTTGCGAACGTATGACATTGCATCTTGCGTATATTCGTGCATGTGGCGCGGACTGCCAACATATGTCGATGGTAATATTGTTAAACGTCCGATATCATTAACATTGCCATCATTCACTATTGCATCTCGCAAGTGTATGTATTCTTCCGATCGCAATTTGGCTTGATTGAATCGAAGGTAATTAAGGCGTTCTGCTTCAATTTTCGCATACATATCAACAGCGTATTGGTGGAAAAGTTTGCCACATCGCATAATAAAGTTGTCTTCTTGTGGGCGAATCATGAATCTATATGAATAATAATTCATCCCACTAACCGTTTTTTCTACGTCACGACCTATGATGAATACATTATCAGAAAATTAAAATCATGTCTTCTTGTTTTGAAATAAATACATATTAAATTGAATTCATATATATTTTACCGGTTTGTGGATCTATCATGCGTATATTGATATGATAGCCGTCGTCACCTTTCCAGTACAATAATGGATATTGTAATGCATCATAGCTGCGGTGAAGCTCTGAAACACGCCGTAATTCTTCATTTCTTCGATGTAGCACAATATCGCGAGATTGAAACTGGTCTCCAACAATTACAATGGCCACTTCATCAATTGTTGGTGCATTAAATCGTCTCGCATGCTCTCCAAAGGGCGTTTTGTCTGCCCTGATAACGATTCTGTGATCATCAGTTGGCATACGATCGAGAGCGGTTTTAAAGAATCGAATTAATTCATTGTGCTGATGTAAGAATGTTTGAAGTTCAGAAACAATTTGTCGCCTTGCACGCTCAGCAATTGTACAACGCCGATCCAATTCACGATTTGCATCTCCGATAAAATAGATTTGCAAAAATTGATGATCAGCATCAGGATATGGCAATAAGGAACCAACTCGATGATAAATCTGACCTCGAATCTGTAATATTTGTGAAATGTAATTAGATGTTGGGTCAGAATTCTTGAACACATCAAAAAAATTGCTGCTCAGATCACATGTTTCATATGATATTCCGCATGAAGTAATCACCTTAAAAGTCGGTATGAAATTGTCTCTTACAATTTTGGTCGCACCAAAAGAAGTCATTTGAAATGCCGCATTGTATTCTTGAATGTGAGCCAAAAAATGCTTAGATGTTTGGCACGTTCCAAAAATGAATGAATGAAGTGGATCGGGGGGAGATTCAAATGCTGGCAGTCTCACTTTGCCATTAGCACAACACATGCCAGGCGTTTCACCTTGAAATTTGGCTGCATCACAATGTGGACATCTCACCGTCATTCCACCAATATTGGCATGTTCACTATAAACATTTTCGCTATTGTAAGCGAAAGCAGCATATTCCATTTCTTGCACAGCACGACGTGAAAGTCGTGTCGTTCGTCTCGATGCTGGATTTAATGGATTTGGATCTGCCGATCTATGACGACGTGCGTTTCGTAATTGTTATACTTGATTTTGTTGTGAGTGTTGCTCTAAACTTTGCGATCTCCTTTGATTAAATCTATAGGTAGAATTACGCGTACGTCGACCTATAGTTGATCGTCTGATTGGCGGCATTTTTTTTCTAAATCAATGAAATTAATTCAATATGAATTAAGTATTGTTTATTTAAGAATAATTCAAAAAATTATTGTTGTTGTGTGAGTGCTGTTATGCGTTGCATTTAATTAAACTTTCTCAAAAAATCATTAAAGTAAAACAAAATTGTTTTGTTTATTTGGAAAGTATGTAAAAAAAACATGGTTTATTATTTAAAAAATATGGTGTTTTTGAATGATTAATTGAGATGATTCAATTTTATTAGCTTAAGATCATAAGAAATATTTATTTGGTTTCGCGTTTTCATTTATTTATTTGTTGTAAAAGAATGAAGAAATAGTGTTTTCCAAAATTCAATTATATTCCATTTTTTTCCATAATTTCATCGTATTGGATCATCCATTATTGAAATGGGATATAAAAAAAGCACCGTACGCAGTAACAACAATGTCCACATTACGAATGAATTCGATATTGAGTACACGCTAAATGGATGATGCAATAAGATGAAATTATGGAAAAAAATCACTTTTCACTATGTTTTCTGGAATCCAAACACATTTTTTGCACTGAACACACTTAAAATCACCTTTTTAATTTTCAATACTTACCAATATTTATGAAACTCAAAAAAAAAAAAAATCACTTGTAATAAAATTCCAATTGGAAAGCAGCGAATGTATGACCGGCTGTATCAGAATCCAAGAGTGAAAGAAAGTGATTTGCAAACATCTGCATTTCAACAGGTTCATCTGTTTGACATTTGTATGCTGTCAATCAAATGAATGTGTGTATGTATGAGTTTGTGTATTAGGTTGGATAAATGGATGATGCAATAAGATGAAATTATGGAAAAAAATCACTTTTCACTATGTTTTCTGGAATCCAAACACATTTTTTGCACTGAACACACTTAAAATCACCTTTTAAATTTTCAATACTTACCAATATTTATGAAACTCAAAAAAAAAAAATCACTTGTAATAAAATTCCAATTGGAAAGCAGCGAATGTATGACCGGCTGTATCAGAATCCAAGAGTGAAAGAAAGTGATTTGCAAACATGTGCATTTCAACAGGTTCATCTGTTTGACATTTGTATGCTGTCAATCAAATGAATGTGTGTATGTATGAGTTTGTGTATTAGGTTGGATAGATTTTTTTCGTTAGGTCGAACCGAAATTTAAACTTTTTTTTTCAAATGTTGAATTTTTTCAGGAAAAAAATCATAACTGGAGATTTTGGATTCAAAATCAAACTAACCATCATCACTCCTCCCTGTACCTTCCCTAAAAATTTTATGGCAATCGGTCGAGCCGTTCTCGAGTTATGGAGTGACAATCAAAATGTACACTTCTTTTTATATATATAGATTTTAGCAACATTTAACTATAATAAAATTTCTTTTAGCAATTTTAATTGTAGCTATATTTAACTTTAGGAAAATTTTAATTTTAGAAAAATTATAATTTTAAAAATTTTGTTTAATATAATTTTATAAAAAAAATTTTAAGTTGGAAGGCAATTTTCAATCCAATGTATTTTTTTTTTAGAAATTTTTTTTTTGTTTTAATTTTAGCTTTAACAAAAAAAAAATTTTTTTTTTTTTAACTTTGGTACCATTTTGTAAATTCTCTTAAATTTTCTATAATTTTAAATTTAGGTAAATTTTAAATTTTCAAGTAATTTTAAATATATAAAAATTTTGGGGATTTTAATTGTAATGGTGCGGCGGTGATGGAATTTCCGCATCCGTTTCCCTGAGCCTTTGCTGGTCGAACGTGCTGGCGTGGGGCCTAGCTCGCCGGATGGGTGGGGTCTATTGAAATATGGTATGGAGAATTTCAAAAATCTTAAAAATGCTTTCTTGTGCTGCCATATATCTTTCAAATTTATTTAGATTGTTTTTGGTTTGATCCGCTTAACACCTGATTTCTGTTTATTGCAAGAGTTAGTCTATAAATCTCATCATTCGTTATTATGGCTGCTTTTAACAAAAGTCTAAAAGTCAAACATTGAAATTTATATTATATTATATGAAATTTATATTATATTATAAATTTCAAACATTGAAATTTATATTATATTATATTTAAATTTATATTATATTATATTTATATTATACTAGCTGACCCGCCAGACGTTGTCCTGCCTAAAATTTTATAGATAGAAAGAAAAAACTGAAATAATTTCTATGAAAATATTAGATTTTTTTTATTAATTTAACAAAAATGAAGTATTTTAATTAATTCGAAGCCTTAATAATAGAATAAATAAATTTTGTTTTTTTTATATTAATGCTAGTTGATGAACAATGTTTTTCGTCAATCCCTGTGGTGTATAAATGATCAAATTTGATGGTTTGCCAACGCGAGAACACGCAACATATAACTGTCCATGTGAAAAGCACGGGTTTTCTAGATCCAACCCACAAATGGACATTGTTTGACCTTGTGACTTGTTAATGGTCATTGCGAATGCCAAGCGAATTGGAAACTGCATGCGTCTGAATGGAATTGGCGAGTCTGAAGGAACCATTGGGATCCGTGGCAAGAGAACAACTTCACCTTGAAACTTGCCGCTCAAAATGGTAGCTTGAATAACATTGCTCATTATTTTTTTTATGACCAATCTTGTACCATTGCATAGCTTAGGTGCATTTAAATTCCTAAGCAAAATGATTGGTGAACCAATTTTTAATATCAAGTTATGAGGTGGCATTCCTGGTAAATCCAGTGAATTTAAAAATTCAACAGGATAGTTGACTGCTTCATCTGGATCGACAACAGTGTCGATCGATTTGAACAACATCTCATCGCCAGGCAATAACTGTTGTATTTTGAAATTAATAACGTCAACATCTATATTTTTAGCGGCCAAAATAACTCGTTCACGTAACCACGCATGATTAATGTAATTTTCGCGTATATTTGGGAATATGCTTACAACCAAAGCATCTTTCGTGGCTACCATTTTACAAAAATTGTCTGGAAATTTTATGCATTGTGTATTTTCATGAAACATAATTTTTCCATTGCCAATGTTGAGCAATTGCTCAGAGAATGACAGTGCCAATGGGTCATTTTGTAGTTGAATACGCATGTTTGTCTTAAGGCGTAATGTATTAACATTCCGCCATAGGTGCGATTGCTTCAAACATGCGTTGATTTCGTCCGCATATGTAGCGCGTGGAATGACCGGCAATGTTTGTCTGAAATCACCAGACAGCAACAGAAGAGCTCCACCGAAAAGTCTGTTATTATTATTAATATCTTTCATAGTTCTATCAAAGGCTTCTAGTGAATGTTTGTGGGCCATAGTACATTCGTCCCAAATAATAATTTTGCATTTTTGCAAAACTTTAGCCATGCCTGAATGCTTCTTTATGTTGCACATTGCATCTTTATTTGTGTGAACATTGAATGGCAACTTGAGTGCTGAGTGTGCAGTCCGTCCACCATCAAGCAAAGTCGCTGCAATACCTGATGAAGCAATAGCCAATGCAATATGATTTTGTGACCGAATGCGTGCAAGTAACAGTGAGATAAGAAATGTTTTGCCAGTGCCGCCTGGTGCATCCAAAAAGAAGAATCCACCTTGTTGTGCTTCAATTGACAAATTAATTCGATCGTATATGATCTTTTGTTCAGCAGTTAGCAATTGCTCATTATTTGCAACGAAAGTAGTCAACGTTGCCGCATCGAACTGTTGTTCGCGCTCAACATCGCTGTTAATGATGTCTGTTGCTGGTCGGTTAGGCGATGGCAAACCGAAATGAATGAGTGGCATATTGGAAATATTAATGCAAATATCCTCAATCATCATTAACGCCTCGTTATACATTTCCGATGAAAAATTGATATTGTGATCTTGATCAGCTGTCCGAATACGATGCAAAATATCTTCGCTCATTGAATCTTTATATTTGTCCCAGAGAACAGAAGCTTGCGACAGAAAGCATGTCGTCAACAATATGGCGAATAATTGTCGAATTTGATGAGGAGAGGAACTCAGCACTGCATCTGCTAGTGCAAGATCCCAATGGTTGTCATCTTCAAGCAAATGCAATTCGTGACACGCATCATGGTATGTGTCGAACAAAATACCGTTGACTGTTCGCAAGTATTGGAATGACGTCGGTCCAGGAACGTTAACCAACAACAAACGCAAGAAGAAGCATTCGCGTTGCTTAGGATGGACTGTGTATAATCGGCCTAATGTATTTGCCATAAATATGCCGTGGTACCCTTGTACTGGAACGCCTTGCTTTCGTGGGTTCCACTTTTTTGATTGTTTGTTCCATGTAAAAAATCGTGGCACATCAGTGTACATTAATGTCTTTGAAAATTGACCGAAAATACCTGGTTGGTTGCATAGTTCGAAGAACTCAGTTAGTGTGGTTTTTGGGGGAGTTAGTGCACGTTGTACAGCAGTCTCTTCCGTAAAATAAACACGCTGTCCATTTTGAAGGTGCACGGCCAAATGAATAACAGCAGGGTCTCTTTCGTGTATAGGAAAACTTAAAATGCGCCAAACTGCTTCATTGCTGCTAATGTATCGGCCCATTTGATAACGTGTTATTTCGTCGTTATCATTTACGTTTTGAACAGCAAATACAGCCATATCGCTTCCCTTATGAACGTATTTGCAAATGTATTTTATGGAACTCACTGAACTACAGAACTCAACGTTTATGTGCGCTTTGTACGTTTTTGACAGTAATGGTGAATACGGAACCACCCAACGATTGTCAATGTCTTGCGTTACACCGTTTGACATGCGCAATTGATATGAGTGGCCACCATTGTCTGTGTTTCTACGACGATACAATGGGTAACCATCGGTATTAGTGACAGTATCATTTATGCACTCTTTTGGAAAAAGTTTCGTACATTTTCCATTGTCCATGCACGGCGCCGTCATGTTTAGAGCACCGCATGGTCCATGGATCATGTTAGTGGTAATAATGTTGAACAACTCTTGATCTATATTCGAATCCGGAATTTCAGCTGAAATAATTTTATCAATTTCTTCTGGACGTACTTTATCAACCAACCAAATCAAAATGTGTGCATGTGGCAAACCTCGTTTTTGCCATTCAACAGAATACAGCCAGCAACGTGTTTTTCCGAATACAGAGTGATGTGTAATCAAGTTCATCATAGATTTTAGTTTTTGTTTGAAGACACGTGCAGTGATATCATGCCGATGCATTGCTGTTTGACCTTGCAATAATGAAATAGTTATTTCATCCCATTTTGGATTGCACGTAAATGTTATGAACAAATCAGGTCTACCGTACGCGCGCACGAAAGTCATTGCGTCTTGAATATATTCTTGCATATGCCGCGGACTACCAATGTATGATGATGGAAGAATATATGCGGTACCAATATCGTTAATATTAGTTGTTCCATCTACGTTACCGACAATAGCATCACGCAAATGAATATACTCCTCAGAACGCAACTTTGCTTGATTAAACTTGATGTACCGTAATCGCTCGCTTTCGATTTTTGCATACATATCAACGATGTATTGATGAAACAGCTGGCGGCATCGGATAATGTTGTTGTCTTCATTGGTACGAATCATCAACCGATATGCGTAGAAGTTCATCGCGCTCACTTTCTTGTTCGTTGCTGCACCTTCAAATTTAAAATAAAAATAAATAAAAAAGAAAATAAATAGTACAGAAAAATCAAAAATGGAATTATATTTAAATTTTACCTGTCACGGGGTTTCGTTGTTTTATATTTAAATGATATCCATCTTCTCCTTCCCAAAATATTAATGGGTATTGCAAAGCGTCGTAAGAACGATGGCTGTCTGCAATTGTCTGCACCGTATTATCTCTGCGTTGGATCCGTATATCTCGACGTTCAAATGCGTCACCAACCATAACAACTGCAACTTCATTAACGGTTGGTGCATTGTATCTGCCCGCATGCTCTCCTGATGGTACTTTGTCTGCTTTGATGAGGATCATGTAGTTATCGTTTTGTAGCCTGTTGGAAACAACGTTGAACAACTGGACCAACTGATTGTGATTTCTCAAAAACGGTTCCAAAATTGACACGATTTCTCGCTCCTCCATTAACTCGATGTGATTGTAGTGGCAGCGTGTGTTTATTTGTTGATCCTCATCACCCATGAAGTAGATTTGCAAGAATTTTGGATCGGCATCAGGCATTGAAATCAAAGAACCGATTTGATGATACACTTGGCCCTGAATCTTAAATGTTGATTCAAAATTTCGACCATCCTCATTCCGCAAGATTTTTGTTGCTCCAAACGATGTCATTTGGAAGCACGAATTGAATTTACGAATTTTACGCAAAAATAATTTTGATTGAGGTGTGGCTCCATCCAATAGAGCTTTCAGTGGTTCAGGCGGCGAATTCAATGGTGGCAATACTACTTTTCCAGACGCGCAACAGAAACCGGCTGACTCTCCTTTGTATTTGAATGCATGGCAGTGTTGGCATTCTTTATTCATAGCACCGATGACAATTTGTGAATGCGATGAATAGTCTACGTCAAACTCGTATTCGAACGCAAGTCGGAGAAGTGATTCACGTGTCAATGCGCGATATACTTGTAGGCGCTGTCGTTCAGTTGTTCTCTGTTCATCGGTGGCTCGTTGACGCGCCTGTCTTTGTCTCAATGCATTAGCTCGAAGGCGTTCGTTGCGTTGCTCTTGACTTTCATGTTCACGTAAGTTCGCCATCTGGTCTCTAGAATTTGCAGTGTCCGTCAAGTGATCTTCTACTGTTCTATTTAACCGAATGTTGTGGACTGTTTGTGCATGCTGTGAACGTCGACCAATATTTCCTCCTCGCCCACGAAGACGTGGCATTTTTCTTTTATAAACACACAACACATAAATTTAATAAACTTTGATTTTAGTTTTAGGGTTATGATTATTTGTTTCACAAACTTACATATTGCTTATTTTCAGTTAGTCGCTTAACACTCCGTAAAGTTTGTAAAATTAAACACAATTTTTATTTGAAATAATTTCTTTTAATTTCAAACTATTTTATTTTTTCTTTAAATCAAAATCAATTAAATTATGACAAATTGGTTAAAACTTCGCAACAAACATTCACCTTTAAAAAAACATTCAATATAAAATTGAAAGGAAGTAAAAATTTCAAACCTTACCCTTTCAAAATAGTTGATAACAGTATAGTTCTCAACATAGATGGGAATTTTGTATTACTATTGAAAAAATGCATTGACGTTTTATGGTAATTTTTTTTTTTTTATTGAAAAAATCATTCATAATGGTAATAAAATGCATCAATTGTTAAAAACCGTCAATAACAATTTATTTCAAAACCATTGCCATTAGTAATGAAATGGTTCAATGAAATTAGTTTCAATACTATTGACATCAATTAAATTGTAATTAATTATGAATTGATTGGTCCCACTAATTAATTAGTCCCATTTGTAGTTCTCAATAGGAAAACAATATCATATTAGTTCTCATGTGTAATGTTGTAATTAGTACAGAGTAGTTGAGAGTAGAGAAATAGGTTAGAGTTTTTTAAAATGTTATTAATTATTGACATGAGAACGATGCAGTATAGTTCTCAACATAGATGGGAATTTTGTATTACTATTGAAAAAATGCATTGATGTTTTATGGTAATTCCTTTTTTTTTATTGAAAAAATCATTCATAATGGTAATAAAATGCATCAATTGTTAAAAACCGTCAATAACAATTGATTTCAAAACCATTGCCATTAGTAATGAAATGGTTCAATGAAATTAGTTTCAATACTATTGACATCAATTAAATTGTAATTAATTATGAATTGATTGGTCCCACTAATTAATTAGTCCCATTTGTGGTTCTCAATAGGAAAACAATATCATATTAGTTCTCATGTGTAATGTTGTAATTAGTACAGAGTAGTTGAGAGTAGAGAAATAGGTTAGAGTTTTTTAAAATGTTATTAATTATTGACATGAGAACGATGCAGTATAGTTCTCAACATAGATGGGAATTTTGTATTACTATTGAAAAAATGCATTGATGTTTTATGGTAATTCCTTTTTTTTTATTGAAAAAATCATTCATAATGGTAATAAAATGCATCAATTGTTAAAAACCGTCAATAACAATTGATTTCAAAACCATTGCCATTAGTAATGAAATGGTTCAATGAAATTAGTTTCAATACTATTGACATCAATTAATATGAATTGATTGGTCCCACTAATTAATTAGTCCCATTTGTAGTTCTCAATAGGAAAACAATATCATATTAGTTCTCATGTGTAATGTTGTAATTAGTAGAGAGTAGTTGAGAGTAGAGAAATAGGTTAGAGTTTTTTAAAATGTTATTAATTATTGACATGAGAACGATGCTTGATATGAAATTGCATTCATGGATATTTGTGAAAGTATTCTCAACTTATTTATTTATCATTGCAATTTAAATTGCTAAAAATCATATTCTGAGACTTTTTCTATAGGAAAAATCTCTCGGAGTCTGAGACTTTTTGAAAAGGAAAAATGTCTCAGAATGTTAGACTTTTTCTATAGGAATGTTAGACTTTTTCTATAGGATACACATTATTATCTAGGTAGCTCGCACAAAGTTTGAATATTCTCACAATAATAGTACCCCAGATATGCAATAATAAATTTGTACTTCGTATGGGAGGTGCCACGCCCATTGCTTCGATCCCCCCTATTTTTTGGAAGATTATGAATATTATTATCAAAGAAGCTCACACAAAGTTTGAAGACTCCCACTTTAATAGTACCCCAGATATGCAATAATGAATGTTTTCTTCGTATGGGAGGTGCCACGCCCATTGCTTGGATCCCGCCCATTTTTTGGGATATTTTGAATATTATTATAAAAAAAGGTCATACAAAGTTTGAAGACTCTCACTATAATATTAGTCCAGATATACAATAATACATTTTTACTTCGTGTGGGAGGTGCCACGCCCATTGCTTGGATGGCACTCATTTTTTTGGGAGATTATGAGTATTATTATAAAAAAGCTCACACAAAGTTTGAAGACTCCCACTGTAACAGTACTCCAGATATACAAAAATACATTTTTACTTCGTATGGGAGGTGCCACGCCCATTGTACCCATATAGGTCAATTGTGAATCTAAACCATTCAGGGATCAAATAAAACAGACACAACAAATTTCATCGAAATCGGCCCAGCCGTTAAGGAGGAGTTCAGTCACTAACACACGTACAGGAGAATTATATATATAAAGATATTTATATATTTATATTTTAATAAAATTTTCGGTATTTACAAATTTGGTACATTTAAATTTAAAAATTCATCGAACTAGTCGTAATTCAATACTATTCATGTTGTTTACAATACTTCTAATTTCTATTTTATATTTATATTTAAGTTTCCATAGATAACACAAGGGAACAAAATTGAACTTTTTTTTGTGTTGATTTGAAATTTATAGCAAATTTTTACTAATTTGAGGTCGCTGATTTCAAATCTGCACTTGGTTTTTTTCTATCAGCTCGACTTTTCGAGATATACCGTTATGTTCAAAATTAAGGCACTTCCGCTACATATATTGGAATAACTTGAAAACGGTTCACCATATTAAATTAAAAAAAAAATCCGAAACTCGCAAACAATATTCTCTTAAAGCCGTGCTTACTTTGTTTTTAAATTTTCCAAGTAGTTTTAGAGATATCGTTCAAGTTTTGAAAAAAAATTAAAATTTTTTTAAAAAAAACATTTTTTTTGTTCTTTAAAAATTCCTAAAAAATAAAAATGGGACAAAAATCACAGTTTTGGTCTACAAACAGTTAGTTAAATATATTTCGAATAAAATGAGCTTTATTTCATTGCAATCGGTGCACAACTTTTGATTTTGTTCACGATTTACTGAATTGATATAAATCGCGATTTCCATACAAAAATAACATTTTCTAATGTGTAAGTGTTTGTATGTAATAAGTTAGTTTTTTATGATTCTAAGAATTAAAAAAATTAAGTAATAAAAAAAGATTATTTCATTTTTATGGTCAGCTATACTTTTTAATTTAACACAAAAAGAGAATTTTAAAGAAAAATAAAAAATTTTAATACACAAATATTACAATGTAATTACAACTCATCGAAAAATTTTCTTTTATAAGATTTTCTTAAATAACCTTGTTTAGAGGGATTTGTTTTAATGCTCCAGCAATAGTCCGCCATCA
Source organism: Cordilura impudica (assembly GCA_963682025.1). Taxonomy (NCBI): domain Eukaryota; kingdom Metazoa; phylum Arthropoda; class Insecta; order Diptera; family Scathophagidae; genus Cordilura; species Cordilura impudica. The sequence goes on along the minus strand of OY821519.1, from coordinate 251,278,057 downwards.
TATGCTTATCCCAGTGACCCTGGTACCGCTCCTCTATAGTGCGGATATCTTGATGGAAACGTTCACCTTGTTCTTCACTGAAGTCTCCAAGATTTTCAGGGAAACAATCCAAATGACTGTGTGGGTAGTGCACCTTAATGCTCATATTACAACCAAGCTGCTTGAAATGTGACAACATGTTATCCACGTGGTCCGAATAGTGCTCACCCTTTTTGTTTCCCAGGAAATTGCGCACTATCCAAACAAATTCATTCCAAGCATTTCTTTCAATATCTGTCATGGAATTACTAAAATTTTCATCATTGATTAATTTTTTGATTTGAGGGCCATCAAAAATGCCAGCTTTCAGTTTCTCCGAACTCAAATTGTTGAACTTTTTACTGATATATCTAAAACAATCACCGTCCTTGTTGAGAGCTTTGACAAATTGTTTCATAAGTCCTAGCTTGATATGGAGAGGTGGCAGTATTATGCGATCCCTGGGCACAAGTGGTTGATTAACTATATTGTGGTTTCCTGGAACCATAGCTTCCCTCGAAGGCCAGTCTTTCTTACTCCAGTGTTCAGATCTGGCTCTGCTATCCCATAAACAAATGAAACACGGATATTTTGTGTAGCCACCTTGTTGGCCTAGAAGAAAATTCACCATTTTTAGATCCACACAAATTAGCCAGCGGTGTTCGTTGTACTTTATTTTATTTATAACTGAGGCAATTGTAGAATATTCTTCTTTAGCTTTAGTTGAATGTGCAATGGGCAACGAACCCAATTTATTACCGTTATGCAGAAGTACACATTTTAGGCTGCGTTTAGAAGAATCTATAAATAGTCGCCAGTCATTTGGATCATACTCCTCTAATCCCATCGCTGTTACTAAACCAGGAACATCTGAACAATAAACAAATTCATCGTCTTCGGAAAAGAATGGAAGTAAGTTTTTTTTCTCTGTTACGGTAGTATGAAATTGTTGTTCCTTGGGTTAACAGATTTTTTTGCTTTAATCGAGAAGCAAGAATTTCAGATGCTTTTTTAGAAAGTCCAAGGTCTCTCACTAAATCACTAAGCTCCTCCTGATTAAATTGCTCGCGTTCAGAAGAAATATCTAAATGCAAGTCATCTGATCCAAATTCAGAAATTGGTGAAGGAACATTTTGTCGTAAGTCGTGGAAATTGTGTGTAGATGTAGATGGTTGTGGTTCTGAATCCTCACTAGAGTACAGGACTGGTTGGGTAATAGACAACACGTTAGGATAAATCCATTTAGACCGGTTTGTTTTATTAATGCCTGTTATGTTGACAGCGCAAAAATAACAATCATCATAATGATTCGAAGGTTCCCGCCAGATCATTGGTGTTTTATACTTGAAGTGGGTCCGTTGCTTGTTTGCCCATAACCTTAAATACTCTACACAGTTTTTACATACAGTATTAGGAATCCAGTACTTGTCACGGGTTTCCATGGTAAATCCGAAGTAGTCAAAATAAATTTTTTTAATAAAATCTGACACACTTTTTCTATTTTTTATAAACGTGTATTCGCCACATATGTTACAAAAATAGTTGGGATTGATTTTACAGGTGTTTCTTGACGTAGCCATTGCACAATTTTGAAGTATATATCAAAGTAATTATAATTAATGAACACATCTTAAAATGTAGTACAGACAGGGCTTAATATTAATTGTTCGTGAAAGCTAAAATATTGAAATATATTATTGAGGATTTCAGCAAAAATGATTTTTTTACTTTCCTATTTCTTTGAAATTTATTTTGATTGCCTTTGGTTTGATTCGCTAGTTTCCATAGATAACTAACGATCACATCTTGAAATGCACTACAGATACGGCTTAATTTTAATTGTTCGTGAAAGTTAAAATATTGAAATACAGTCAGTCAGTTAAGTTTATATGCGAGCGAGTAGCTTATACTTATATCATCAAGAAATATATATTCACTTGTAACGGTGCGGCGTTGGTGGAAGATCCGTTTCCGTTTCCCTGAGCCTTTGCTGGTCGCACGTGCTGGCGTAGGGGTCTAGCTCGCCGGATGGGTGGGGTCTTGCTCAGGCCCAGGGAAACCGCACTACAGATTTTCACGTGCGATTTAAAAAAACAACTGTCAAAAAACGGACGCTAAATGGGACGGATGGCCATACTTACCTTGGGATTGGGGACGAGGTGTTCTGCCCCTTTTGCCCTCCCTACCATGTTACCTCGACTCCATCTTACTTGGAGGTAACCCACAAAAATAATAAGATTATTGTTCAAAATTATCACCAATCTATTAACACTTGTTTTCACCAACTTAAATTGTTATTTTTTTTTCGCAAACTCTAAAAATTTTAATTTCGAAAGAGGTTTATCCTCAACCTTGCTTCTTTCACTTTCTAAACTTCAATGAAATTTTAAATTTTGGCGTCATCTTCATAACACCAATTATACAAGACCTTTTCTTTTTTTCTGACCAGCACAACCAAAAAAATAAACCTGTTTTTTGTATTACCTACGCTCACCCACTCATTGAATAACCTATGTATGTCATTATGTAACTTTTTATCTCTTTATCCCTAATACACATAGATATACAGACACTCGTTCATAATCTCACTCTTTTCGTAAAAAAAAAATACCAACTCATATTAAAAGGAGAGAGAGTAAGTGGGATTACCGAGTGAACGAAGGGGTAAGCTAATAACAATAGCTGAAAACCAAGTGGGAGAGCGAGAAGGATTGCAAGTTGTAGTTGACCCATACATACATGAATAATCATGAATTCATATAAAACAACGCAGAGACTAAAAAAAAATCGCGCCATAAATCAGTTTGCAAAAATAGAAAAACAAATTTTTTCCATCAACGTATTACCATATAAGGTGTTGTTTACATGTACGTACAGGAACTTGAAAATAATTTCAAGATCAAGGTTATTATTTTTGTTTTCTTCTTTCTTATTTCTGCTTGTACCAGAAATTGTTTTGCTACAGTGCAGAGCAAATCTGATCACCGTCACACACTGTACAAGGTACTTACCATCCCCAGATCGGATGGTATGCATTGACGTAACAGCACAGCACTAGTTGGTGCGCTGTCCTTTCGGCATCTCGGATCATATTTGTCGGTATGAGTGCTGTCTCTGAAGGGAAGTACCAGTCACCGTCTATTTGATAAAGAGGTCGGAAAAAAGGATTAAACTCCATTGACGTTCCTACTATTGTAATGGTACGGTGGTGGTGAAATTTTCCGCTTCCGTTTCCCTGAGCCTTTGCGGTCGCACGTGCTGAAAAAAAAAAATTTTTTTTTTTAGTTTAAATTTATATATAGACAAATTTTCCTTATATTTCTAGAAAGTTTTTTTTAATAATAAAGTAAACATTACCGCCATATGGTTGTATGTAATTATAGTTGATTGCACCAGTACGTTCGACAAAAAGCAAATCAAATGGATTCCGGAACTGTGGCGGCAATTGCAACTGTGGATGCGGATGAGCGTGTGGATGTGGGTGTGGAGGATGTGCCATTTTCAAAAAACACGTCTATTTTTTTTTTTGCTTATCTTTCTTGCGTTTTCGATTTTCAACAAATTAATCGATTACATTCAACACTCAACGAAACTTAATTTAAGAATTAAAGAATTAATTTTCCAAATATATTTGTTAGTTTTTAAAATTACATTTTGCTCAGAACGTTTTCTTTAGCACAAACAGAAACATTATTAATTAACAAAAAATTTTATTTATTCACATGTCAATTAAATTTAAAGTTTTTTTTCTTAAAGTTTCTAAGATTAAATTAATTTTTTTAATTTTAAGAGGTTTTTCCTCAACCTTCTATTTCAACGACTACATTTCAACTCTAAAAAACTACATTTTAAATTTAATTTTAATTTAAGGTTTTTTCTCAACCTTTACTTTCCAAAATCAAAATTCAACTCTTAAAAACTATATTTTAAATTTAATTTTAATTTAAGGTTTTTCCCCAACCTTATTCTTTTACTTTCCAAACTCAACTCTCAAAGCTACATATTTAATTTAATTTTTAAGGTTTTTTCCTCAACCTCTTTCTTTGACTATTACATTTCAACTCCCTCATTAAAAATTATTTTCTTGCTATCAAACCTATCTTCATTCATTCATTCATTTGTGGTGTTATGAATAGGTGGTGTTATAAATATGTGCTGGTTAAAGGCTAACTATTTGGGGTGTGGTCCTTGCAACCGGCAGAGTTTGCCACTGGTTGTGCTTGTGGTGTCCTGTGTTATGTATTTAGGAGTGTGGGGTTTTACAACCGGCAGAGTTTGCCACTGGTTGTGCTATTGCATTTGCCGATCTTACTATTGTAAGGGCAAATGGAAACTTTTGTAATAAAACTAAGGCAGTTGTTGCCGATTTAGTGTTTAAAATTCAAGTCTGTTTTATTTTGGGTTTTACACCCTTTTTATACAATTTGTCATGATCTAACTTATTCTAGCATATAGTTAGTGTTACATTTGTTTCACTCAGTACTATGAAGGATCGTATTGCTTTATTCTACATTCCAATTACAATGTTATTTGCTTGGTATGCACTCAAATAATATGAGTCACTCACATATTATTTGTTACATATCTACATATGTACATGCCATGCATAGAACAGTTTGACTCATTATCGATATTGTCTGTTGCATATACACATTGTGTAAATGATATTTTAAATTGTCATCGATACTATTGATTGTCTGTTCTATGTATCATGTATGCATTGTAGACATGTGTGGTACACTACACCCTTACCCTTAAGAGAAAAATTAGGGAGGTAATATTTAACTGCATAATTTTTCTTATCAACTTCATAATACCGTTACAAAATTTCTTAAATTTATTGGTTAAAATATTTATATACAATTTGTTATTAAAATATTGTATTAATTAACAATTATTCTTATGATATTTCTTAATATTCTATATATTTCTTTAAATTGTTATTGTGCAATTCTTTTTCTTTGCCATTATAATCTATAGTGGTGTTTACACCATTTCTCTTAACAATTTTATATGGTCCCTTATATGGACTTTGGTTTTTCTTTCTATTCTCTACTCTTATTAGAACTAAATCTCCTATATCTAGTTTAGGTTGGTTGCTATATTTATCCTTTTCAATTCTATTATTTTTTATACTAATTGTCATTTCTTTTGCTCTATTCAACGAGAATTGTAATCTAACTCGTAGTTCTCTAACGTAGTCGTCATAGTTGTAGAATTTATTTTCATTTTCATTTTCTAGAATGTCAGATGGCAAGCATGGTAACTTTCCGTATACTAATTCAAATGGTGTGTAGCCTGTGTCAATGTGTGGTGCTGTATTATAGGCAAAAGTGAAATATGGAATCCACTTGTCCCATTCATAATCAGTTGCTGTTGTCAATAAAAACTCATTCAGAACTCTATGATTCCTCTCAACTGAACCTAGTGTTTGATGGTGATAGGGTGTTGAAAATGCTTGTTTTATCTGTAATAATGAGCATATGTTACGCATTATCTCATTTGTAAATTCTGTTCCCTTGTCTGACTTAAGTACCTTAAATTGACCATACTTCAAAATAAATTGTTCGACCAATGTTTTGGCTGTTGTAATTGCATCTTTTGTTGACATTGGGTGTGCAACAATGAATTTTGTCAGCTCACATTGCATTGTTAAAATGTATCGGTAATCATTTGAAATTCGAAGCGGTCCTACAGTGTCAATTGAAATCACTTCAAAACTGTTGCCTGGTGTGTCTGTTAGTGTGAATGGTTCCCTTATGTGTTTTGTTTGTTTGTTTTTGTTACACTTATCGCAATATGATACAAAACTCTTCACCATCTTATTCATGTTTTTCCAAATATACCGCTGTTTTAGTTTAATTACTGTTTTTCTTATACCCAAGTGGCCTGCATGGGTGGCATTATGAAATTCATCTATTAGTTTGTATTTTAATATTTCGTTTGTTATTCTCTTTGGGGCATTATATATTAATATTTTTAGTTGAGGACTTTTATCATTTATTTTTATCTTTGCATATGCTTCTTTTATTTCTTCTTTTGTATATACTTTAAATATTTTATCATTATTTGGTAGCGCTACTTCCTTTATATTTTCCTTTCTCATTTTAGATATCAGGTTCTTCAGTAACGAATCTAGTTTCGCTGAATTATTGCTGAATCTTGCTAGCTTTTCATTATATTTTCCATTATTAATATTTTGGGTACGTAATTTCTTCATGGTCGAAACTGGTTTCGATGAATTATCATTACGTCCTATGTGCACTATATTATTTTCAATTTTTATATCGATATCTTCTATATTCTCTATTTCATTAAATTGCAATTTCTTTATATTTTTGACGTCATTAATGGAGGTGCATTCCCATATTTGAAGTTGATCAGGCTTCTGAGAGTTACATGTTTCCAATTTATTTCTGTCTACACGTGTATTATTTTCATTATTATTGTTTTCTTCATTATTTATCATTTTATACATATCTTTAGTTGTTGCCTCATTAATTTTATTTTTCATGGCCCGTGTTGTTACTAATATTTTTCTCTCTTTCTCTTCATGGTTTCGTGGTATCATCTGTTTTAATATATCTGAGTTAATTTCTATCCTGGAAAGTGCGTCAGCGTTAGTATTCATCTTTCCTTTTTTATAAACAATTGAAAAATCATAGTCACTTAAATCCAATCTAATTCTAGTCATCTTTGATGAAGGGTTTTTATGTGAAAATAGTGAGATTAAAGGTCTATGGTCTGTTACTACTATGAACTTTCTACCGTACAGGTAAGGTTTGAAAAAATTTATACTCCAATGAATTGCTAATAGTTCCTTTTCAATTATCGGTTTATTGATATCATGTTTTTGTAATGATTTACTAGCATATGAAATGGGTAAATCTTGGCCTATTTCGCCTTGGGATAAAACGGCTCCTAATGCATAGTTTGAAGCGTCGGTAGTTAAAATAAAAGGTTGTTCAAAATTTGGGTATTGTAGTACAGGGGGTTTCATTAACTTTTCTTTTAGTTTATCAAAAGCGTTTTGGCATTCTTCTGTCCATAAAAATTTTGCTTTCTTCTTTAATAGTGCATTTAGACTTTTGGCAATGTCAGCGAAATTTGGTATGAATTTTCTGTAGTAGTTGCAGAATGCAATGAATCGTCTTACTTCGTCCGTGTTTGTGGGTGTTGGATAATTTTTTATTACTTCGTACTTGGCTGGGTCTGTTTTCACACCGTCCTTTGTTATTAAATGTCCCAGATAGACTACTTCTGGTCTCAAAAAACAACATTTTTTTGGGTTAAGTTTTAGATTATACTGTTGTAACCTGTTCAATACTTTTATTAAATTTCGATTGTGATGTTGCAAACTACATCCGTACACGATAATGTCATCTACGTAAAGAAATGCTTCGGATTCTAGTCCCGAAAGTGCTATTGTAAGCATTCTCTGAAAACTATTTGAAGAAATTTTCAGTCCGAATGGCAGTCTTTTAAATTGATAGTGACCTTGCTGTGTAGAAAAAGCTGTTAATGCTCTAGAATCTTTGTCCAATTTGATTTGATGAAATGAACTAGTCATATCGAGTGTAGAAAACCATCTGGCTCTGCCTAATTTATCTAAAATGTCTTCTAATCTAGTTAATGGAAATTTGTCATTAACAATTTTGTCATTTAGTTTCCTAAAATCTACTACTAGTCTCCATTTCTTTTTGTTCTCCGTGTTCTTTTTTGGTACCAAAAGGAGTGGAGCATTGTATGGGCTGACTGATGATTCTATTATGTCATCATTAAGCATTTTCTGCACCTGTTCATTTATTATATTTGTGTGTGAATGTGGTAACCTGTAGTTCTTTATATATACGGGTGTGTTGTCTGAGGTTGTGATTTTCTGATTGTAAAAATTGTTGACTGTTAATTTTTCGTTTTCCAAGTGAAATACATTCTGATATTTTTTAAATATTTTTACTAATTCTGTTTTTTCATTATTGTCATTAGTATTTAATTGTAAGTCATCCAATATCTTTTCAAAACGTTCGTCGCTGTGTATGCTATTGTAATTTAATATGTTATAGTTTTTAAGTGGGTCAGTTTGAAGTTGAATACCCTTTAAAATTACCGCGTCGTTCGTTGTGTTTAATATTTTTATATGTGTCATGCCGCTTTTGGGTGCTATTGAATTACTTAGAAAAATTCCTTCCTTCAATTCATTATTAAATATGACGCAATCTTCTGTGAGGTTCAATTTTATTGCTTGGATAATTTCTGTTCTTGGTGGTATTGTTACATGCATTGTATCAAGTGCCTTCGCTTGCATGGGAAGTGTAATTGTTTCATCATTATTAAACAAAGAAATTGTATATGTTTCATAGTCGATTTTACCAAGGTATTTTCTCAAAAAATCTCTACCTAATATTCCGTCTGTTTCTATTGGAAAGTCTGATTTTACTAGTTGGAAAGAGTGTCTGTATATTTCGGTCGTTAGTGACAATTCTAATTTTATTTTACCTAGAGAATAAATTTCTTCTGTAGTTATTCCTGTTAATTTACATTTTTCATCTGGTTCATATTGTTCGCCTTCAAAGTCTGTTTGCATTCGACAGAGTGATATGTCTGCGCCTGTATCTATGAGAAATGTTAGTTGTTTATTCTTGTATTTGGCGTATATAAAATTTGTGTTGTTGTCGGATACTTTAAATACTCTTAATTTTGGCCGTTCAGAATATCCATCTATTCTGGGCCTGACTCGTTTCCCGAAGTTTGTATAGTATGTATGTGTCCATTGTTTCTATTGTTATTGTTATTCTGGTTTCCCCCATTGTTTCTGTTGTTATTCCTAAAATTATTATTTCTACTGAAGTTAGTATTATTTCTGTTATCGTTATTGTTTCTAATAAAGTTCCTATCTGTGTTGTGCCTATTTCCAGTATTGGTGTAACTGTCATTTCTACTGAAACTTCTAGACGAGTTGTTATTTCTAGTCTGGTTCCGCTGTGAGTAATGTGGTCGTTCATTTCTAAAATGTAAAACTGAGTTATGATTTACTTTTCGCTCATTTTCCAATTCCAATGCGAGCTCGGATGCTTCTTGCAGATTATTAGGTCGAGCTGCGTATATGGTCGATTTAAAGTTCTCATTCAAACCTTTTTTAAAAATGTCTAAAGCTAATTTATTATTCAGTCTAATTATTACGTTTTTCTCTGCTTCTGTTACGTCATTTCCCAGTTCCTCGATACCTAACTTGTTTAGGTTATCTATTGTCGTCATTATCTTTTCCTTGAATGAATTTATAGACATTTTCCTTTGGAATAGTGTATTCAATTTAGCCTGTAGTTCTGGTATTGTCTTATTGCTTTTGTATCTTTGTTCTAATAATTTCCTTAGTTCTTCAAAATTTTCTGGCTTTGTATAGCTCCCTGTTGCTGTTCTGACATTTGAGGTAAGCTTAGCATGATATATGTACTGTAGAAAATCTATTTTTGCTGTCTCTGATAAAGTTTTGTTGATGAGTTCTGCTGTTATTAGAAAACCTTCTAATTCTACATAATTACCGGTGAACAATGATAGTGTTTTTGAAACTGTTTCTAAACTAAATGCTGCCATTTTAGTGTCTTCTGTTTCCGTTTCTGTAGATTTTCCTAGTAAATATTCCTTAATGTCCTCATATATATTATTAAACTCTTCCTCAGAAGTTATTGTATTTCCTTGTTCAATTTTTGTTATTTGAAATTCTTTTCTTAGTTCCTCAATATATGCTAATTTGTTTTGGATAGTTTTCTTTGTATATGTCCTTCCTGGACTTTTCTTTAAAATTTTTAATAACTCTTTTAATTTTCCAATTTGTTCTTCCATTTAGATAATTTTACAAAAATTTTCTTTTCTCTTTTTTATTTTAAAAATAGTATAATAGACAATTTCATAAACAATATTTCTAACAATTATGTTTTCAATTATTTATTTAAAATAGTACATTTAAAAAAAAAATTTTTCTTCAATTATTAAAATTAATTTTATGTAATTTAAGAATATTATAATTGCTAATTGTAATAATATAAATATAAATAATATCTCTAATATGTCATTGAAAGGCATATTTTATTTTCTTCTTATAAAGTGTTTGCTGATTGAAAATATTTTATCTATTACATCGGATTTTTCAATAGTGTCATGTAATTTCGATGCTACTCCTCTGATTTCACCCTGAATAGCCCTGAACAACAATATTGTAATTGTTATAAATATAATCAATGGAAATACAATGCTTCGTATAATTGTACACATTTTATAATAAGTTTCTATTTATTTAAATGTTCTCTGATTTAAAAAAATTTTTCTTTTTGTATCTGTTAATTATTTATTTTTCTTGTTCTTTTTTTTGTTCCTTTTTATGCTGGTTTTCAGTTCCTCAATCTTTGACCAAATTTCTTGCGATTTTTCCCACGGGATTGGATTTTCTTCTTCCCTTACAATGCGTAGCAGGTCTGCTAATTTTCTCCGTTCGTGCACCAGCCGTCCTCCTCTTTTCTTCTTAGCAATCTTTGTGTCGACTATCGGTATTGCTGTTAATTTTTTCTCTGTCTTCCTCGCTAGGCTTTGCTTGTATTCCTCGATTGTAAGCCGTTTTGGTCCTTGTACCATCGGTTTGTATGCTGGTGGTGGTGTTGCTGGAACACTTAAGGATGAAGGAACGTATTCGTCGGACATGTGTTTATATATGATGTTTAGATGAAAGTGTTTAAATTAGTTCCGAGGTCGTCGTCCAAAGGATCGCCATGTGGTGTTATGAATAGGTGGTGTTATAAATATGTGCTGGTTAAAGGCTAACTATTTGGGGTGTGGTCCTTGCAACCGGCAGAGTTTGCCACTGGTTGTGCTTGTGGTGTCCTGTGTTATGTATTTAGGAGTGTGGGGTTTTACAACCGGCAGAGTTTGCCACTGGTTGTGCTATTGCATTTGCCGATCTTACTATTGTAAGGGCAAATGGAAACTTTTGTAATAAAACTAAGGCAGTTGTTGCCGATTTAGTGTTTAAAATTCAAGTCTGTTTTATTTTGGGTTTTACACCCTTTTTATACAATTTGTCATGATCTAACTTATTCTAGCATATAGTTAGTGTTACATTTGTTTCACTCAGTACTATGAAGGATCGTATTGCTTTATTCTACATTCCAATTACAATGTTATTTGCTTGGTATGCACTCAAATAATATGAGTCACTCACATATTATTTGTTACATATCTACATATGTACATGCCATGCATAGAACAGTTTGACTCATTATCGATATTGTCTGTTGCATATACACATTGTGTAAATGATATTTTAAATTGTCATCGATACTATTGATTGTCTGTTCTATGTATCATGTATGCATTGTAGACATGTGTGGTACACTACACATTACAAGATAAAAACCTGCTTATTAAAAAAATCGCCACCAATTCATTGAGAACATTCACATTCATTCATACCTGTAACCAATACTCAAACATTCATTAAATTCCTATGTAAAAAAATACTATATCTAACTATGAGTAGAAAAAAGTAAGCCCATGTTAATGGCTGACAACATGGCTGGGAATGAGAACGAGTAAAAGCTTTGCACATGAATAAACTGTTTAAAAATAGAATTTCTTCTCTTGCAACAAAAAAAAATTGGCAAACGACATTACCATATAAGGTGTTGTTTATTAAATGGTACAGCACAAAAAACAAAACAAACATACATACAAATCTCATACTGACGAAACGGGAATCTTGCAAAAAGTTTACATTGCAAAATAAATAACGTTTCGCTTAATGTGACTTGTACATTTTTTGTTAAGTACAGTCGTCACCAAAAATAAAAGGCCGCCACCCTACCATTGGTATTCATCAATAATTCAAATTTTCTTACTTTTTCAATTCTTGCATCCGTAAAAATGCTACAAATTTGAAAAAAGTAGCCTTCTTTGGAATGCTTTTTCCTACGACGCTATTGTAAGCTTCTATTGCAGACGTAGTGCGGATTTCAGTATCGAAAACTGAAAAGTTATGTGGACCGATCTGTAATAATGAAATCATAACACCTTTTTGTAAATATTATGTAAAAGGGAATATTGTACCTTTTGCATCCATTGATTCTCAAAATATTTTATAAATGATTTGAATCTATCTAAAGCGTTCAATTTTCCTAAATCTTCGGTTAGTAGTTGGAAGCTATCCGAAATGTGCATTCCAGGTAATAATGGAAGAGATAGAAATTTGTGATAAATTCTAGACGCTTCTTTATTTTGCCGAATATATTGAGCGAGCCTTTTGTCCTTCATGGTTATGAATCGACGCAATGCCTGGCAATAAAGGAACCAGCAACCAAATATTTTTGAATCAGGGAAACTTTTTTCAATTGCGCTTCTCAATCCTGTTTCATAATCTGTTATAAAAGTTGCTTGTGACAGATCAATAATGCTCCTTTGTATATAACTTAATAAATGCTGATATGCTTTTAAAGACTTTTTGGTCATCAGTACGAAAAGAAAGGGGAATACCTAAAATATAAAAAATAATAAATATATACATATGTATACATAATGTGCTGTTTACGTGCTGGTTCTGTATTTAGTTCTTGCCGTACATTAAAACACGTTTCATTTTTATATTTTTATTTTTACTAGTATTTTATTTATCTTTTCTTGTCAGTTCTTTCATAAGAACTTTATAGTTTTACGTTCTATTTACAATTGCCCTGGTTGCTAAAACTAGAGTAGCTTATATACTAATTTCACTATACGTACTACGATACAAAAGAGACGCTCATTAATGAATAATACTAACAGATACATGTGTTTGTCAACATACGTTAGTTGATCTTGAATTTGTTTTGACATTGCCGCTTATAATAATATGACACCCTTTATAGTACATTACTCATATGGTGTTCAATGTTACTAGTTAAGGTTTATGGCAGTTTTACTTTGTAAATTTGGGTGGTCAAATTTTATGAGTGGTTTGTTTTTCATATTCATAAGTGTTTTGTTTTTCATGTTTATAAGTGTTTTGTTTTTCACATTAAATCTTGTCATTCTCTTTTGTATCCTATGTATCGTAAGTATGCATCTTACAATAATATAAATCTATATATAGTTATGAATGAAATTAATTACCGAACCAAAGTATTCACAATGTAAGATTAATAGTTGTTTAAAGCTTCCTAGAGGAAGTACAGAAAAAGTACCATCAATTAAAATGTTTCTTTTCGAATTAACAGGAATGCATTCTTTCATCAGTTCAACAGTTCTTTCGGAACAAAAAACGCAATATGCAAAGTCTTTTTCTTGGTAGCATATGTTGAAAAACTGCCATTGTTTATTTCCATTTAATTTGGAATAACCGAATTTATCATAAACTGCTGCATCTTGGAAAACTTCCTGCACTTCTGCCGGTGTTTTGGAAGAATTTTGAAAATTTTTATTCGCAATATACTGCAAACTCCGCTGTATTTTATCAAAGACAATATTTTTGCTTTCGTTTTCATTTCTGCAAAGACTTTATTAAGTACTTACTTAATAAATAATAATTATCATGTGGGTGGTACTTACTCCATGCTAGTATTCACAAAAATATTGCGAATACTTCCAGCGCAATTGTTTTCAGTTGGCTTTTCATTAAGACGTGCGCATTTTGTTTTTACATTATTTAAAAATTTTAGTTCTTTGTACAGAGCCTCTTGATTATCGTGATTGTGCGCTTTATAATTTTTTGCTTTAATGCACTCGCTGCCAAATAACATTATTCGTGATGGACAAGCCTTTACATAACAAACATAAAAATGTTTTTCTAATTTAGTGCACTTTTTAATATATAATTGTTTCTCAAAAAAAATATAAAGAAGCTTGCTGTTATTCCTCTTCCCTGCAATTATTTCGTATGTCACACTCATGTTCACTATTGAAATTCACAAACTTAACTAATCAATATAATGATAAGGTCTTGTAAACTAGCACACTTAACAACAAATTTGAAACAATACCATTCATTTCGTAAAGAGCAAGAAATAACAGAACTTTTCGAAAGCATATTCTACAATAGAATAAATTTTTTTTCAAAAATCAACAAACAGAACATTATGAAATTCAATGAGAAACAACGTGAAGAGCAACAAATAACGGCAAAAAATTTTTAAGCATTCACTTAAAATGCAAAATTATGAAAATGAAATAAGTCCCACTTAAAACGAAATAAATCCCACCAAAATATAAATTTAGGGGTATGAAATAACTCCCACTCTACAAAACGAATTTATTCCCACTCAAAACGAAATAAGTCCCACTTAAAATAAAAACACGTAACGAAATAAGTCCCATCAATTGACGAAATAAGTCCCACTTTTAAAAACGAAATAACTCCCACTTTCAAAACAGCAATTTTTGGTGGAACTTATTTCGTTTTTAAAAGTGGGACTTATTTCGTGGGAGTTATTTCATAGACCCATTTTAACATCGTCAAAGTCTGGTTGATGTCCAGTGATTGCACAGTGGGCTGCGAGTGCTGTTTTTTGCTCCAGTGGTTTGTCAGTTGCTTTTATATCAGACTTATGTGATGAAAGTCTGGTTTTTAATTTTGTTTTAGTTGTGCCAACATATATATACCTTTTGGCATATGTTGTTATCGTCACCTTTACAGTCGATCTTGTACACAACATTTGGTTTTTCCTCAGTTTTAAGTTTTGATTTTGTCTTGCTGAATAATTTATTAACAGTGTTGTTGCATTTAAAGGCTAACTGGAATTTGTCTTTATTATAAATATTTGAGTTTTTCATCCTTTCAGAAAAATTCGGTCTCAGGTGTCTCAGGAATCCACTCCTCTGTATTCCAGAAACCCATTTGGTTGTTGGGTATTTCATCCATCAATTCTCCGCTAAGGAACAGCACATCATATGAATATTCAAATGAAGAAACATTAGGAGTAGAGATTCGCTCTATCTCATTTTCAATGAGACAGTTTGTTGTGTGTATTACGTAGTTGGATACACCCGGTATGTATTTCCTGCAGTAAACACATTCTACGCTGGGAGTGTTTTCCATACACTCCAAACTATTTTCCATGTGTTTGAGCAATTCTGATTCATCCTCATAGAAAATGGTGCAGAGCGAGCACTTAAAAAATCCATGTTTTCCATTTTTAATTAATTTTTTTTATTTTTTTATTTAGATCAAAATTTGTAATTAATGGTTTCCCGTGTAGTTGACTACTGAACGAAATTAAACTATTTTTCCCTAATATTATTTTGGTTAATCTATCCGTAGTTATGATAAACAATAATTTAATCTGTCTTCACTGCACATAACGTAGCAAAAAGATACAAAATTTCCAAAAGTGTTTAAAAAGTGTTATTTATTTTAATGTTGATCAAACCTATTTATGATTTATTAACCAGGCTTATCATTTTCCAAAACTACACTTCTTTATAAGGGTGTGTTTAGGTTTCATCCTCCTTTTCGTTATACATATAAAAATTTTCAAACATGTACACTGATAAGTGGCCACATTTATGTTTCTAAAGTAATCGTAAAACTTATCCTTCTCACCGATTAACAGCATGCACAACAATTAAATTTTTCTTCTGCTGTTAATGGAACATCTATATGTGGTGCGCCTGCTTTCGTGCAGGCATTCATTCTATTGTAAAGATGGTCCAAAAACTCTCAAACACATGTTTTTCATGAAAAAGAGTATACAACTTAATACGGAATAAATATTTAAGAATGAATAATATCTATCTAATTTATCATTATACGTATGTTTTATATAGTATGCTACTGTACATGCTTTCTTGTTTTAAAGTACAGTAGTTCCTTTCCCAATTGTTTTGTCGTATACAGGTAAAAGTACAGATTCCATATCAACATACACCACAACTGGCGGAGAAATCTTTCTTTCGAAGTGTGTGAATGAAAGCATTGAACCTTGCTTTGGGTATGTTGTTGTTACTTTTGAACATTCCGATTTGTGCATATCTTTTATTAAAGAGTAATTATAGTTACTATTATTAACTAAAGTCAGCAAATTAATATGGTACTCTTTGGCAGTTTTAGATTGTCTTGCAGGGCCCACAATTTTACACCTTTTATTTGTTTTCTTTAATTCATAAATGTTAATGCTGAAGTTTGGGTTATTTTGTTGAAATATTTTAAGTGCCGGCAATAAAACTGGAAATAACATATTCGAAAAGTTTAAAGTTATTCCCCGAAATTGAATTTTATTGGAACTTATGTCATTAATTTTATAATATTTGGTATAACATAATTTTTTTATCGGAAGCATTCCAGTTGTCCTTTTTTAATGCTATTGCGGCTAAAACGCACCATTTAAAGCAAAAAGGATCGCTATTTCTTACGTTTATAACAACTTTTTTTGCTGTTATTACTTTTGGCACCGGTATGTAATTCCGAATCGGTATACTCTCCAATTTGCACACAGTCATCTCGATATCTCTCTTCTGGAACTCACTCGCTTGTCTTTCCAACTCATTATTAAAATCTCCAATTACTTCATCAATTTCATCAATATTCCTAATACTGTTGAATGAAGTTGCAAAATGTTTTAATGATGATATTGGTTCTCCTTCCGTTGAATTTTGCACGTACAGTCCAAATAGGACCATAATCATTTTTATGAAGTCAAACCCCATTAATCTTTCAATTACACTATGCTAGTTGAAAAACCCGACAAACGGGGCACCCGGTGAGTTAAACTAACTCGACTGTGCTGAATCGAATGGCGTTCGCCGTTTTTTTAGGTTAGGTCTTAAAAAAAAGTTAGGGGGGGTTAAAGTTTCCCCCTTTTGCCTTTTCTTCCAGAATACCGGTATGTAAAAGAAATTTGAGTTTTTCATCCTTTCAGAAAAATTCGGTCTCAGGTGTCTCAGGAATCCACTCGTCTGTATTCCAGTAACCCATTTGGTTGTTGGGTATTTCATCCATCAATTCTCCGCTAAGGAACAGCACATCATATGAATATTCAAATGAAGAAACATTAGGAGTAGAGATTCGCTCTATCTCATTTTCAATGAGACAGTTTGTTGTGTGTATTACGTAGTTGGATACACCCGGTATGTATTTACTGCAGTAAACACATTCTACGCTGGGAGTGTTTTCCATACACTCCAAACTATTTTCCATGTGTTTGAGCAATTCTGATTCATCCTCATAGAAAATGGTGCAGAGCGAGCACTTAAAAAATCCATGTTTTCCATTTTTAATTAATTTTTTTTATTTTTTTATTTAGATCAAAATTTGTAATTAATAGTTTCCCGTGTAGTTGACTACTGAACGAAATGACTCTATTTTTCCCTAATATTATTTTGGTTAATCTATCCGTAGTTATGATAAACAATAATTTAATCTGTCTTCACTGCACATAACATAGTAAAAAGATACAAAATTTCCAAAAGTGTTTGTTTAGGTGAAGAATAGTAATATTATATTTGTACTATAATTATGACCTTATGTGTACTGAACTAATGTGTAAATGAATCTCTATATAAAAGCTTTCTCTCATTGGAAAGAGTTCTAAGCTATTCTTATAATTATTTTGCTTCTTTGTATATAATATTTGTTAACTAGGTCAGTGTCAAATCACCCACGACAGTAAAAAGGTAATAACCCCGCATCATAATTTACATGAGATACCTCCATAACTCAATATATAATTATTTGAATTATAACTAAATCAATTGTGTTTTTCTTTTTCTTCCCCGCGAATTTATTTTTCTTGGTATAAAATATTACTTTTAAATTCCCCCGTGAACATTTTTGCCCATAGGGGGGAATTAACGTATTAACCAACGACCATTTATGAATGTGGGAACGGTGCGCCATTGAGTCACTAAGGACTGGGAAGTAACTACCGTTTAGCAGTTACCATTGATGTAATAACATCACTTCTGAAATTTTCAGAATCTTGGGAAGTCGTTATAAACACTTTCTGTTTATAATGGCTTGGGAGATCACGTCTAATATTTCTATTAGCTGCGTAATCTGCGAAATCGGGGGGCCGATCTCCTGTTGGAGTTACACATAACCAGTTTGGCAAGGGTTGTGATTTCTCCAGTTGGTACGCGCAGAAAACTGCTGCACCATAAGATGCTGTCTTCTCACGAATTAAACATCTTGGTTGAACCTCAGCTCTGACATCCATCTGGATATCGTCATTGGTTCGGTAAGTTGGTACGATCTGAGCTTGTGATCCGCTTACCGACATTGCTGAAAAGTTGATCTTAGCTATTTTAAACGTCTTCGTATCAGCTAAGATATCGGAAATAGCATTGATTAGACCAATGTTAATCCCGGTCGCGATTCCGCGAATTCGTCGGCTGTTATGCCTAACGAGAAGGCTAAGTCTTTAGCCTCGTTGCGTCGGCTCTGTAGTGGTCGGAACCCTAAAAGGTTCTGATTCACGGGAGCGTTGGCAGTGCTCAATACGCTGGGTCGTATCCCTGGTTGAGCAGGAGATACTGAGTATTGAACGGCTTCAGCAAGAACGCCGAAGCATGGAATCTCTTCATAGAGATTATGTGTATCTACGTCTATTAGGCCGTAGAAACCGCTCTTTCCACCAACTCTTGATGTCGGTAGGGCCGGAAAGTTCGGGTACAGGTGTTCACCTGTAATGGTAACTAGATTACCAATGCCTTTAAGATAGGTTGACATTGGGTCCAGTAATGAATACTCTCGGTTACGAATAACGTCAAGCAACCATCCTTCATCCAAAGTTAGGTTAACTTGATTCTTATTCTTTATCTGTACAATACGTGCCCAGAGGCAGAATGTATGATAATAGTCGATGTATTCAGGGGTGACGTGCTTGGTGAATTGCACATCATCCGTTCGCAATTGCTGGAAAATACCGCGAGATATCTCCATGGCCGCAATAAACGAGGGTTTAAAACCGGTACGTGAATTGAATTCACGTTCGGACAATCCTTTGGTGAAGATGGCTTCAGCCTGGGGATCTCCGGTTCGGAGGTTAGCAGAACTAACTGCTTCCTGGGGAGCTGGCCTAGGTAACTGGGCTGGCTTGGGCTTATCCTCCATTGTGATAAGTGTGGGTTTGTGGGATGTTTTAAAAGTTAAAACAAAATTTTAAATAAGGGGTGGTTGGTTTGAGAACTTCTCACCAGCTATATATTAAATATAAAATGGAGATACCTCCATAATAAAAATGGATGAGATACCTCCATAACTCAATATATAATTATTTGAATTATAACTAAATCAATTGTGTTTTTCTTTTTCTTCCCCGCGAATTTATTTTTCTTGGTATAAAATATTACTTTTAAATTCCCCCGTGAACAGTGTTTAAAAAGTGTTATTTATTTTAATGTTGATCAAACCTATTTATGATTTATTAACCAGGCTTATCATTTTCCAAAACTACACTTCTTTATAAGGGTGTGTTTAGGTTTCATCCTCCTTTTCGTTATATAAAAATTTTCAAACATGTGTACTGATAAGTGGCCACATTTATGTTTCTAAAGTAATCGTAAAACTTATCCTTCTCACCGATTAACAGCATGCACAACAATTAAATTTTTCTTCTGGTGTTAATGGAACATCTATATGTGGTGCGCCTGCTTTCGTGCAGGTATTCATTCTATTGTAAAGATGGTCCAAAAACTCTCAAACACATGCTTTTCCTGAAAAAGAGTATACAACTTAATACGGAATAAATATTTAAGAATGAATAATATTCATCTAATTTGTCATTATACGTATGTTTTATATAGTATGCTACTGTACATTAGACCTGGCGTTAAAAACTTTTTTTTGAAACTTGAATGTGGGTAGCGATAAAAATATGCGATTTGATGCCAAAATTGATGTAGCAAATTTTCAGGCTGATCGGATGGTGCCAACCCGTGCCACAATGAGGTCAAAGGTCAAAATTTTGAAAAAGCACCAAAATACTCTTTTTTTTTTTGTTTTATCAATCTTTTTAATGAGAAATACTGTAAATATAATGTTTTTTTCTTTCATTTTTATTTATTATGCTTATTATTTTTATTTTACATCATTGAAGATTTTGTATAGGCTGGGAAGTCATTACGGTAGCTCTCTACAATGTGTAACAAGTACTGTTTATCGTCTTCGTTGTGTGTTAAGCATCTGTTAAAGTCAGTTATTAGTTTGACTTTTCTTTCGGCAGCATCATTCACAACAGTAATGCATTTGACGATTTGTTCCCCTTTACAAAATGCTTCGCTCTTAGGCCAATTTGACGGATGAAAGCGTAAGAAATCCATAGAAATTTCCAAACGAGAAAAAAAAAATTTTGTTTTAGTAGTCACAAAAGAGCTTAAATCCTTGGATGTGAATAATTGTAATTCATCGACGCATGCACACACTTTTTTAGAAGGGAAAATATCAACATCATCAGCGATATAATTGTCTTCATCGGACTCTATTTGCAACGCCAAAATCATCTTTTCCTTTATTTCTGAGTCTACATGTGGATCAAAAAAGGCAAGTGCAACTGCTTCCTCTGATAAATACCACAGATGGTTCCGAATTTTTTCCAATAGCACTGTAGACATTTTTTTTATCAAAGTAGCCAATAATTCCCTTTATCAGTTGCATATCTCTATTTGGCGCTTCAACTGCATTTGCGGTTCTGAACCAGTATGGGATATAGAGACTTACTAAGAAAATGCAAATATTACGAATTCCATTCAACTGACTCGCAGAAATTTTAAAGTGCGCGTGAAACATATACATTTTTAGACAATAGATGGCCTTGGACATGAATCTTGCATGAGATGTCGCTCCAGGTGCACGAAATGTGAAATTGGGAATGCTACCACCGAGAAAAATAAATGCAAGTTGTAGGAGTTCTCTATAGTCATGCCGAATGTGAACTTTCGTTAAATATTCAAGACAAAATTGTTTGCTTGTTTCGAATTAAGTGTGCTCCATTCCCGTGCAAAACGTTCAAAAATCGCCACCTCTGGGCCACTTGATTTTCCGAAATTAATTTCAAATACAGCTCTTAAGAGAATTTCTGCAATATGGTGGCGACATGGTAACCACAATAAGCTGCGTCCCAGTTTACGTTCCAATAAAGTTGCAGCACCACTATGACGGCCAGTATTTGCAGCAGTTGTATCAAAACATATCATTTCTAATGAATTCAGCATATTCATTTTTACCAAATAGTCGTAGACTGATTGAGCGACTACAGCACCAGTTCCATCTTCAATGATGGGGATAGCTATCAATTTTTCAACGTTCTCCGACGTGAGCACAATAGCCAAGCGATCAACTTTTGCTTTTCCAGCAATTGCGGGAAGTAGCTTTCCGTCCCAATGCAAAATAAATGTTTCAGGGATCTAAAAAACTTAAAGCTTAAAGAAAAACTTATAACTTGACCAAAATGAAAAAAAATTACCTTGAAATTTTCAATAATTTCTTTGCCATGACGCCGACGATATTTTTTACGTTGTTCACGCAAACTTGTGCAATTCAGAACAAGATCCTCAATATTGTGACCCAACGCTTTGGCAGTTGCACTGATGAAGTGTATAGCTAATGGAGATGACATATTGCCAGCATCCATACAAGCCAGCATTCTGTCGTCAATAAAATTCTTTTTTCCACGTTTTCGAATCGGCTTATTGGAGCAACTTGGAATGTTGTCAGTATGTTCTACATCCATCGCCTGCACATCATCTCCCGATTCATCACTATCAAATTCAACATGTTCCATAGTCAAGTCTGCACATGAAATTAAGTGCACAACAAAAAAAATAGCCACTTTGCGTCCAAATACCAAATAATAATTACCTGAAGTGCCTTTTTGCTTTTCATAATTTTCTTTTCGACGTTTTTCGTCTTCCAATCTTTGTGCCTTTCTTTTTTCTTTATTTGTGACATTTTGATCGACACAAGTCATGCTACCAACACGCCCATTTTCTCGCTGCTTTATTAAGAAGTCTCTATCTTCCTGTATACTTATAAGCTTCAGAGCGTCAACGTGGGCAATGTCAAATAAATTGTTTAAATTTTCCTTAAAGTCATTTTCTTTTTTGCGATGACTCGGGAACGGAGATTTACATACTTTTTGGACTTTTCTCCACTCTTCATAAAGTTTAATGACTTTTGCAGAACATGTTCTTTGATCAGGCGTTGGGATTCTAGCTTTTTCCCAAAAAGGCAATATTTCATCCAGCACCAATCTTCCACTTTCTTTAACCGTTTTGTTTTCACAACGCACATTATAAAAAAAACACTGAAGCAATTGCTGTTTTGATGGTAATTTCACACCAACTATTTTTGGTTCACATTTACCAATCAAGTATACAAATTGCTTTGGTCTACAATATTAGAAATTATATCGTCATTTACAAAGTAAGAAAAAAATTTGAAAGGTGAATCTAGTGCCATTATTTCTGTTGTCAATTCAGAATCGCTGCCAAACTGAACCCAACTTGCATGATTCTGCATATGTTTTTTCTTCCAGAAACATTTTTTAAACTCGGAAGAGTCCTTGTCAATTGTGATATCTTTGTAAAATGTTGCATATTGATGCCAGCGTGTGCTATCTCCAGTAACAACAATATCTTCATTTTGAACACTCTCATCAGCAGTTGGTTCCACACTCACAACTTGTTCAGCATCTAATTCGTTCACATTTTCGAACACATCATCCTCCAACTGATCAGTGATATTCGCATCATCATTTGTCACTATATTGAAATCGGGATCGTCTAGACTGTCGTCGTCAAAATCTGATATATCGCCAATTTCACTTGCTGACCATTCAAAATCATTGACGAATGCTTCAAACTCTTCAGCCGTGGTAAAATCTTTGTATTTACGTGGCATTTTTCTATGAAAAATTAAAAATTTACACTAAAATTAGGACCGAAGGACTTTTACACGAAAAACACAAACAAACAAAATTTATATTGCTAAAAAGATACTTACATGGTTTGAATATAGTGCACAAATAATAAAAATGAATTTTATTTGGTTCTTTTGGAGCAAAAGTTTTGATTTCAATCAATTTGAAAAAGCCCGATTTGTTCACTTTGAAGCTTTTGTGTGTTTTTCTGATAAACGTCAAAAATCAGGTGTTCAGCACCGAAAAGCATATGATTTTCTTTTCCGCTAGATGGCATACATTATAAAGAGAATATTTGCTGAATAAACATTGCGCAAAAAATGTAACAGTTTTGAAAAACAAGTCTCTAAAGTTGAGGTTCCTGAAGGGACCACCAGGCTATTAAGGGTTAACAAATTTTTGCTATTCTTGATAGCATTCAAACACATGCGCCTTAAAGTCTACACCATTTTACATTGTGTTTCTTTGAATTACTGGAATGAAATTTGGTGTGACTTATTTTATACAATTTGTAACTTTGTTCAACATTTGCAGATATTAGCAGAAAATTAGTTGTTAAATCAAAAGAATACACTCCAACCTTTAATTTTTTTGCAACCAGAACACCGAGGTAGACCGAGGCAACTTTTTTTTTGTCCAAGAAAAACAAGAAACACTAACTTTTTGAGTGCCTTCATAAAAACCGGAATATCTTTTTAACTGTTATTGTTATCCAAGAATTTTTTTTATGCAAAATTAATGCTGAAATACTATATTTTGCAAATATACTTCCAACAAAAAGAAGTTGTGTTTCCAGGCCATTGAAATGCATGAAAATCTGTGGCGGTTACTGCAGAGTTTCCTTTATATGACTTTACCGCGTTATTTTGTACAAAAAACAATATTTTAGAAAAAAATAATTTTCCATTTCTCTTAAGTAGACAATTCTTTACAAAACTGCATCATTACATTTTTGATATTCTACACCCGAAAAACGGTATTTTTGCCGACAAAATCCCAGTGTGCGCCGGTTGTTTATAAGAAATAATTTTAACTTCTATACAAAAAAAAAATTTATATGTAACTCCCTAATATTAACCAATTTTCTTTAAATAAAATCTAACACATGAACAAATGGATATATACAATAGAATGTCCCTTATATATGAAAGTTTTATTTTTCTAATGCATACCCTCTAATATTGTTCGAAATAGTCTAGAAGAGCTAAATTACAAATATTAAACCTTTTGGACAATGTTAACCCATGCCAAGACTCGGTCAAAGTTTATATTTGGGGTCATATAAGGCTATATATGGAATTTCTAAAAAAAAAAACTTTTGATAGACAAATTTAATAACAACATTATGAAATATGATAATTATTATAAAAACTACCCATCTGTAGCCAATACTAACCCTTTCTGGCCCACGTAAATTTGAATAATACAACAAAGAAGGCAAGCTTCCCATATTTTAGAAACTATCACTTTACATACACATACAGTTTTTTATTTATTGTACATTATTTTTTTTTAAACTGCTATTAATCATATAACATGTAGGGTTTTTTTATTGTGTTCTAATGCTTTCTTACACATAAGTTAGTACGAAATATCAACAAAATGATTACCGTTCATTTATGCCAGAATTTAAAATTTTAATATACGCTCACGTGGGAGTTTGTTATGGTTATAATGGAACAAAGTTATGTATGAATTATTCGTTTGGATATTTTCTCTTGAGAGCGTCTTTCTTGCAATCCGGATACAACTTTCTGTGCTCCTTCACACATTGTAGTAAACATTGTTTTTGTTCTTCATCTGCAGTGATCAAACCGTGAAAATTTTGCATGAGCTTTACCGATCTCTCAGCAACGTCATTTATTGGCTTCAGATCAGAAATAAATTCTCTGGCTTTTATATATGATGCGTTTTCATTCTATAAAATGGGAGAAACTGTTAAAAAATCATCAGGTATTTTCAAATTTATAAGAGTATCTTTGCTTTTGTTGTTTATAAAGTCGCACATTTGTTTTTCTGCAAGACAAATAAAGTTAATAAAAGACATACAATTAAAAATAGTAACATGTGCTTACTTAATAAAAAATCAGTGCTTCCCTCATCTAGAATATAGCGTTTTATATTATTGGAAACATTTTCTTTACTAAAGTTTGCCACCATCTTTGCCTTTGTTTCCAATTCCACATCATTGTCAAATAAAGAAAATATGGCACATTCTGGCGACAAATACCACAAGTGTTGACAAAACTTCCCGAAAGCTGATTTCGATATTTCTTTGTCGATGTTTTCATATTGTTTCAATGTTTTGAGGAAACATAAATCCTGGTACGGCGCCTTTAATGCTGACGGACAGGTTATCCACGGCTTCACATATGTTGTGACTATAAACAAACTCAAAGCAAGTAATCCGTCTTTTTCTTGGCCATCCAACGTGCGTGGTGCATTGCTCCTGGTGGTCTGATTGTTAGTTTGTTGTCGGTACTTCCACCCATAAATATAATGCACAACACTATTAACTCTCTATAATCATTTCTTGTTTGTTTTTTTTTTTAATTGAGCTGAATAAAAAATTAAAAGACCTTTAATTTTTTCAGGCGAAAAATGTTTATTTATATCATTTTGAAAATATTGAATATTGCGGCTGTTAATGTTACTCCAATTCTCCTTAAATTTTTTGAAAAGAGTTACGTCGGGCCCGACTTTATTTTCACTGAGTTTACATTCAAAAGCACTTTTAAGAACAAGCACATACACATGATGACGGCAAGCGAAGAATAATAATTCTCTGTCGAACTTTTGTTCTAATTGTACGCAAGCACCTTTAAAACGACCAGTGTTAGATGCAGTTGTATCGCAACATAAAATTTGCACGCTGTCTTCTAAATTCCAGTTCACTATTGAGGACCAAACGGCTTGTGCTTGCTCTTTGACGGAAGAATTTTCTAACTTTGGTACTGCAATATGTTGTTCATTTTTTCCATAAGTGATAAGTACTGGTAATCGTTCTTCCTTGCCATTTTTTATATTTATAGCAGGCATTAATTTACCATCCCAATGTAATGTAACAACTTCTGGAATGTTACTTTTAAAATCACTTTTTAAAGCTTCTGCACGTTCTTTTCTTTTTTCTACCCTAATTCTTTGAATAGATGATTTGTTGATTGGATAATCATCGATATTATGGCCAAGTGCTTCCATGGTAGCCTGAACAATAAAAACTGCATCTCTAACACTCAATTCGCATCTATCAAAAGCTGATACCAATTTTGGAGTAAGGAACTCTTTTCTTCCTCGTCTTTTTAATACCTCTTCTTTTTTTAGTGGTAAAACAGGTGAGATTGTATTATCCGAGTCCTCTGAGGTGGAATTATCTGATGGAAAAACATAACAAGCATTAGACGTCGTAGCTTCTTCGGTTTTTAAGCACCTTTGTTCAAATGCCAATTCCCTTTGCCGTTTTCGATCCTCTTTTTCAGCCAAAATGTTATCTACACCTGCCAAATGACCCGGGCGACCTGTTTCTCTCTGTCGTTGTAAAAACAATCTATCCTCCTCAATTGCTATTGTAGTTAATGCATCAGCATGTGCGATGTCAAACAAGTTATCCAAATTTTCAACGAATTTTCTTTCACGGGCTTTAAACGCATCAGTTGTATTTTTTGATCCCTTTTGCAGTTTCCTCCAAACATTATGCAGATCTGTAAGTTTTTTAACACTGTTTGGAAAAGCTTTGGTGGGAAGTCTACTTTTTTCCCAAAATATCACGCATTCCCGAATCACAAGATTTGCACTTGCACTAACTGTTAATTTTACTTGACGAGTATTAAAAAACAAAACTGATAGAACTTGTCTATTTGATGGAAGCTTTGTTCCATTTATTTGATGTTTTACATCTCCCACTAAATATATTTTTTTGATAGAGCTGCGTAACGCGAGAGACATGTTGATCTTAATGATTTCAATTAGCACTGAAGGTTTTTTCACAATTAAAAATAAGTAAATGTTCCACAACACAAAACAGCGAAAGGCTGTAAATTACTAATAAATCCAAATCATTTATAAATAAACGTTGCACAAAAGAGACCTGTAAATTGCGAGCAATTTTGTAGATGCTTCGAGTTCTCAATAAAAAAAAAAAGCAAAAGCAATAGCATTGAAAACAAATTATGCAGAAATACAACAATAAATATTATTTTTTTTAATATTAAATGATGATAATTGCTCAACTGAGCAAACAACCGTTAGTTTGTACTTATTTCTGTCGCCACTGCTGCTGTTGCAGAATATTTACTTTAAGTTTATGTAGAATCAAAGAAGAGAAATACTAAAACAATTGTAAACCAAATTAAATCATGCACATGATAAGCGTATGAAGTTTGTCTTCTTTGTTGTATTATTCAAATTTACGTGGGCCAGAAAGGGTTAGTATTGGCTACAGATGGGTAGTTTTTATAATAATTATCATATTTCATAATGTTGTTATTAAATTTGTCTATCAAAATTTTTTTTTTAGAAATTCCATATATAGCCTTATATGACCCCAAATATAAACTTTGACCGAGTCTTGGCATGGGTTAACATTGTCCAAAAGGTTTAATATTTGTAATTTAGCTCTTCTAGACCATTTCTAACAATATTAGAGGGTATGCATATCATATTTGAAAAAAAAAAAACCCATATAAGGGACATGCTAATATACATAAAAGTGGACCCCCGGTGAATTAATAGTATTTTTAGTATTTTTTTAGTATTTTTTTTAATATTAAACAAGTACAAAAGTAAAATTCGACTTGACCGAAAAATTTGGATATTAGCATCCTTCTCAGGTAAACCGTATACATTTCTGTTGGCGCTTATGAATAGTATTGGTATTGCGACAAAGTGTCCAACAATACTGTGCCAACATATGGGAAGTATTTTTTTCTTTAAACCGATTTTCAATTGTGGCGAGATCCTGGTGAAATCGTTCACCATGCTCGTCACTAAAATCACACAAATTGCTTGGGAAAAAATCAATGTGACTATCCAAAAAATGTATTTTGAGTGACATGTTGACACGCATTTCACCAAAACTACGGACCATTTTACGGACAATCTCCTTGTAATTTTCTGATTTGTTGTTGCCCAAAAAATTTGTTGTTACATCCTTGAAGCAATCCCACGCTTTTTTTCCACTGTTGTAAGAAAATTCGGAAACTCCTTACAATTCATCAATTTCTTTAATTGTGGTCCGTTAAGTACACCTAAAAAAAAGAAGTATTTTTAGCTTTAGAGTTTATACATACTAATTTATAACTTACCAGCATCAATTTTGGCATTGCTTAATTTTGGGAAAATCGTCTTAAGGTGCATCATGGCTTCTCCTTCACTAGCCAGAGCGCGAATAAAATTTCGAATAAGCCCCAATTTGATATGAAGGGGTGGAAGAATAATCTTCGACGAAGGCACTGGAGGCATGTGATCAATGCTATTTTCTCCAAGCTTATAGGTTATGCGGGGCTGCCATTCGTGATCATTATAGTGTAATTCACGATATCTACCTTCCCAGAGACACAAGAAACATTGATGCTTTGAAAATCCTATTTTAAGCCCTGCTATAATAGCAACCACTTTGAGATCACAACATATCACCCATCCATGGAGGTCATAATTTCATTAATTTAAGAATATTGCTCATGTTTGCATATGTTTCCTTTACATCGGTATCATAAACGATAGGCAGTGACGGAAAGGCGTTACCGTTATGTAGTAAAACGCCTTTAAGACTCTTCACAGACTATATTAAAAACTATATTAAAAGTTTTATGGTCTTCCAATGTTTGATCTAGATTTTCTTTATGCTAAAGGCTTGAAGCATGTGTACTGATAAGTGTCCACATTTCTAAAACTGCATTTGTTTTATAGTTTACAATATATATTCCATTCTCGGTCCATTATGTTGGAGGTACGATTTTTATGTTTATCTTAAAATTGAGAATTTTTTATATCAACTATTATGTATTAAAACACAAATTATTTAGGAAATTATTGTCATTTCTTTTTATTATGATAATATTGTATGGTTTAATTATGTATGGAACAAAATATCGGCGGCACACCTCCATCCGATGGTCCAAATTTTCGATGACGCTGAGGTATAATTGAGGTTCTATGCCGTTAATGTGCCGAATTATCTCATCCTTTAGCTCTTGAATTGTTGCTGGCTTATCAACGTACACCTTTTCTTTCAAATAACCCCAAAGAAAGAATTCCAATAGTGTCATATCACAGGATCTTGGCGGCCAATTGACATCGCCCCCACGTGAGATAACCATTGAATTTGTCGCGCAAAAAAGCCATTGTTTCGTTAGCTGTGTGGCAAGTGGCACCGTCCTGTTGAAACCACATATCGTGCACATCCATATTTTCCAATTCGAGCCATAAAAAGTTCGTTATCATCTCACGATAGCGAACACCATTCACCATTCAATACTTCCGTTGGGTATCCGTTTTAAATGCTAGTGGTTGTAATTCATCACAGCAGTGTCGGATGAGTCTACGTAGACTGCTAATTCGGCTTTGGCAGCGGCATGTACTAATAGTGTTGTATGGACCAGCCGTCTTTGCAGCGATCGAAAGCAGCTTCTGCATTAATCTATATTATTGACATTTAACATAAACCTAAAACATAAAAACACAAAAAATGCAAAAACATTTAAACACATCTTGATATTTTGCACCACAGTTTTAAATTACTTTATGTTAATTTACTAATATGTTGAGTATATATTTGATGAACCCTCGATCTAAATACATACATAGAATCATAAAAAAAATATTTTTTCAAACAAACATTTTCTAAAATCATTAAGCGTAAGACTATTGGTTACACATTTTTTTTACAATATATATTTCCTTAATTTCCTTATTGAAGTGGCAGGATGTTGTTGCATATGGATTTTCAGTATCCTTGCAGGATAACCGGGAAGTCGGTTTATATATGCAGGATTATTTTGTAGTAGACTTTAACTTTATAATAAAAAGACTTATATTATGGTTTTTAAAGTTCAAGGCCTGTTTTGGCAAGACTTGTTCATTTAGAACTTCTTCTTCAAAACTGTCAAATAGAACTCCCCGTTTATTTAAAATGTTAAAATTATGAATATTCAAATGAGTGGTTTTCACAAGTCACTCTATAATATTGTCAAATCTCTTTTATCAATACATGTTCTCTTTTACTATTGTTCTTAATATTATCTATGTACACTAGACCTGGCGTTAAATTTTTTTTTTTGAATTTTTGTTGCGGGGATTGGTTAAATATGACATTTGATGTCAAAATTCATGTGGCAAATTTTCAAGTCGATCAGAGTATGCCAACCTGTGCCAAGTTGAGGTCAAAGTTCAAATATAGGAAAAATACTCGTTTTTTGGCTGTTGTCTACTTTTTTATTTAAAAAAAAATGCAATTAACTAGGTTTTTTTCATTTTGCATTTGAGTTACATATGATTTTTGATCTAAAGATTCATGTGGCAAATTTTCAAGTCGATCAGAGTATGCCAACCTGTGCCAAGTTGAGGTCAAAGTTCAAATATAGAAAAAATACTCGTTTTTTGGCTGTTGTCTACTTTTTTATTTAAAAAAAATGCAACTCACTTAATTTTTTTAATTTCCACCTAAGTTACTTTTATTATACTTACTCCAAAATTTTACAAAAGCGAAGATTTAGTATACGAAGGGAATTTTTGTCTGTAGTTCTCAACAATATGAAGCAAGAATTGTTTATCTTCTTCGTTATGTGTTAAAGACCTGTTAAAATCTGTTATAAGTTTTACTTTTCTCTCAGCAGGATCGTTAACAACAGTAACGTTTTTGAGGATTTGAATGCCTTTTATGTATTCTGCTCTTTCGCTCCAATTCGTCGGATCAAAGTTTAAAAAATCCATGTCTATTTCCATTCGTGAAAAGAAGTTTTTAGTCCTTTGCGTTACAAAATAGCTTAAATCTTTATGTGTGAATTCTTTTATTTGTTCAATGTTCGCACATACTTTTTTAGGCAGAGAAACGTCATTTTCTTCATTACCTTCAGTCTCATTTTGTAGTCCAAGTGCCGCAACCATCTTTTTTTTCACATTAATGTCCACGTTGGAATCAAAAAAGGCGAGAGCAACTGCTTCCTCCGATAAATACCATAAGTGGTTTCGCATTTTGCTTAATAAAGGCAAGGATATTTTTGGGTCAATGTAACAGGCAATATTTTTAATCAGCTGCAAATCCCTATTTGGTGCTTCAACTGCATAAGTGGTTCTGAACCAATATGGAACATAAAGGCGCACCAGAAAAATACACACATTACGCATGCCATTCAACAGGCTGGAAGACATTTCAAATTGTTCATGGAAAGCAAACATTTTTAGAGCATATATCGCTTTCGACATAAACCTAGCATGCGACGTTGCTCCAGGAGCACGAAATGAAAAATCGGGAATGATGCCACCAACGAAAATAAAAGTGAGTTGTAATAACTCTTTGTAGTCATGCCGAATGTGGTCTTTTGCCAAACTCTCGATGCAAAACTCTTTGGTGGATTGACATTCATCGACGCTAACAGCACGTTGCACTTCTTCATCCATAATGCCGATTTTAAAATCTTTCAAGTTAAAAGTATTCCATTCTCGTGAAAAACGTTCAAATATGGCAACTTCTGGGCCGCTAGATATTCCAAAATATATTTCAAATACAGCTCGTAGTAGGATCTCTGCAATATGGTGCCTGCATGGCAACCACAACAAGCTTCGCTCCAATTTTCGTTCCAGCAACATTGCAGCACCATTATGCTGACCAGTGTTTGCAGCAGTCGTGTCAAAGCACACCATTTCCAACGAATTTAACATATTCATTTTCTCTAAATAATTGTATATTGATTGGGCGGTTGCTGCACCAGATCCAACTTCAATAATTGGAACGCCAATTAATTTTTCTATATTTTCTGCTGTTAAAACAATAGCTAGGCGGTCAACTTTCTCCTTTCCAGCCATTGCTGGTAATAATTTGCCATCCCAATGTAACACAAATGTATCAGGAATCTAAAAAATGTACACTCTGTGAAGTATTCATAACCAATCTATAATAAACTTTAATACCTTGAAATTCTCCATAATTTCTGTGCCATGACGCCGACGATATTCTTTGCGCTGTTTTCTCAAACTTGTACAATTAATAACTAGATCTTCAATATTATGACCCAAAGCTTTAGCTGTTGCAGAAATAAAATGAACTGCAAATGGATTCGACATATTGTCAGCATCCATGCATGCAAGCATTCTGTCATCTATGAAGCTTTTCTTGCCACGCTTCATTTCCGGGTTGTTGAGATTTGTTACGATTATCAACTGCTCTGCAGATTTTTCAGACTCGCATTCACTTTCATCACTTACATCACATTCTACAGTCAAGTCTAAACAAAAAACAATATGAAAGAACAAAGTTACTCATTGTGTGCTTAAGCAGAATGAAAGAAATACCTTGAGTGCTTTCCCTTCTTTGGTACTTTTCCTTGCGTCGATTTTCTTCTTCTACTCTTTGCGCCTTCCGCTTTTCTTTATTTGCGAGACGTCGGTCTATTGAAATCATGTTACCAACACGACCTTGTTCTCTTTGTTTGATTAAAAAGTCTCTATCCTCCGGAATAGAAATCATTTTTAAGGCATCAACATGTGCAATATCAAATAAATTGTTCAAATTTTCTTTGAAGTCGTTTTCTTTTGAACGATGAATTGTAAAGGGAGATTTACAAACTTTTTGCATCGTTCTCCACTCATTATACAATTTTATTAATTTTTCAGCACATGTTCTTTCGTGTAATGTTGGAATACGTGCTCTTTCCCAAAAAGGCAAAATTTCTTCCAACGCCAATTTTCCACTTTCTTTGATTGTTTTGTTTTCACACCGCACATAATAAAAAAAAACATTGCAACACTTGCAGTTTTGACGGTAACTTACTTCCAACTATTTTTTTCTCACATTTTCCAATCAAATGCACGTTTGTATCAGCAGATCTAAGTTTAACAAAATTATTTAAAGACATCGCGAAATCTTTAGTATTACTTTTGCAGTGTTCAATTATTTTAATAAACAACCTTTCTCTTCCGCGGAAAACTTCGCAATGACAAAATATTTAACGTTGCCGTACATGTAACTTAATTTTTGATGCTTTTATAGAAAGGGAATTCCCCAAACTAAAAGCAAATACTCGTTCGCTACATTGATATTTTACCAATGTTGCCAGCTATTTGCAACTATAGTGTAAGAGCACTAACACACGATGACACATGCCTGTAAGAAAAAATCACGACTTTTTCGTTCGATAGGCACCCCTTGTAAAGAAGTAGGAAAGGAGGTAAAAATTCAACAAAATGCTCTGTCATCGCGTTTGATGAAATTAAAAAAATTAAGTGAATTGCATTTTTTTTAAATAAAAAAGTAGACAACAGCCAAAAAACGAGTATTTTTTCTATATTTGAACTTTGACCTCAACTTGGCACAGGTTGGCATACTCTGATCGACTTGAAAATTTGCCACATGAATCTTTAGATCAAAAATCATATGTAACTCAAATGCAAAATGAAAAAAACCTAGTTAATTGAATTTTTTTTAAATAAAAAAGTAGACAACAGCCAAAAAACGAGTATTTTTCCTATATTTGAACTTTGACCTCAACTTGGCACAAGTTGGCATACTCAGATCGACTTGAAAATTTGCCACATGAATTTTGACATCAAATGTCATATTTAACCAATCCCCGCAATAAAAATTCCAACAAAAAAAAAATTCCATATAAGCTGCGCCAGGTCTAATGTACACTTGTACTAGGCGATCATGAAAAATAGTGTAGTGTTTATGGTTTATTCAGGTTTTACAACCGGCAGAGTTTGCCACTGGTTATGCTATTACATTTGCCGATCTTACTATTGTAAGGGCAAAAGGAAACTTTCATAATACACTAAGGCAGTTGTTGCCGATTTAGTGGTTAGAATTCATGTCTGATTTAATTTTGGAATTGCAACCTTTTTATACAATTTTGTCATAATTTAGTTTAATATCTCTAACTTATTCTAGCTTATAGTTAATGTTACATTTGTTTCATTCAGTATTATGAAGGATCGTATTGCTTTACTTTACTGACTAATTACAATGCTATATATTTGGTATGCACTCAAATAATATGCGTCACTCAAATATTATTTGTTACATACATACATGCTATGCATAGAACAGTTTGAGTCATTATCGATATTGTCCGTTACATACACACACTGTGTATAGGATAGTTTGAATTGTCATCGATACTATTGATTGTCTGTTCTATGTACTATGTATGCATTGTAGACTTGTGTGGTACACTACACTTGTGTGGTATACTACAATAGGGTGGATTCTTATTACTAAATAATTACTCATAATCTCATACATGAGTACAATTCCCAAATAACGAGTGGAACTGTATTGGTTAAAGTGCAAACCGAATACAATGTCCAGTAATGTGTATTCTATATAGCATGCATATGTAATCAAATATAGTTCTCTTGTGAAGGATATTGTTCTATATATCCTTATTTGTAATTCGAAAAAGTTAGTTTTCCCCTATAGCCCTTATTAATATTTATACAGCTAAAAAGTGTTTCAGCTTATTAATATGCGTTCAAAAGAACTGCCAAAAGATTTTGAGACTGTTACTTCAAATAAAGGCAACAAGTGCTAACTTCAGTTGTTAGTAATAATCCGCCTTTATTCTACATTTATTCTGGCTATTTATGAGAATTAATTAAGTTATCTAGTATTGAGTGATTTCCTAAATTACTCAATATTTTATTATCAGTTTAAGTTAAGTTACATGTGTCTATAATAACGCAAGCGGTTAATATTCTTGTGACCCACTTCGACATTTGTAACATGACAACTTCAATAAATTTACCAGGAATCTGGTCCCGGATGGGGTTATATTGGTATGTATACCCGAGATGTATTCATCAAATATTTGAGGTATACGCAATCTTTCAGCCTCTATTACACGATAGGTATCCGCTTCGCCAGTGAAGCGTTGATCTTCGTTCTCGGCTATGGAGTGTCTTATCAAATATGCATTCAAAATTTCTGTCATATAATGCTGATACATGCAGAAAGGCATCCGTCGCCGCAATCGACCATCGGTTTTTTTCATGGCCATGTAAGTCTGTTCACATAGTAAGGGGAAACTTGAATACTCCATATTCTGCGTGTTCTGTTCCACACAAGGTTTACTTCCAGAGAACATACCTTCGTACAATATTCCATCCTTCGGAGGAGTCTCGGTTTTGGCCTTAAAATCCATTGGTTTGATATTAAGATTTCAAATAATCATAATGAAAATCATACATTTTCCATTTTTAAATTTCTGAAAAACCAATACAAATAATTTTACTATACTCAGTTCTCACTCTACTCACTTTATTATAGTGTAATGGTGCGGCGGTGGTGGAATTTCCGCTTCCTGTTTCCCTGAGCCTTTGCTGGTCGCACGTGCTTGTGAAGGGGCCTAGCTCGCCGGATGGGTGGGGTCTTGCTCAGGCCCAGGGAAACCGCACTACAGATGTTCACGTGCGATTTACAAAAAAAAACACTGTAAAAAACGGAATCTAAAGGATGGATGGATGGCGTACTTACCTTCCGGTGGGGACTAGCTGTTATGCCCCTTTTTGCCCTCCCTACCATGTTACCTGATATTCCATCTTAATTGGAGGTAACCCACTGAAATGAAGAGTTTGGTTTGGTGAGGTTTCTACATTGGTTTTAACAAAAATTTATTTAACCTTCTTTTTTAAGGTTATAATTTTAAATTAACTTTAGCTAAATTTAATTTTAGGGAAATTTTAATTTTAGGAAAATTTTTAAAATTAACTTAAAATTTTTGCTCAGAACGCTTTCTTTAGCACAAACCGCAATATTCTTAATTAACACAAAATTTTATTTATTCACATGTCCATAAAATCTAGTTTTTTTTCTTAAAGTTTATTTTAATTTATATTTGTTTTATTTCTTAACTTTTACATTTTTTTTTATGTCTTTTATTTTAATTTCTCAATTTTTTTAATCTTATTTTTTCTGAAAACTTACACTTTAATGTTTTTTTTTTTTTAATTTTAAATTTCTTAAATCTTTAATGTTTTTAATCTTAATTTTAATCTTTAATTTATTTTAACTGTCTACACTAATTTTAAACTACATTTTAATTTCAATTCTTAAGAGGGTTTTTCCTCAACCTTTCTTCTTTAAACTCAAAACTTAACAATGTCCTGTAATGTGTATTCTATATAGCATGCATATGTAATCAAATATAGTGCTCTTGTGAAGGATATTGTTCTATATATCCTTATTTGTAATTCGGAAAAGTTAGTTTTCCCCTATAGCCCTTAATAATATTTATACAGCTAAAAAGGGTTTCAGCTTATTAATATGCGTTCAAAAGAACTGCCAAAAGATTTTGAGACTGTTACTTCAAATAAAGGCAACAAGTGCTAACTTCAGTTGTTAGTAATAATCTGCCTTTATTCTACATTTATTCTGGCTTATATGCTACTTATGAGAATTAATTAAGTTATCTAGTATTGAGTGATTTCCTAAATTACTCAATATTTTATTATCAGTTTAAGTTAAGTTACATGTGTTTATAATAATGCAAGCGGTTAATATTCTTGTGACCCACTTCGACATTTGTAACATGACAACTTCAATAAATTTACCAGGACTCTGGTCCCGGATGGGGTTATATTGGTATGTATACCCGAGATGTATTCATCAAATATTTGAGGTATACGCAATCTTTCAGCCTCTATTACACGATAGGGATCCGCTTCACCAGTGAAGCGTTGATCTTCGTTCTCGGTTATGGAGTGTCTTATCAAATATGCATTCAAAATTTCTGTCATATAATGCTGATACATGCAGAAAGGCATCCGTCGCCGCAATCGACCATCGGTTTTTTTCATGGCCATGTAAGTCTGTTCACATAGTAAGGGGAAACTTGAATACTCCATATTCTGCGTGTTCTGTTCCACACTAGGTTTACTTCCAGAGAACATACCTTCGTACAATATTCCATCCTTCGGAGGAGTCTCGGTTTTGGCCTTAAAATCCATTGGTTTGATATTAAGATTTCAAATAATCATAATGAAAATCATACATTTTCCATTTTTAAATTTCTGAAAAACCAATATAAATAATTTTACTATACTCAGTTCTCACTCTACTCACTTTATTATAGTGTAATGGTGCGGCGGTGGTGGAATTTCCGCTTCCTGTTTCCCTGAGCCTTTGCTGGTCGCACGTGCTTGTGAAGGGGCCTAGCTCGCCGGATGGGTGGGGTCTTGCTCAGGCCCAGGGAAACCGCACTACAGATGTTCACGTGCAATTTACAAAAAAAACCACTGTCAAAAACGGAATCTAAAGGATGGATGGATGGCGTACTTACCTTCCGGTGGGGACTAGCTGTTATGCCCCTTTTTGCCCTCCCTACCATGTTACCTGATATTCCATCTTAATTGGAGGTAACCCACTGAAATGAAGAGTTTGGTTTGGTTAGGTTTCTACATTGGTTTTAACAAAAATTTATTTAACCTTCATTTTTAAGGTTATAATTTTAAATTAAGTTTAGCTAAATTTAATTTTAGGGAAATTTTAATTTTAGGAAAATTTTTAAAATTAACTTAAAATTTTTGCTCAGAACGATTTCTTTAGCACAAACCGCAATATTCTTAATTAACACAAAATTTTATTTATTCACATGTCCATAAAATCTAGTTTTTTTTTCTTAAAGTTTATTTTAATTTATATTTGTTTTATTTCTTAACTTTTACATTTTTTTTATGTCTTTTATTTTAATTTCTCAATTTTTTTAATCTTATTTATTTCTGAAAACTTACACTTTAATGTTTTTTTTTTTTTTAATTTTAAATTTCTTATTTCTTTAATGTTTTTAATCTTAATTTTAATCTTTAATTTATTTTAACTGTCTACACTAATTTTAAACTACATTTTAATTTTAATTCTTAAGAGGGTTTTTCCTCAAACTTTCTTCTTTAAACTCAGAACTTAACAATGTCCTGTAATGTGTATTCTATATAGCATGCATATGTAATCAAATATAGTGCTCTTGTGAAGGATATTGTTCTATATATCCTTATTTGTAATTCGAAAAAGTTAGTTTTCCCCTATAGCCCTTAATAATATCTATACAGCTAAAAAGGGTTTCAGCTTATTAATATGCGTTTAAAAGAACTGCCAAAAGATTTTGAGACTGTTACTTCAAATAAAGGCAACAAGTTCTAACTTCAGTTGTTAGTAATAATCTGCCTTTATTCTACATTTATTCTGGCTTATATGCTATTTATGAGAATTAATTAAGTTATCTAGTATTGAGTGATTTCCTAAATTACTCAATATTTTATTATCAGTTTAAGTTAAGTTACATGTGTCTATAATAATGCAAGCGGTTAATATTCTTGTGACCCACTTCGACATTTGTAACATGACAACTTCAATAAATTTACCAGGAATCTGGTCCCGGATGGGGTTATATTGGTATGTCTACCCGAGATGTATTCATCAAATATTTGAGGTATACGCAATCTTTCAGCCTCTATTACACGATAGGGATCCGCTTCACCAGTGAAGCGTTGATCTTCGTTCTCGGCTATGGAGTGTCTTATCAAATATGCATTCAAAATTTCTGTCATATAATGCTGATACATGCAGAAAGGCATCCGTCGCCGCAATCGACCATCGGTTTTTTTCATGGCCATGTAAGTCTGTTCACATAGTAAGGGGAAACTTGAATACTCCATATTCTGCGTGTTCTGTTCCACACTAGGTTTACTTCCAGAGAACATACCTTCGTACAATATTCCATCCTTCGGAGGAGTCTCGGTTTTGGCCTTAAAATCCATTGGTTTGATATTAAGATTTCAAATAATCATAATGAAAATCATACATTTTAAATTTTTAAAATTTCTGAAAAACCAATATAAATAACTTTACTATACTCAGTTCTCACTCTACTCACTTTATTATAGTGTAATGGTGCGGCGGTGGTGAAATTTCCGCTTCCTGTTTCCCTGAGCCTTTGCTGGTCGCACGTGCTTGCGAAGGGGCCTAGCTCGCCGGATGGGTGGGGTCTTGCTCAGACCCAGGGAAACCGCACTACAGATGTTCACGTGCGATTTACAAAAAACCACTGTCAAAAACGGAATCTAAAGGATGGATGGATGGCATACTTACTTTCCGGTGGGGACTAGCTGTTATGCCACTTTTTGCCCTCCCTACCATGTTACCTGATATTCCATCTTAATTGGAGGTAACCCACTGAAATGAAGAGTTTGGTTTGGTTAGGTTTCTACATTGGTTTTAACAAAAATTTATTTAACCTTCATTTTTAAGGTTACAATTTTAAATTAAGTTTAGCTAAATTTAATTTTAGGGAAATTTTAATTTTAGGAAAATTTTTAAAATTAACTTAAAATTTTTGCTCAGAACGCTTTCTTTAGCACAAACCGCAATATTCTAAATTAACACAAAATTTTATTTATTCACATGTCCATAAAATCTAGTTTTTTTTTCTTAAAGTTTATTTTAATTTATATTTGTTTTATTTCTTAACTTTTACATTTTTTTTTTATGTCTTTTATTTTAATTTCTCAATTTTTTTAATCTTATTTATTTCTGAAAACTTACACTTTAATGTTTTTTTTTTTTATTTTAAATTTCTTAAATCTTTAATGTTTTTAATCTTAATTTTAATCTTTAATTTATTTTAACTGTCTACACTAATTTTAAACTACATTTTAATTTTAATTCTTAAGAGGGTTTTTCCTCAACCTTACTTCTTTAAACTCAAAATTTAACTCCGTTCATAAATTTTAGTTTTCTTAATTTTTAATTTTCTTAAATATTAATTTTTTTTTTTTTTAACTTAAATTTTTTTTTTTTATAAGAACTTCTTGTCTGGCTTGAGGTCATTAGTTTATTTACAGAAAAAACGTTAATATTAATTTTGTAACATTTTTATTATTATTGTTAAATCAATATTTCGGCTATACATTTTTAGCCATCCTCAGGATCTAAAATTAGAAAACAATTACGACATATAAAATTCACAGTAACATTCACAACATAATAAAACATAACTAGTAATCATATACCATTTAAAAATTTTTAAACAAATGTTTTCCCTTTGATTTACATATTTTTTACTAAAAATTAAGCACTATTTACTAATGCGAGATGATGATGTCACACTCATTGTCAATCAATCACTGGCTTCTGTGTTATTATGTCCCTATACACTTGAGCGACATTGTCAATGTCTGCTTTAAAGTTGATACGCTGATTTTTTGGAGTCTGCGCAATGTGCAGCATTTCCAAAGTCATTCTCTTTTTATAATTTCTCTCTTCACATAAAACTCTCGCCCCTTCAAAGTCTGCTATGTATTTGTGAGATGCACAGTGGGCCGCAAGTGCTGTTTTTTGTTCCCTTATGGTGTTGCTTCCTAAACGTTGGTCTGATTTATGTTGTGAAATTCTTGTTGTTAATTTATTCTTTGTTTAAACATAATTTTTTTAGAGGTTTTTCCTCAACCTTTACTTTCAATGACTACATTTCGACTCCTTTAATCAAAATTCTTTTCTTAACAATATACCTCTCTTCATTCATTCCATCTAAAGCTAAAACATGTTTTGTATTAACTTCGCTCAACCACTCATTGAATAGCCTATGTATATCATTATGGAACATTTTATCTCGTTATCCATAATACGCATAGATATACAGACATTCGTTCATAATCTCACTCTTTTCGTAAAAAAAAATAACTCATATTAAAAGGAGAGAGAGTAAGTGGGATTACTGAGTGAACGAAGGGGTAAGCTAATACCAATAGCTGAAAACCCAGTGGGAGAACGAATACATGAATAATCATGATTTAATACAAAACAATGAAGAGACTGTAAAAAAAAACTCGCGCCATAAATCAGTTTGCCAAAAATAGAACCAAAAAAAAATTTCAATCAACATATTACCATATAAGGTGTTGTTTACATGTATGTATAATAGATTGGCCCTTATTTTTGAAGTTGCTCCGAATCCCGCTCCCCGGGGCTCATTTTTTGAGGTTAATGGAAAAACTAATCCAGAAAAAATTTCAGCTCATTTGATGAATTTTTGAGCTATCCCTGGCCCTTCAAAGTTTTGAATTTTTGGTATTTTTGCCAAAATTTTCCGTTGTAAACACCCTAGTGTATAAACTATAAACCCAAATACAAAATGGGTTTTTTTCCTACAAAGACGCTTTTATTACCTTTCCAAAATGCCCAAAATCTCTAAATTCTGATTTAAAACAACGACAATATAGGGGTTTATATACAGATTTATTGTAAGTAATGAATAAATTAAAAGCAACACGTTACAATAAAAATTAGTTCGTCATTCGTTTTGCAACAGTGTACTTTTCAAATGACTTGAGTATTGTTGACGATACTTATCAACTGTTAATAACAAGAACTGCTTCTGCTCTTCATCGCGAGTGAGGAGCTGGTTGAATTCTTCCATTAGTTTTACCTTGCGTTCAGAGACGTCATTGACTACCTGCATTTTTTGAACAACTTGCAAGCCTTCAATGTACGAATGATGTTGTGGCCAAGTAGAAGGTTCATAAGCCATGAATTCAGTAGAGATATTGAATCTTTTAAAAAATTCCGCGGTTCTCTTTGTAACGAAAAACGCTAAAGTTTTGTTTTTAAATGAAGGTACATCTTTCGGTTGTATAATATTTCGATTTTGAAATATGTTGTCATGTTCAGATGGATCACCTCGGAGAGACTGTACCATTTTTGCTTTTACATCAACATTTATGCTGTTGTCAAAAAATGCTAAGCCAACTGCTTCATCAGAAAGATACCACAAATGGCCACACATTTTTTTTAATGCTGCATTCGAAATATCCTTGTCCACTATACCATAATTGTGCAAATCAATTAAAAAAGCCAAATCAACATTGGGAGCTGCGGCGGCAAACGGTGCGTAAAACCAGGCTTTAACATATAATGTTACGACAAATAAACATATATCGCGTATTCCTTTGAGCTCGCGCGCTTTTAGTTCAAATTGTCCGCGAAACAAATAAATTTTCAAGCAATATATTACTTTCGCCATCCACCTGGCGTGGTGAAATGCTCCAGGCGAGCGGAATGAGACTCCAGATGGCGGTGTTTTTCCCAAGAAAATCAGAACAAGCTTAAGAAACTCAGCAT
This sequence comes from Cordilura impudica, assembly GCA_963682025.1. Classification (NCBI taxonomy): domain Eukaryota; kingdom Metazoa; phylum Arthropoda; class Insecta; order Diptera; family Scathophagidae; genus Cordilura; species Cordilura impudica. The sequence continues at coordinate 251,235,853 of OY821519.1, read as the reverse complement.
AGTCGGCTCTGCTGTGTTTTTCGTTCAATTGGTCAATGCAAAAGCTCCCGATTTCGTCTGATATGTTCGACAAGTCGACATTATCATCATCCAAAGCCGTTTTATATTCAGCAACATCTAGTTCTTCTACAATAAAAGTAAAAGCATTGAAAAGTAATTAGTTTCAAGTTACATTGAAATACATGCTTCGTATATGTTATACAACAAGAACATACCCCATTTAGCTTGAAATCTCTTGAATAAAAGCACATCCGGCGCAGATGTTGCCCCCATTTTTATATCAAAGACCGCTTTAACAACAATTTCATAAATATGATGACGACAGGCCAAAATCATCAAGCTTCGCCCGAGCCCCTGCTGAAGTAGCGTGCACGCGCCATTTAACCGTCCTGTATTCGATGCTGTTGTGTCGCAACAAATCGCTTGAATATTTTGTTCCAAACCCCATTCAGTAATAACATTAATTACCGCGGCCGATATCTGATGGCCAGTTCCATTTCGTATAACTTTCTTAAACTATTTTAATTGAATTTATTAGAGGTTTTTCCTCAACCTTTCTTTTTGAAACTCCAGACTTGACTCCTCCATCAAAATTCTTTTCTTAACATTATACCTCTCTTCATTCATTCCATCTAAAGCTAAAACATGTTTTGTATTAACTACGCTCAACCACTCATTGAATAGCCTATGTATATCATTATGGAACATTTTATCTCGTTATCCATAATACGCATAGATATACAGACATTCGTTCATAATCTCACTCTTTTCGTAAAAAAATACCAACTCATATTAAAAGGAGAGAGAGTAAGTGGGATTACTGAGTGAACGAAGGGGTAAGCTAATACCAATAGCTGAAAACCCAGTGGGAGAACGAGAAGGATTGCAAGTTGTAGTTGACCCATACACACATGAATAATCATGATTTAATACAAAACAATGAAGAGACTGTAAAAAAAAACTCGCGCCATAAATCAGTTTGCCAAAAATAGAACCAAAAAAGAATTTCAATCAACATATTACCATATAAGGTGTTGTTTACATGTATATACATGAACTTGAAAATAATTTCAAGATCAAGGTTATTTTTTTCTTTCTTATTTCTGCTTCTACCAGAAATTCTTTGGCTACAGTGAAGAGCAAATCTGATCACCGTCACAATAGTTTTATTATTATTTTCTTAAATTTTGTTTATAAAGACAATTCTTAATTTTGTTTTTACTCCAAAGAGCTTCTCAATTAGACTCATTTTTATTTATTTACTTTGACTTAAAACTACCCTAACTTATCGTACGCGCATACATGAATATTATACCCGCGCACACGTAGTGTGAAGGATATTGTTTTATATATCCTTACTCGTAATTCTCAATTCTTAATTATATTTATCCAGCTGAAAGGGTTTCAGCTTATTAATAGGCGTTCAAAGGAACTGCCAAAAGATTTTGAGAATATTATTACAAATAAAGACAAGTGCCGTTCAGTTGTTAATAATAGTCTGATTTTATTTAATAATTGATTTTATTTAATAATTGCGACAATTTTCCATTGATGTTTATTGTAATTTATTAAACGTAATATATTTTCCATTGTTTTATATGTTTCCTTCATACCCGTAGCGTATGCTATTGGAACCGAAGGCAATTGATTTTTGTTATGTAATAACACCGCTTTAAGGCCTACATTTTTTTTATGAATTAAAAATTTGTGACACATTCTTTTTTGTTTATATATACTTACTGTTACATGAACTGTCTATGAATAACCGCCATTCTTCTTGTAGATGCGTATGATTAAGAGAAGCAAACAATTCGTCTATATCTGAACAGTATACAAGATTAGAATTTACTTCATCAGCTTTGAAGAGTTGTTCAAATAACATAAAGGGGTTGTCTCTAAAAAATGTTATTTTAAAGTCATTATCTGTCAAATGCCAATTTTTTAATTGGGACCCTAAATCTTCCGTTTGTCTTCGTGATAGCCCCAAGTTACGCACTAAATCTTGAAAATCATTGTTTGATACAAAATGCCGATCCTGAAATGATGTTTCAGCTTCATTTCCCGTGGGACCCCAGTTGTCATCACTTGATTCCGAAGAAACTACTTTTTTAGTACAATTTCTACTTTGACGATCGCTTGGAATGGGCTTAGTTACGGTCAATACATTAGAATACTTTATGTTTTGACGCGTTTTAACGTGATGTCCAACAACGTTTGTTTGACAGAAATAGCAATCCTCTTCTTTATGGTATAGTTGATAATGCCATTGCATTGGAGATAAAAATGGCAAAGTTTCAGTTTTCCATTTGTTGAGTCCCAAAGAGCAATATGGGCAAACATATTCTGGTTCATACCATTTACTTATAGAGTAGGTACGGTTAAAGAATCGGTTAAACTTTTCAACTAGAACTTTATGATTTGCAAATTTAATGCTCTTATTTTTGTTTAGGAATAAACCGCAAACGTAACAAAACTTATTTCGATTTTCACACATTTTACACAATTTTTGACACTTTAATGAGACTTTAATGAATGTTTAGCATCATAAGCTTACTGAGTTATGGCGTGACACTTAAATTATTACTAATAACACGTTTTGACACATAAATTTGCATTACTGCTCGTACACAATACTAAACAATTCAAAACTAACGGTATAAACTGGTTTTATCCTGAGTACATACAAAAGTGCAAAATTGAGTTCGTGCGAGTTATCTTTGTTATTGTTTTTTATCTGTATGAATTTGTTGCTTTTTGTTTTGAATTTTTTGTTGTTTTATTCAGAATAGAACAAAGAATAAAAGAAAAAAAAATTGGTTGTATTTTATTTGTACTGTACTGTACTGTACTGTATTTGTGTAGCCAACAGCAACATTGATTTTCATAAAAAAAAATGAATTTCCTTTGTTTGGAGAATCGAATATAACTTTTTCAATTTTTATTCAATTTTGATTATTTTAAGCTCATTTTAATCAGAAACAAAAGTTCTTTAAAAAACAAATATGAGAAAAATTGTTTTTCAAACAAACTACTGCAATAAAGTTGAATCAAAGTTGAAAAATTTAAAAAAATAATGTAAAACTTCGGATATTATCATTAATATTTCTACGTTACTTCGTTAAATATTAAACATGCATACACTTTTTTAAAGTTTGACATTTCCTCTATCCAACATGGTAAACAAAATTAAAATCGGATAAAAACTCAGTGAGTTACGATGTTTTAAGTCCAAGAAGCCTTAAAAATCAGAAATTTGACCATAACTTCAGATTTTGAGGGTGTATTGAAAATTCTAATTATGCAGAAATGATCTACTCGGAAAGACCTACAACCTAATATAGGTTATATCAAAAAGGTATTTTCACTGTCACACAGTGTAATTGTTCTTGTCTTATGTACTACTTATGAAAATTAACTTAGTTGTCTAGTATTGAGTGATTTCCCAAATCACTCAATATTTTATTAAGAATAACAAAAAAAAAAAAGTAAATTAAATTATAGGTGTCAGTTTAGGTTACATGTTGTCATATATTAATGCAAACGGTTAATATTCTTGTAACCCACTTCGACATTTGTAACATGACAACTTTAACATGTGTTGTTAATTTGTCATGCTACTGTTGTATGTTTGTAAAACGGGGGAGAGTCCAGATAAATATAAACACATTTGGTTTTGTTGATTTAAATATATTTATTCTTGCACTTTTATTACGCAACAATTTTCATATTTTATCTGCTATTTACAGTTGGCTTACTGATGAATTACTGATCTAGAGTTCACAATTTATACTGCTTAAATACTAAAATATTTACACTAATGACAAAGGAAAAATGCCTAATTATTTCTATTATGACTTATACAATGTATATCAAAGTCATACCGCACACACGACACTTCTGGTCAACACATGTTCTCTGTATACAGTATGTGTGTGGCCAGCGATCGTGAAAAAGTACTCATGTTGCGTTTTAGCTTGTGTGGCTGCACTTGAATTAATTCTAGCGTGAATCACCCAAACATAAACAAAGTACTTGACTCAAACATAAACAGTGTTTGATCTTCAATGTCACCACGTGTTGCAACAAGATACTCTTTTACATGTGCACATCAACAAAGTGTTTGATTTTCAATGTCACCACGTGTTGCAACAAGATACTCATTTACATGTAGAATATATTTAATATGACAAATACATTCAATACATTTAATATGACAAATACATTTCGGCATTTTCTCTTTGTACCCTTTATACCGCAAGTATGTATACACTACACTACACAGTTGAAGTTGGTGATATTCGCTGTGCCTATGGTATGACAAACAACATGGTTACACTACAATAGTTACATGGACATTGCTTAATGCTTACTTATGAAAACTTGCACACGCAGTGGTTCTCATACAGGTAAATGCTTATGGGTGTGAACTTGCTTAGTAAGCAAGTGCACATATTTTCATTGTTTATATTTAGTTTGTGTGTGACGTCATGCATACACTACAACTAAATGGATGGCATACTTACGTTCCGGTGGGGACTAGATGTTATGCCCCTTTTTGCCCTCCCTACCATGTTATCTGATATTCCATCTTACATGGAGGTAACCCACTGCAATGAAAAGATTTGGTTTGGTTTGGTTTTCTACATTGGGTTTAAAAAAAAAAGTTTATTTAACCTTCATTTTAAGGTTATAAATCTAAAATTACAATTATCAAAATTTAAATTTTTTAGGGATATTTTAATTTAAGAAAAATTTTTATTTATAGCCCAATTTTAATTTTAGGACAAATTTTAATTATAGCAAAAATTTTAAGTTTAGCAAAATTCGATTTTAGGGAAATTTTAAATTTAGGAAAATTTTTAAATTTTAGGAAAATTTTTAATAGTAGAAAACAAAAATTTTAATTTTAGCATTTTGAATTTTAGCACTATTTAATTTTGGCTTAATTTTAGCATTAGAAAAATTTTTGTTTAAACTTTATAATTAGACAATTTTACATTTAGGGAAATTCACATTTCGACATATTTTATTTTAGTTTAATTTTACAATAAGAGAAAATTTTTATAATCGAAAATTTTATAGTTAGTAAAAATTTTATATTTTAGCCAAATTTTATATATAGCAAAATTTATTTCTATTTAGCTTAAATTTATAAAAGTTCTTAACGTAGTAAAAATTTTAGTTTAATTAGAAAAATTTATTAATTTGGTAACATTTTAAATTTAATAAAAATTTTAAATTTAGAACAATAATTATATTGTACAAAAATTTTTAAGTGGACAATTTAGGAATAATAAATAAAATTACCGCCTTGTGGTTGTACCGATGAAGCTGCTGCCGCCGGACGCCGTGGTTGTGTCTCGCACTATTGGCCATTTTCCTTTCTGCAACCATCCTTCTTTTGTTTATGCATGGTATTTGGTTTAGATTTCAATTTTATATTTTCTTATTCTTTTTCAGGTTTTCGGTATAAGGTCTTTGGTTTGTCAAAATTCTACATTTTATTTTGTCAGGGTTTGACACGTTTTCAATAACATTTTTAAAAATTCTTTTATATCTTAGTTTTCATATTTTTTTTTTTTTTACATTGTGTTTTCCGGTTTTAACATGTTTTTTGTTTATTTTTTTTTCAAATTTTAACAAATCTTAGTTTTCAGACTGTTTTCTATTTGTTTTATTATCCATAAAAACTACACACCAGCTTTATTTGTTATCACACTTTATGTGAACTTTATATATTAATTTTACTTTATTTTAAAACTACTAACTTTACTAAAATTTTGAGTGTCTTCACTTTAGTCTTTTTTACTTTATTTAATTAACTTTACTTTATTCCAGCTTTTAAACTATATTTAACTTTATTTTAATGTCTTCTACTACATTTTTAACTTAAATTCTTAAGAGGGTTTTTCCTCAACCTTATTCTTCAAAAACAAAACTTCAACTCCTCTTTAATTTTAAATGTCTTTTTGTTCAAGCTAATCTTTTTCATTCATTCATTATCTCAAGACAAAACCTGTTTATTAAAAAAAAAATCGCGCTATATATTAGTTTGCAAAAATTGAACCCAAAAAAAATTTTGCCATCAACATATTACCATATAAGGTGTTGTTTACGTGTACATACTTGAACTTGAAAATAATTTCAAGATCAAGGTTATTATTTTTTTCTTCTTTCTTATTTCTGCTTGTACCAGAAATTCTTTTGCTACAGTGCAGAGCAAATCTGATCACCGTCACAATTTTCTGCACAAAATGGTTAATCACTGTGATGGTCGTGTATTGTAGGTGGATATTGTAAATCTACTTCCAATATACAGCCTAATGGTGAATTATCTTCTATATCATTAACATTAAAATCTTCCATTTTTAAAACCCATTCAAAGTTTGTATATGGAAAATATTGTGCCATGGAATAACCATATAAATTGTAAACATCTAAATAAATTAAATAATTTGACTCTTTAGTAGAATCGTAATCGCCAGCAAATGTATTATTGACTATTGAATACCGTTTACTACATTGTACAATCCTCCACCAATACCACGTACAACAAAATTATATTTATCAACATCTGTCAATAGTTCTAACTCTATTTTTTTGGTTTTTAACATTGCATCCCATGATAATCCAGGTGTTGTATAATATTGACAGCGGTCAAAATAATAAATGTTTTTACAAACTTTACGGAAATTTTCAAAAATATCGCAAAGTAAGAAAATACCTAGTTTTAAATATAAAAGTAAATAATCCATTAGAGTACTACATTTAAAAGTATTCTACACTTTGTATGTTTATAACTATCTACACTACACGACCCATTAGTTAATTTATTAAAAAAGACTGACATGCTGGTAGTTCTGTTTCTTGGAGACAATTTACAGAATCTAAATAATCATACGGAAAGACATTTTAACGTTTTATTAAATCAAAATTCATCATCACTTAAACAAACTGATTTTATAGTTTTTAAATCATCATCTGATAAAAAACCTGCAAGTTGCCTTAAACTTGATGACATAAAACGGAACGAATTTACAAAACGCAGTTCAATAGTATCTTTATCATTTACCGCAATTCTCTTGGATATGGATACATATAATTCTTTATTTAATGGAATGATATTTATATCACCTGCTATTGTACTCAGTTCTCTAACAAACAAATGACAATCATATGCCGAAAGATTGTGGAGAAATATAGGGATGAAATTTGCAATTTGGTATTCTAAATTATATTTGGTGTGAGCCGGACCTCTATAGACACCCGTTAAATGGCAATGATCAGATACTCTAACTTCTATTGATATGTATATATTTTTCACAAATATGACAAATTATGCCTTCTTTTTGTCTTTTCTCCTGAACAGATGATAAGGAATTCATTGGTATTACTACACTTAAATATTTATTATAAATTTCTAAAATATCTTTAACTAAATTTTCAATAAATATTTAGATGCATTTTCACCACTATAAATTTTAAATATATCTAGACTAGAATTATACGAACATTTAATATAATAACTATAAACAAATTTTGAATATTATTTGATTCTAAAATACATTCAAAATCAGCGTAAACTACAAAAGGTACATCCATTTGCTTTTTAGTATTCTTAAAATTAAGTATATAATTTTCTATATTTGGCATTTTAGTTACCATTTTGTTGCATTCATTTTTGTGTTTATTTAACGCCGCCTCATTATGGAAATGGATCAAACACATATTACAAATATACATTTTATGATGATGTGAGAGAGTTGATTACTTAATAATCTCTAATTTAAGAAAAAAAAAAGAATGAAACATTTTTAATAAGTAAAATTTAACTTTATATGTTAATATAAATAGCAAGTTACATACCTTGAAATATTTTTTATCTACGGTATTATGATCACAGTGGTTTAAGGAAACAGAAATGTATAATTTTTTCAAAAAATTTATTTTATAAAAAAAAAATTTAAATATTTATAAACAAAAAAATTCAAAAAATAAGAAAATAAAAAATTAAAAAACAATTCAGAAACTTCAACATTAAATAAAAATAAAAAAATTTAAAAAAAACAAGTAGATATATTTAAAAAATTATAATAAATAAAAAACAATTCAGAAACTTAAATATAAATTGAAACAAAAAATTAGAAAAAAAAACAAGTAGATATGTTAAAAAAAAATATATATATATTATGGAAATTTCATCGAGACCCTCGAACAGCAGCTCATATATATTTATTTCCACTAATCGGCTCAGTTCAATCGTCATTTGTCAAAGTTTCGAACGGTGACCCCGCACACGTCGAAGTCGTCCATGGCTTCACCTTTTTTCGCATTATGGCGATATAGCACTGGTTTTTTACCATTTTAACTTCCTTTGGCGGGCATGCCACTTCCACCTCATCTTTCTGGTGTGGGCATGCCGCTGCCACCGTTGGCATCGCTTCTACCGTTTCACCGTTTCCACCGCTTCAATATCTTTTATAAGTTCCACTTTTGGAAGGGATGCTTTTATATTTTTCTGTGGGCATATAAAAACATGATCTGCTATTGTTTGTTGCATATCTAAAATTAAAAAATTATGTAGGTTCTATTAAATAATATTTTTCTCCTTCTGAGTCCTCATTTTCGATGAAATCGAAGTACGACTGAAGTTCCCTTATACTTCGTTCTCACTGCAGCTAAATCCGCATTAGCTTTATTTTTTAATCTCCACCGTTCTCACTTCAATTTGTAGCTTTAATTTGACAGTTGCTGCACAGCTGTTCGAACGAATTGTTTATTTACATTTTAATAGTTTTTGTTTTGGAGAAAACAAATTTTGCGAAAAAAAGAAAGTTCATCACTTTTGACATTATTATGTCACTTCATTAATTTAATTTTTACTTATCCTTTTCAAACAATTCATTTTATTTAAAACACCTTTTGTATTTTCTTGGCGAACAGCCGCTTGTGCGACTGTTCTGTTATGGAGTACTTTATTAATTGTGTTTACAAATTATACTTAAATTCTGACTTACGCTAGCAGATTCCCACCAAGGATTTGGTGGATTCTCAAATAATGAGGCCACTCCGAGGGTGACCCACCAGAGCTCCCGACCACCAATTTCTCTTTTCTGAAAAACAAAGTTATTTCAATCAAGATGCAATTGCATACATATGTGTTATAAAATATTTACCTGTACCGATTTGTGAGATTTTTTATCTTCACTTGTATTTCATTTTTTGAAAAGAAATACAAGTGTTTTCCCAGCGATTCCTCATAAACATTTTCCGCGGCGATTTCCTCATAAACATGGATATTTCTGCGACATCTGCGGAGCTGCGATAACTTTTCCTCCCACAAATCCAGCAACTTCGTTTCCGCCCCCAATACACCACGTTTTTCGCGATTGCTTTACTTTCGACATGCTGAAATTGAATAACAAGTTAAAATAATAATTAAAAAAGGCAAATAAATAATTTTTTAATTAAACAATTCTTTGCTATACTCACTTGCTGCTTTTGTTTATGAATTTTTGTTTTGTTGTAAATGAAAATACACAGTCGTAAAATGATGCAAATTTTCTGCTGCAGCGTTGTAAATTTGTTCATTCTGCGGCGAATTGCACAATACATCCCTGATTTCTGTTGGATTTATTCTCGATTTAGCGATGGTTTTATTTTGACAGTATTTATATACCCAAAAATTGACCAGCTTTAATTAAATCCACTATAATGATTTACAAGATTCGACATATAATGATAGTCTTATTATGATGTTGTTACCGCAGGATAAAATAAAAGAAACATCAGTTTTGGTGTTGACGCTCCAAGAGCGAAGTTAGAACTTAATTTTATTTTCAATTTTAATCTGCTTATATATTTACAAATGGGTATGAAATTGTCACTCTGAAAGTCACTCCATAAGTATTTTACATGTTTATATTTCATATTCTCTCTCTTAAATTAGTTTTGCTTACTACTAATATATATTATTGTACCAGGCGATCATGGATATTTGGGTGTGGTTCCTAGCTCTATAATTAGTCATTACTCATACATAAAGTACAACTCCAAACAACGAGTGGAATTTGTACTTGGTTAAAGTGCAGACCAATACGGTACACCAACAAGTGTATTGTATTCGGTTTGCATATGAAATCAAATCTAATTGCTCTAGATGTCAACCAACTCTATTCGATTTCAACGCTCTGTAAATTAACCCGCTCAGTCAAACAAACAAACGAACAAACTGAGTCATTTGCTATACGCGCTTGACCTATCCCAAATACCAATTGGATATGTTTCACTTTACCCAATTCAGTCGCTAGTCGATATATGTGTATGCATATTAGACCTGGCGTTAAAAACTTTTTTTTGAAACTTGAATGTGGGTAGCGATAAAAATATGCGATTTGATGCCAAAATTGATGTAGCAAATTTTCAGGCTGATCGGATGGTGCCAACCCGTGCCACAATGAGGTCAAAGGTCAAAATTTTGAAAAAGCACCAAAATACTCTTTTTTTTTTTTGTTTTATCAATCTTTTTAATGAGAAATACTGTAAATATAATGTTTTTTTCTTTCATTTTTATTTATTATGCTTATTATTTTTATTTTACATCATTGAAGATTTTGTATAGGCTGGGAAGTCATTACGGTAGCTCTCTACAATGTGTAACAAGTACTGTTATCGTCTTCGTTGTGTGTTAAGCATCTGTTAAAGTCAGTTATTAGTTTGACTTTTCTTTCGGCGGCATCATTCACAACAGTAATGCATTTGACGATTTGTTCCCCTTTACAAAATGCTTCGCTCTTAGGCCAATTTGACGGATGAAAGCGTAAGAAATCCATAGAAATTTCCAAACGAGAAAAAAAAATTTTGTTTTAGTAGTCACAAAAGAGCTTAAATCCTTGGATGTGAATAATTGTAATTCATCGACGCATGCACACACTTTTTTAGAAGGGAAAATATCAACATCATCACCGATATAATTGTCTTCATCGGACTCTATTTGCAACGCCAAAATCATCTTTTCCTTTATTTCTGAGTCTACATGTGGATCAAAAAAGGCAAGTGCAACTGCTTCCTCTGATAAATACCACAGATGGTTCCGAATTTTTTCCAATAGCACTGTAGACATTTTTTTTATCAAAGTAGCCAATAATTCCCTTTATCAGTTGCATATCTCTATTTGGCGCTTCAACTGCATTTGCGGTTCTGAACCAGTATGGGATATAGAGACTTACTAAGAAAATGCAAATATTACGAATTCCATTCAACTGACTCGCAGAAATTTTAAAGTGCGCGTGAAACATATACATTTTTAGACAATAGATGGCCTTGGACATGAATCTTGCATGAGATGTCGCTCCAGGTGCACGAAATGTGAAATTGGGAATGCTACCACCGAGAAAAATAAATGCAAGTTGTAGGAGTTCTCTATAGTCATGCCGAATGTGAACTTTCGTTAAATATTCAAGACAAAATTGTTTGCTTGTTTCGCGTTCCTCAACAGATATGACACTCAAAACTCGTTCATCCTGCATACAAGTGCTATATCCCTTTGAATTAAGTGTGCTCCATTCCCGTGCAAAACGTTCAAAAATCGCCACCTCTGGGCCACTTGATTTTCCGAAATTAATTTCAAATACAGCTCTTAAGAGAATTTCTGCAATATGGTGGCGACATGGTAACCACAATAAGCTGCGTCCCAGTTTACGTTCCAATAAAGTTGCAGCACCACTATGACGGCCAGTATTTGCAGCAGTTGTATCAAAACATATCATTTCTAATGAATTCAGCATATTCATTTTTACCAAATAGTCGTAGACTGATTGAGCGACTACAGCACCAGTTCCATCTTCAATGATGGGGATAGCTATCAATTTTTCAACGTTCTCCGACGTGAGCACAATAGCCAAGCGATCAACTTTTGCTTTTCCAGCAATTGCGGGAAGTAGCTTTCCGTCCCAATGCAAAATAAATGTTTCAGGGATCTAAAAAACTTAAAGCTTAAAGAAAAACTTATAACTTGACCAAAATGAAAAAAAATTACCTTGAAATTTTCAATAATTTCTTTGCCATGACGCCGACGATATTTTTTACGTTGTTCACGCAAACTTGTGCAATTCAGAACAAGATCCTCAATATTGTGACCCAACGCTTTGGCAGTTGCACTGATGAAGTGTATAGCTAATGGAGATGACATATTGCCAGCATCCATACAAGCCAGCATTCTGTCGTCAATAAAATTCTTTTTTCCACGTTTTCGAATCGGCTTATTGGAGCAACTTGGAATGTTGTCAGTATGTTCTACATCCATCGCCTGCACATCATCTCCCGATTCATCACTATCAAATTCAACATGTTCCATAGTCAAGTCTGCACATGAAATTAAGTGCACAACAAAAAAAAATAGCCACTTTGCGTCCAAATACCAAATAATAATTACCTGAAGTGCCTTTTTTCTTTTCATAATTTTCTTTTCGACGTTTTTCGTCTTCCAATCTTTGTGCCTTTCTTTTTTCTTTATTTGTGACATTTTGATCGACACAAGTCATGCTACCAACACGCCCATTTTCTCGCTGCTTTATTAAGAAGTCTCTATCTTCCTGTATACTTATAAGCTTCAGAGCGTCAACGTGGGCAATGTCAAATAAATTGTTTAAATTTTCCTTAAAGTCATTTTCTTTTTTGCGATGACTCGGGAACGGAGATTTACATACTTTTTGGACTTTTCTCCACTCTTCATAAAGTTTAATGACTTTTGCAGAACATGTTCTTTGATCAGGCGTTGGGATTCTAGCTTTTTCCCAAAAAGGCAATATTTCATCCAGCACCAATCTTCCACTTTCTTTAACCGTTTTGTTTTCACAACGCACATTATAAAAAAAACACTGAAGAACTTGCTGTTTTGATGGTAATTTCACACCAACTATTTTTGGTTCACATTTACCAATCAAGTATACATTTGTGTCAGCAGATCGAAGCTGTTTCAACGATAAATTTATCTTCTGAGCCATGGAATTACGAAAATTAACAGAATATTTTATTTTACAATAAACTACACCTTTCTCAACAATATTCAAATTCGCAATGACAAAATTTTACATATTCATATCAACAGCCTTGCTATGTGCTCAGTAGCAGAGCGGAAAAACGGTACTTTTAGACAAATATGCAGTTGTCGACAACTCAAAGCGTAGGAATTTTGAGGCAGTTTAAAAAACAGCGAAGAACAAAAAATTTTACCGTTTTTTTCAATAATAGTTGTTGCATATGTAGGCCTGTTTGTTTACATGCTTTTGTTATTGGCACTTTATTCGTGCTGCTTACGTATGTGAATACGCCACATATGCAACACCACTATAAAGCGAGTCAAATGCGGATTTAGCTGCAGTGAGAACATAGCATTATTCTTTTTGCTTCGTTCTGGAAATAAAAAATAATATTTCATTTAAATAATAATAATAATAATAATAATAATAATAATAATAATAATAATAATAATAATAATAATAATAATAATAATAATAATAATAATAATAATAATAATAATAATAATAATAATGATAATAATAACAACAACAATTACAACTTACTTCTGTCTTCCTTTATGCTTGAGGAGGTGGACGGCGTGTCACGAACCGGGCTGGTTTCTGGAAAAAAAATTAATAACAATAATAATAATTTCAACTTACTTTTCTCTTCTTTTGTGCCTTTTGGAAAGAGAAAGGATAACACGTCCATATAGTGGAGTTTGGACACGCGTTGTGGACTTGCTTGGCATAGCCTCTTCTCCCGACTGTAACTTCTTTTATAGCTTGATATTTTGCCTTCATGTCACATCCTGATATTTTTTGACTAATTCCTTATACGCAATATCTCTTTCGATTTTATTGTTGAAATTCCAAATGCATTCATGATTTTGATACATTTTGATGAATTGCAATGCCCAGCTATTTGTTTCTTTTATATTCCGCTTATTTGCCATGGTGATGAATTGAATATTGTTTCACTTTTAATGAATCAATCACGCACGAGTTACGTTCTGAGGTTTTTACGGAATGAAAAACGAGGATATGCTTTATTTAGTTCATTTATTGATGTTAATTTCAAGACTGACTTAAAAATTATAAAATTGGTGTTTAAATACTAGTTTACAAAATGAAGAAGAAAGTACAAAAATATACATATGTTGTCCAGCTTGCATTTTGTCTACAAGCATTTATTGCAAGAGGTTCATATGTGTATTTTGTTTACAATGCGGAAGAAAGTGTTCTGTAGGTTTATGGGTTATATATGTTGTTTAGTTTGCATTATTTCAACTACAAAAGTATCGAGAAGGTACTTTTGTTTACATAAGTGTTTTATTGTAAGTGGGTTTTTTATGTTTAACATATGTAGTGCAGTTTGTCACATACAAAAGTATCGAATGGATACTTTTGTTTGCATAAACATTTAATTTCCAAAAATTGTCAATTATAACATGAATTTTATGGTTTACGAAATATATATGAAAAATGCAAAAGTGTTTTTTTCTTCGCTCCCCAGGATTTTTCTGGTAGGTAGGGTATGAAAAATAAGCTCCATTAAAAAATTTGACCTTGTTAGTTGTTACTGTCCACCCGGTTTTGATTTTACGTCCTAAAATGGACCCTAAAGTGGTATACAAAGTAATCGACCTATAACTTTGAAAATAACAGGTTTAGGAGATCGGTTACGTATACCATATTTGTAGAGAATCATATAATACACCTTTTTGTAGTAGATTTCATCGATGTCCGTTTGACCATTTAAGCAGAGGCGGGCAATTTTTATGAAAATTTGTGAAATTGAATTTTTAAAACATCCATAACTTTTTTGTGAATGCAGATATTTTTATATGCAAACTGTCAATTGATAGAGTATTAAATGAAGTTTAAACTGTATAAAAATGTAACATTATTCGGGAGTTGTTCGCATTGGAAAATTGAAGAAAAACCTGCAAATTTGCAAACTTCCCTACAGTAAAAATGCTGCAGTTTAAGAACCTGTGAACCGAATTAAATGTGTTATTCAACATTGTAAAGGTAATTAATTACAAGGCCCTAATTGGATTTTAATGTTATTTTATTTTTCTATACTTTTATATGCTTTTTATGTGGCCTGGTTGACGCGATTCGTCCCATAAAAAAAATTTTAAAATATAGTAAAAAAATTAAATTAATAATTCAAAAAAATTAAGAGACATAAAATAAAATTAATTAAGTTTTGTTTTGTTAAGGTAATTAACGAACATAGATTTAGAGAAACTTTCTGATGGCAATGCTTCAAAATGTTCCTCCATTGTTTGCATAAGTAATTGCTTCTGATCTTCTTGGTGTGTTAAAATTGCGTTAAATCGTGTAATTAAAGCTATTCCACGCTCAGCAATATCGTTTACTACAAGTAAACTTTTGACAATTTTGCTAGCAGCAACATAATCTTCGCTTTCACTCCATGTGACTGGATCGTCTTTTAAAAAGCTTTTATTAACTCCAGTGATATCTTGGTTTAATATAGTTTCAAAAAATAAATAAGTGTTATTACTAACGAAGTCACATAATTCAGCACTCATGATCTCGTTGACTGGCAAGTTAATTCGTTTTGGATTTTCTGGGTGACCCTCTTTATTAAAGTTCAGTATCATTCTTCTTTTTATATTGATTTCAACTTCGTCGTCAAATAACGCAAGCGCGATGTTTGCTTCACCTAAATACCAAAGATGGTTTCGAAACTTATTTTGTACTGCAGTTGCCACTATATCATCTATGGATTTATATCTCTCGAGATCTTTCAAACGTTGCAAATCATTGGCTGGTGCTTTTTGTGCCAATTGACATAGAAACCAATTTTTTATATAGATTGAAACTACGAAAACATTGAATCGCAGAATATTTTTCAAAAGTTGTGCTGAAATTAATTTAAATATTTTTAAATTTATTAATTTTTAACACATTTAAGATTTTTTTAAATAGATGACAAATTAAATAGAAATAAAAATTATATTTACTTGATAATTCAAACTGATTTCTAAACAGGAAAATTTTAAGGGAATATAAAATTTTTGCCATCCATCTGGCATGACTGAAAGCACCTGGTTTCGCAATTTTATAGCCAGGAATTTCTTCTCCAAGGAACAGCAAACTTAGTTTAAGCACTTCTATGTAATCATTTCTGTCGTTCTTGACTTTATTTTGAATTTGATCTTTCATAAAAGTAATTAAATCACTACGAAGATCATCTGAAACAAATTCTGCAGCACACGTATCTGAAAACCCAATTTCAAAACAATCGTGCTGGAGATTTGGCCATGCTTTGCGAAATTTGTTAAATAATAATATATTAGGACCTGAAGATGTTGGCTCTATTGTGGATTTAAAAGCAGCTCCTACAAGTAGTTCCATTACGTGGTGCCTACACGCAAAATGCAACAGCTGTCTATCGAGTTTCTGCTCCAGCACAGCACAGGCTCCAATTGAAGTACTGGTATTACTCGCAGTTGTGTCATAGCACATCGCCATTACATTATTCTCAACGTTCCAATCATTCAAAGCTGAATACACGGCAGAAGCTTCCAGAGCACCAGTTTGTCTAAGTACTTTGGGTACTCCCAAAACTTTGGATTTTCCACATGAAGAAAGAATAACTGCCAATCTATTGCACATCAAGCTTCTAACATCCGTACAGTCCTCCAAAATTTTTCCATCCCAATGCACCGTGAAAGTATTTGCTCTTGAAAACTGTTCCTTTAAGTTAGCAGAAATGCGTTCTCTATAGTTTGACCGTTGTGTTCTTATGTACTCAGGAGATATAGGAAGCGAATGCACATCATGGCCTAAAATGTGTGCCGCTTGACCGATAATAATAGCAGCTCCTTTGTTGCTTACATGAAATCTGTCTAAAGCTTGAGTCATGCGAGCATTTATAAGAGGTTTAATTTCTTTTGTATATATTTTTCTGATGGTTTTTTTTTGGTGGAACATAATCAGATCCCTCTGATTCGCAGTCAGTTTCCACTGAGAATTTAGTTTCAGCATGTTCTCTTTCATTTTCGTTTTCAAAATCTTCATCGTTTATACTTACGGTATCAGCATTATTTTCAAAGTTTAGTAAAATTTTGGCACGCATTGCTGCAATTGACTTACGATGGCCATTGAGAAAATCGATCCTTTCAGTTTGTTGCCTTTTTCTAATATTTCTATGGCATCAATTTTGGCTATATCGAAGAGAACATTTAAGGAGTCCTTAAATCCCTTTTCTTCTCCTGCCACTCCAATCCGAAGATTATTTCGACTTTTTCGAACTTTATCGTAATCTTTATAACTTGAAACTATAAGACTCAACACCTTATCTTTTCTTCTTGTAGGAATTCCAAATGACTTATATATATCACTCACCTCCTCTGCAATAATTGTCAATTATAACATGAATTTTATGGTTTACATATGTATGTGGAACAACTAGTAATTTAATAAATATAAATTGCAATAAGTGATTTCAGTTTAACAATACCACACACCAAGGTTTATATAAGGTGCCATTAAATAATAGGGTACTGTTGGTTAGGCTGTACCATAACTCACGCACTCGCTATTTATTGCAAAATCTATTGCTTGGAATTGTAACACTTCCAAGTAATTGTAGCGTAAGTCATAAAAAAGGGACAATAAAAAAAAGAAAATTTTTTTTTGGTTTTCCAAATAATAAAAAAAAGAAAATTTTTTTTTTGGTTTTTTTTATTGACACTCATTGTGTTTTTACGCAAAGCATCCCAAAAAATGATTGCGAAAAGGATTGTGCATTGACACTAATTGGGTCGCAAATTAAGGGTGGGAAATTGTGTTAACGGATGCAAAAGTTCCTAACAACCAAGTGCATTAGGTAGTGACCATAAGCATTAGGTAGTGACAGTACATATGTAGACCAGATGTGCCGCATAAGCATTAGGTAGTGACACACATTTTATGTTATTTACTTAACCCTTTACGGCGCAAGAACGCCAATTTTTTTAGTTTTAATGTTACTAGGTAGTAAATATGGTGTTAATAATGGAAAAATTAAAAAAAAAAATTCTTATTAAAAATTTAAGTTTTATTTTTGGAAAAAAAGTATTTGTTGCAGAAATGCAACATTGCAGCAATAGATCTTAAAAAAATAAATTTAACTTAAGTAATGTGAAAATTTTTAAAACAATTATTTTGTTTATTGTAACACAAACTATTACCGCATTTTTCGCACAATGTTTGCGTATAACCCTTACAGCCTGGAAATTTGCATCTCATGCGCTTATCGACCCAAACTGGCCAGTGCCCATATTGGTCCAACCTTACATCTTTCGGGGGAACGTGTTGAACCGGACCTTTCTTCTTTTTGTTTTGAATGAGACACTCAACATCGCTTCCGCGCTTTGTACGGTTAATTGTTTTATATTTGCATAACGTCTCAGCTATTTCTATTCTAAATTCTGCAGAGTTGATGGTCTTGCTTGTATTACCCTTTTGAGCGTGTATTCTCCTATATAAAAGCCATGAATTGCACAGAGTCATGTCCAATAAATGGTAGAAAATACGTAGGTACCAACGTTTACTACGAAGCTTAATTTTGTAGTGACCCATAACAGAGTCTAAAAGGTCTACTCCACCCATATGTCGGTTATACTCTGCCACTACAAAAGGACGTTCAACAGAGATATATTTTTTCTTTGACTTGTCCCACCGTCTGACTACAGATGTTGGGTGCTTTGCTGCAAAATTAGATGCTACGGTGACGATTTTAATGTCTCTCCAAGCAACCACTGCTACGTCAATTCCATTGCAGTCACCAACTTGTTCTATTGACGTACCACGCGATTCTTTTTTTAGAACTTTTTCATCTGGCAGCTTGCAGTTGGGAATACGGGCTCTTCTTATAGTCCCCAAAGCTAAAATGCCCCGAGTGGAAAGGTGTTCAATAAGCGGGATCGAGGTATAATAGTTGTCAAAAAAAATACGGTCGTTCTGATTGGTTGGGATATCACGAGAAAGACGGACTACTACATTAGATGATGCCCCTAAATCAGGCTCGCCGATTGCACATCTGTTTTCCTGGCCACTGTAGACTTAAAATTTATATCCATAACCAGATACACCACATATAACAAATAGTTTGAATCCCCACTTATGAGGTTTATCTGGTAGATATTGTTTCAACACATTTCTTGCTTTTGTTGAACACATTTGTTCATCTACTGACAAATGCGCTTCAAATGGAACTTTTTTGAAGTTGTTGTTGAGTTCCACTATCAATGGCCGAATTTTAAATAATCGATCAGAATCAACATGATCATATGGTAGCATTTTACTATTGTCGTTGAAGTGAAGTAACTGCCTAATCAATTCAAATCTTTTCGACGGCATTGTTTCTCGTACCGGCGCAAAGCTTATATTTTCAGACCAATACATTTTTACATTTGGCATATGTACTACCGACATGTAATAAACAATACCAATGAATTGCCGTATCTCTTGACTGGTTACATTTATAGGCTTATTGGCATTCTTCTGAACAGAGTACAAATTTGTCTGGTCTCTTATAAGGTCGATAATGTCCTCAGTAAGCAAATAGGAAAACACCTCAAATGGAGTATCAAGGCAAAGTATCTCTGGAGGTAATATATCACATCCATGAAAACGTAGTTGGTCCTCATTTAAGCTTAGGCTTTTCGTTTTCCACGTAGTCTTAGTCTTAGATACGCGATTAGATAACCTTGAAGATGTTTCAGCGGTAGTACTATGAGAAGCAGCAACCGGACATAATTCTGTTTCAGTACTAGCGATTTGCCCGGTAGTGAATGCAGTAACTAGTTTGTCGGAGGATTCAAGTTCACTCTTCAAATCAGTTGATACCTCTACTTCTTCATCAGAACTTTCATCCTCATTCGCCGTCAAGTTAAACGTTGGATCGACGACTTCGTCGTCGTCAGAAAAATCTAGACCATCTTCACTATCTTCTCATTCTGCTAGAATAGTTTCCAGATCCTTAGTACTCAGATTATGCAATTTACGACTCATTTTGATACTAAGAAAAAAGCATTGACATTGGATAAGAAATCATAAAAAAATTAAATCACAACACGCATTGTTGCATATATGCAACAAACAAAGATCGGTATAAAGCATAAACAAAATTTGTATTACAAAAAAATAAGTAATTTTTTATTGAAATACATTCCATTACCTTTCACGCACACAAATTTCAATAGCCAAATATCAGTATTTCTTCAATAAAAACTTTTTCGTAAAATCACTTAAAGAATGCAGAACAGAATGACTTAAATGACTTAAACATCCAGTATTGTCATATAGTAATGTTATTGGCTAATAAACCATTAGAATGCTTTGTTGCCAACATACAACATAGAGCTAAATCGGAATATTGATATATGCGATATTTTTACACTTGTTTTAAGGGTATGTTGCAGAAATACAACACAGCGCCGTAAAGCTACTTTCTTAAAACTAAGTTCCAGCTGCTGGAATATAGCCACAACAAATGTGTGACATGCCTTAACTGATATAAGCCTCTATCGTCCTCCCAAGTCTATCGTATTAGTCGTGATCACCAACCAGATTAGTCGCGTTTAGGTTCATAATCGACGCATAATGTTGATCGGTGTTTACTGCGACATAATCCATGATCTTCGCATTCGTAGAAGCATCCCTTAATGAAGCCGTTTTTCCATAATAGAAGGTAAAATCATTCTCTGACAATAATGAATGACTTCAACCAGTAAACGTCATTATACTGAGCAGCCATCAAATTGAAGGCTGACGATCTAGTGGAGCTTTAGGTTGAATGAATGAAAAGCGCGTTGGCGATGTCACCAATGGAACTTTGATAACACCCGGTTGTCCATCATTATCGTTGCCAATACACTCGTAATGCCATTAAAGAACTTTGGGTAATCCACCGTGCCCTCTATTGAACCTATATCTTGTATTCCTTTTTCTGACATGGGTACATTCTCAACAACGTCTAAATTTCCGTCACGAACAAACCTACTTCTATCCAGTGCGTGCAAAACATATACTCTATGTGGACAGAACATATCCACACTTGACGAAAATAATGCTGAATCCTCACCCAAACGCGGCTGATACATCGTCTCGAGGCGTTTGATTCCAGACTCGTATACTACATATCCGCTGATTTGATCACACAAGCTAAACTGTTGCACTAATTCAATCGATCGTAAGTCCATATTGACAGGTCGCACCGCATTAACCACTTTCCAGACTCGTATACTAAATATCCGCTGATTTGATCACACAAGCTAAACTGTTGCACTAATTCAATCGATCGTAAGTCCATATTGACAGGTCGCACCGCATTAACCACTTTCCTTTCAATGACTTGCGCAGTGGAAGCGTGCTGGGCCCACAACCTATTGAAATATATAAGCTTAAGACTATTTACAAATTACTTTAGAACTGAATGCTGCTCGTGATAACGCTGTGGTAACACTAAATACAACATTCACATTCAGTGCTATTTATATTAAAATATAGTTTGTAATGGTGCGACGGTGGTGAAATTTCCGCTTCCTGTTTCCCTGAGCCTTTGCTGGTCGCACGTGCTGAGCCCTTGCTCAGGCCCAGGGAAACCGCACTACAGATGTTCACGTGAGATTTACAAAAAAACACTGTCAAAAACGGAATCTAAAGGATGGATGGATGGCATAATTATAAAAATTGATTAATTTGGTAACATTTTTAAATTTAACGAAAATTTAAAATTTAGAAAAATATTTATATTTTACAACCATTTTATTTGGAAAATTATGGGTATTAAAATAAAAATTACCGCCTTATCGCTGGTGTTGCATCCCGATGAGGTACCGATGAAGCTGCTGCCGCCGGACGCCGTGGTGGTTTCTGCACTGTTTGCAGCCATTCCTGGAATTTTGATGATGTTTTGTTGTTCCCTTTTTTCAGGTTCTGACGATTTTCGTTGAATTATTACAAATTTTAGTTTTGTCAACATTTTACAATTTAGTTTAAATACATTTTCGGTCAGAGATTTTTATTAAATTTTCAGGCTTTTCTTTACAGATTTTTACATTTTAGTTCTCTTTTTTTTTCTCTGATTTTAACACGTTTTCAACCAAGGTTTTACAGTATGTTTGTTTACTCTAACCCTTTCTTTTCAGCTATACCACGTTTAAATTTTTATAATTTTTCATTTCAGAACTTTATATATTTCCTTTTCAGGTTCATAATTTTTTTTTTTTTTTTGCCATGCTTGCCTTCGCTAGTTAAAGGTTTTAGGTTTTAGGTTTTACAGTTTATAATTCAATATTACACAAAATTTAGTTCCTTTTTTTTCAGTTTTTCGGATTTTACCGTTCAAAATTTACAATCTTTCTTTTCAATTAATTAAATTTTTGCTTCTTTTTCTAAATTCACATTACAACTCTTAAAATAAAATTATAAATTTCTTAAATTTTAATTTTTTTTTAAACTTAAATTTTTTTTTAAACTTAATTTTTTTTAGAGGTTTTTCCTCAACCTTTATCTTTAACGATTACATTTCAACTCCCAAACTTGACTGAATTTTAAATTTACTTTCTTTAATTTACTTATTTTTAAATTTCTTTATTAACTTTAACTTTTAGTTTCTTTAATTTGACTTTAATTTTACTTTCATTAATTTACTTATTTTTAATTTCTTACATTTTAATTTATTATAAGGGTTTTCTCCAACCTTCTTATTCGACTTTCCAACTTCAACTCCCAAACTTGACTGAATTTTAAATTTACTTTCTTTAATTTACTTATTTTTAACTTTCTTAAACTATTTTAATTGAATTTATTAGAGGTTTTTCCTCAACCTTTCTTTTTGAAACTCCAGACTTGACTCCTCCATCAAAATTCTTTTCTTAACATTATACCTCTGTTCATTCATTCCATCTAAAGCTAAAACATGTTTTGTATTAACTACGCTCAACCACTCATTGAATAGCCTATGTATATCATTATGGAACATTTTATCTCGTTATCCATAATACGCATAGATATACAGACATTCGTTCATAATCTCACTCTTTTCGTAAAAAAATACCAACTCATATTAAAAGGAGAGAGAGTAAGTGGGATTACTGAGTGAACGAAGGGGTAAGCTAATACCAATAGCTGAAAACCCAGTGGGAGAACGAGAAGGATTGCAAGTTGTAGTTGACCCATACATACATGAATAATCATGATTTAATACAAAACAATGAAGAGACTGTAAAAAAAATCTCGCGCCATAAATCAGTTTGCCAAAAATAGAACCAAAAAAAAATTTCAATCAACATATTACCATATAAGGTGTTGTTTACATGTATATACACGAACTTGAAAATAATTTCAAGATCAAGGTTATTTTTTTTCTTTCTTATTTCTGCTTGTACCAGAAATTCTTTGGCTACAGTGAAGAGCAAATCTGATCACCGTCACAAAGTGATGGCTGGGGGACAGGATACTTAAGCATGTCGACAGCTAGGACTGGAAGGAACCGGGTCAGTGCTCGTGCACTATAGCAAAACAAGATAGTTTTTTAGTTTAAATAGTATTTATTTGTTTATTTATACTTCAGCTCTATCTAGGAGCTAAATTATTAATGATTAATGCTAAATTATTAATGGCTTATTGATTATAAAATGTTCTTCTTTATATACATATTTTCAACCTATGTTAACAACAATGTGTTACCTGCACTTGGGTCAGCATAAACATAAGTGTGCCAGCGTAACAACAACATACAATAACAATATACCCAGTCATACAATGTTTTGCAAATGCAGTGGTCAACAATATTGATATTTGTTATTTCCGCATTTGCAAATATTGTACGCTATGCAGTGTGGGTATTATACAGCACACTACGAAAGTCGTGTTACGCTACACCTTCCTTTTTTATAAGAATGTTCATATAACATTTTGTTCTATGGACATTCTTTTATTATTTGTACTGTTGGGTTTTTTTTTTTTGTGGTTGTATCAAGTGCAAGTTTCACATTTTACAATAAATTTATTTTATTTTATTTACAAATATAGATTTAAAGGAAAGAATGCATATTGTTTATTTAATATTGTATAACTTAAGTCTATTCTTATGAACTATTTGTTCTTTATTTGTTTTCTTATCAACTATGGTTACATTATTTCTGAAATATATTTTCTTAATTTTATATGGCCCTTTATATGCCATCTCTAACTTATGTCCTGCATCATTTCTTACCAAGACTAAATCTCCTATTTTAAAATTGTATTCTAATTTTGTTTTATCATAATTAATTTTTTTTTTTATTATTTATTTATTTGTTTGCCAAGAGCGGTTAACGCTTTCTGGCCTACGGGTGCATAACGGGATGCTCCACTTTTTTTTTTTTTTTTGTAAAACTAGGATGAACTACCTGTTCGCTGTTTTATTAGATGATCAATATCATCAATTTTCGCCCAGAGTCTCGTAGCCTGGTCCCACGGTGGTGGTGTTTCGTTGAGGATTCTTAATAGAATTGCCTTTTCTCTTCTAAGTCTGGCGACGTAGCCGCCTCTCCTCTTTTTTTTCGTCACCAGTGGTATTTTGACTTGTTCTTCCTTTGTTTTCTGCTGGCCCGTCCTTCTTCTGTATTCTTCTATAGTGATCGGTTTTGGCCCTTCCGCCATTGATTTTGCAATCTCCACTGTCTTGAGGCCAGACAGTATCTTCCTTCAACGCAGCTGATGGATCGTTGTGGCTGATCCACCAGGACAATATTATTATGCGATTTTTTTTTTTTTTTTTTCAGGATTGCTCAATTTGAGAGCATAATCCTTGTATTATATATATATATTTTTTTTTTTCGTAATATATATATATTTTTTTTTACAATGCTCATCTAAGGAGCACTGGCAGGATCGCCATATAGCAAAACAAGATAGTTTTTTAGTTTAAATAGTATTTATTTATACTTCAGCTCTATCTAGGAGCTAAATTATTAATGATTAATGCTAAATTATTAATGGTTTATTGATTATAAAATGTTCTTTATATACATATTTTCAACCTATATTAACAACAATGTGTTACCTGCACTTGGGTCAGCATAAACATAAGTGTGCCAGCGTAACAACAACATACAATAACAATATACGCAGTCATACAATGTTTTGCAAATGCAGTGGTCAACAATATTGATATTTGTTATTTCCGCATTTGCAAATATTGTACGCTATGCAGTGTGGGTATTATACAGCACACTACGAAAGTCGTGTTACGCTACAGCACACTAGATGCACTTTTTAAATGTATCTTAATTTGTTTTGCATTTAGGCAGAATATGCCGGAGTTTATGCTCGTTGGCAGATTATGCCAGTAAAACAATTCTATTTTTGTTGAATCAATTTCAGTGTCATCCACGACGAGACCAAAATTATGATTGATTTTATTTTATAAGTATACATATTATAACTATTACTAAATATGATGAGTGGTCTTCATCCTCAATTTTTGGAGTTGGCGTCCGTATTGTTATGTATTTTTCGATGATTTGTGTCGTTTGTTTTCCGTTGTCTATTATACTGTTGGCTTCATACCCTGTCAGTATAAGCATTATGGATGTTCCTAGTTTTTTCCAGATATTCATCTTAGTTCATCAGTTTGAGCTGTTGGTAGAAGTTTCTCTTTTGTTCGCCTGTACTAATCGCTATTAGTCTTCTTAATTCCTTTCGTTGTTTGTCTGCTCTAGTTTTCTTTCCACCTCTCGATCTCTTCTTTTTTGTAGTTAGTTTTGTTGGTGAAGGTAGTGATTTTGAATTCGTTCTCTGTATTCCTCTATTGTCAACGCTTTTGGTCCACAATTTTTTGGTGTAGTTCTTGTTGATTATCTTGAATGCCTTCTGGGACGTATTCTTCGTCTATACTTGGTTTGTAACCTAGCAGAACTTCATATTTTCTTACTATTAAGTCGATTTCTTCTTTTGACGGTGTGTTTGCCAGGGGTGGAAGAATTTCCACGTTGATGACGGACATTTAATTAGTTTCATGATCAATTTTAGTAGGATTTAGGATTTGTTCGTCAGATTCTAGAAATCGGTCAGCAGGATTCGGAAGGTTCGTTGTGCAGGATCTAATTTGCAAGGATCGCCATATGGTAATATATGTGTAATCGTCACATATTGTAGAGTGTAGAAATGGTAGGGTGGTCGATGGCTAGGACTGGTAAGAACCGGACCAGTCTTAGGAGGAATTTTGTCAAGTGCTTTCCTCAAAGCAGTGCTCGTGTGCACACTAGATGCACTTTTTAAATGTATCTTAATTTGTTTTGCATTTAGGCAGAATATGCCGGAGTTTATGCTCGTTGGGACCAAAATTATGATTGATTTTATTTTATAAAAATTTGGCTTTATATAAGATAATAGTTCCTTAATTTTTACTTAAAATAATTATAGCTGTCTCTATTCTATTAATACATACATACGATTATACACATTTCTTTCATATTTTTTCTCAAAATTGAGTGACATTCCATTTGGGCATTAGTCAATAACATTCTTCAACTTGGTAGAAGTTTCGCTTTAGTTCTCCTGTACTAATCGCTATTAGTCTTCTTAATTCCTTTCGTTGTTCGTCTGCTCTAGTTTTCTTTCCACCTCTCGATCTCTTCTTTTTTGTAGTTAGTTTTGTTGGTGAAGGTAGTGATTTTGAAATTCGTTCTCTTGTGGTACGTTTATAAAAAGGGGATCCAGATGAATAAAAATGCAAATTGTTTTCTTGTCTTAATGATTTAAATATTTTTATTTGTTCCTTTTTATTTAAACGGCAACCATACTTATGTATGAATTCTTTCTTGTTGGTTATTGATTAGTTCTGATTCATTACTGATTTAGAGTTTACAATTTGTGCTGCTTAAATTCTAAAATATTTACACTAATGACAAAGGAAAAATGCCTAATTACTACAATGTTGTGAAGGATATCGTTTTATATATCCTTACTCGTAATTCTCAAAAGTTAATGTTCCCTATAGCCCTTAATTATATTTATACAGCTGAAAGGGTTTCAGCTTATTAATAGGCGTTCAAAGAAACTGCCAAAAGATTTTGAGAATATTATTACAAATAAAGACAAGTGCCGTTCAGTTGTTAATAATAGTCTGATTTTATTTAATAATTGTTCTGTCTTATACTACTTATGAAAATTAACTTAGTTGTCTAGTATTGAGTGATTTCCCAAATCACTCAATATTTTATTAAGAATAACAAAAAAAAAAGTAAATTAAATTATAGGTGTCAGTTTAGGTTACATGTTGTCATATATTAATGCAAACGGTTAATATTCTTGTAACCCACTTCGACATTTGTAAATGACAACTTTAACATGTGTTGTTAATTTGTCATGCTACACAGTTGAAGTTGGTGATATTTGCTGTGCCTATGGTATGACAATATAGTCTATTAGACTGGTCGGAATTTTTTTTTTTTTGAAATTTGATTGTTTGCGCTGCTTAAAATATGAGGTTTGGTGTAAGAAATCATGTCCTAATTTTTCAAATCAATCCGACGGTGCCTAGTCGTGCCTAGTTGGGCCCAAAGTTCCCCACATTATAAAAAAACATCTATTCAGTCAGATCTTTACAGTTATATTGAATAATGTGAAAGTTAATATAATTATAAAAAAATTTATATATTTATTTGATTAATTTTATTGAGTTGATTAATTTATAAGAGAAGATTTGTTGTGAGAAGGATATAAATGGCGATAGTGTTCAACAACTCGGAGTAAATACTGCTCATCTTTCTCATCGTATGTTAACGATTTATTGTAATCCGTGATGAGTTTAATTGCTCTTTCTGCTGCATCATTCACAACATTCAAATGTTGACAGACAGCTTTTCCAGCGCAATAGTCATCCCTCTGCTGCCATTGAGAAGGTTCCGATTCAAAAAATTTTGGATCTATGGCTAGTCGAGAAAAAAATTTCTTTGTCAGTGGAGAAACGAAATCTGATATATCTCTTGACGAGTAAGAGAAAATTTCATCCATATTGACAACATTCCTTTTCGAAATTGTTTCATTATTTCCGTGTATGTCATTGCCGATGTCGAGTCTTTGGACCATCATCTTTTTTATTTCCAAAGACACGCTTTCATCAAAAAATGCAAGGCCAACAGTTTCTTCTGACAAATACCACAAATGGTTTCTTATTTTTTGCAATAATGCGGTCGAAACTTCTTTATCAAAATAAGATACAACGTTTTGAATAAAATCAAGATCTAGTTTTGGCGCTTCTATAGCATTCACACATCGGAACCAATAAAGAACATATATGATTGTCAAAAATAAGCAAATGCTCCGAAGACTTTTCAATTCCGTATCTGTCAATTTGAACTTTTCGCGAAATAGAAATATTTTGTAACAATAAATGCACTTTGCCATGAATCGTGCATGCGATGTAGCACCAGGCAGACGAAATTGTGAAAAATCTGGTACACGCTCCCCAATAAAATGGAGTGTTAACTCAAGCAACTCTTTATAATCAGCACGCACGTAATGGAGCTTTAACGCATTTATACAAAACTTCTTCAAATAATCTACGTGCGATGTTGTTAAAATTCGTACCACTTCTTCGTCCAAAGTTCCACTCTTGAATGTGCTAGCTTCAATGGTTTCCAATACTTGGCAAATCTGTTGAAGAGAAGAACTTCTGGCCCAGATGTTTTCCCAAAATGCATGTCAAATACAGATTTGACCAACAATTCACTTATATGGTGGCGACATGGAAGAAAAAGTAGTTTTCGTCCTAATTTTTGTTCAAGCAAATATGCAGCGCCATTATGAACCCCAGTGTTAGCGGCTGTGGTATCAAAAGACGCTATTTCTACTAATGCATCAAGTGACCATTGTTGCAAAAAATTGTAGGTGACGTCTGCTATATTTGCCCCAGAAGAATTTTCTATTTTGGGTATGCCGAGCAGTTTTTCCATACGTTCACTTGTCACAACGAGAGCCAGTCGATCTTTCTTTTCTGTACCCTTTATTTCTGGAAGGAGTTTCCCATCCCAATGAAGGACAAATACTTCAGGAATCTGCAATAAACAGTTTTAAAATAATTTATAAAGCCTAATATAAAATCAACTATAATACTTACATTGAAATCATCGATAATCTGCTTAGCTTGTCTTCTACGATATTCTCTTCGCATTAAATGAAGCGTGGTACGATTTAATACAAGATTTTCTAATTTGATAGGTGTAGCAGCAGGGAAAACATCATGTACTTTATTCAGAATTGCGTTAGCTGTTGCAGAAACAATATGCATAGCATCTCTTGTCGAAAGCTTACATTTGTCCATGCTTGCTAGCATTCTGTCGTCAATAAAATTCACGGTACCGTATAATATTGTTTGTGATATATCTTTTTCTTGGATATCATTTATATTGTCTGAGACGTTTTCGGAGTCCGGAGAATCATTTCTTATTTCGGCTTCTATGTTATCTTCAACACTAATGGTTAATGCAGCTATTTTATTCATAAGAGAATTTTTTTTATAAAATCGATATAAATATAATAGCTTGTGAGTTAAATACCTTGAGCTTTATGTTTTTCAACACGCTTTTTTTCTTCTTCCAATAGTTTATCTTTACGTTTTTGTTTTTGCGTTAAAATTCTATCAACGCCATACATTGTTCCTGGGCGACCTCTCTTCCTCTGAAGCACTAGAAAATCTTTGTCTTCCTGTATTTTCATTATCTCTAGAGCATTTGGAGCTGCAACATCAAATATAAAATTTTCTATCTTTTCACGAAAATCTTGTTCTTGTTTGCGGTATTTTTCGTATGGGGCTTTACATTTTTTTGGAATATTTCTCCAGTTTTCATAAATTTTCCTCAATTTATGCACACAATTAGTTTCATGTAAAGTAGGAATTTTTGCCTTGTTCCAAAATTCGAGTGCAACGCCAATAGTATATTTCATACTCTTTATCACTGTCATATTTTCTACTCGAATTTTGTAAAAAAAATAATTGAAGCACTTGCTTTATTGATGGTAGTTTGGCTCCTAAAATATTACTTGCACATTTCTCCACTAGAAAAATATCTTCATCAGAGCGTAGGTTTATTTTTCGTATCACTTTTGAACTCATATTGCTAACGGGATCAATTGACTATATTTTTCATTTACTTAACGACTGATTATTAATTTGCACTTCTTGCTACGTTAACGACTTGACGATTGTGAAAAAAATAGCAAACATAAATGAAGACTGCAGCTCAGTCGCAGCACATATCGTTCCACGTAAAAAAGCCGTTATCTGTATGCAAACCGTTAGCTACAAAGCAGAGCAAATGATTTGTGATGCATACACAAATGTTTACAGACAATATGAAGTGCGTAAGTAAACAAACATGTTAGCGACGAACAAGCAAAGTAGTTGTCAAGCAGAGTAGAAAATCGTCGATATAATTTCTTAGTATGTCCGGATGTTTGTATGTATGTCATATTCTTTCCGCAACTTTCTGAAGCCATCTGATGACATAGGAAGCTGAAATTTGGCATACTTAAAGTACTTTCTCTGCGGAAGATCGTAACGAAGCCAGAGTTTTGATTTTCGGTCTATGGGGCCGGCTTTTTAACTAGTATAACTATAAAGAGCTGACTGAATAGACGTTTTTTATAATATGGGGAACTTTGGGCCCAACTAGGCACGACTAGGCACCGTCGGATTGATCTGAAAAATTAGGACATGATTTCTTACACCAAACCTCATCTTTTAAGCAGCGCAAACAATTAAATTTCAAAAAAAAAAAATCCCATACAAGATGCGACCAGTCTATTGTCCATCCATCGGGCATGGCTGGTAGGTCCTGGACCGCGGAAATGGTAACTGGAAATGTTTTCTCCAAGAAATAATAAAACGATCTGCAGGAATTCTCTGTAGTCTGCTCTGGGATGTTTCTCTTGTAGCTGAGCCGAACAAAATGATTTGATTTCAATCAGAACATTAACAGGTATTTTCATAGCGACTTTATCGTCTGTTATGCCACTGGTATATCGTTTGTCTTTCATCATTTCCCAATCACATTTAAATCGAGCAAACAAAGGCACACCTGGAGCTGACATTTTACCGAATTTGGCATCGAACACCTCTTTCAATACCAGTTCGTAAATATGATGTCTGCACGGTAAGTGTAAAAGATCTCGTTCCAATAACTGTTCAAGAATGAGCGACGCACCTTGGAACGAGCCAGTGTTTGTTGAAGTTGTATCGAAGGAAATGGCCTGAACGCGGTCAGATATTTCCCAGTCTAACAAAAGGCCATACACCGACTCCGCTGTACGTTTTCCTTTTCCTTTTCCTGCCGAAACAATCGGGATGCCCAATAGCTGCTCTTTTCCGTCATATGTGGCAATAACGGGAAGTCGATCAATTTTGTCTTTGCCTTGCAAGTCCGGTAATAATTTCCCATCCCAATGAACTGTTACAAATTTTGCTTCAGTCAGCTGAAAAACATTAAATAAGGAATATATGTACATAAAAATTTGATACTCATTTCCGGTTGGGCAACAATTACCTGTGGATTTGCTTTCATGAATTCAACAATCTGTTCTCGATTTTGCGAACGGCATTCCCGATTGGACGCACGATTTAATGTAGTTCCTTGGATCGCACCCAAACGCACGAGCCGCCGCAATCAAAATACGAACTGCTGCTACGTCACTTACTTTACATCTGTCCAGAGTAGATACCAGTTCGCTAGTAATGCATTTGATTTTTCCACGTGTTCCTTTTTTTTTTTTCTTGGACGCAAAGACATTTCAGTATGCTCGTTATCAATTGCATTTGGATCACTGTCTATTTCAGTCGAATCGGTAGATGAGAGTCTCTCAACTAAAATTACATCAACATAAGAGGTTGCTTTACTCTCAATGTAACAAAAACTCACCCGCAGTTGCGATCTGCGCATCATGTTTAGCGCGTTTTACTCGCAATTCGTTGTAGTCTGTAGTTGTAGTCACAAACTGCTAGGAGAACAATTGAAAATGTCTTCTTGTAATTAAAGAATAATTATCCACTATTCAATGGACATTGAATTACGCAATGCTTTCCGTCTATGAATCCAATACAGTTTGGCGTTCCAGTTTTTGCCAAAATTGTTCGGCTATAAACTTCAGGCTTTCGTTGTTAGGTTTCGGAATAAATTCTGCATTAAGTGCTACCCATATTGATTCCGTTGTTTCCTTTATTATATTATGTATAGTCGACTTTGCGATACGGAAGGCTACAAATCTGTAAAATAATTTTTTTCATATTATTTTCATTTCAACCACAATCACTTGCAAAATGCGCACGCTAGTCTTTACTATAATGTTCGACGTTGATCGCAAATTAAAAGAAACACTTGACGTTTTTCCGCTTCTAAGTCTAAAATGTCAATGCTTTATTTACCAACAATTACCCTGATTATAAAGAACTTATGAGAAGTTCTAGACTTCTTCGCTAAAGAGAACTTTCTAAAGTACTCTTAATAATTATTAATACTAAGAGAGATGTTCTAACATTCAATTAGTTAATGGGGTGTGGCTTAGTTTGAAAAAATGGATACTCATTGAATCAATGTCTAGTGGCGCGCGGCTTCACTCTCAGTTTCATTATTACTCACTGAGAATACAAGTGCTGCCGCATTCCATTCAGTACATTGACCATTGACCATATTTAGTATATGTGTATGACTCGTGCCATAGAAATGAGAGCCACCCCATTGTTTGTATACATGACGCTGAACGTTAGCATTTGGCCTACATTCGTACGCTACGTCATGTATACACGACATTACCTTAGAGTTACCAGTAGCCTCACACGCTCACTTATTGGTCTACGGATAGATTTCTTGCTTAATAATGGACCAACTTTATGTAGAAGCAAATCAAATTTGTAATGGTACGGTTTTGGTGGAACTTCCGTTTCCGTTTCCCTGAGCCTTTGCTGGTCGCACGTGCTGACGTGGGGCCTAGCTCGCCGGATGAGTGTGGTCTTGCTCAGGCCCAGGGAAACCGCACTACAGATGTTCACGTGCGATTTTTAAAAAACTGAAAAAAACGGTCGATAATGGGACGGATGGCCATACTTAACTTGGGATTGGGGACAAGGTGTTCTGCGCCTTTTGCCCTCCCTACCTTGTTACCTAGGATCCATCTTATTTGGAGGTAACCAGCTTAAATGATAAGAAAAATTTGGTTTGGTTTCGTTTCCTACATTGGGATATATAATATTTATTTAACCTTCATTTTTAAGGTGTTCTACATATAATAAAATTTCTTTTAGCAATTTTAATTGTAGCTATATTTAACTTTAGGAAAATTTTAATTTTAGAAAAATTTTAATTTTAGAATATTTTGTTTAATATAATTTTATAAAAAATTTTAAGTTGGAAGGCAATTTTCAATTCAATGTATTTTTTTTTTTTAGAAATTTTTCATGTCGTTATAATTTTAAATCAATATATATGTATTTTTTTTTTTTTTTTGTTTTAATTAAATTTAGTTTTAATTTTAGCTTTAACAAAAAAAAAATATTTTTTTTAAATATGGTACCATTTTGTAAATTCTCTTAAATTTCTATAATTTTAAATTTAGGACAATTTTAAATTTTCAAGTAATTTTAAATATATAAAAATTTTGGGGCTTTTAATTTAGTTTTGATTTTAAATTTAGAAAAATTTTCTTTACAGCAAAATTTTAATTTTAGCAAAATTTTGTAATTTAGAACATTTTTAATTTAGAAAATTTTTTTAATCTAATTTTTATATTAATGTAAAATAATTTTTTTTGTTTAAATTTATATATAAAAAATTTTATTAATGCGGAAAAATTTTTAGTTAAAATTAATATTTCGAAAATTTTATTAATGTAGTAAAAAAAAAAAATTTTTTTTAGTTTAAATTTATATATAGACAAATTTTCCTTACATTTCTAGAAAGTTTTTTTTAATAATAAAGTAAACATTACCGCCATATGGTTGTTATAATGTTCGAAGTAGATCGCCTATAATGTTCGAAGCAAATTAAAAACACTTGTTGTTTTCGTTTGCAAGTCTAAAACGCCAATCCTTTATTTACAAACAATAACCCTACTTATAAAGAACTTACGAGAAGTTCTAGACTTCTTCGCTAAAGAGAACTTTCTAAAGTACTCTTAATAATTATTAATACTAAGAGAGATGTTCTAATATGCTCTCGATAATTTAATTCTACATTCAATTAGTTAATGAGGTGTGGCTTAGTTTGGAAAACTGGATACTCATTGAATCAATGTCTAGTGGCGCGCGGCTTCACTCTCAGTTTCATTATTACTCACTGAGAATACAAGTGCTGCCGCATTCCATTCAGTACATTGACCATATGTAGTATGTGTGTATGGCTCGTGCCATAGAAATGAGAGCCACCCCATTGTTTGTATACATGACGCTGTACGTTAGCATTTGGCCTACAGTCGTACGCTACGTCATGTATATACGACAGTTGTATGTAATTATAGTTGTGTAGCGAATTATTTAATTAAAACATTTATCTTTGTTTTGCTTCTGTTGAGCTTGGAACACCAACTGTGTATTCATTTATTTAATAAACTTATATCTACCTAAAAATATTACACACACACACACACACACTCTTAACTGACTTAAGCTACCGTGGGAAGTATTTATAATCAACGTGTGAGAACTAGCTAACACAACAAGTTTAACGTCACCTTCAATATGTTATTTACATTAGCTTTCACAATGTCCGAGAATTCTATACGCGACAGCGCATCCGCCGCATAATTTTCCTTGCCTTTGATATATTCTATCGTGAAGTCATATTCTTCTAAGTCCAATCTCATCCTCGTTAGTTTCGACGATGGATTCTTCATAGAGAATAGATAAGTCAGGGGTCTATGATCACTTTTAATTAAAAATTTCTTTCCATAAATATATGGCCTGAAATATTGGACTGCCCAATGAATGGCCGCTAGTTCTTGCTCTATCGTTGACTTATTTCTTTCACCTTTTGTGAATGATCTCGATGCATAGGCCACTGGTAACTGAATACCATTGTATTCCTGGCTTAAAACAGCGCCGCAGGCGTGTTTACTTGCATCTGTTGTAATGCAAAATTGTCTCTGAAAAGCAGGGTACTGCAGTATCCTAGGACTTAACAAGTGGCTTTTGGGGTAGTTGAAAGAATTTTCGCATTCTTTTCTCCACTCAAATGAAACATTCTTTCTAGATGCTTCTGCAAAATTTGGTATAAACCTTCTGTAATAATTGCAGAATGCAATGAAGCGTTTAGCTTCTTCACCATTCAATGGTGTTGGATAATTGTAAATTATCGAAAACTTGCTATCATCTGGCAAAATTCCCTTATCTGTGCATTTATGTCCCAAAAATGTCACTTCTATACAAAAAAATGAACATTTATCCGGATGCAACTTTAGGTTGTGTGTTCGACACATTGTAAATACGTCCTCTAAATTTTTCAGCATATGGCCAGTTGAACAACCGATGACAACTAAATCGTCCATATACAAAAATGCCTGAGCAGGAGAAAGCCCAGAAAAAGCCAATGACATCATTCTTTGGAATGAATTAGGAGCTATTTTGATAACGTATGGCAATCTTTTAAAACGAAAGGAACCCTTGTCAGTTGAGAATGACGTAATATCCCTAGATTCCTCCGCTAATTCTATCTGATGAAACCCTGACATTAAGTCCAAACACGAAAAAAATTTTGCTCTGCCTAACTGGTCCAAAGGAAACTTGTCTGCTACAAGCTTTTTATTGACTCCTCTGTAATCAATAACCAATCTCCATCTTTTCTGTGTCGTTCCTGGTAACGACTTTTTCGGAACCAATAATATCGGACTATTGTACTCGGACACTGATGGCTCTATTATATCATTATCTATTAATTTGTCAACCTGTCTATTTACCTCTTCCTTATGGGAATGTGGTATTCTATAATTCTTAATGTAAACAGGCTCACTATCTTTAATTTTTAATTTTTGTCTGTAAAAATTATTCTTAGAAATTTTGCCGGATTCTAAGGCAAACACGTCGGAAAATTCGGTGCACAAATTAGTTAAAGCCTGATTTGCAAAATCTGGGAAATTTTTCGATAATTTATTCATAATTTTCGTATTATGATCTGTGTCACTCTCGTCGACACGAACTATTTCATAGTCAGACATATTTTCAAATCCCACTTTCACATTTTCAAGCAAAAAATTGTCCTGTGTCGTATTCACTATCCTTATGTAAGGATTTTTATTAGTGACTAGAATATTAGCAACGAATATTCCATTTCCTAAATTTTGATTTGGTATCAGAATTTCCCTCTCATGTGTGTCTAGAGTAATCCTTCGAATTACCTCGGATCTAGCCGGTATCGACAACGAATTGGGTTTTGGCGTATCGTATATAGGAATGGTAATATTACCATTAAAATTTTCGGGTCTTATTATCAACAATCCTTCATTCCCGTAATAATCGATAACACAGTTATAGTTTCGGATAAAATCCAATCCTAATATTCCGTCGCTAGGTATGGGAAAGTCTCCTTCAACCACATGGAAAGAGTGTTTGAAGGTAATATTGTCCAAATTGAGGTCCATCTCTATTGTCCCTCTGGCTTTTATCGATGTTTCCCCAATTCCGCTTATCTGTGTCGCACAACTGGTATATATAAATATCTCAGGGGTCAATTTTGTTCTTTTCAGTACCGAAATATCGGCTCCCGTGTCAACTAAAAACGTACTGTGGGTGCCGTTAGGGTCACTTTTCAATAAAACATAGCTACTTAGATTAAGATTTAAGTTATAAACCTTGCAATCATAGACCCCATCAGCTATGTTGGTGAAATTATTTGTACTTAATTTATGGAATCTTCCCCCAGTTGCATGGTCTGGGGGTTCTGGTAGTCTTCCTGTGACCGTGCGCATCGAATATTATGCTGGCGACCACGACTACCACTTCCGTTATAATTGCCGTACCTTACGCCATGAGTCTGATCGCGACTCTGGTACCTTTCGACCCCATTACCACGTCCATAACCGCGATTACCATTCCAAGGGCCACCGCGATAGCCATTGCGGTTATTGCCACGGTAATTACCACGGTAATTTCCATTGTGGTTGTTGCCGTTTCTATTACCATTGGAGCGGTAATATAATATGGAATTTTGTATTGCAGTTGCTTCTGTGCAGAGGCAACCAAACTGAAAAAAAAAACAAATAAAAATAAAACATATATTTGAAGGAAGAAATCAATGAACGACATCATCGGTGCGGCCAAAGCACCTCGACGATAACTGCATCATGAACAGTGACAACGGTCCCAATATCAACACGAACAAGCAGCAACACCAACCACAACAATTATACAATAACAAGGGTACACGGCTCCGATATATCTAAAAACAATAAATAAGTTAAGTATAAAACCATGTTTTTTATATGTTCTATTGGTTTTTGTAAAATTTTATATTAATGTTACTAAAAAGATTACGACAAAAATTTTTTAATGTAACTAGAAATATTAAGACATAAAATTAAAGTCAAAAATTAAAGTAAAAATTAAAATCCAATCTACAGTATAAATTAAAGATTTAGTATTAAAAACTTAGAACTAGAATTTGATTTTCAATATAAATATTCATTATTATTATAATAAAAGAAAAAAAAATAGAAACTAAAATAAATCAAATAAATCTAAATTAATGTTCGTTATACATTTAACATAATCAATTCCACATTTTTTCGACAATGAAAATCCAGAAAAAATCCGGTTCCAAATGATAATAGTTTAATTGAGATACGATATGCAGATAAATTGAAGAAATTTTATAATAAACAAATACTTTTTTTGATTGACAATTGAATTATGAAAATCAGAAGATTCCAGGTTCGACTCCTGGCAGGATCGCCATATAGCGAATTATTTAATTAAAACATTTATCTTTGTTTTGCTTCTGTTGAGCTTGGAACACCAACTGTGTATTCATTTATTTAATAAACTTATATCTACCTAAAAATATTACACACACACACACACACACTCTTAACTAACTTAAGCTACCGTGGGAAGTATTTATAGTCAACGTGCGAGAACTAGCTGACACAGCAAGTTCTCACAGGTAAATTGTAGAGTGCGAATAATAACGCAAATTGCAAGAGTGTACTATTGCATGTTTAGAACATGGCAATAGTCATTACTCAAACACACTACAGTTGATTGCACCAGTACGTTCAACAAAAAGCAAATCAAATGGATTCCGAAACTGTGGCGGCAATTGCAACTGTGGATGCGGATAAGCGTGTGGATGTGGTTATGGATGATAAAAATTTTGATCGGGCGTCGGTTGCGCCATTTTCAAGAAACACGTCTATTTTTTTTGCATATCTATCTTGCGTTTTCGATTTTCAACAAATTAATCGATTACACTCAACACTCAACGAAACTTAATTTAAGAATTAAATGATAACTACAAAATATATTTGTTCGATTTTTAAATTTACATTTTTGCTCGGAACGCTTTCTTTAGCACAAACAGAATATTATTCATTAACACAAAATTTTATTTATTCACATGTCAATAAAATCTAAAGTTTTTTTTTTCTTAAAGTTTCTAAGATTAAATTAATTTTTTTTAATTTTAAGAGGTTTTTCCTCAACCTTCTATTTCAACGACTACATTTCAATTCCGTTTTAATTTTAAATGTCTTACATTTTAATTAACTTTAACTTTACTTTAAATTTTCTTAAACTTAATTTTTTCTTAAACTTAATTTTTAGAGGTTTTTCCTCAACCTTTTCTTTCTGCTATCAAATTTCAAAACTTGAATCTTTAAATTTTTTCCTTTTTTTTAAATTCTTATGTAAGTTAAGCGCGTCCTTGCGCGCACGTAAAAAAAATTACTTCAGTTGGTCCACCCATGGGGCCCAACTCACCTTTTTAATTGAAACACCGCACTTTTGTTTTTAATTTTATTTCTCCGTTCTGCACGCTGTCTAGAATTGAACTGCCAGACAACCTGCCTTTGCAAGTTAATATAATTTAAAATTATGTTACAATTTTGCTTACCCCAGCTTAATCTAATGGGAACCACAACATACTGTGATTGCCCAATAATTTGCGTGTGCAAATATTTGCTTAGCCTAGCTTAAATTAATGAGAACAATAACTTCGTTTTGTTCCCATGATTTCCCAATACAAAAGAATGCAGGCGTCATGTTACACTCGTGCCATCGTGATATGTCGTAGACAGAATGGTAGTGCGCGGGGTATTAACAAAAACACGCGCTGTCCATGGTTTTTGCTGAGTCTACGACAGAATGTTGTTTTAAAAAAGGTATTGGGAATATGCGACATGTTAACTTGTATATGCAAAACAATTTTTTTTTCAACAATATGCAATTTTTATTTACTTAACTTTACTTTACTTTCTTAAAACTTTAATTAAGCCTACATTTTAATTCTTAAGAGGTTTTTCCTCAACCTTTCCTTTATAATGTTCGATGATTGCACGCCTATAACGTTCGATGTAAATTAAAGACACTTGATGTTTTTCTTTGTAAGTCTAACCCTGCTTATAAAGAACTTATGAGAAGTTCTAGACTTCTTCGCTAAAGAGAACTTTCTAAAGTACTCTTAATAATTATTAATACTAAGAGAGATGTTCTAACATGCTCTCGAAAATTTTAAGTCTATCTTTAATTATTTAGCTAGGTGTGGTTTATAATCTTTAATGCTCTCGATAATTTAATTCTACATTCAATTAGTTAACCCATTAGTGCATGAAGTTCCCTGGCGCTATACTTACCTTTTTTTTAATCATTATGCATTGAAATAAGTCTAATAAAGTAGTTTTAATTCGATTTATTAAAAAAATGTGTTTTGGGGGTTTTGGGGACCGTCCCTTATAAGGGACACTATGCAGTATGGGCATTTGAAGTGTGATATTGCTTGAAGCATTCTTTCGGATGAAGCCCTTTCTCGCACTTAGTACATAAAAAGTTAGACTTCTTTCCGCAATAGGCACATCTCTTATCCGTCTTCGAGTACTCAATCATATGGTTTTTTCCATCGTAGCGCGCATCAGGGTTGATGCTGGTTCTACTCAATCCTCTTGAGGACGGCATTCCGTATCTCTCTAGATACGAAATGGCTATGTTGCTGCGAAAAATTAGCAGAGTGCCACAATTTGGGTCGTTCGGATGAACTTTCCGCATAAGGATCCATGCGTTTACGATCAATTAGTCCAACAAATATGCAAATATGGGCCACCACCACTTACGCTGTCTAATTCTAGACCGGTACACAGCCACCATCTGGTCCATTTTATCAACGCCTCCCATGCCTTGATTATAGCGCTGAAGAAGTTTCGGCTGTGGTATCTGTATCGCACCTTGCCTTCTCGCGTAGCGCTTGCACGTCCCGATATCGTTGGTATCAAAGTTGGAGCCAATGGTCACCACATTATTATCTTTCCATCTTACAACGAGAATCTTGCCATCGTCAGTAAAACGAAAATCGCTGGATCCTCGCTGCTCCTTTTTCATGGCGGCTATTGGACGAAGAGGACACTTCTCTATGCGACCGTCTCTAATTGAACCAGATGTACAAATCCCCATACTGGCCAAATTGCGCAACAGTTTCACGGACGTAAAATAGTTGTCGATGAAAAGCTATAATGTAAATTATATTATTATTGTAATATCATATGACGAACATTTCATTTCTTACCTTGAATCCCTTATGGTGTGGTACTCCATATCCTTGTGGGACGCTCTCTGCATTTTTGCCCATATACACATCGAACTGAAGCATATATCCATCGCTGGAATTCAGAGCCCAGTTTTTGAATCCAAATCGAATGGGCTTACCACGGATATACTGTTTAGCATAGTGCCTACCATAATACGGTATCATGCTCTCATCAATGGAGAGGTTCTCGTCCATTCCACCATGCTTTAGAAACGCCTCGTTCAGGTGAGTAATTAGTGGCCTAATTTTGTAAAGCCGATCGCTACTCTGGGCTTGCGTGTTATCATTCAGATGGAAATTATTTAGAATTTTTTCAAATCGATTCAGCCTCATGCTGTTCGCTAGCAATCTTGGCGAATCAGATTTCTCCGACCAATACAAACGTTAATACCGCCAATAAAAACTCTCGCCACGTCCATACTCATTCTCAGGTCAACATTTTTCTGAAGAGCATATAAATTTGTCACATAATTTGTCTTTATTATTTTAATCCTTCTCATCTTCATTCATTCATCTCCAGATAAAAACCTGTTTGTTGTTTGCGACAAATTCGCAATCATTCATACGTGTAACCAATACTCATACATTCACTATGTAAAAAAAATACTACTTCTAACTATGAGTAGAACAAAGTAAGCCAATGTTAATGGCTGACAACACGGATGGGAATGAGAACGAGTAAAAGCTTTACACATGAATAAACTGTTTGAACTTTGAATTTCTTCTCTTGCAACAAAAAATTGGCAAACGTCATTACCATATAAGGTGTTGTTTATTAAATACAAATCTCATACTGCAAAAATTTTACATTGCAAAATAAATAACGTTTCCCTTAATGTGACTTGTACATTTTTTGTTAAGTACCAAAAATAAACGGCCGTCACATATAATCAACTGTTAAATGGTAATGATCAGCTACTCTATCTTCTATTGATAAATTTTTCCACAAATGTGACAAATTTTATCTTCTTTTTGCCTTTTTTCTTGGTCCAATGTTAAGGAATTCATTGGTATTACTACTATGATGAATTTATGATGATAATATGGCAGGATCGCCATATGATTGTAATGGTGCGGCGTTGGTGGAAGATCCGCTTCCGTTTCCCTGAGCCTTTACTGGTCGCACGAGTTAAATGAAAGTCCACGAATACATTTGGTTGGAATGTTAATATGAACTGCCCTTTACTTTATTGTTTGCTATATTTTTATACAAAAATATTCTTAATCTAAAACTATAAATATTCAATAAAAAAATATGCTTATGCTATTGGTTTCTTTTATAGAACGTTTAATTGGTTGGTCATAAAACAATATTGTATTTTGTAGGAAGTAAATGACGAAAACAAAGTGAGTTTTTCATACGAAAGTTTATCGACACTTTGTTTTCGTTTTGAAACTGTAATTTTGGTGATTTGACATTTATTTTATTTTAAATGATTGAAATGAATAAACAAAATTTCAATACAAAGTTTATTAACTCTTTGTTCTAGTTTAATGACGAAAACAAAGGTATCAAGTTTCAATGAATGAAGTAAGTTTCCATATGAAAGTTTATTAACACTTTGTTTTCGTTTAAAATTATAATTCTGTTAGTTTGACATTTATTTCATTTTAAATGATGAACTGAAATAATTATTGAGTAAACAATTTTATTAATACAAAGTTTATTAACACTTTGTTCTAGTTATTAAAAATTATAATTTTAATAATATGGTATTTATTTTATTCTTGGTAATTTATTCTTATGCTAGATATAGGGTTTTCAAGTTCGATGGAATCTGTTGAGTTCAGTGTTCCATTGGACTTAACTCCTCCCTCCTTAGATTGAAAATTCTCCTGGATTTTCTTAAGAGATTTTTTTGTATTTCTTATAAATTATGATTATAAAAGTTAAACATATAATTGCAATACAGATAGTTAGAAAATAACTACCAATTATTGAATTAAAATGTATTGCTTTATGATATTTCAATTCTTCTATGGTTTTTATATGTTCCACTTCATTTATAGCTATTTGATCCAAAGAAATGGTTGTTTCCATATTATTTAAATTTAAATTTGGTGATAATGCAAAACTGGTTTTATATTCTTTTTGTTTATTTTCATAAATATTGCCATCAATTTTTATTTTGCAATCATTAAATGTAAGAAGTTGATTTCCACTTAAAACTAATTTCCTGCTGTCGCAGTTACTTTCTACCTTTGCACCATTTACATTCTTTAGAAGCACCATTCCCTGTTCAACCTCTAAAATTTCTTCTTTATTATTGAGAATTTTGTAACACTTTTGCTTATTACTAAAAATACATAGGTTTGATTTTTTTAGATTGGAAATATTTTGTTCGTTATTGTAATTGTAAACAGTATTATTGATAATAACAATTTCTTGTATTCTTATATCTAATTCAAAACCTTCCTTGTTTTTAATTGGCATAATCAATGA
Source organism: Cordilura impudica (assembly GCA_963682025.1). Classification (NCBI taxonomy): domain Eukaryota; kingdom Metazoa; phylum Arthropoda; class Insecta; order Diptera; family Scathophagidae; genus Cordilura; species Cordilura impudica. The sequence continues at coordinate 251,192,603 of OY821519.1, read as the reverse complement.
TTTTGGGACTGTAATAATATTTAGTGGTATCTTTATAAAAAATACAATTTGTTCATTCCGGTATTTAGCAACTGTTAATTGTATTTGTTGTAATTTATTGAAATCAATATTTAAATCATTAATTTCCTCTGGTGTTAGTATATTGTTAGTCATAAGATTGTGGTTAGCTGCAATAATATTATCTTGTATATGCTCAATCTGTTCGTCCAATGTTTTAATCTTTAGCACCAAATCAAGATAAAAAATGTGTGAAAAAATATCTAAGTTATTTTTGTCTATTGAATTGATTTTTGCCAGAATAATATCTCTATCCGATTCAATAGTGTGTTTTAAGTTAGTTAGTGTTTCATTGAAATGATTTGTAATTTTTATTTGTTTGTTTGCGGTTTCTATTATATTATGATTATTGTTATCTATAATTTGTAAATGATTCTGTATTGTTTCCCTATCTTCTTCGTCCATAGTTCCTGCCATCCATTTCAGACCTGATCCCAAAACATTAGCTAAACCTCTTTTACCTCTATTCAATTGTAGAGTACGAAACTTTATTATAACCCTGTTAAGCTGAGCTTGTAAGACTTGTTTATTTATGTTAGACTGCTGTATACTATTTTCAATGTGGCTAATTATTTCCTGGATTTCACTTAGATAAATGGTGTGAACTATCGTTGTATATGCTTCGACCATTGTTACATTGTCCAACTTAATTTCCGTATATCCACTGTTGCCTTCATTTATAGGTTGAATCAATAAGTTATTCATTACCGGTGATATTAGTAGGATTAGAATCGTAAGCCGTAATATCCAGTGAATCTGCAAATTTAAAGGGACGTTTGATGTTAGTTGGGTGGATATTATCTACTTTCAGTTTTCTATAACGAGGTTCGTATTTATGTCTTAAAGCTTTATAATTTTTCACATATGCTTCTGGTTTGTCATAATTAAATTGTTCCCTATTCAAATTTCTTTTTGTTATAATTTTATCCTTAAAGTCTTTTAATCGATTATATAATTTTATTTTATCTATTGTTCCTTGTATTACATCAAATGGTCTGCTCATCGTTGTTGAGTGAATGGATTTATTATACCATTCAACACATTTATACATTCGCTCTTGTACTGATAATTCTGATCGTTGAAATTCTAATGTTCTAAACTTGTCTGATATGCTACTATGTAATCTTTCGATATCTGCATTTCCTGTATGGTTGTTAGGTTTGGTGAAATGAACTGTAATATTTTCCTCTCGTAAAAAGTTCTTTACATTGATGGATGCGAATTCGTTGTCTGTAACTACTTTGTTTGGTTTACCTCTCATTGATATATAGAGTCTAATTTTCTCTACTATTGTACAGCTATTTCTGTCTTCCAAATATAACATAACTGCGTATTTTGAAAATTTGTCAATGAAAGATAAAAAACTGTGTTTCTTATTTGTATATACGTCCATATGTACTATTTCATTAACATCTTTTGGTGTTTCTGTGACATGAAATTTTGGTGTTATTGGTTTCCTATCATATTTGGATTTGTTGCAAACATTACAATTATTAACGTATTTCTGAATAAAATGTTTAAGATTGTTAAAATAAATTTTAGTTTTCAAACCACAATAATTTTCGTTAATTCCTGCATGACCTGTTTCATTTTTATGGTATTTTGCTATATATCTATACAATTCATCCTCATTCAGCATATCTTTAGCGTGATAAACACATCGGACAAATTTTATTGAGTTACCGAATATTTCAATTAGCTTTAATTGTACTTTATTGTACAAATGATCAGACAATTCGGTGTAAATACCTATCTTCAAATTTCTCTTGATAGTTATATTCCTTCTAATTATATCGGTCATTGTACCGGTTATGATATCGTTAGTGTTTAAAAAAATTTTATGTTTGCCGTCAATGATTTGAGTTTCATTAGTTTTGTTATCAGTTAGTATTATTTGCTTCTCAAATCTATTAACGACTGTGTCCAAAATAAAAAAATGATCATTCAATTCTTCCTGTTGAGAATGGATAGTTGCAGCCACACTCATTTGATCATCTGCCATGAAAACAATATCATTTGGTGCATTTATACGGCTCATAAAATCGGCTACAACGTTCTCTTTACCCTTGATGTAACTTATTTTAAAATCATACTCTCCCAACCTCAACAGCCAACGCTGGAGTCTTTGGTTTATATCTTTACCCTTGGTTTTGGATTGAAGCCAAACCAATGGTTGATGGTCCGTAAATAGTTCAAATTGCCTGCCATATAGATATGGACGGAAGTAGTTTACTGCCCAAACAATAGCCAGCAATTCTTTTTCCACAGTCGCATAATGCCTCTCGTGGTCATTCAATGTTCTACTTGCATAGGCAATTGGATGATTTTCCTGAGACAATACGGCACCTACAGCATAACCACTTGCATCAGTAGTTAATTTAAATTTTTTTGAATAATCTGGATACTTAAGTATCGGTGGGTTAATGATCAACTTTTTCAATTTTTCAAAGGAATCATGATAATTAGGATCGTTGAGATTAATTTTCGTATTCTTCTTTAGATATTTAGTTAATCCTTGTGCAACTTTTGCGTAGTCTTTAATAAATTTTCGGTAGTACCCCGTAACTCCTAAGAAAGATTTTATCTGTTTAGTTGTTTCAGGAAGCTTTAGCTTCTGAATTGCATCAATTTTATTTGGGTTAGGTCTTAGACCTTCCTCGCTCAGAACATGACCAAGGTATTCAGTTTCCTTCGCCAAAAAAACGCATTTGTCGAGCTGTATCTTCAGATTATGCTCTCGTAATTTTTGAAAAATTTTGTTGACACTCTGTACATGCTCTGTTAATGATGTACTAAAAATTAAAATGTCATCTAAATAAACAACGCAAATTTTATTAATATATTCTCTAAGTACCGAGTTCATAAGACGTTGAAAGGTTGCTGGAGCATTTTTTAATCCAAAGGGCATCCTGTTGTATTCAAAATGTCCCAAGGGAGTCGAGAAAGCTGTTTTTTTTCTATCGTTTGTATTCATGAGAATTTGGTGAAAACCCTTGGCTAAATCCAATGTTGTAAAATAAGTAGATTTTCCCAATTTATCCAATATATTTTCTATATTGGGTATTGGAAATTTGTCGTCCACCGTTATCTCGTTCAATTTTCTGTAGTCAACAACAATGCGCCACTTCTTCCTGCCCGATTGGTCCATTTTCTTTGGAACAACCCAGATAGGAGAATTATAGGCAGAGTTACTTTCCACAATTATTTTCTGTTGTAACATTTCTTGGATCTGCCTGTTAATTTCGTCTTCATGTATTTTGGGATATCTGTATATTTTAGAGTATACAGGTTTATCTGTAGTAGTAATTATGGAATGTCTTATCTCATGAGTATGAGTAAGTGAATCACCTTCATGAAACAACAAGTCGCTATTTTTACTTATGAGATCACGAAGAAACTCTTTTTCTTCGGAATTCATGTCGACTCTAAAAAGTTTTTTAATGTTCTCCTTATTGACATCTAAAAATTCCAATGCATGAATCTCGTTATAATAGCAAGGAAATGAATTTGTAAAAAAAATTTTTCTATCATTAATCTGAATATACCGTTCTTCTAAACAAATTTTTGCACCTAAAGGTTTCAATATATTATTACCAATTATTCCATCAAATCTATTATTAGTCAATTTCAACAATTTCCAAGCCATAAAATTATTATCGGAAAACTCTTCTGGGATTTCCGTGACAATTTCCTCACTTATAACTACTTTGCTTGCCAGAGTTGAGAAAGTTAATGGTTTTCTTAATTTTATACGTTCATAACTAGGAAGTGCATTACAATTTAATATTGATGTGGTTGATCCAGTATCAATCAAACATCTTATCTTGGAATTACCAATAGTTAATTGTACTATCGGTAAACCGTTTTCTTTTCGGCTGAACGAAAATTTGCTTCCTCATTCGGAACAATTTCACTCTGTTCAATATGATCTATTTCCATCGGTTCAACATTATGTCGATGTTGACCAGAATTTTGTCGCGACTGATTAGATTGTCGGAACTGTTGCGAATTTCGAATTACGTTTGAATATTGCCCTTGCCGATTATCAAAACCTTGTGTTTGTCGATTTGAATTTGGAAAGTTTTGTGTTTGGTGACAAGAAAAACCTTGTGTCCGTTGGTCTGGGAAATTCTGTCTACTCGGTCTAAAATTTGTTTGTCGAAAATTTTGCCTTTGGTGAGGTTCGGAATAATTATGGGTAGAATTTTGGTTAGTGTATTTAATATTTTGATTAGTATTTCTAAAATGTCGATTATTTTCCCTGATCATGTCGCATTCCTGTAAACAATGATATGCTTCGCGAATAGTATTAATATTTCGGCTATATATAACACTTGCCAAATGCGGAGGTATACCATTAACAAAAGTTCGAAAAATCATTGATTCGTTTATATTTGGGTTGAATTCTAATGGTTTACATGAATCTTGTTCGTATTTTGTATTCAACTTATCTAATATTATTTTTAAATTATTATATAATTGACTTACATCATTGTTTTTTGTTGATAGTGCTCTATGGTATAGTTGGGTGTAGCTTTCCCTGATGCCGAACACCTTTAATAGCTCATTTTTCACGTTCTGCCATGATTTATCGGTTAAACCTCGAATTATATTGGCTGCTTCTCCCTGTATCTTCTTAAGTATGCAGCGATGGTATATATATTCCTCCATTTCACCATCTTGAAAAATTCGTAGGAAGATTTCGACTTCCTGGATGAATGATGATATGTCATAGTCTCGATCTTTTCCAGTGAAAACATTTATTCTATCTACTTCCTTCAAAAGGATAGAAATTGGAATCGGACCCAACGATGATGTTTCTGTTGGCACTGCTGTGGGTGCTGATGTTTGTGTTGGAGCAGAAGTTAGTGTTGCTGTTGATGATGTTGATGTCATTGTGTTGAGTATATCGTTGCTTTGTAATATGTTGAAGTATGGTTTAAACTGTGGTGTTTCAGTTTTCTCCGTATCTTTAGGCATCTCCCTGGAGTTTAGACACAATTCACTGTTCCTTCACAAACTCGAACCGTAACGAAAAATAAGTTCTTTAGTCTTTTTTCTTCTTTGTTTTCAAAATGATATTCTTCGGAATATCTTAAAATTTTTCACAAATATATATTTTTTTTTTTTAAAGGATATTCTTTAGAATATCTTCAGTATTTTAACAAATGTTATTTTTTTTCAAAAAAGGATATTCTTTGGAATATCTTCACTAATGTTTCACTTTTTTTTTTTTTTTTCTTAAAAAAAAGGATATTCTTTAGACAATTTTCACTAATGTTTCTTTGTTTTAAAAAAGGATATTCTTTAGAATATCTTCATTAATTTCTTTTAGATAGCGTCGCGACCAAATAGGGATATTCTTCAGAATATCTTTTGGATTTGTTTGCCGACTGCGCCAGTTAAATGAAAGTCCACGAATACATTTGGTTGGAATGTTAATATGAACTGCCCTTTACTTTATTGTTTGCTATATTTTTATACAAAAATATTCTTAATCTAAAACTATAAATATTCAATAAAAAAATATGCTTATGCTATTGGTTTCTTTTATAGAACGTTTAATTGGTTGGTCATAAAACAATATTGTATTTTGTAGGAAGTAAATGACGAAAACAAAGTGAGTTTTTCATACGAAAGTTTATCGACACTTTGTTTTCGTTTTGAAACTGTAATTTTGGTGATTTGACATTTATTTTATTTTAAATGATTGAAATGAATAAACAAAATTTCAATACAAAGTTTATTAACTCTTTGTTCTAGTTTAATGACGAAAACAAAGGTATCAAGTTTCAATGAATGAAGTAAGTTTCCATATGAAAGTTTATTAACACTTTGTTTTCGTTTAAAATTATAATTCTGTTAGTTTGACATTTATTTCATTTTAAATGATGAACTGAAATAATTATTGAGTAAACAATTTTATTAATACAAAGTTTATTAACACTTTGTTCTAGTTATTAAAAATTATAATTTTAATAATATGGTATTTATTTTATTCTTGGTAATTTATTCTTATGCTAGATATAGGGTTTTCAAGTTCGATGGAATCTGTTGAGTTCAGTGTTCCATTGGACTTAACTCACGTGCTGGCGTAGGGGCCTAGCTCGCCGGATGGGTGGGGTCTTGCTCAGGCCCACGGAAACCGCACTACAGATTTTCACGTGCGATTTAAAAAAAACAACTGTCAAAAACAACGGACGCTAAATGGGACGGATGGCCATACTTACCTTGGGATTGGGGACGAGGTGTTCTGCCCCTTTTGCCCTCCCTACCATGTTACCTCGACTCCATCTTACTTGGAGGTAACCCACAGCAATGATAAGAGTTTGGTTTGGTTTGGTTTTCTACTTTGGGTTTAACAAAAAGGGTCCTTTATTTAACCTTCATTTTAAGGTCATAATGTTAAATTATTTTAGCAAAAATTTTAATTTTAGAAACATTTTAAATTTTTTTTTTTTTTTTTACCAAGTTTTTTATTTGGAAAATTTTTAATTTTAGCTTAATTTTAATTTTAGAAGAATTTTAATTTATAGTCCAATTTTAATTTTAGGCAAAATTTTAATCATAGCATAATTTTTAATTTTAGGAGAATTTTTAAATTTTAGCTAAATTTTGTTTTAGGAAAATTTTAGCAAAATTTTATTTTTAGCTAAATTATATTTCTTATTATAATTTTTAATTTTAGCTCAATTTTATTTTTATTTAGGAAAATTTTTAGATTAATTTTATATTTAGCAAATTTAGTAAAAAAAATTTTTTTTTTAGTCTTAGGAACTATTTATATGTTATAAAATTTTTGTTTCTGATTATAATTCAAAAAATTATTATTATGGCTAGTGTTGGTGGCAATGATGTAGCCGTTGCGGACAGGTGATGCTAGCGGTTGGAGGCTCCCTTAGCGGGAAGTTGCGAAAAGGGTGATTCTGGGCTGGGCATGGTGATGTTTTCTTTCTCCATGTTTTTTTTTCTTTTGGTTTCTATGCTCGCATCAAGATTTTTTTGTTGGTCGAAATTTTTGTATTGTTTTTATTCCGGTTTTTTTCTCGTTTATATTACAAAGTTTCAGGGTTTTTTTTTTCTTCAATTTTACTAACATAAAATGTTAACCGTTTTCTTTCTTTTCCAGTTTTTCTTTTCTGGCAAGTATTTGTAAAAATGTCTTATTTTCATTGACGTTAACGCTACTTTATTTTTTATTTTTTTTTAATGTTCTAATTTTACATTAACTTTATATGCCCTTTGCGTTATCTTTACTTTAAATTTTACATTCACTCTCTATTAACTTCCAAACTTTAATTCCAACTCCGTTTTAATTTTATTTTATGTTTCAATTATTTATTTTTTAAACATTCGTTTCTTTTCTTAACATTAGTCTCTTTTTTTTTTAATTTATTAAACTTAACTTTACTTTTATTTTATTTGTTTTAATTTAACTTTTACACTAATTTTAAATATTTAATTTTTAATTTTCTTAAACTTTCATTTTTTATTAAACTTAAATTAAATTTTTTGGAGGTTTTTCCTCAACCTTTTACTTGCACAACTACATTTCGACTCCCCGATTTAAATTTAATTTTACTACATTAACCTTCTCATCTTCATTCACTCATGTCCAGATAAAAACCTGTTTATTAAAAAACCAAATCAACACCAATTCATTGAGAACATTCATATGCATTCATAATATTCTCTAGTATTTATAACACTCCCACTCATATATGACTATGAGAGCATATATTACAAAGTTTCAGGGTTTTTTTTTTCTTCAATTTTACTAACATAAAATGTTAACCGTTTTCTTTCTTTTCCAGTTTTTCTTTTCTGGCAAGTATTTGTAAAAATGTCTTATTTTCATTGACGTTAACGCTACTTTATTTTTTATTTTTTTTTAATGTTCTAATTTTACATTAACTTTATATGCCCTTTGCGTTATCTTTACTTTAAATTTTACATCCACTCTCTATTAACTTCCAAACTTTAATTCCAACTCCGTTTTAATTTTATTTTATGTTTCAATTATTTATTTTTTAAACATTCGTTTCTTTTCTTAACATTAGTCTCTTTTTTTTTTTAATTTATTAAACTTAACTTTACTTTTATTTTATTTGTTTTAATTTAACTTTTACACTAATTTTAAATATTTAATTTTTAATTTTCTTAAACTTTCATTTTTTATTAAACTTAAATTAAATTTTTTGGAGGTTTTTCCTCAACCTTTTACTTGCACAACTACATTTCGACTCCCCGATTTAAATTTAATTTTACTACATTAACCTTCTCATCTTCATTCACTCATGTCCAGATAAAAACCTGTTTATTAAAAAACCAAATCAACACCAATTCATTGAGAACATTCATATGCATTCATAATATTCTCTAGTATTTATAACACTCCCACTCATATATGACTATGAGAGCAAGTGAGATCAATACAAGAAAATACGTGGTTTGACCAGCATGATTGCATATGAATGTGTTCATGATTTAATACAACAAAATGAAGAGAACAAAACGCCATAAATCAGTTTGCTAAAAAAAAAATGCCATCAACCTATTACCATATAAGGTTTTGTTTATATGTAAGTACATACTTGAACTTGAAAATAATTTCAAGATCAAGGTTATTATTTTTTCTTCTTTCTTATTCTGCCTGTACCAGAAATTCTTTTGCTACAGTGCAGAGCAAAAAAAAAAAAAGATCACCGTCACATGATGAATTTCTTTTCTTTTAAAGTCTAAAACAGAACTCCCTTTTATTTAAAATGTTCCTGCTGACAATATAAAAAAGACTAAACTAAGTCAATGAGTGACTTTCTAAAGTCACTCTATAATATTGATTATTCTCTTTATGTATCTATACAATGACTATGAAGTAACTATGTACAAATGCGCCAGGCGATCATGAGTTTTAGGGTGGTTTCTTTACTCTCTATTCTTTAGTATAAAATCATACATAGAGTACAATTCCAAATAATTGAGTGGAATTGTACTGGTTAAAGTACATACCGATACAATACACCAATAAGTGAATTACCTGAGTTTGCATATGAAATCAAATCTAATTGTTCTACATTCCGATCAACCAACTCTATTCGATTTCATTGCTTTGCACAGTAACCCGCTCAGTCAAACAAACACACTGAGTCATTTGTTAAAATTTGTCTGACCTACTTTTCATACCAATTATATTTGTCGCTAGCCAATTGTACGTGTGTACATATGTAGGTTTGTTTGTTTTGATTTGGTTTTGTTTTTAGTGGCACTTCATTGTGCTTACATATGTACGTAAATAAATGTACTACATATACGACACTACGCTTAAATAATTATTATATAAATTTTGATGAATCTTTGATGAATCAAAAGAACATTTGATATAATAGCTATAAGCAAATGGAATATGCTTTTGTACTGAATTTACATTTGCTGAATTTTGAATATTAATTGATTCCAAAATACATTCAAAATCAGCGTAAACTAACGCCGTCTCATCACGAAAGTGTATCAAACACATATTGCAAATATACACCTGTCTACAGTGACTGGTTAGTTGAGATTTTATCAATCTATAAATAAATAAAAAGAATAAAACATTTTTGTAATTAACACATTTTTAATTTTATATATCAATATAAATAATGAGTTACATACCTTGAAATATTTTTTATCCACACATAATGGAATCTATTTTCATCCTCCAATAGCAGTAAGTAGATGTGGATAGGCTGTTCCTTTTAGGTGAAATAATAAGGGCCCACAATATTCCCATCCTCCAAACCAAAGACATTAATGTGTAAAGGATAATTGGCTTTACTTCTATGTTTCACTAGACCAGCAACGCAATGTGCTAATGGTCTTCGATACTCTGATTTTCTTTTTAAAAGAAAAGCGAAAAGTCACTAACCAAGTGATTAAGATGAAGTTACAATTGTAATAGCTCTGCTTTATTTAAATTGATTCGGGTTTATATACCCTTTTGTACATACTCTCTTAATCATTCTAATTCTTATTCTATCTTACTTCTACATTATGTTATAGTTTTGCTACAACCTTATTGGTTGTTGCATTGCGAGTCATTTTTAGTACGATTGAGTGTTTTACGTATGACACTCTTTGTAATGCACTTGACATACTTGTAACACATGCATGTAACTTAAGGCACAACACTCGTTCGTGCTTTACATTATTGTAGTGGTAGTGGTCGAATGTGATGTATACACTACAAATGCTTATTGTCGGGTTGTTTTCTTCGAAGACTTGTATTTTGTTGACAGATAGTGGGAAATTTAGATTTAAGAAATTTAACGTCATTGTTTTCCAATATTATGATTAAATCTTCAATGTCTATATTTCCATATGAAGAACATCTATCTGTTTATTTATTAACAGGATATAATGCCGATATAATGGCCCAATTAAAACAATATTCATTACTATTATGTACATTGATACAAGCCTTTTTTTTTTTTGATAATATGTGGAGGTAAACGTATATATTGTGATCCTTTAATGCATGTGTATTTATTTATATTCACATCAAGATGTGTGATTTCGATTAGAGCCCATCCACTATCACGCTCTTGAAATTCGCTCATTTCTTCTGCAAGTTTATTAGATTTGTTGAAGTAATGTTGTTGTATATCAATATCGTTGTTGGATGAAGTTAAAACACACATTTTTGTTTGATGAACCATTCCATACCGCTTTAGGAACATCTTCATTACACTCATTGCAGTGTACACTTTCTCCATTTTTTTTATTTCGATGTTCTATTAAGTGTACATGTTTTATATATTCTTTTCTATCTGAGAAATTAATATTACATGTTGAACACTTAATACATGACCCTTGATGATCCATTCCAATGTGTCGTTTTAAAGAAAAATTTTGTTTATATTCATTTCCGCAGAAATCATAATTGAATTTGGCCATTTTTTATTTTAACTTTTTTTTAGTATTTCAGAATATACACGTTTTTTTAGCCTTTTTAAATTTTGAAAAAAAATTTTTAGATTTTAATTTTGCAGCAGTTTGTTGAGAAAATTTTTTTTTGAAGCAGATTGTTGAAAAAATTTTGTTTGGATTTTAATTTTGCAGCAGTTTGTTGAGAAAAATTTTTTTGAAGCAGATTGTTGAAAAAAATTTTTTTTGGATTTTAATTTTGCAGTAGTTTGTTGAGAAAAAAAAATTTTTTTTTAAATTCTTTTTTAGTATTTCAGAATACACACGTTTATCAATTTAAAAAAAAGTTTTTTTTTGTAATAGTTTATAGTAAAATTCTTTTTAAAATTTTTTATATCAGTTTATTGTGAAATTCTTTTATTAAAAAAGACCGATACACGTTTTTGCACTTTTTAATTTAAATTTTGTAAAAAAAAAAAATCTGTCGTACAATTATTTTTTATAAAAATCCGTAAAATAATTGTATTAAAAACCGACACACGTTTTTACAATTTTGAGTTTTTAGTTTTGTAAAAAAAAAAAAATCCGATAAAATTTTTGTTGAAAATACGTCACACGTCTATTACTTTGAAGTTATTATAAACTATTGAATGTGTAAAACATGTGTACATGCGTTTTTTTTTTTTAACATTAAAATTTTTGCGATATTAACCAATCACAAAACAGCAAGTAAAATTCATAGCAACAAACAACTGGTAATAATTAATTAGGGGTATTCACCATGTTTACTAATTTATTATGGGTATTCAATAATGTTGCTATCAAATATATAATTAAATCAAAAAATTAAAAAACATTTTAATATAATGAAATGAAAGTTAACATTCTTTTAATCAAATTTTAAATCAAATATTGCTAATCCATTTGGTGTCTCTCTACCTCTAAAGTTAATAGTCGAACTCTCCTCATTCATCATTGTTAAATAAGGGTCTTGATTTAGTAATGCTTATTTAGTCTTGGTGGAAAATAAAACCATTTATTATTATCCAAATATACAGCTACTTTACAACCATAAGTTGTATCTTTCCATTGAAGTTTCACAACTTTTAAATTCTCATATTGTGGTAAGTCATCTACTCTTGTATATTCACACTTAATACCTTGAGCAATATTAATTATTGCTGATAATTTTAAAAAAGAAAAAAACTGAAATTATTATATTAAAAAAAAAATTTACCATCTTAAAGACTGTTAATTGAGCGGTGTTATCTTTATGACTATAATCGTTAGAAATCAATCATTGTCTTTTTATGTAATTTTCCTCATTTGAGAACTAATTATTTTCAACTTTAATTATATAAAAACCTTAAAAGTCCTATATGATCATTTAAGAGATCAATAGTGTTAAAAAAATTATTGCATAGATTGCATTTTTATATTTCAATGGAAAACAGACAGACAGACAACCGGATGTATTTTAGACACATGCATATGTAATATGATAAGCATAATTAACCCTAATTGTGTTAATGTGTCCACATTTGAATATGTAATTTCACAATATTTTGAAATAAAAATGTATATATAAATGTGAACAGACATAAATTTATATAAATAGCAGATGTATTTTAATTAAATGTATATATAATATAATATACAATCAACATGATATTGAAAGAAATATACAACTTCCTTAAATTATTCTCAAATATTCTGTACGACGAACACAAAAATAAACTTATTAATATTCAATTAATATTCACACCTGTAATATATAAAAAATTTTAAAAAAATACAAAATAAATATGGTGGACATTATGAGGATTGTGTTTGGTCAAATGAAAATATTACATGTGGACCAGACACTTGTTCGTGTATGGATAGAGAAGGGAAAGAAGAAAAATCAAAAAAACTAATGTATTTCTACTATAATATATCTAAATGTACAAATTGTAATTTTTAATAAAACAGTTAATAAAAAAAGAGTGAACAATTTTTTAATTTCAATCACCTACTACTGTATACTCTAAGTCAGAGGGCGATTCAAATCTGAATGAAAAACTGCATTTACGATTGTGACTTTGTTAAAAAATAGTGTTGCCAGTACACATTTTTCCTTATCTGGTAACCTTTTGAAATAAAAGAAATGTATAGTGTCTTTTTAGGCTTCAATAAATCATAATGTTGCCACCTCTACCAAGTATATTAATAAATAACGAAAAAAGTCGGTAAATTTGTTAAAATAATGCTAAAATAACGAGAAGAATCACGAATCTGCTAAATAATGGGTAAAAGGCCGGGAATCTGCAAAATAATGAGAAAAAGGTTGATGAATCTGTTAAAATAGTGCTAAATTACGGGAAAATTCAAACTTAACGGAATAAAAAAGTGCTGCCAAGTTCATAGGTATGAAAAAACTGCATTTAGGTTTGTGATTTTGCTAAAAAAAAATAGTTTTTCCAGCCCAAAAAGACCAGTGTTGCTACCCTAAAAGACCTTGATGTGCACATATGTACTAGAATCGTGGTCCAGAACATACACAGACTACCTACTCCTAGCTGTTTCTATATTCTTGAGTATATCCTCAAGACTTTCTTTTCTGTCCATGAAAAAAGGGACAATTTTTCTATATTATACCGCTGTTACCAAACCTTATTATACCTTATAAATTGCTATGCAGGGTCAGGGCAGGATCAGTCTGATGGTGACTCTTGTTGACACTGTTTGATGAGCAGGATCGTGATGATGCTGGTTCAATCAGGATTAGATGTAAATTGGATGATGTTGCTTCAGCATCAGGATGCTGTTGAAATAGTATTGGGATGATTTTGGTTCCATTAGGATTAGATGTAAATAAGATGATGTTTCTTGAGGATCAGGATGCAGGATTCCAAGAATGTCCCAGGATCGCCATGTAAAAGAAGATGATGTAAATAGAGGATGTTTGCTGTCCAGGATAATGGTAAAATGATAAACTTCTTTTTCTTATTTTTGTTTTTGTCCGTCGGAGGACTGCTTTTTATTTATTTTTAAAATGTAGATATTAAGTTGAGCTCCGATGTGAGCTTGTTGTCATCTAAATTGATACTGATCAAAACTAAAAATAATTACTTCTTATATACTAAAACATTCTCTTAAAATTTCTAAGTGCCAAAGCAGCATTATGAGCAACCTTGGTAATTCACTATGTGACATACATATGTGGAACACTTGCACCATGTATCTCTTGGGTGGTCAATTATCATGATATCAAATGCACAAAACATACATTTCCGTATTTGCTTTGTGTTGTCGTCACTTAAACGATCGCTGCTACGTGAATGCCCTATAGTATGCATACACTACAACGGAAAGACACGTTTACGTTGCATTAATTTAAATTCTACATCGTTGTGATAAATCGATTTTACAATATTTAATCTACATCATATAATTTTTTGCAAACTTGATGGTATAAATCTAAAAGAATTATTGGGGCTTACTCCCCAAACAAAGGAACAAAAGAAAACAAGAAGGTCCCTATGGGTTGCCTATTATGTTAAAGCGCAGGCTTGCGCTTTTCGTCGGCGCACAAACAGCACCAATGTAGCTGTAATGAAAGAAAAAGAATAAACACAAGTCGAGGAATTTACTACCTGAGTAGGTTTCTAGTCAGAGCTTGTTTCACCACTCTCTGCTCTAGCTATCTACTTCATTATTTATACATCTTTTTTTAAAATAAAATCTTAAGAATTAAAACAATAAAAATATAAAACAATAACAAATAAATTGAATGACAATTAAAAATGAGACCTACATTAAAAAAAATAACACCAATAACAAAAATGAATAAAAAATGCAAACAGTAATATTATGATACAAAAAGAAAAACAAGAACAAAATACCATACTACTAATAATATATACAATATACAATAATATAAACAAAAACAAGAAATCAATGACCAGTCAGTCTCATGACCACAGCACACTTTATTCGTTAAATGAAGTGATTCAATCAAAACAAAACAAAAATATGTCATTTAAAAATGCTACCATATACGCGGAAACAATATCGCATTTTACTCTACCCTAATGCAGAACGTTCATAAAAAAAAAGTAATGACTTAAGGCTCGTTTCCGCATACACCGTAATCGTCGACGAAAACTGAAACTGAGAACGTTGTTGTACGGCACCGTTTCGTTGCTAATCGTTTTCGTTTCAGTTGGGAGCGTTGCGGCATAATACAGAAACTGAACGGAATTTTTTTTAGTTGTCATTGTGAAGTGTAATATTGTGCATCGAAAATAAGTATTGATTAAATACAAAAAATATGGAAAATTACAGTGTCGATGAAATTAACGAGGCAAATCGTCGAATTGCAGCCTATAATATGGCTCAGGAGGAGTATGAAAGGGATTTGTTACTGCTGTTAATATTAAAAGTAAAGAAGAGCAGAAAAAATATCCACGTGATGTACAAACAGCGGGCAAGAGAAGGTGCACACAATATCTTAATTGATCGTTATTTGATGGATGATGATACCAAATTTAAAGAATATTTTCGTTTGAGCCGTCATCTTTTTGAATCTGTGCTGGATACTATCAAATGTGATTTGGAAGGAATACCTACCACCTTAAGGTAAGAAATGGTTTTTTATTAAATAAAAATGTTAAAACATATATGGGCGTTATTGTAATGGATCGATATGCAAATGTTCGATATCTTGTTCAGCCAAAGAAACTTCTTCTTCACCGACAATCTGTGAAATTTTCAATTTCAATTTTGCGATCGACATGGTCGGGAATGTACGCATTGTAGTGGCAATAGATTCAAAAAATTGGTCCAAATGGTCCTTCGACTTTGTTGTGGGTTGCAAAAAATCCACTGGTTTTTGCTTGCGCGTTGTAATCAGTTCACGGAGTAGATCATTTATGGGGTCGCAAGATGGAGTATGTCGTTTGTTTCGACTAGACTGTGGAGTTTCGATATCGAAGCTGCTAGGCCGACTATCCGCCCAAGATGTATTGCTGCTGGTACGACCATCTGTGGCTTCGTTTATATCCGAGATATTCTGCAAATTGAAATCTATTCCGGACTGCTCCAAGTCAATTTGTAAGCATAACTCAGGAGATGCTTCAGTGCATAACGTTGCCTGGGTGAATGGTGATGCGTCGTTGGTTGTTGATGCTTCGCTTAATGTCAAGTTGGTTACGGTTCTTAAAATTAAAAAAAATAAGAATATTTTAAATGATGTTTATTTTGGTAAAAACCAGATATTTACTTCCGCTTCAAAATGGATGTATCTAAAAGAAACATCATCGATTCGTCTCGCTTTGAAGAGGTCGTTGGGTTTCCGGTGTTTTTTTTTTTTGTTTGCATCCGAACGAAATAGTCGCGCATATGTACCCATTTTTTTTTCGCAGCATCAACTACATATATATAAATAAAACTTTAATAAAATATTTTGTTATGTATTTCATATATCTAGCTACTTGTGAAACATTTGCATCATTGGCCTTTCAATTCAGGGCACACAAATCAACAATTTGTAAAATTAATCCAAAATGCCTTGCATCTATTGTGAAACATTTTTTGGGGACAGCGATGCCAGCACCAACGACTGAATCATTCACTAAAAATATTGCTGATTTTTCAACCAAATGGAACTATCCGAATTGTTGTGAGGCAATTGGTGGCAAACATGTACGAATAAAATCTCCACCCAAGACTGGCTCAGCCTTTTTCAACTAGACGTTGGCTCATATGGCCAAGAAGGGGATGCTGGCATTTACTTAAAAAGCGAAATGGGCCAAAGAATTAACAACGAGCAATTTAATATTCCACCGCCGAATGCTCTACCATACACTGAAACTGTTTTGCCAAATGTTATACTTGGTGATGAAGCATTTGCCTTGCACAAAAACTTCATGAAACCATATCCAAGACAACAATCACTACATGATCGATGCAAAGCAATTTACAATTACCACCATTCCCGTGCTAGAAGAACAACGGAGAATACGCTTGGAATTATGGCTTCATATTTCCGTGTTTTTCACACACCAATTGGTATTACTACCCCGGAAACAATCGACAATGTTATTGTTGCGGCATGTATATTACACAATATGATGCGTACCGAAAAAATAAATTCACCGGCAGAGACCATATTCGGAAATACAGACGACTTGACTATCCCAGTTAATAATTTGATTTCAATTACAAATGCAACAGCTGGTGGCCGACCAAACAATGAAGCATCAATAATTCGAGACAAATTGAAAGATTATTTCAATGGAGTTGGAGCGGTTGCATGGCAGGACCGATCAATTTAACAAATCTTTTACCATGCTTTATTTTAACAAAATAAAATGAAATAAATATACATACTTTCTGCATTTAACTCATCTGCCAATTTCAACCACACTTGATTCTTTCGTACACTGTCACGGAACTGTGCATGTCGTACATTGTACAAAATTTCATTATTTTTGACAAAGTCAATGATCCTTTCCTCGTCGCACAAAGAAAATTGCAATTTTTTACTCATTTTATAGTAATAATCACTAAACTTGTGCAAAAAACGAATGAATAAGATTTCGCACTTTGTTTATTTACTTATTTATTAACACCTCTGCCGCACAATTTTTGATTAACAACTCTGTAAATATCACATTTCGTTCCTACAGCAACGAAAACAACCTAGTCTATGTTGTTTTCGTTTCGTCGCCATATGGCTAGTTTTTCGTTGCTGAACGCCGCCGTTACGTTGCTAGTTTTCGTCGCCGATTTCTGCAACGAACTTTTTTTCGTTGCAAATGTAATTTCGTTTTCGTCGACGATTACGGTGTATGCGGAAACGAACCTTTAGTCGTAACTAAAATACGTTTATCAGTGACTAACTAAAGTTATCGTCCACCTTATGAATATAATACACTACCACTGTTCTTATTTTTGCCATAATTTTCAATATTTTTCAAATCGAACTATCAAAACAACAACAAAATATGTTTATACGAAAAATAAAAACAAAACGCATCAGAAACACAAAACTAAGAGTTTTATATTAAAATAAACACCGCACAGTATGAACATGAATACAAATTAAATCAAATCACACTTTACCAAATCGAAATTATACTTTTCACGTAATACAATTTGTAAAAACCAATTAAATTGTTATTTAAAAATAAATTAATAAGAGGCCAAAATAAAACACGACTGACACAATAAGGGTTGCCAACTTATTTCGAAAACGATATATCCTGATGTATCAGCTAATAAATTATTTTATCTGATATAAATGATGCTTCTTGTTGAAAAATCTATGAACATGAATACAAATTAAATCAAATCACACTTTACCAAATCGAAATTATACTTTTCACGTAGTACAATTTGTAATAACCAATTAAATTGTTATTTAAAAATAAATTAACAAGAGGCCAAAATAAAACACGACTGACACAATAAGGGTTGCCAACTTATTTCGAAAAAGATATATCTTGATGTATCAGCTAACAAATTATTTTATCTGATATAAATGATGCTTCTTGTTGAAAAATCTATGAACATGAATGCAAATTAAATCAAATCACACTTTACCAAATTGTAATTATACTTTTCACGTAATACAATTTGTAAAAACCAATTAAATTGTTATTTAAAAATAAATTAACAAGAGGCCAAAATAAAACACGACTGACACAATAAGGGTTGCCAACTTATTTCGAAAAAGATATATCCTGATGTATCAGCTAATAAATTATTTTATCTGATATAAATAATGCTTCTTGTTGAAAAATCTATGAACATGAATACAAATTAAATCAAATCACACTTTACCAAATCGTAATTATACTTTTCACGTAATACAATTTGTAAAAACCAATTAAATTATTTAAAAATAAATTAATAAGAGGCCAAAATAAAACACGACTGACACAATAAGGGTTGCCAACTGATTTCGAAAAAGATATATCCTGATGTATCAGCTAATAAATTATTTTATCTGATATAAATGATGCTTCTTGTTGAAAAATCTATTGAAAACGAAAATATCAAAATTGTGGATTCTATGAAACTATTAATTTAATTTTATGAAAAATCAATTTTTTAACAAAACCTAGTTATTGTTCAATTATAATTATGGTGCAATCTTTGATAACGCTGATAATTAACTCCTGGGGTATTAATTTGATTATGAGGCGTAAATATTTTATATTAAACTGCACTTGTTCTCTCCTATGATTTATTTGTTTTGGATCTATTGAAAATATAAATCAATTATTAACAAATTAAAAACATAATTCCATTCTGATATAACGTCAAGGATCATATATAATGAGGATATGCAAACCGTACATGGATCCATTTTGCAAGAGGGAAAAAAGCTATATATAAAAGTTGATGGATCCAGCAACAAATGTAATATAGGACGGTCTAAAAATATTTCAATTTTCTTCACTATTTTAATCGGTTTTGGGCCAAATTGTAATATTTTCGGTTTCGGTACGTCCGCTCCGTATTCTTGCAATTGTTTTTTTCCAGTTGTTCTCCGCTATGCGCATTCCTTCAACTATCTCCTCCCAAGATTCCTCCATAAATTCTTTTCCTTCAAAACAATTGTAGTAAGCCCCTTTTACTTCGTTTATACGTGGTGTTTGTCGTAAAATAATTCACCCATGCAAGTATTAAGTTCACGCGTACGTAATAAAAATTTTTTTTTTTTTTTCAAAATCACTTCTTACAAAATTTCACAACTCTTTAGAAAAAAAATATTCCTCACACAATTTTTTTTTACTCTTATCACAAAAATAGATCTTTTGTTTCATCCTAAAAACAAATACCAATGCGGTGTCTGTTGGGTTTGTTAAAAAAAAATTTCTTTAATATAAAAAAATGTTCGAAATTCTACCAACCTCGCCAATGCGGTGTCTGTTGGTTATTTCGAAATAATTAACTGGATGTTCTCTTCTTTTTTTCTTTAGTACTAGTCGATACAGATACTTTCGACGCAATCTTGACGCTTTGTACTGTTTTCTATGCAGTATGTAGCATTTTAAGGATTAAGGTGATATGCTTACTTTATTTTATGCATACCATTGAAATCAATGTAGCAGGCAGGATTGTTGTTCAGGCAGGATTCAGGATTGTCGTTGTTTAGCAGGATTCATGATCGTTGTTCAGCAGTATTCAGGATCGTTGGTCAGCAGGATCACCATATGATGAATTTATTGTTGTGTTGTACAAAATAAAAGCAACATACGTTGTGTGAGTTTTAAGTCTAAAACAGAATTCTGCTTTTTATTTAAATGTTCTTGCTTATATACAAACAATATGGAAATCTAAACTAAGTTAATGAGTGACTTTCTAAAGCCACTCTATTATATTGATTATTCTCTATACAATGTTTATTCTCTCTTTATGTTTCTTTACAATATTAACTATGTACAAGTGCGCCAGGCGACCATGAATTTTAGGGAGGTTTCTTACTCTCTAATATTTACTCAAAAATCATATATAGAGTACAATTCCAAATAATTGAGTGGAATTGTACTGGCTAAAGTACAGACCGATACAATACACCAATAAGTGCATTACATACAGTTTGCATATCAAATCAAATCTAGTTGCTCTATATTTCGATCAACCAACTCTATTTCGATTTCACTGCTTTGCACAATAACCCGCTCAGTCAAACAAACATACTGAGTCATTTGGTAAAAATTGTCTGACCTACCCCAAATATCCACTTTATACTTTTCGTACCATTTATAGTTGCCGCTAGCGAAATGTACGTGTGTGTGTATTAAAGGCCTGCACAAAGCCATAAAAATTGGATTTCAAGTCACAGTAGTTTTTTCAACGCCAACGCTGTCAACGCCAAATGAGCAAACAAAGCCTGTTGATCCATTCCAGTTTAGCAGCAAATGCAGTTACTGTCTATGCTTTAGTGTCGACAGTGTGAGAATGTGAGAGAGAATGAAAGAGAATTTGAGAGAATTTGAGAAAACACACATCAGAGAAAAACTCATTGTCATCGCCACATCGTACTGCATTAGGGTTGCCAGACAGGCTGGTAAAATTGCAAATAAGGTAATATTTTTTATTTGTATGAAAAGACTGAATTAAAAATGTTTTGTTATGTTTTTTTAGTTTACTTGAATAATTTTAAATTAATGCATTTTAAACCGAATTTATTACACATTTATAAGGTTTAATCAATCCAGATTTTTCTTAGAAAGGCAATTTGAATTTGGCAGGCCTATACTACATACATAATATGTAGAATGTTTATTAGGGCTATAAGTTTTTAGCCTTTTTTGCAAATATCTAATTTTTTTTTTGTAACTGAGTAAAAGTTTATGTGTTTTACGTATAGGAAAGCAAGAAATTTTATTGTTTAAAAAATTAAGACTTCAGTATATACAGGTAATGAAAAAAATAAACTTAACCTTAAGATAATAAATTATGTATTATAATTACATACTTCTATCCAAAATCGATGTGTATTCAGCGTCGAAGTTTGCAACGTTGAAGTGAAGATATATAATTTGGTTGAATGTATCCGAGTTATATGAAATGTTGGTCCTTTTTTCAGATAAAATATGCCTAGCTACCGAGAAAACTCTTTCAGATGCAGCACTGCTTGCAGGTGTTGACAATATTTTGCAAGCTAGTTTATATAATAAAGGGAATGTTGGTTCATGCAAATGCCACCACCTTAATGGATCCAAATTTTTTTCAAAAGGTATACGTAAATTCCCGTAGGTAAGAATTTCATTTGCGATGTTGTCTTCCACGCTGTTATTTGAACACTGCGCAATACTATCGCAAAAAAAAGACGATTCTACACAGTTACTTTCATCTAAATTAGGTGCTACGTTTTCTTGTTCTCCGACATTATCGCAATATAATTTAACTTGATTAGCACATTCCGTTTTTACAATGTCTTTTTCATATTCACTGAAATGAAGCAACTTGTTCCCAGGTGGAAAGAGAAACAATGCAATTTTATGCGTTAAGAACAAGTTCGGTGTCACAACAGATTGTATTTGTCCGCCTAATGCTTCCTTAAATCTTTTCATTACATCGATGTCATCATTGTGAGGTGTGCATGTATTTTCTAATCCACGTATGTGTGCATATACTAGGTGAATTGTGGGATATTTCTCTCCTTCTAATTTTTGAGATGCTTCCTCAAATGGTTTCAATATATTTACAACACATCTTATGTAATGGATATTAATTTTATCAATTTTTTGAAGATGTTGCTTTTCTTGCAAAATGTTGCCAATTTGAACCCAGTTTTTTTCTATGGATACCAGAAGATAATATATTGTATTCCAACGTGTTGGACAAAAACTTTTTAAAGTAGAGTTCAGGTTGCAATTTTGGCCTGATTTTTTGAAAAATTTTACCAGTTCTGAGCACAAACGACAGAGTTCTGCTACTTCCTGTACCTCTTGCACTGCTTTCTCCACTACGTTATTCAACAGATGATTGACGCAGTATATTTGCTGAAAGTCACCGAAGGCTTTTTTCATATTGGAACCTCTGTCAGTTACCATAATTGCATCATCAAGTTTGCAATTGTATTCTTCAAGCAATACTTCAATTTTGTTTCTAATGATTTCACCTGTAAATGTTAAACAATTAATGAAATGAACACTCGAAAAGCTTTAAGTTCATTCGAATTAACTTCATACCTGTATTTCTTACACCATCCATTGATATTAATCCTAACAGTTTCGAAGTCAATTGGCCGTTTTTATTATAGTGGATAGTGAGGGAAAGATAACTTTGGCGTAAATAGTCATCCGTCCATATATCCGAAGTTAATCCATATCCATTTTTGCAGTTCACACTTATTTCATGTTTGACTTTGGAAAATGTTGTTTCGAATAAGGTATCGATATTCCGCGATACTGTTGTTGAGTGAGGAAGTAATTTATCAATATCAACATTTTCACCGTATTTGACTCCAATACGAACCATGAACATGGCAAAGTCTTTCAATCCACTGTCCTCTATTAATTTAAATGGCCGACAATTTGCAGTAAACCATTGACAGATAAGTTTCAAGCCCTCCTTTTTTGTTTCATTATTAACTTCAACCTTCCCATCAATTTCTTTTGTGATTCGATAACATTTATGTTTCACTAAATTTGATGTTGTTCTGGGGTCAAATTTCATAACAGAAAAACAAGTTCTGCAAGCCACTTTATTTTCTATTTCCACGCCTTCTTCTTTTTCAATTCTTCCAAATACCTCCCAAACTTTGCTTGCGCCCCTCTTTAGAGTTATTTTGTATGTTCCGCTCATTAAATTGTTTTTAATAGAATCTATACTTTCTTCCATTTTGCGTGCGTTAAGTTCGACTAATCTCATTCAAAACAAAAACGAAACTAGCTAATTCATACCTTTGCACATCAGCAATGCAAAATAATTTCATAACATTAAAAAGGGGACTTACAATATTAGATTTTGTGGAAACACATTTCATAAATGTGTAATGTGTATTAGGGTTATAACTTTTTTATGAATTATAAGATGGGAAATAATGTACTGATAATAAAACTCGTTTTTAGACCAATTTTGAAAAAAAAACTCACGCATTTTCTACATTGCCAAAATTTTTTTATTATAATTTTTTTTTTATTAAAGTAAATACATATAGTTATAATTTTTTTTTTATTATAGTAAATACATATTCATATATGTATTAACGTAATAACAATAAACGACTTTGACTAATCTAACTGAAGCATTGACCCATACAATAAAGCAATATAAAGCAATGTCATACGCCAACGTTTGTTTATTCAAACATGTAGAGTTAGAATGTTCGATCAAACAACAACGCGTTCAAAATCATGATTATAATTATAATCAATCATGAAAATAAAATTTTTCTGACTTTGGGGGTTTTTTGAGGAAATTTTGGGCGAAAAAAACACGACACGCGGCATTACTGCTCATAATATAAAAACTACATACATCCATACATAAATACTATAACATACATACAAGTCATACAAGTCATGGCTTTGCAATTAACTCGCTTTGATTACTTTCTTTGAGCGAATACACTTGGCGTTGTGTTTTGCAGGCATTGGTTCTTATGAGACAGTAGATTTCAAGCTGGCTTTGAAAATCAAATGGCGTTGTGCAGGCCTTTAGTGTGTATGTAGGTTTGTTTGTTTTGTTCTTAAATAGGTGCATAAATAAATGTACTACATATACGACAATATCATATTTTATTATGATATTATTAGATTATAATATTATATTATTATTTTATTATTTTATTTACATAGCAAATACTTAATAATAAAAATTTTACTATTCTTTATTTCATTTCGGATAATTATGTAATTAAAATATTATTTTTTTTATATAGTAGCACTTTTCTCCTTATTCCATTTCTATCAACATTACATTTATTAATATTTTCTTAGTCATTATTTTTAATACTAAATCTTGAAAAAATTCAATTTAAATTCCCTATCCAATTATGATATAAGATAGTCGGATATTCTACATGAATTTGTTTATAAAATTAATTGAATATACAAAAAAAAGGAAGCATGTTAAAATATTTACTGTATATTTTGACAGTTTTCATTGCTTAATGTATAATGTTGTACCATATTACCTTATTCCCATACATGCGACGAGCTCAAATCATCCAATATAGCATGCCATATATTATAATTTTCATTGAACATATTACCCACAAATAGTTAGTTATTCTGCGCTAGGTGTTATAACGTTTCTTGCGTGACTTGAGGTCTTCTAGGCTGAATTATGGATGCCTCCAATGGAATATTGATGTAGGTACTTGGATTTACCCGCGTTGAGGTGACAATGGTTCCAGATTACACCTGGGTGTTGCAGCAGCGCTGATCGCCCCTCTTTATCACGAAACAAGTTATTGTTTCTAAATTTTTTCACTTTAAATTATTGTAATGTTTATACAATGAACACTTAAATTTTGTTTTAATTTTAAGTGTTTTTATTTAATAAAATATATAAATATAGTGCATCAAGTGCAGATCCTTGATTACACATAATTTTTGTCAGTAGATATAAATAAAATCTATCAATATTCTACTGCACCATAATTACAGAGAAGTATTAAAAAAATAACTAATTTCAAATAATATTTTATATTGTAAACTAGCTGACCCGCCAGACGTTGTCCTGCCTAAAATTTTATAGATAGAAAGAAAAAACTGAAATAATTTCTATGAAAATATTAGATTTTTTTTATTAATTTAACAAAAATGAAGTATTTTAATTAATTCGAAGCCTTAATAATAGAATAAATAAATTTTGTTTTTTTTATATTAATGCTAGTTGATGAACAATGTTTTTCGTCAATCCCTGTGGTGTATAAATGATCAAATTTGATGGTTTGCCAACGCGAGAACACGCAACATATAACTGTCCATGTGAAAAGCACGGATTTTCTAGATCCAACCCACAAATGGACATTGTTTGACCTTGTGACTTGTTAATGGTCATTGCGAATGCCAAGCGAATTGGAAACTGCATGCGTCTGAATGGAATTGGCGAGTCTGAAGGAACCATTGGGATCCGTGGCAAGAGAACAACTTCACCTTGAAACTTGCCGCTCAAAATGGTAGCTTGAATAACATTGCTCATTATTTTTTTTATGACCAATCTTGTACCATTGCATAGCTTAGGTGCATTTAAATTCCTAAGCAAAATGATTGGTGAACCAATTTTTAATCTCAAGTTATGAGGTGGCATTCCTGGTAAATCCAGTGAATTTAAAAATTCAACAGGATAGTTGACTGCTTCATCTGGATCGACAACAGTGTCGATCGAATTGAACAACATCTCATCGCCAGGCAATAACTGTTGTATTTTGAAATTAATAACGTCAACATCTATATTTTTAGCGGCCAAAATAACTCGTTCACGTAACCACGCATGATTAATGTAATTTTCGCGTATATTTGGGAATATGCTTACAACCAAAGCATCTTTCGTGGCTACCATTTTACAAAAATTGTCTGGAAATTTTATGCATTGTGTATTTTCATGAAACATAATTTTTCCATTGCCAATGTTGAGCAATTGCTCAGAGAATGACAGTGCCAATGGGTCATTTTGTAGTTGAATACGCATGTTTGTCTTAAGGCGTAATGTATTAACATTCCGCCATAGGTGCGATTGCTTCAAACATGCGTTGATTTCGTCCGCATATGTAGCGCGTGGAATGACCGGCAATGTTTGTCTGAAATCACCAGACAGCAACAGAAGAGCTCCACCGAAAAGTCTGTTATTATTATTAATATCTTTCATAGTTCTATCAAAGGCTTCTAGTGAATGTTTGTGGGCCATAGTACATTCGTCCCAAATAATAATTTTGCATTTTTGCAAAACTTTAGCCATGCCTGAATGCTTCTTTATGTTGCACATTGCATCTTTATTTGTGTGAACATTGAATGGCAACTTGAGTGCTGAGTGTGCAGTCCGTCCACCATCAAGCAAAGTCGCTGCAATACCTGATGAAGCAATAGCCAATGCAATATGATTTTGTGACCGAATGCGTGCAAGTAACAGTGAGATAAGAAATGTTTTGCCAGTGCCGCCTGGTGCATCCAAAAAGAAGAATCCACCTTGTTGTGCTTCAATTGACAAATTAATTCGATCGTATATGATCTTTTGTTCAGCAGTTAGCAATTGCTCATTATTTGCAACGAAAGTAGTCAACGTTGCCGCATCGAACTGTTGTTCGCGCTCAACATCGCTGTTAATGATGTCTGTTGCTGGTCGGTTAGGCGATGGCAAACCGAAATGAATGAGTGGCATATTGGAAATATTAATGCAAATATCCTCAATCATCATTAACGCCTCGTTATACATTTCCGATGAAAAATTGATATTGTGATCTTGATCAGCTGTCCGAATACGATGCAAAATATCTTCGCTCATTGAATCTTTATATTTGTCCCAGAGAACAGAAGCTTGCGACAGAAAGCATGTCGTCAACAATATGGCGAATAATTGTCGAATTTGATGAGGAGAGGAACTCAGCACTGCATCTGCTAGTGCAAGATCCCAATGGTTGTCATCTTCAAGCAAATGCAATTCGTGACACGCATCATGGTATGTGTCGAACAAAATACCGTTGACTGTTCGCAAGTATTGGAATGACGTCGGTCCAGGAACGTTAACCAACAACAAACGCAAGAAGAAGCATTCGCGTTGCTTAGGATGGACTGTGTATAATCGGCCTAATGTATTTGCCATAAATATGCCGTGGTACCCTTGTACTGGAACGCCTTGCTTTCGTGGGTTCCACTTTTTTGATTGTTTGTTCCATGTAAAAAATCGTGGCACATCAGTGTACATTAATGTCTTTGAAAATTGACCGAAAATACCTGGTTGGTTGCATAGTTCGAAGAACTCAGTTAGTGTGGTTTTTGGGGGAGTTAGTGCACGTTGTACAGCAGTCTCTTCCGTAAAATAAACACGCTGTCCATTTTGAAGGTGCACGGCCAAATGAATAACAGCAGGGTCTCTTTCGTGTATAGGAAAACTTAAAATGCGCCAAACTGCTTCATTGCTGCTAATGTATCGGCCCATTTGATAACGTGTTATTTCGTCGTTATCATTTACGTTTTGAACAGCAAATACAGCCATATCGCTTCCCTTATGAACGTATTTGCAAATGTATTTTATGGAACTCACTGAACTACAGAACTCAACGTTTATGTGCGCTTTGTACGTTTTTGACAGTAATGGTGAATACGGAACCACCCAACGATTGTCAATGTCTTGCGTTACACCGTTTGACATGCGCAATTGATATGAGTGGCCACCATTGTCTGTGTTTCTACGACGATACAATGGGTAACCATCGGTATTAGTGACAGTATCATTTATGCACTCTTTTGGAAAAAGTTTCGTACATTTTCCATTGTCCATGCACGGCGCCGTCATGTTTAGAGCACCGCATGGTCCATGGATCATGTTAGTGGTAATAATGTTGAACAACTCTTGATCTATATTCGAATCCGGAATTTCAGCTGAAATAATTTTATCAATTTCTTCTGGACGTACTTTATCAACCAACCAAATCAAAATGTGTGCATGTGGCAAACCTCGTTTTTGCCATTCAACAGAATACAGCCAGCAACGTGTTTTTCCGAATACAGAGTGATGTGTAATCAAGTTCATCATAGATTTTAGTTTTTGTTTGAAGACACGTGCAGTGATATCATGCCGATGCATTGCTGTTTGACCTTGCAATAATGAAATAGTTATTTCATCCCATTTTGGATTGCACGTAAATGTTATGAACAAATCAGGTCTACCGTACGCGCGCACGAAAGTCATTGCGTCTTGAATATATTCTTGCATATGCCGCGGACTACCAATGTATGATGATGGAAGAATATATGCGGTACCAATATCGTTAATATTAGTTGTTCCATCTACGTTACCGACAATAGCATCACGCAAATGAATATACTCCTCAGAACGCAACTTTGCTTGATTAAACTTGATGTACCGTAATCGCTCGCTTTCGATTTTTGCATACATATCAACGATGTATTGATGAAACAGCTGGCGGCATCGGATAATGTTGTTGTCTTCATTGGTACGAATCATCAACCGATATGCGTAGAAGTTCATCGCGCTCACTTTCTTGTTCGTTGCTGCACCTTCAAATTTAAAATAAAAATAAATAAAAAAGAAAATAAATAGTACAGAAAAATCAAAAATGGAATTATATTTAAATTTTACCTGTCACGGGGTTTCGTTGTTTTATATTTAAATGATATCCATCTTCTCCTTCCCAAAATATTAATGGGTATTGCAAAGCGTCGTAAGAACGATGGCTGTGTGGTGTTATGAATAGGTGGTGTTATAAATATGTGCTGGTTAAAGGCTAACTATTTGGGGTGTGGTCCTTGCAACCGGCAGAGTTTGCCACTGGTTGTGCTTGTGGTGTCCTGTGTTATGTATTTAGGAGTGTGGGGTTTTACAACCGGCAGAGTTTGCCACTGGTTGTGCTATTGCATTTGCCGATCTTACTATTGTAAGGGCAAATGGAAACTTTTGTAATAAAACTAAGGCAGTTGTTGCCGATTTAGTGTTTAAAATTCAAGTCTGTTTTATTTTGGGTTTTACACCCTTTTTATACAATTTGTCATGATCTAACTTATTCTAGCATATAGTTAGTGTTACATTTGTTTCACTCAGTACTATGAAGGATCGTATTGCTTTATTCTACATTCCAATTACAATGTTATTTGCTTGGTATGCACTCAAATAATATGAGTCACTCACATATTATTTGTTACATATTTACATATGTACATGCCATGCATAGAACAGTTTGACTCATTATCGATATTGTCTGTTGCATATACACATTGTGTAAATGATATTTTAAATTGTCATCGATACTATTGATTGTCTGTTCTATGTATCATGTATGCATTGTAGACATGTGTGGTACACTACACCCTTACCCTTAAGAGAAAAATTAGGGAGGTAATATTTAACTGCATAATTTTTCTTATCAACTTCATAATACCGTTACAAAATTTCTTAAATTTATTGGTTAAAATATTTATATACATTTTGTTATTAAAATATTGTATTAATTAACAATTATTCTTATGATATTTCTTAATATTCTATATATTTCTTTAAATTGTTATTGTGCAATTCTTTTTCTTTGCCATTATAATCTATAGTGGTGTTTACACCATTTCTCTTAACAATTTTATATGGTCCCTTATATGGACTTTGGTTTTTCTTTCTATTCTCTACTCTTATTAGAACTAAATCTCCTATATCTAGTTTAGGTTGGTTGCTATATTTATCCTTTTCAATTCTATTATTTTTTATACTAATTGTCATTTCTTTTGCTCTATTCAACGAGAATTGTAATCTAACTCGTAGTTCTCTAACGTAGTCGTCATAATTGTAGAATTTATTTTCATTTTCATTTTCTAGAATGTCAGATGGCAAGCATGGTAACTTTCCGTATACTAATTCAAATGGTGTGTAGCCTGTGTCAATGTGTGGTGCTGTATTATAGGCAAAAGTGAAATATGGAATCCACTTGTCCCATTCATAATCAGTTGCTGTTGTCAATAAAAACTCATTCAGAACTCTATGATTCCTCTCAACTGAACCTAGTGTTTGATGGTGATAGGGTGTTGAAAATGCTTGTTTTATCTGTAATAATGAGCATATGTTACGCATTATGTCATTTGTAAATTCTGTTCCCTTGTCTGACTTAAGTACCTTAAATTGACCATACTTCAAAATAAATTGTTCGACCAATGTTTTGGCTGTTGTAATTGCATCTTTTGTTGACATTGGGTGTGCAACAATGAATTTTGTCAGCTCACATTGCATTGTTAAAATGTATCGGTAATCATTTGAAATTCGAAGCGGTCCTACAGTGTCAATTGAAATCACTTCAAAACTGTTGCCTGGTGTGTTTGTTAGTGTGAATGGTTCCCTTATGTGTTTTGTTTGTTTGTTTTTGTTACACTTATCGCAATATGATACAAAACTCTTCACCATCTTATTCATGTTTTTCCAAATATACCGCTGTTTTAGTTTAATTACTGTTTTTCTTATACCCAAGTGGCCTGCATGGGTGGCATTATGAAATTCATCTATTAGTTTGTATTTTAATATTTCGTTTGTTATTCTCTTTGGGGCATTATATATTAATATTTTTAGTTGAGGACTTTTATCATTTATTTTTATCTTTGCATATGCTTCTTTTATTTCTTCTTTTGTATATACTTTAAATATTTTATCATTATTTGGTAGCGCTACTTCCTTTATATTTTCCTTTCTCATTTTAGATATCAGGTTCTTCAGTAACGAATCTAGTTTCGCTGAATTATTGCTGAATCTTGCTAGCTTTTCATTATATTTTCCATTATTAATATTTTGGGTACGTAATTTCTTCATGGTCGAAACTGGTTTCGATGAATTATCATTACGTCCTATGTGCACTATATTATTTTCAATTTTTATATCGATATCTTCTATATTCTCTATTTCATTAAATTGCAATTTCTTTATATTTTTGACGTCATTAATGGAGGTGCATTCCCATATTTGAAGTTGATCAGGCTTCTGAGAGTTACATGTTTCCAATTTATTTCTGTCTACACGTGTATTATTTTCATTATTATTGTTTTCTTCATTATTTATCATTTTATACATATCTTTAGTTGTTGCCTCATTAATTTTATTTTTCATGGCCCGTGTTGTTACTAATATTTTTCTCTCTTTCTCTTCATGGTTTCGTGGTATCATCTGTTTTAATATATCTGAGTTAATTTCTATCCTGGAAAGTGCGTCAGCGTTAGTATTCATCTTTCCTTTTTTATAAACAATTGAAAAATCATAGTCACTTAAATCCAATCTAATTCTAGTCATCTTTGATGAAGGGTTTTTATGTGAAAATAGTGAGATTAAAGGTCTATGGTCTGTTACTACTATGAACTTTCTACCGTACAGGTAAGGTTTGAAAAAATTTATACTCCAATGAATTGCTAATAGTTCCTTTTCAATTATCGGTTTATTGATATCATGTTTTTGTAATGATTTACTAGCATATGAAATGGGTAAATCTTGGCCTATTTCGCCTTGGGATAAAACGGCTCCTAATGCATAGTTTGAAGCGTCGGTAGTTAAAATAAAAGGTTGTTCAAAATTTGGGTATTGTAGTACAGGGGGTTTCATTAACTTTTCTTTTAGTTTATCAAAAGCGTTTTGGCATTCTTCTGTCCATAAAAATTTTGCTTTCTTCTTTAATAGTGCATTTAGACTTTTGGCAATGTCAGCGAAATTTGGTATGAATTTTCTGTAGTAGTTGCAGAATGCAATGAATCGTCTTACTTCGTCCGTGTTTGTGGGTGTTGGATAATTTTTTATTACTTCGTACTTGGCTGGGTCTGTTTTCACACCGTCCTTTGTTATTAAATGTCCCAGATAGACTACTTCTGGTCTCAAAAAACAACATTTTTTTGGGTTAAGTTTTAGATTATACTGTTGTAACCTGTTCAATACTTTTATTAAATTTCGATTGTGATGTTGCAAACTACATCCGTACACGATAATGTCATCTACGTAAAGAAATGCTTCGGATTCTAGTCCCGAAAGTGCTATTGTAAGCATTCTCTGAAAACTATTTGAAGAAATTTTCAGTCCGAATGGCAGTCTTTTAAATTGATAGTGACCTTGCTGTGTAGAAAAAGCTGTTAATGCTCTAGAATCTTTGTCCAATTTGATTTGATGAAATGAACTAGTCATATCGAGTGTAGAAAACCATCTGGCTCTGCCTAATTTATCTAAAATGTCTTCTAATCTAGTTAATGGAAATTTGTCATTAACAATTTTGTCATTTAGTTTCCTAAAATCTACTACTAGTCTCCATTTCTTTTTGTTTTCCGTGTTCTTTTTTGGTACCAAAAGGAGTGGAGCATTGTATGGGCTGACTGATGATTCTATTATGTCATCATTAAGCATTTTCTGCACCTGTTCATTTATTATATTTGTGTGTGAATGTGGTAACCTGTAGTTCTTTATATATACGGGTGTGTTGTCTGAGGTTGTGATTTTCTGATTGTAAAAATTGTTGACTGTTAATTTTTCGTTTTCCAAGTGAAATACATTCTGATATTTTTTAAATATTTTTACTAATTCTGTTTTTTCATTATTGTCATTAGTATTTAATTGTAAGTCATCCAATATCTTTTCAAAACGTTCGTCGCTGTTTATGCTATTGTAATTTAATATGTTATAGTTTTTAAGTGGGTCAGTTTGAAGTTGAATACCCTTTAAAATTACCGCGTCGTTCGTTGTGTTTAATATTTTTATATGTGTCATGCCGCTTTTGGGTGCTATTGAATTACTTAGAAAAATTCCTTCCTTCAATTCATTATTAAATATGACGCAATCTTCTGTGAGGTTCAATTTTATTGCTTGGATAATTTCTGTTCTTGGTGGTATTGTTACATGCATTGTATCAAGTGCCTTCGCTTGCATGGGAAGTGTAATTGTTTCATCATTATTAAACAAAGAAATTGTATATGTTTCATAGTCGATTTTACCAAGGTATTTTCTCAAAAAATCTCTACCTAATATTCCGTCTGTTTCTATTGGAAAGTCTGATTTTACTAGTTGGAAAGAGTGTCTGTATATTTCGGTCGTTAGTGACAATTCTAATTTTATTTTGCCTAGAGAATAAATTTCTTCTGTAGTTATTCCTGTTAATTTACATTTTTCATCTGGTTCATATTGTTCGCCTTCAAAGTCTGTTTGCATTCGACAGAGTGATATGTCTGCGCCTGTATCTATGAGAAATGTTAGTTGTTTATTCTTGTATTTGGCGTATATAAAATTTGTGTTGTTGTCGGATACTTTAAATACTCTTAATTTTGGCCGTTCAGAATATCCATCTATTCCGGGCCTGACTCGTTTCCCGAAGTTTGTATAGTATGTATGTGTCCATTGTTTCTATTGTTATTGTTATTCTGGTTTCCCCCATTGTTTCTGTTGTTATTCCTAAAATTATTATTTCTACTGAAGTTAGTATTATTTCTGTTATCGTTATTGTTTCTATTAAAGTTCCTATCTGTGTTGTGCCTATTTCCAGTATTGGTGTAACTGTCATTTCTACTGAAACTTCTAGACGAGTTGTTATTTCTAGTCTGGTTCCGCTGTGAGTAATGTGGTCGTTCATTTCTAAAATGTAAAACTGAGTTATGATTTACTTTTCGCTCATTTTCCAATTCCAATGCGAGCTCGGATGCTTCTTGCAGATTATTAGGTCGAGCTGCGTATATGGTCGATTTAAAGTTCTCATTCAAACCTTTTTTAAAAATGTCTAAAGCTAATTTATTATTCAGTCTAATTATTACGTTTTTCTCTGCTTCTGTTACGTCATTTCCCAGTTCCTCGATACCTAACTTGTTTAGGTTATCTATTGTCGTCATTATCTTTTCCTTGAATGAATTTATAGACATTTTCCTTTGGAATAGTGTATTCAATTTAGCCTGTAGTTCTGGTATTGTCTTATTGCTTTTGTATCTTTGTTCTAATAATTTCCTTAGTTCTTCAAAATTTTCTGGCTTTGTATAGCTCCCTATTGCTGTTCTGACATTTGAGGTAAGCTTAGCATGATATATGTACTGTAGAAAATCTATTTTTGCTGTCTCTGATAAAGTTTTGTTGATGAGTTCTGCTGTTATTAGAAAACCTTCTAATTCTACATAATTACCGGTGAACAATGATAGTGTTTTTGAAACTGTTTCTAAACTAAATGCTGCCATTTTAGTGTCTTCTGTTTCCGTTTCTGTAGATTTTCCTAGTAAATATTCCTTAATGTCCTCATATATATTATTAAACTCTTCCTCAGAAGTTATTGTATTTCCTTGTTCAATTTTTGTTATTTGAAATTCTTTTCTTAGTTCCTCAATATATGCTAATTTGTTTTGGATAGTTTTCTTTGTATATGTCCTTCCTGGACTTTTCTTTAAAATTTTTAATAACTCTTTTAATTTTCCAATTTGTTCTTCCATTTAGATAATTTTACAAAAATTTTCTTTTCTCTTTTTTATTTTAAAAATAGTATAATAGACAATTTCATAAACAATATTTCTAACAATTATGTTTTCGATTATTTATTTAAAATAGTACATTTAAAAAAAAATTTTTCTTCAATTATTAAAATTAATTTTATGTAATTTAAGAATATTATAATTGCTAATTGTAATAATATAAATATAAATAATATCTCTAATATGTCATTGAAAGGCATATTTTATTTTCTTCTTATAAAGTGTTTGCTGATTGAAAATATTTTATCTATTACATCGGATTTTTCAATAGTGTCATGTAATTTCGATGCTACTCCTCTGATTTCACCCTGAATAGCCCTGAACAACAATATTGTAATTGTTATAAATATAATCAATGGAAATACAATGCTTCGTATAATTGTACACATTTTATAATAAGTTTCTATTTATTTAAATGTTCTCTGATTTAAAAAAATTTTTCTTTTTGTATCTGTTAATTATTTATTTTTCTTGTTCTTTTTTTTGTTCCTTTTTATGCTGGTTTTCAGTTCCTCAATCTTTGACCAAATTTCTTGCGATTTTTCCCACGGGATTGGATTTTCTTCTTCCCTTACAATGCGTAGCAGGTCTGCTAATTTTCTCCGTTCGTGCACTAGCCGTCCTCCTCTTTTCTTCTTAGCAATCTTTGTGTCGACTATCGGTATTGCTGTTAATTTTTTTTCTGTCTTCCTCGCTAGGCTTTGCCTGTATTCCTCGATTGTAAGCCGTTTTGGTCCTTGTACCATCGGTTTGTATGCTGGTGGTGGTGTTGCTGGAACACTTAAGGATGAAGGAACGTATTCGTCGGACATGTGTTTATATATGATGTTTAGATGAAAGTGTTTAAATTAGTTCCGAGGTCGTCGTCCAAAGGATCGCCATGTGGTGTTATGAATAGGTGGTGTTATAAATATGTGCTGGTTAAAGGCTAACTATTTGGGGTGTGGTCCTTGCAACCGGCAGAGTTTGCCACTGGTTGTGCTTGTGGTGTCCTGTGTTATGTATTTAGGAGTGTGGGGTTTTACAACCGGCAGAGTTTGCCACTGGTTGTGCTATTGCATTTGCCGATCTTACTATTGTAAGGGCAAATGGAAACTTTTGTAATAAAACTAAGGCAGTTGTTGCCGATTTAGTGTTTAAAATTCAAGTCTGTTTTATTTTGGGTTTTACACCCTTTTTATACAATTTGTCATGATCTAACTTATTCTAGCATATAGTTAGTGTTACATTTGTTTCACTCAGTACTATGAAGGATCGTATTGCTTTATTCTACATTCCAATTACAATGTTATTTGCTTGGTATGCACTCAAATAATATGAGTCACTCACATATTATTTGTTACATATTTACATATGTACATGCCATGCATAGAACAGTTTGACTCATTATCGATATTGTCTGTTGCATATACACATTGTGTAAATGATATTTTAAATTGTCATCGATACTATTGATTGTCTGTTCTATGTATCATGTATGCATTGTAGACATGTGTGGTACACTACAGCTGTCTGCAATTGTCTGCACCGTATTATCTCTGCGTTGGATCCGTATATCTCGACGTTCAAATGCGTCACCAACCATAACAACTGCAACTTCATTAACGGTTGGTGCATTGTATCTGCCCGCATGCTCTCCTGATGGTACTTTGTCTGCTTTGATGAGGATCATGTAGTTATCGTTTTGTAGCCTGTTGGAAACAACGTTGAACAACTGGACCAACTGATTGTGATTTCTCAAAAACGGTTCCAAAATTGACACGATTTCTCGCTCCTCCATTAACTCGATGTGATTGTAGTGGCAGCGTGTGTTTATTTGTTGATCCTCATCACCCATGAAGTAGATTTGCAAGAATTTTGGATCGGCATCAGGCATTGAAATCAAAGAACCGATTTGATGATACACTTGGCCCTGAATCTTAAATATTGATTCAAAATTTCGACCATCCTCATTCCGCAAGATTTTTGTTGCTCCAAACGATGTCATTTGGAAGCACGAATTGAATTTACGAATTTTACGCAAAAATAATTTTGATTGAGGTGTGGCTCCATCCAATAGAGCTTTCAGTGGTTCAGGCGGCGAATTCAATGGTGGCAATACTACTTTTCCAGACGCGCAACAGAAACCGGCTGACTCTCCTTTGTATTTGAATGCATGGCAGTGTTGGCATTCTTTATTCATAGCACCGATGACAATTTGTGAATGCGATGAATAGTCTACGTCAAACTCGTATTCGAACGCAAGTCGGAGAAGTGATTCACGTGTCAATGCGCGATATACTTGTAGGCGCTGTCGTTCAGTTGTTCTCTGTTCATCGGTGGCTCGTTGACGCGCCTGTCTTTGTCTCAATGCATTAGCTCGAAGGCGTTCGTTGCGTTGCTCTTGACTTTCATGTTCACGTAAGTTCGCCATCTGGTCTCTAGAATTTGCAGTGTCCGTCAAGTGATCTTCTACTGTTCTATTTAACCGAATGTTGTGGACTGTTTGTGCATGCTGTGAACGTCGACCAATATTTCCTCCTCGCCCACGAAGACGTGGCATTTTTCTTTTATAAACACACAACACATAAATTTAATAAACTTTGATTTTAGTTTTAGGGTTATGATTATTTGTTTCACAAACTTACATATTGCTTATTTTCAGTTAGTCGCTTAACACTCCGTAAAGTTTGTAAAATTAAACACAATTTTTATTTGAAATAATTTCTTTTAATTTCAAACTATTTTATTTTTTCTTTAAATCAAAATCAATTAAATTATGACAAATTGGTTAAAACTTCGCAACAAACATTCACCTTTAAAAAAACATTCAATATAAAATTGAAAGGAAGTAAAAATTTCAAACCTTACCCTTTCAAAATAGTTGATAACAGTATAGTTCTCAACATAGATGGGAATTTTGTATTACTATTGAAAAAATGCATTGACGTTTTATGGTAATTTTTTTTTTTTTATTGAAAAAATCATTCATAATGGTAATAAAATGCATCAATTGTTAAAAACCGTCAATAACAATTTATTTCAAAACCATTGCCATTAGTAATGAAATGGTTCAATGAAATTAGTTTCAATACTATTGACATCAATTAAATTGTAATTAATTATGAATTGATTGGTCCCACTAATTAATTAGTCCCATTTGTAGTTCTCAATAGGAAAACAATATCATATTAGTTCTCATGTGTAATGTTGTAATTAGTACAGAGTAGTTGAGAGTAGAGAAATAGGTTAGAGTTTTTTAAAATGTTATTAATTATTGACATGAGAACGATGCAGTATAGTTCTCAACATAGATGGGAATTTTGTATTACTATTGAAAAAATGCATTGATGTTTTATGGTAATTCCTTTTTTTTTATTGAAAAAATCATTCATAATGGTAATAAAATGCATCAATTGTTAAAAACCGTCAATAACAATTGATTTCAAAACCATTGCCATTAGTAATGAAATGGTTCAATGAAATTAGTTTCAATACTATTGACATCAATTAAATTGTAATTAATTATGAATTGATTGGTCCCACTAATTAATTAGTCCCATTTGTGGTTCTCAATAGGAAAACAATATCATATTAGTTCTCATGTGTAATGTTGTAATTAGTACAGAGTAGTTGAGAGTAGAGAAATAGGTTAGAGTTTTTTAAAATGTTATTAATTATTGACATGAGAACGATGCAGTATAGTTCTCAACATAGATGGGAATTTTGTATTACTATTGAAAAAATGCATTGATGTTTTATGGTAATTCCTTTTTTTTTATTGAAAAAATCATTCATAATGGTAATAAAATGCATCAATTGTTAAAAACCGTCAATAACAATTGATTTCAAAACCATTGCCATTAGTAATGAAATGGTTCAATGAAATTAGTTTCAATACTATTGACATCAATTAATATGAATTGATTGGTCCCACTAATTAATTAGTCCCATTTGTAGTTCTCAATAGGAAAACAATATCATATTAGTTCTCATGTGTAATGTTGTAATTAGTAGAGAGTAGTTGAGAGTAGAGAAATAGGTTAGAGTTTTTTAAAATGTTATTAATTATTGACATGAGAACGATGCTTGATATGAAATTGCATTCATGGATATTTGTGAAAGTATTCTCAACTTATTTATTTATCATTGCAATTTAAATTGCTAAAAATCATATTCTGAGACTTTTTCTATAGGAAAAATCTCTCGGAGTCTGAGACTTTTTGAAAAGGAAAAATGTCTCAGAATGTTAGACTTTTTCTATAGGAATGTTAGACTTTTTCTATAGGATACACATTATTATCTAGGTAGCTCGCACAAAGTTTGAATATTCTCACAATAATAGTACCCCAGATATGCAATAATAAATTTGTACTTCGTATGGGAGGTGCCACGCCCATTGCTTCGATCCCCCCTATTTTTTGGAAGATTATGAATATTATTATCAAAGAAGCTCACACAAAGTTTGAAGACTCCCACTTTAATAGTACCCCAGATATGCAATAATGAATGTTTTCTT
Organism: Cordilura impudica; assembly: GCA_963682025.1. Classification (NCBI taxonomy): domain Eukaryota; kingdom Metazoa; phylum Arthropoda; class Insecta; order Diptera; family Scathophagidae; genus Cordilura; species Cordilura impudica. The sequence continues at coordinate 251,153,513 of OY821519.1, read as the reverse complement.
CGTATGGGAGGTGCCACGCCCATTGCTTGGATCCCGCCCATTTTTTGGGATATTTTGAATATTATTATAAAAAAAGGTCATACAAAGTTTGAAGACTCTCACTATAATATTAGTCCAGATATACAATAATACATTTTTACTTCGTGTGGGAGGTGCCACGCCCATTGCTTGGATGGCACTCATTTTTTTGGGAGATTATGAGTATTATTATAAAAAAGCTCACACAAAGTTTGAAGACTCCCACTGTAACAGTACTCCAGATATACAAAAATACATTTTTACTTCGTATGGGAGGTGCCACGCCCATTGTACCCATATAGGTCAATTGTGAATCTAAACCATTCAGGGATCAAATAAAACAGACACAACAAATTTCATCGAAATCGGCCCAGCCGTTAAGGAGGAGTTCAGTCACTAACACACGTACAGGAGAATTATATATATAAAGATAAGATTGCTGGTGGTATCGTAGGCGAAAGAAAAAGTCCTTTGTGATTTTTATTTAGAGTTTGTCCATCAGAGGACTGTTTTTATTATTATGAATAGTTAATCCTAGTTAAGCTCTGATGTGAGCATGTCAACATCTAATTTGATACTGACCAAAACTAAAAATAATTACTTCTTATATACTAAAACATTCTCTTAAAATTTCTAAGCACCAAAGCAGCATTACGAGCGACCTTGGTAATTGACTTTATGACATACATATGTGAAACACTTGCACCATGTGTCTCTTGGGTGGTCAATTATCACGAACACACAAATATGTCAAGTGCGACAATATCACATACACAAAACATACTTTTCAGTATTTGCTTTGTGTTGCCGCCACTTGAACGATCGCAATTTGAAACTCTTTTGTTTATTGTCATTTTGGGTTCTTTTTCAGTTTTCATTCAACAATAACAATGTTTATATTGATGTCATGTTCAACACGTGCACTGTCAATTTCAATGTTTATGGTCAACACATGTATGCCAAGTTGTTCTAAGTTAAACAGTTCTTATTACCAAAGTGAAAATGGTCCATGCCCAGCATTCACGCACTACGTGAATGCCCTATAGTAAGCATACACTACAATATATTCCATTAACATTTTATTTATATTTAATTACATTTACATGTATATCATATTTATAATTATAACTGGTGGAATAAGAAAGAATGACTGTGTGGTAACTATGTGTTTAATGCTTAGAATTTGACTGGTTGATCATAATGTATTCGGGTTAAATGAAAATACTTCTTCTTTCTGGTAATTTTTATTTTCTTTTATTTGTTCTGATGAAGACCAAAATTATACTGTCTCTAAAATTAAATTATCTGCTACTTATATACTAAATTTACTAACTAGAATTCTACAAAATAATTCTCTTAAATTCTCTCTTAAAACTAATAGTGCTACAGCAGCATAGTGATTGACTCTGGTAAATTACTTCATGACAAACATATGTGCAACACTTGCATTAAACGATTAATGGGTGGTCAAACACAAAATCATGTCAAGTACGGTAATTCAAATACACAAAATATACGTTTCCGTATTTACTTTGTGTTACCGGCACCCTTGAGAATGAAATCCGAAACCCTTTTATTTATTGTTATTTTGGGTTTGTTTATACCACACACATTCATTGATCGCATTGCTTATAGTGAAAACACGTGCACTAACAATTGCGCTGTTCTTGGTTAACATATGTATGTCAAGTGGTTCTAAATTAAATAGTTCTTATTACCAAAGTGAAAATGCTCTATGCTCAGCATTCATGCACTCTGTGAATGCCCTATAGTATGCATACATTACAACTGCAAGAGGGAAAATAATATATACAAGGCACTGAACGGTCAAAACTCCTTTATTTATATAAGTTAAAGCAGTAAGTTTAATTAAAAATAAAAACACCTCTTCAGTTTTGTGTCCAATGATTAATTGATTATTATTTTTTATTTCAATTCTTTTTTATTCTAAAAATACCTAAAAACATACATACACATGATTATTGGATTTCTCTGTGTTATACTCCGAATTCATAACACAGCAGAAATCAAGTCAACACGCAACAACAATTGCGTGGTATGGTGTTAATGTTTATTGCACAATACATTCGCTGTATCGGCAGTTGTATATACATGAATAGTTCAATGCACAACGTATGGACAGTGAACTTTAATGTACTTCCGCGTCAGCGAATGTTTGTGATTGCAAATATTTTGGACAACAACATTTATTAGTGACTAAATAAAGTTATCGTCCAATTTATGAATGCAATTACGCTACAGCACATAGATCCATTTTTGGTCTAGCAACATGGACCTCTGGCCCAATTTTTGGTCCCATGTTTATAGTTTTATTTTCCCTCTTATATTTTCAGTTTTCATGATCCAAAATTACGGTTTGTACATCCTCATTATATATGATCCTTGTCCAGGGTTGTCGTTAGGATTGCCATGTAAGAATGTCCTAACGATCAGGTTCGGTCTCAGGATCGCCATGTAAGAAGATGAGGATGTGCAGTCGTTGGGAGGGGATGCTTTGCAGGCAGGAGTAAAACTCTTTCTCTTGTTTTATTTATTTTTAGTTTTTATTTTCATTGTAATTTAAAAGTTGTATTTAGTTATGCTTCAACGTGAGCATGTTGATGCTTAATTTACTACTCATTCAATGTTTCGTTATTACTGATCTTAAAACTAAAATAATTACCTCTTATGTACTAAATTATTTTCTTAAAATTACTAAGTATAAAAGCAGCATTCTGAGTGACCTTGGTAATTTACTTTGTGACATACATGTGTCATACACATGCATTAAATGTTTTCCGGGTGGTCAAATGTGTCAAGCACACAAAACATACATTTTCGTATTTGCTTTATGGTGCCGTCATAAATATAAGTGATCGTAATTGGAAACCCATTTATTTATTGTTATTTGTTTACAATTTGGGTTATGCCACACACATTTAAAACGGTCAACACGTATGTCTTTCAATTGCTATGTTTACGTAGAACACCACGGTCATCACACATATGTCAAGTTCTTTCATTTAAGCAGTTGTATATTAAACAAGTAAAGTTCTCCTATGCTCTGCATTCATGCACTATGTGAATATATACATATAGTATGCATACACAGCACTCTACAGTATGCATACACCACACTGACCATACCTCCACTTGTATGAATTTAGAATTTTTCTATCCTTATTTTTTTTTTCTTGCTTCTATTGTGACAATTTAAACGATGAAACACCTTTACCTTCAACACAATATTTTTGGGATTAGAATACTCATGAACTGGCTAGTCTATTTTTAAATCATAAAAACATAAATGTGTAAAATTTATTGAACAATTTTCATTAAACAAATCATTTTATGTGTTCAATCTTTTTTACATTGTCAAGGAAAATATCAAAATTTCTGGATTTATGAAACTATTAATTTCATTTTATGAAAAATATATATTATTTTTCGACTTAGTTTTTCTTCAATTATAATTACTATTTATTTTCTGCTTCTATTTTTTTTTTTTTTTGTTTATCAAACTTGAATCCTCCATTAACTTGCCATTCCAAGGTGTATGTATATGACAAAAACACCCTTTATGGTAAAAATGTTGCTGGACAACACCGACACAATTCTATATAAAAAGTGGCGGACTACAGTCAGACAGATAACTGGAGACATTGATCTTCCCGATATTGATTTTAACGGTTACCGCCATCTTCAGCGGATCGACGCCGATATAATGGATATCCGTCATTTCCAGTGATTGTATCATCAACTAAAGCTCTTGGATAGCGCTTTGAACACTTATTGTCAATCATGCATAGTGACGTTGGATTAATAGCGCCGCAAGGACCGTGGATCATATTTTTTGTTACAACGCCGAACAATTGTGGGTCGATTGCTTCATAGTCAGCAAGTTCACACGTAAATATATAAAACTAAAGCAGTGAGAATACTAATTCCCACGCTTAAGTTTAGTGAGTGTGGATATTGTCATTCATTTATAAATAAGGTTTAAAGTTACCTTTGGTTACCGTACTGAAGGTATGGTAACAATGACTTATCAAACACACTACACACTTGAGCGCGTTGCTCTTCCCTTTGATTTCTTCTCCACATTGACATTCGACGTGAATCACGCGTATGCCTGCCAACCGTATTAGTCTGCGTAGTCGAGGCATTTATAGCAAAACAAGATAGTTTTTTAGTTTAAATAGTATTTATTTTTATTTATACTTCAGCTCTATCTAGGAGCTAAATTATTAATGATTAATGCTAAATTATTAATGGTTAATTGATTATAAAATGTTCTTCTTTATATACATATTTTCAACCTATATTAACAACAATGTGTTACCTGCACTTGGGTCAGCATAAACATAAGTGTGCCAGCGTAACAACAACATACAATAACAATATACGCAGTCATACAATGTTTTGCAAATGCAGTGGTCAACAATATTGATATTTGTTATTTCCGCATTTGCAAATATTGTACGCTATGCAGTGTGGGTATTATACAGCACACTACGAAAGTCGTGTTACGCTACACATTTTCTAAAGTATTCTTTTCGAATAAATGTAGCAAATCGATTGAATTAAATCTGGAAAAAAAACACACAATGTTGTGTGAAGGATATTGTTTTATATATCCTTACTCGTAATTCTCAAAAGTTGATGTTCCTTATAGCCCTTAATTATATTTATCCAGCTGAAAGGGTTTCAGCTTATTAATAGGCGTTCAAAGGAACTGCCAAAAGATTTTGAGAATATTATTACAAATAAAGACAATTGCCGTTCAGTTGTTAATAATAGTCTAATTTTATTTAATAATTGTTCTTGTCTTATGTACTACTTATGAAAATTAACTTAGTTGTCTAGTATTGAGTGATTTCCCAAATCACTCAATATTTTATTAAGAAGAGGTCTTTTGATGTGTTTTTCCTTCTTTTTCTGCTGGCCCGTCCTTCTTCTATACTCTTCTATGGAGATAGGTTTTGGCCCTTCCGCCATTGATTTTAAGCTCCACTGTCTTTAGGCCAGACAGTATCTTCCTTCAACGCAGCTGATGGATCGTTGTGGCTGATCCACCAGGACAAAATTATTATGTGTTTTTTTTTTTTTTTTTTTTTTATTATTATTATATTCAGGATTGCTCAATTTAAGAGCATAATCCTTGAATTATATATATTTTCTGCAATGCTCATCTAAGGAGCACTGGCAGGATCGCCATATAGCAAACAAGATAGTTTTTGTGTTTTAAATAGTATTTATTATTATTATTATTTCAGCTCTATCTAGGAGCTAAACTATTAATTGATTGATTGATAAATTATTAATGAGTAATTGATTATAAAAGGTTCTTCTTTATATACATATTTTCAACCTATATCAACAACAACAATGTGTTACCTGCACTTGGGTCAGCATAAACATAAGTGTGCCAGCGTAACAACAACATACAATAAGAATATACGCAGTCATACAATGTTTTGCAAATGCAGTGGTCAACAATATTGATATTTGTTATTTCCGCATTTGCAAACATTGTACGCTATGCAGTGTGGGTATTATACAGCACACTACGAAAGTCGTGTTACGCTACAAACAAAAAAAAAAGTAAATTAAATTATAGGTGTCAGTTTAGGTTACATGTTGTCATATATTAATGCAAACGGTTAATATTCTTGTAACCCACTTCGACATTTGTAACATGACAACTTTAACATGTGTTGTTATTTTGTCATGCTACACAGTTGAAGTTGGTGATATTCGCTGTGCCTATGGTATGACAATATGGTTACACTACAGTTGCGATGTCAATGTTTTTTAATAATTGTAAACATTCGCCAGCTGTTTCTGTTTATTTATTAGTAAAAGGCAGGACTGCCAATCTTGCGGCAAAACAATGATAAAAATCCGAAAAAACACGTAAAGCCAAACAGAATTAATGTATTTATTTTTTTTTGTTTTTGCAAAACGTTCAATGATACACACATTCAATTTCTTATGTGCACCCTCAACACAGACCCCAATCACCCCTGAAAATTTCATTGAAATCGGGCAAGCCGTCTAGGAATGATAAAAATCCGAAAAACACATAAAGCCAAACAGAATTAATGTATTTTTTTTTTTGTTTTTGCAAAACGTGCAATGATACACACATTAAATTTCTTATGTGTACCCTCCACACAGACCCCAATCACCCCTGAAAATTTCATTGAAATCGGGCAAGCCGTCTAGGAGGAGTATGTGAACTGGAAATTTTGCCACTTAATTTTATATATATAGATAAAAGGGTAAAACCAAGTGTTGCCAAAAAGTATTTGACATTATTACATAATTACATTTACTAATTAATATCTGTACTGCCAAGTGATCTGATTCCTTAGCAACGTGATTCACTTTGATCTCTACGCAACTCATCAAGTGCTGTTTCAGTACGGAACATGTGGTGATCATTTGCTCTTCTCATTCTCCGTTGTTGGATAACATTAATGACCTTACCCATAGGTACCATCCAGTAATCCCGTAATGGCGCATCTGCAGCTCGCAAGGCAAATAGATTGACTCCGAGTGAATAAACAAATTTAATGCAGTACCACAACACAAATATCCCTGCTGAAAAACTGCCTATTGACTTAATCCAAGAATATCCACGCAAGATGTAATTTTCCATAATTTTTGTTCTTATTGATTCCCATGTCTGTTCATCAATATTTCCTACAATGCTTGTACTAACAGATCCATCATCTGACCAAGTCAATAATTGGTGGTCCAAATTTTTCATTATTGTTGTTTCAGAGTCAGGTATATATAATGACTTGCGATAAGTTTCTAATGCACCAGTTGTGTAAAGGCCTGATTCTGCTAAATTTTTTGGCATTAGAAACACCCAATGTTTTTCAGAAGAAGGGTTCAGTTGATTAGGAGATCTGGCAGGAATGAGGGCATTGTCTGTAGGGAAATACCATTCATTTTCCAGGTAGTAGAGGGGTTTGAATAAGGGATTACAATCAGTTTTTGTCCCAACTAGTGGGATTAATTTGGTCCGTGGTTGTAAGAAGTAAGAAACATTATTATACGTCACAGGAATTTCTTGATAGCATTGGCCTGGTATAAATTGGTATTGAACTGAAACAGCTTTACACTGAATTATGTATGCAACTTCTCCTGCACGTTTGGCTGTGTATCCAGGTTGGTTATAATAATCGAAGGCGAACTGGGCAGGAGAAATGAACGCAGTCGTTAACAACTGTCTCATCATTTTTGTTTCAAGGTGACATCTGTCCAACAGTAATGATTTATATAAGTCTGTTACCTGACCTTTGACGTGTCGGAGGACAAAAAGAAACTTAGAATTGGTATATGCTGTCAAGTCAACATCCGAAGGTTTGATAGTATTATTAGCAGTATCAAGGATACTCATCTGTGTGCCTTCCATAATAAAGATTTGGGGATGCTCCTTCTGAATTACTTTTACGTAACCACAGTAGAGCGAATCAGTTTTTTTAGCTATTGCGACCTCGCTATCACCATTAGAGTAGGAATAAAAGATCGTTTCTATTCCATCAATGATTTCAATGATTTGGTTGCAGGTCCGTCATATAGTTTTGCCACAGGGTGTTGTTGATCACAGAACTGGTTCTCTAGAAATGATGACCAATAAGAGTTCCCTGGATCAGCTGTAAAGCATTTCTTATCCAAAAAAAGGCAATAACTTCCATCTGCCAATCGGAGCCGACCTATCAAGATCCAATGCTCCTTCTGTAACTCGTAACCTGATGCGTAATGAAGTTTGCCTGACAGGCCTATCATGGTAAATACTCCTCACTGTTATGGGAACTCCAGGTGTACATGCTCCTCCTTGTATTGAACCATGTGTTACCGCAAACCTGCTATTAACATAATTTTGCTTCAATTCTCCAATTTTCATTAAAAAATCATTTTTATAATGGAAAAAGAATGATGATTTATTTTACTAGTTGAAAGGATGCATCGTTGCTTGGATTTATATCATCGTGTGATCGTTCAAATAATTAGACATCTGTATTGTTCGGTTGTTGGAATAAAAAGCCTTCTTTATTTAATAAAGTCCCTGCTTATAAACTAACAATTGTGAGTGATTCTAAAATAGCTTTGGGTGTGGCTTTCTAAAGTCACTCCATAATTATAATTTTGTTCTAACTCTATTTTTAATATTAGTATAAACATAAATATGTACAATTGTACCAGGCGACTATGAATTTTGGGTGGTTCTTCTATTAAAATTAATTTCATACATTGAGTACAATTCCAAACAAAGGGAGTGGAATTGTACTGGTTAAAGTACATGCCGATACAATACACCAACACATGTATTGTATTCGGTTTACACATGAAATCAAATATAGTTGATCTACATATCGATCAATCAACTCTATTCGATTGCATTGCTTTGTAACTGTAACCCGCTTAGTCAAACAAACACACTGAGTCATTTATTAACGTCGCTTGACCTACCCCAATATCCACTTGATATTTTCTGTTGTACATTTTACTGTCGCTAGCCAATGTACGTGTGTGTGTATGTAGGTTTGTTTGTTTTGATTTTGTTTTACTAGCACCTCATTGTGCTTACATACATTTATACATAAATGTACTACATATACGATCTTTAATCTATTCAATCTTTTTTACATTGTCAAGGAAAATATCAAAATTTGTGGATTTTATGAAACTATTAATTTCATTTCATGAAAAATATATATTATTTTTCGACTTAGTTTTTCTTCAATTATAATTACTATTTATTTTCTGCTACTATTTTTTTTTTTTTGTTTATCAAACTTGAATCCTCCATTAACTTGCCATTCCAAGGTGTATGTATATGACAAAAACACCCTTTATGGTAAAAACGTTGCTGGACAACACCGACACAATTCTATATAAAAAGTGGCGGACTACAGTCAGACAGCCTGAACCATGTGTTACCGCAAACCTGCTATTAACATAATTTTGCTTCAATTCTACAATTTTCTCCGGATACCCAAACTTAAATCCATCAATTATGCCATGATTGATAGCATCCATACAGTCATCACGGCCAAGTCGAATAATTTCAGCGTAGAAGCCTTTTTCTACCATTGTGTCAATAGTTTTCCCACACCGAGTGATTAAATGACTGGCTTCAATAATACATGAATAAATCTCTACTTTTTCAACATCACGAACGCGATAGGTTTTAATGCGGATTTCCTGATGAGTCACCTTTGGTTTTACTAATTGGCAAGCACCTACAGTAGCCAATGACACCTGAGTGACATTGTTATCTTCATTACTACAATCGAATGCTATAATACCTTCCGTCAGGTGTTTGTAAGAGACAGAAAGTAAAAATTTGAATATTATATACTTGTTAAACATGATGATTGATAGACTTTCAATATTCTTTACGAATTTTAAAGATAAATTTAATTTTTTAAAAAATTGATTTTAGAATTGTGTTATTTAGTTTATAAATTTGTATTGTTTTATTAAAATGACAATACTCACATGTTATTTTTAACGGTTTTTATTAATTAGAACGCCTGATTAGATTTACTAATCATCCGGTCCTGTGAGAGTAAGGTTGTTTTGATCAATAGTTACCCAGGTCTGAACCGGATGGTAGATACTTACAGGATACAGTGTTGTAGGAACATAGTTGGTTCGGCTCTTTCGAAAATGGGCTTTACAAAGTCGACAGAATTCATCATCTGATGCATATACACCACATGCACACAGAACCAATATTATAAAACACAAGATTAAATATCTCCCTGACATCCTATAAATTTTGAATTTGGATAAATTTATGGTTTTAATACTTATATAATAACTGACCTTACTCGAAAGGGTAATTTTTGTTATTCGGGGGGGGAGGGTATAAATATTCGGTTCGAAAAATATTTCCGCACGTTCGAAAATAAATTTTCGAAAATCGTAATACAATATAGAATTTTACGAATTCGTAAGTTTTTTCTTTCGAATCGAATTACGTAATAACCCCCCAGCCTACCATAAATTTCCACAAACAGCCGTTGTTCATAAAATTGTCCTGCCTTCTTTCATTATATAATTTTTTTACTTTTTAATATGTCATATTTCATTCTCACTCATTTTCAGATATCAACAACTAGCGGATGATACAAACATGTGAAGATAACAATATCAACATAACCACGATCAACATATACCCACTCCACTTTGTAATCGTTCTTGCTGTCTCTCCTACTTATTTCGACTTTAATACTTGCATATTCTGCATTTCTAGAATAACCTGATTGATTATTAATTGCTCGAACAATTCGTTAAATGTATTCAACTCCCTTACCAACCCTCTGAATTTTGAAATATCAATGGATGGTAATTTAAACGGAATTGATTTGGCATAGCTTTATAAGCCATGTATCTACCCCTTAATACGTATCTCGCAATATATAAAACACTTCCGTTAATTCTTGTGCTTCGAATACGTCCTCTGCTTGTAATTGATAATGTCGAGAGATGCTTATTTATTACTAAACTTATGTACTTTCGAATCGAATTAATTAAGAGCATACTTAAATTGTCCCATAATCCCGCTATTTTTAACATCATGACCTTGTTCCTTTTTGTGTGATAAATAATTACATGTTTTTCAAGCTTTAGTTTCATAGTGTGAGGAAACACAATATCTCTATCTTGACCTCAGATATTATTTGTATTTTCTTGCTCCATCGGAGCCGAGTGAGCTGCAGGGCCATGGATATTGGCCCTTAATACTCTACCTGTGTTCCTCAACTCTTGGTTTGTTATATTAATTGGAACGAGTGCACTAAAGGATAGTGTTATGCCGTACCAAATGGAACTCTGATAATTAGAGCCCCAACTAGCTATCCGACAGACTCTGAGTGTAAATTTTTTCCTTTATCCTAGCCCAAGGACCGCAGCAATTATAAAGTTCTACAAAAAAATATTCGGTGAGTATTTATTTTTTTTCCAGGCACTCACAACAGCTTGCAACACCTTGACATACAAAATAAAATTATTGTTAATTTTATATCCATAATTATTAATCTACTCATTTTCTAACTTTCTTCATTTCAGAATTTTCAACTCATACCTTCTTGTTCCTGAAAATCCACCGTTATATCTTCCGTTTATATTCACCCCTATAAGGATTTCCCCGTTTATTCACTTCTCCTATTTTGCCGTTTTTTTTTCCGAAAGATTTCAAAGTTGAGCCCACGTAAATCGTGACTTCTTTCAGGTCATAGTGTGAGAATACTTCCCCATTGTTCCCCTTTCTTGAATATTTTCACCCTATGACTTCAAAGAGGGTAATAATCAATTTTTTTTACATTTTATGAACACGGCACTTTGAGACTTTTCGATTGATGTATAACATAAGGTTGCTCTTAATTCTTAATTTAAAAAGTACAAATAAAAAGCAACATTTTGGTCAGAAAAGAAAACGGCATTAGTGTAGCCTTTTTATTTTTAAATATTTGCCTTAGCGCCTTGGTTAATTATGACGCCAAAATATGGCTGGGTTTTATTTATAGCGCACTATACTTCAGCAATTCCAATAACAGAATCTCTAACTTTATTTTAAGGTCTCTACGTTTATCCCCAACATTTTCGGAACTCTTCCCTAAATATTAATTCGTGTTTATTTCACATTTTCCAAATGTTAATTATTTCACAAATCTTAACACCAACCTATCAAATTTAAATGATATGTGTAACCGAAATAAACTTCAGTCATAAACGTTTTACTACGTTTTTCTTCCAGTACAAGACAAGAACTGGCATCACTTGTTTCGTCTACCTAGGAATGAAATTATACGGTCACACAACAGAGTTCCTGGTTTAATATTTGCCTACCATGTTCTAAGGGCGTAACCCTCTCCGAAGTACAATGGCTTCGTTTGAGTTCTGTAGAATGGTGGACGTAAGGACCAGCAATGGGGAAACCAAAAGGTCAATCCACAATGTTTGTCCTTTTCCCGCTCATATAAACTAAAAACGAAGTAATGGACGAACCATCCAGTAGTTTATAGAACTCTATAGTTCAAACTAATAGACATAAAAGAATGGAAAATCCATCTTTAAAAAAATAAAAAGATAAAATAATGAAAAATACATCTTTAAAAATATTAATAAAAGCATATACATAAATAATTGTAAAAACACAAAATGTAGAAATTTAAATAAATTTAAGAAATTAATATAATAAATATATACAGTATTGTTGAAGCTTTCATCAGTTGTAAGTCCGGTCTACTCACAATTTAATATAAGTAGGTTTAAGAATGAGGTAGCGATTTTATTTGATAAAATTGCAACGGTAGGTTTCATCAGAACCTCGTGGAACATTGGAGTGCATAGCAGCATCACAAAGTATATGGAAGTTAAGGTCACCCCTTCATCAAAGAATAAAACAACCTGAAAAGTTGCAAACTAAAGAAGCAGTTCATCAATCAGCGTCAGAGTATCAGAATTTGCAGGGCATGAAATTATAATATCTTTATCTCCATAAAGATTTAGAAGAAGATCTCTATTACCGTTCATTGGAGGTGTGTCGTTATCATACATTAAGTATTTGGACTGATGAATGAAGAGTATACTGAAGAAGTCGCACAAAAGATTAAACACAATTTTCAAAGGAGCGTATATAAACTAAACATTATCCGGAATTAAGCAATCAGTTGAAGATATCACGATGAACTTAAGTAATAAAAAACAAAATGAAGCTATTTTTTTAAAAATAGTCAGACATTGAGTGGCGCTATTTAATTTCTTTACAATTTATAATAAAAAAGAAGAAACTTCTCGTATCGCCGCCATATTCCAGCATATTATTCATCTTTCTTGAAGTATTTTAAGATTTCCAAGAAAACGACCAACTTAAGATTTTAAGAAATTATCCGCATCGCTATAAAGGTTCAGGCAACAAAATGAACTTTTTAAGATGATTTGGAGCCAAACTTATGATTGCAAATCGAAGAACCTTTGAAATGAGCTAAAAAAGCTAAAGTTTCAACTAAAACGACAGAAAATTTTGTAATGTTCTACATTACACTTCCATTTATAAATACGAATACTCAAACAATTCATGGCCGATTCTTCATAAATGTTCATGCTAGTAGCAGGTACTTCCTTATTTAAGTTCCCTATAGTCTAAATTATGGAAATTTCGAGCACTAGAAGTTGACAAAGCTATATATGTCTTCAAGTTCAATCTCTATTCAACATTCGAAATCATGAAGGCGAATAGATCGAAATTAAAAGTTTTCAAAACTACTGGCAACGAACACATGCATCTAACACATATCCGTTTCCCTGTATGAATATACTCCATCAGAAATCACCTCCAACGGAAAAACCCACAATGTGATCATCAACAATTCCAGTCTATTAACCTTGCTAACACACTGGCATCTTGAAAATTTTATTTGCATTGGAATTATAGTCATCTGATGTCAACAAAGTATTTCCATCATTGAATATATCGCAATTTATGTCATCTGTCATCTCATCTCATCTCATCTCAAATTGTGACAAGAAACTCCAGATATTCCAACTACAACAAAAAAAATATGGTATTCCAACAGCACCTGTTATAACATTTGTCATCTTCATCGGTATTGCCTTATTTCGGATCCTTAGAAATATGTTTCATGCAGGTTTTTGCCTACAGCCGTTGCTTTTTTGGATTACTTTAGGGTAGATTTAAAATAATAACGACAATCAATGTCAATTTTGTATTATTTGGAAAAACTAGAAAATAGAAGCCGGCAGAATATTTAGATTTGCAAACAATACTTTTTTAATTTTGTTATCAACATAAGAAATAATTTTATAACAATGGATTTGAAGAATTCCCAAATAATATATATTTTTTCTGATAGATATATATAGTTTATATTTACTCGTAATATCAATATTCAATTCAACAACACCCAGTTCATTGTTTAAAAATAGTAATCATCATAATATTTCCAAGATCTACCTTTTTATTAAAAATTGTAAATTATGAAATTTAATGTACTTAAAAAAAAAAATAATAATTCTTAGGCCTCCGTTGATCGTACTCGCTCTTAATATTATGTAATATCATTTATTGTATTATATAATTCGAATATAATAAAAAAAAATATTTACTCGTATATATTTTGTGATGTGTAGTCTATTTTATTATTAAGACTTTCACATTTAACACTTAAGGATTTATTTTGTAAATAAAGGTTAATAAATACCATCAACCGTCCTGTTTTTCATTTGCTTTGAATTTAACCAAAGGAAAAAATGTCCATGGGAGCGAAAGAATATTGCGATGCTTTCCCATGACCAAGATTAGGTAAGGTAAGTTTGGAATTTGCGGCCGAAGTTGCTATTCCGCACGCAAAGTCTTGAGGTCCTTTTGATACCCTGCAACGAATTTTCATTTCCCTCAATTCAAAAATACTAGAATCCGAATCTCCATTTCCTGTAGCAGATTTTTTTTTTTTTGATGGGCGATAAGACGCTTATCTTATCTCTTTATTAGGCTAAAGGTTCTGAAATCTCCCGCCTGGGCAGTGATAACAGTTTATTTGTTCGCTTCTCGTCCAAGCAAGGTTGGTCCCTCCCGGCCTTGACTATCGAAGTAAATGTTAACTGCAGTTGTAGATAGAATATTTTACCCCAGCCTTATATAGAGCCTTCAAACCATGTTTAGCACAAATTCCTTTGAATAGACTCTGAAACCTTGGTGGTTTAGTTTCTATCCATCAGTGTAAAATTTTATAAAATCTGATTTCTGGAGTCCTACCGATTCACGATTTCCTGACCAGTATTAAGGTGCTGTAGTGTCGTTGAAATAAGCTCACTAAATCTAGTGTTAAATCTAGGAGTGTTACTAAGAAAATAGCATTGGGTTCAGCGCCATATTCAAAAGAAGTGGTACAAGAACTCCTTGTGATGATCCCATGTTTACGAATCAGGATGTAAAAGATGTTTCTCACGCTGAACTTATCCAGCTGATGACTGGCAATTCTCTTCTAGACCAGATAGCGTCGCTATTATCAAGTCCGGTGTGATATTATTAATAGCCGCCTCTATATCCATCAAGGCTGTCATAGTTAGTGTGACCACCTCAATTTTGAGCGAAACCGGGACATTTTTCGAAAAAAGTACTAAAATCCGGAACATTCAAACTTAAAACCGGGCCATTTTTTATGGGAAAAAAACTTTATTATTCAACTTAAATTTAGACGATTATAATGTCATAAGTAATTTGAATCTAATTTTCTGTCGCTTTTTGTTTAAAATCGTATTTATCCTGTGATTAAATTTGCTTCAGCAATGTTGGGGATTCTTTCAAAAAATTGTAAAATTCAACGCATTCGTACTTTAAATTATATTTGAGAAATAGCATATGTTTCAAAGTATCTAGCTTGAGTTTCGATTTTTCTTTTGTCCATAATTTTGCGATTAACGAAAATATACGCTCAACACTTGCAGATGTTGCTGGCAAACAAAGTATAAATTCAATAATTCGATAATATAATAATATCCAAGGATTTTTTGATATTCGACATCAGCGGATTGACAAAATTCTTTCAAATTTGTGACGCGAACAGTGAAATGATAAAAATAAGGGTATATTTTCACTAGAATCGATTCCACTTCGAACGGCATTCCATTGCAGCCACATGCCAAACAATTATGACAAATATGCACTGCACATCCGATTCCAAGCAAATTCATGTTCAATTCTGATTTGATTTTGTAATAAACGTTGTTTTTGCCACCTCGATTTTTGCCACCAAAATTAGTATTCGTATTGTCGGCACAGAAAGAAACCATTTTTACTGCGGTGTTGAACTTTTCAAGCGTATTTTTCAGTAGTTGAACAATGATATCAGATGTTTCTCCTTCTTCAGCGGTTAAATTCAGTATTTTCGTTTTTATACCTTCCAATGGTGCAAAATATCGAACCAAACCAGGAAACATTTTAATGTGGCCGTGGTTCGATGCGTCAGTAATTATACTAACATAATGCTTTTTCAACGAATGGTGTGAAAACATTTTGATGATTGCCTCGCATTTTGTTCGCGCACACTGGTACTTGCTTAATCCAAAGCAAATTCGAAATATTTTCGATGAACAATCTGCCGAACGAAAATTTTCGTTTTCATTAACTAAATGGTAGGCCCACACTCCCTCACGAGCTGCTGTTTCCAAATCATCTTGGCTTGGTTTAACTGTGGCCTTGAAAAAGTCAGTCAATTGTTTGCTCGACGACGCAGCGATGACACCCTTTTTGTGTTTATCACTTTTGATATGAGCTTCAATGTCAGTTCTTCCACTGTGTGCAATTGAAAAGTCTGAGCCGCAAGTGTTGCAATGCAAATCACTGTCCGATTTGGTTTTCTTCAAAAACTTGAATTCCTCCTGGAATTGCGAATTGAAGACGCAATAGCGTCTTCTTTTTTATCCGCACCTTTCTCAACTGCTGACATATCGATTAAATAATATACAATGTACAATGTACATAAAATCGAGTATTTGTGTTGGTGTTATTGCTTACGCTATCGTCGTCGAGGGGATTCACTGAATTCACTTGTTGATGTTATTTATGAGGGTTTCATGAGTAAACTTCTAATAGTCATCCGTGGAAGTGATCAGTATTTATGTATATGTGTTGGTGTTATTGCTTACGCTGTCGCCGTCGCGGGGATTCACAGAATTCACTTGTTTGACACATGATTTTAAAACGAATCATTCAAAAGAATTAATTTCCATTAAAATATGATGCGATTGTGTCAAATTTCAATGAAATAGACTGTTTTGTTGTTCAAGTCCACATATTTTTTATTTAATTGAATTCAAAATAAAAATCCGGGCCATCCGGGGGCTGTTACCGGGACACCGGGACATTGAGTCCAAAACCTGGCCATGTCCTGGATTTTCCTGGCCAGTTGGTCACCCTAGTCATAGTGTATATATTAGGGCGGGTCGACTTGTAGGGAGGCAAAAAATCGCTCAAGTGACAAGGAAAATCATATTCTAGGGATCAAAATAAGAAACTTTCCCAAGGAACCATACCTCTAAAATGAATTCTGATGTCCCGACATTTGACCTGTCTGTCTGTCTGTCTGCCATGGGCGACACCATTCCCCCTAATGAAATTGATCTGAAACTTGGCCCATAGTCTTGTTGTGACTACAGATTAATGTTGGGGTAGTCACGCATAGTCACGGAGTGATCTAAAAGTTATTTACCCTCATCCAATCGATCTTTTTGAATAACATAACATAGTCAAGGCGTATGATTATTATTTATTAGCAGAGTAGAAGATACGTATATGTATGATTGTTAATTTTAATATTAAATCAAACATAGTCAGCCCAATTCTAAACAAAAATGGTGATTTTTGAAAATGTTTGTATGGGGAACCCCAGGGGGTTCCACTGGCTGTGGCACTGGCATGGGTGGGCCGGCCCTCCAAAGTTAGTGCGGGTCGATCATACATTTGGACTCGATTGGGGCACTCTAAATGGGTCAAAGTGAGACAGACAGGTCAAAAGTCAGGACATCAAAATTCGTTTTAGAGGTATGGTTCCTCGGGCAAAGTTCCTTATTTTGATCCCTAGAATATGATTTTCTTTGTCACTTGAACGATTTTTAAATCGACCCGCGTATACATGTACCGATAGTGATTTCTTAATAGTACCTACTAACTCATAAGGACCCGTTTCTTTTGACTTATTTTTGGTATAGGTATGTCTGTAATAAAATCGATGAAAGAATAAGGAGTCTATGGTCCTTCGGAGAGTGAGTGAACTTTTTTCAATTTAGTCTTTCAATTCTGAATAATGTATTATAAGTTTATATGGTGTGAATAGCTTATAGAACAATGGAGAATATAGTCCAGGTCCTGTAAGTTTTCTAAGATTTGAAACTTTTAATCTCACAGGTCAATGTCAATGCAATTTCCAAAGCAATATTTCTAACCATATTCTTAAAGGACTTAAGCTACAGCTTATATTCAGACCAATCCTCAACCTATCTTGAAGATTTTGCCTTGCTTAAGCACTTCTTTATGAAGTCTCTGAGTTGCTATAGCTAGATCTTCATTCTATCTTCTTTTTATACTTTGTCTTCGACACAAGGCAAAAAGAGTAAAAATCTTTATTAAAAGCCGTCGTAATGAGGTCAATAAGACAACTATGTCTGTAGAATTATTTTTTTCAGATAAGGATATTAATCTCAATAACCCAGCAAAGGTTTTCCTCAATATAAACCAATTTGTCATTTTCAAACTATTATTATGCAACTGGACTTTTGTCCCTAAATAAAAATTTAATGTAGTGAAGATCTCAAAAAGAGTAATCATCCAAGACTAAGATAAGTTAAACTAAGGATAGGTTAAACGCTTATACCAAATTTATATAATTATATTTATGAGACCCAACCCATTATGCAGTAACAAACTAATCAAAAGATTTGAAAAGAAAGAGATTTTCTTACTTATTTTAAAATTGTACAGAACTAAATAAAGAAATTCACTTCAAAAGAAAAGTATATAAATATAAAATTCTTTAATAATGCATTATTTTTAATTAACTGATATGTCTAAGAAAAAATCCCTATTTACTTTTACTGTAAACAGAGCTGACGTGTTGTATAATTATTTCTAATTAAAATCATGAAAACGTGCAAATATTTCAGGTGATGATGATGATGATGTTGATGTACAAACTTACAATCATATATTTGGAAGAAAATGCAAACAGTTTTATAAATCTTTTTTATTTTTATAAGGGGAAAGAAAGTCTCAAATTCTTAAAAAACTATTCTGAAAAATTTCATATTTTGCCAACCCAAAATAAATAGAAAATAATTGAAAAAACATATATGTTTATTAAACCTTTTAGCATAAACTAAGCAATTTCAAAGTTTATTTGGGAATATTTTAGAATATTTAGAAATTCATTCATTCATTCCGATGAATATAGGTTGTTTAAGATTGGTTATCTGTATTACCATGACAAGTATTTTACAGACAAAGGTATCTTTCTTTTTAATATACACTTATATAGCTGATAAACTCATTCTTTCCTCTCAAGCTGAAAAAGTTGGTGGCTTACTATGAGTAGAGGTGCAACATAAAAAAGTTAAAAATATTAATGTGAACGACTTTTAAATATATTTGGAAAGGGTGTTTGAAAAACATAAACAGTTAATAGAGCGTTTACATCTAAGCAAAATCTAGTATATACAAGATTTCGAGCGAAATATAGCACACTTTTACTAGATTTCCCATACAAAATAAAATCTAGCTCGTTACTAGATTTGTGCAAAAGCTCACAAAACCTTGTCAAACTTGGGCACTACCAAATGATACTACTGTGTTTTTTTAATATTGTAGTAGAAAATTACAACGCAGTGGCTGAAAATTTTACATTTAACAACAAATGCAAAAGTAAACAAGTTGAATAAAAAGGAAACAAAATATTAATTATTAACAAAACTGACGAATCTATAATAAAAAACTATTGCGTAATTAAAAAGTTAACGCTTTATTCTTATGTGTGCTCATTCCAATCTGCTACATAATAATTGTGGAAAATTCATTTGTTTTTGTTGTTCAAACAATAAATTTAAAAAATGCTGATGTTTTTTCACAAAATTTCTGTTTCAGCTTGTGATTTTTCCATTCTTGATATAGATTTTGAAATAGATTTCAACTAAAAAAAAAAAAAGATCCTTCAGTGATTTTTGACGTAATTCTGTATTATTTTTTTTTTCTTTATTTTATGAATTGATTGAGTAATAAACTGAAAATTTTTAATTTTCTTTGGGTTTTTTTCTCTTTTTACAAAAGTGTGCTCTTTTGTCATTTTCCTTATAAAAGGTACTAGGGATTTCTAGTATACATAGGATAATACTTTTGTTTTCACACAACATCGGTATAGATATGTACTTTACATCTGACATCCGCATCGAAAAATTTTAAATATTTAATAATACACGTGCTCAGTACTTGTCATACAAAAGCTTATTGTGTTTTTTACAGAGACTTGAAAAATCTCTGGACAAAAAAAAATGCATTTAAATAGTTCAGTTTCCTAGAAATTAAACCGTAACTGATATCATTCAATGCAATATTAATATCAGCTGAGTTCAAAATATGAAACGACCAGGCATAGCCATACTAGCAGAATTAGTGTTTACCTGCTTTGTGAATTTCTGGCGCTCCAATAAAGATGACTTCTACATCTGAATGAAGCCAACTGATATATTGAAATTCGTAAAATCGAGCAAATGGTTTGATAAACTTCTATAACCCTGGGTTAAATTGGATAGCACAGAGTGCTTTTTTGCCTTCGAGTGTTCTTGAATTTTTGGAATTCGAAATTTTCTTTAAGACTTAAAACAAAAAGCAAATTCCAAATACAATTTTAAAGCCCCCATTTAGTATTTTTCTTACGTTTGCATTCCGATTTGAATTTGTATAGAAAAGAACAGAAAATTTTTGAGATACATCTCAAATGTTACGTTAAATTTCAGTTTTTAAGTGAGCACATAAAAAAAGAACCTGTTGAAATTTTATATTAAAAATGTAATTTCTAAGAGTTGAAATATTATCTTTTACCGCTAAACTTCTCTCCTCTACTGCTAATAATCCTTTGTAAAAGGAACAAAAAGAAAACTAATAAAAAACTATATGGAGAAGGGAAAAAAAATTCTCATAACGAGATATGCACGCAATTGTACAAAAATTATGAAGTTGTGTGATGTGTAAAAACCACTATATTTATACTCGAAGGCAATTTATGCATGCTGACAAAATACAAATGTCAGAAGAACCGAAACCGAACCGAAATATGTGTTAATTTTCAAGCAAAAGTGTAAAATGCTACAAATACTACAGGCACACACACGCATACACCCTGTTAGATCTTCCAAAAACAAAAATAAAAAACAAAACAGAAAAGTTTATATTTTATAAAATTGTTAAAAACATAAAATATTACACTCTGTTTTATTTGATGCATCCATGAAGTGAACAAATAATTGCTTATTTCCACATGACACAACACATAACAACAGCAAGACATGAAGAAGGAAAAGGAGAGGGTACGAAATGAGATAAAAATTCATAGAAGACTCGTTGTAACATGTAAGGCATTTGCAACGACCCGGGGATATATTATTCTTAAATTAGAAGGGATTTAAGGGAGAAGTTAAAGTTGTAGATTTAAGTGAAAATTTATGGCTTCTAAGGACTTAACTTAAAAAGTTAAGTCTTTTGGGTAGAATGAGGTCTTTAAGAGATTTATGTAAAAACAATCATTCGGACTTTAAAGTAAAGTTTAGTCGGTTTGAATAAATTTATACAAGTCATTTTAGAAAATAACGAATTAGAAAACATGAAATGCATTCGATTCACAAATGGAAGGTTAAGTCTTTGAGGACCTTAGGATTCATAAAGTTAATAACCCTTTTATTAATTTAAAAATTTGTATGTTTTATTTATTTTAAAAAACTAACCCATAAAAACCAAGTTCTTATTACACTCCCTTTCTTTCGACTATTCATTTGTTAGATCATTTTTATCGTCGCCGCAACGTTTCATCTAGAGTGGATCTCTGGAAAAGGGTTAAAAATCGATTCAAAGTTTTGTCGACACGAAGACAAGCAGACACTACGAACTAATATAGAAGGAGTAAAAAGAAAAATTGTTAACATAAAATAGCTTAACTTCAGAAAAAAATAAAAATTAAAAGTATTATTTTTTACTCGAAATTCGAGTGCAAGTTCTAGGAAATTTTATTTTTTCATTAAATAAACACCTTAAAGGTATGCTAATCAATTATAGCCAATTTGCAAATCAACACAAGAAAACAATACACACACACATAGCATATGTGTAATTTTATGTATGTGTTAGTAGCAACTTTAAATGAAATTTACTCAAAATAAAGGAAAAAATTTAAAAATCTGTAAATCTGCAAAACGGCTAAAAAGAAATACATTTCAAATAATATACGCTTGGTCAAAATCGGGATAAAACGGTAGAAAAAAAATCGGTGACAAGAAATCGCCTAGCCTATTAATATTATAGATGATGTTCAAAATAAATTGGAAACCTTTACTATACAATAATTGAAAACTTTTCCTCTGTTTTTCAAAATCTATGGGATTGAGATCTGGTGATTTTGTCGCCATTCCAAAACCCAACTTTGGAGGTGTATTTTGAGTCATTGTCATGGTGGAACTTCCAGGATGCATTACATAATTTACAATTTGCCTGTATTCCATTTCAATTAGAATATTTTTACTACATGAATTAGACCCTTTCCTGGACCCGGAAAGCAATCCCATTATGAAGATATGGCAAATGAAATAGGTCATTTGTTACAATGGGCTCTATAAATACCGAAATTTATATTAAGGAGTGTTTGCAAAGAAGACTCCATCCTTTCATAGGCAACACAATGTGTCCACATACATATTTTTGGCCGCATTTGCCATCCTGTGACTAGATCGACTATAATTTTCTTACTTGTTCGTATTAATATTTTCTTTTATTTACGTTTCTTACCTGCATACAATTTATTAAAGGCAATAAACCTTCAATAAATTAAAAAAAAAAACTGATAAATAGCTTAATAATTTAAATTCCTTTTATTAATTTGTTTTTCTTATTTTTTTTCGAAGTATGAAAGTTTAAATTTTAGGTGTACAGATACTTTTTCTAGCAAGTGTATGTACGTAACAAATCATTGAGAATCCGAAAATTAGCGAGTCTTCTAAATTGTCATTTTCTCGATTTTGGATTGCTTTTGGGCCTAAAGGGACAGCTTCTATTAGGATCTTTGTTATTGAATATTAAGAATTAAGCCCTTATTTTGCAATATTTATGATTGCGTTTCGATTTTAATTTGTCTGTATAAACAAAAATTTTATAAAGTCACCTTAAATAATAAAGGGTCCGCCAAATAACTTTTTTTTTTTTTGAAAATGCTATAAAAAAAACTACTGAATATTCAGGCATGTCACAGAAACAAATTCCGATCGAAAGTGGAATTGAAAACGTATTTGGCTTCTTCAGAAAACGTAAACCGACAAATGTTATCGATATGATACCACTTTTAATTTCTTAAGTGGAATTGATATTTTAAGTAGCATAGATACCAAAAAACTATCCAGAACAACTTAAAATTAATAAAAAAAAACTATTGGTTTATTAATTTTAGCAAAATATAGACATTTCAATCTTTAAAATGAATTTTATTACCAATTTAAAAGAAAATGATTTTTAGATGACGAAAAATACAAAACGTCGTAAATTAATTATTGCCACCTTTTTATTTCATACAAACCACTTTTTGTTTAGTGCAAAATATTTGTTTTTTCTAACAAAATACAACGCTGACAGCAAAATGGCGAAGCAAAACAAACGAAAAAGAAAAACTACTGAGTAAACATGTAAGTATTAGAAAATTTATTTTTAAATTTTTTTAATTTTTTTTATTATTAAAGGGGAAAACATCGCAGTTCGGCACAAGAGAAAATTTTCCTTGGAGTGCCATCATTATATAGCTAGGGGGTTTGTGAAGGGATATCAGGCTGTTGTGGAGAGTCATTGGGAAGACCTGACAGGAAAATTAAATTCTTTTGGCCCACCATCTAAAGATTTTTCAACGGAATGTTGGTTTCGTTCCTCTACTACTGCAACAATGGATATGCCGGGCATTTTTATATTTTTATTTATTTATTTTATTTATAAAATTTCTTAAAATTTCGCTTTATATTCTTTTTCTTTCCAACAATCAGCTGTGTATTTTTCGTTACGTTGCCATATTTAATACACAAAAATATCCTTCCGGTTAATAATGGAAAATAATTTCATTCAAATGGCTGCCTCGGCTGGCCATGCAGTAGCCTACACGATCGGTCCAATTTTTAAGCACATTATCGATTGTGTGCAGCTGTATTTCACCAATGGCTTCACGAATATTGTCCTTTAAAGCGTCAATTGTCTCTGGCTTGTTGGCGTAACACTTATCTTTGAGGACACCCCACAAATAATAGTCCAACGGTGTCAAATCGCAGCTCCGAGGTGGCCAAACGACATCAGCTCTGTGGCTGATAATGTGATCTTCAAAAACAGGGCGCAAAACATCGAGTGTAGCTTCGGCTGTGTGGCACGTAGCGCCGTCCTGTTGAAACCAAATGTTGCCAATATCCTCCTCTTCAATTTTTGTGAACAAAAATTCGTTCAACATGGCCCGATAACGATCGCCATTGACTGTAACGGCAACTCCTTGCTCATTTTCGAAGAAAAATGGCCCAATTATGCACCTGGACCAAAATCCGCACCAAACAGTAACTCGTTTTGGGTGTATCGGCTTTTCAATGTATGCGTGCGGGTTTTCTGTGCCCCAAATGCGACAATTTTGCTTGTTTACATACCCGCCAAGATTAAAATGAGCTGAAGAGATGATTTTATTGGCAAAATCGGCATCTTCTGTAAGTCGATCGCAGGCCCACTTAGCGAAGCGAAAACGCATTGGATGGTCAGTTGGCTTCAACTCCTGAACCAATTGGACTTTGTATGGCGTCATAGCAAGGTCTTTATGCAAAATTCGTCTCAATGATGCCTCCGAAATTTTCAATTCTTGAGAACGACGGTGAATTGATGTTGATGGCGCTTCACGCACACTCTCTGCCACAGCAGCAATATTCTCGGGTGTACGCACTGTTTTTGGCTTTTCACGCTTTGGTTTATCGATGAGGATGCCAGTTTCTTTCACTTTTTTCACAAGATAACGAACATACGGAGCTGACGGTGCTTCTCTTCTTCCAAAATCCGTACGCAATTTTCGCACATATTCTGAAACATTACCATGATTTTCAAAGTAATGTCGCAATATTTCCCAGCATTGTTCAAGCGTATACACAACCATATTCGTTCAGCGGAAGGATAAAACTAATTATCTGTCAAATCAGACATGAGCTAAGTGTTACCATTCACGAAATAAGCAATAGTTAAAAAAAAAACGTTAGATGGCGGACCCTTTAGTTCATAATACTATCAAATTTTTCTATTCTTAAAAGTTATTTTGCAAAATAGAAGTTTTCTAAATCAGTTAAAACTTATTTTACACTTATTACTACACATACTTATTACCACACTACACGAGTATAAGACAGCCGTTAAAAAATTTTTAAAATAATTCCTACTAGCAGCGCCCAGCTCTCGAAATTCAAGTGCAACTTCTAGGAAATTTTATTTTTTCATTTAATAAATAATTTTGTAAGAGCCTTAATTTTAGCCAATTCACAATTCAACACAGGGCTTTTGATATTTATAATAAACACACACACAGTATGTGTTTTATGTATGTGTTAGTAGCAACTATAAATAAGCTTTACTCCAAAAAAAATGTTCCAGACGATGCAAATCTGTAAATATGGTGGACAGCTAAAAAGAAATACCTTTCAAATGAGGTAAGTTTTCTCAAAATCGGTTTGTAACTAAAATTTTTATATCGGCAACAAGAAAACGCCTTGCCTATTAATATTATAGATTTGTTATATTTTTATTTCTGATTCTTTATTAAGAACAAAATTTCGTTGCGAAATAAATAGATTATTTTATTTTGTTTTGTAAAGCAACACTCTGCATATGCATTGTAAAATTCAAAATGTCTGCATCTATGTTGTTACATTTTTTAGCCTCAACAAAATATTCCTTTTGGTTTGTTGCTTTAGCGAAATATGGCTGGTCATTTTGCTCTTCTATTACCCGTTTTAATGTATGCTGACTTAAATTTTTGGTCAACCAAAAAACTACATAGTAGCACAAATATCTCCTCTTTCTCTGGTCACAAATAAAATATTTCGCCTTTGTACACAAAAATACATATGAACTCGTGTCTTCTACGCAAAAAATGTCCTGTGGTAGATTTGTTACTTTTTTTCTATTTATTTTAGTCTAAACCATCAAAAAACCAAAAAAAAAAAAAAAAATACGAAATATTTTATTTTTAAATTGTTAGGAAATGTTTACATAAACATTAGTCACATCCTTACAACTTATAATAAATAGTGGTTACTCTTTTGCTTATTTTTATGTTGTACGTCATTTGTTTTTGGTGTGAATTTGGATTGAGAAAAAAACTGCAAAAATGTCGTATTTTGTCAATGTCATTCTCATACAACAATGTTAGGAAATGTTGTTTATTTATACCCATTTGTTGTTGTTCCTGTGGAACGGAAATATATGATTTTACGGTTTATGGTCTCTATATTAATAAAGTAAAGATGCAACTACGTGTAAATTGTAATTTAAGTAGTTTTATTTTTAATTTGGTTTTAGGCCAAATTATATACGATTTGTATTCGAATGGAAAAATTTCAAAAAACAAATCATAAAAATAAATGAAAAATCATAAAAATAAATAAAATAAAATAACTTAAACTTATTTAAGTAAAATAAGTAATATGAATTATATTAAATAAAATAAATAAAGTAAATTATATAAATAAAATAAACTAAAAGTAAACTAAATAGAACAAAATAAAATAAATATATAAAATACATAAATAAAATTAATGAAATAATAAAATAAATTACATAAAAAAATAAATACAAATTCATAAAAATAAATAAAATAAGAAAGTAAGTAAAAGAAATAAAATAAGTAATATAAATTAAATAAATAAAATAAATAAGAAAATAAATAAAATTAATATAATAAATAAAAAAATATAAATATGGGGGATTTCATGTCAAGTGCACCAACTTTTGAAACCGATGTCTTCCGATCGGGATGAAATTTGCACCAAGGTTAGTCCTATTGGATAGTAGTTTAGAAACAATTTTTCAACAAGATCGGTCCAGATCTCTCTGAGTTAGAGGGGATCAAAATTTGACATTTTGGCCAAACAGGTGTTTTTTCTCATCCATGTAACTTATTACCTATTGTTCTTAGAAAATTTTCTCCCAAAGAGTTTAGATAGCTATTTCTTCAATATTTCGGAAAAAATACTTAAAAAAAAATTTTTTTGTAGACTTTTTTTTTTGCTAAATTAAAGCATTTTTTGCCTTTTTTTTCAAAAAGGGCATTTTTTTTTTCATAAGAAAGCTTAGGATTTTTCCTTTAAGAGCTTTTTGGTCGCTTAGTGGGATGGGAGTGGGATATCTATCAAAATAAATGTTTTGTAACTCAAGACAACGGTTTTTCAATTTTTCACAAATGTACTATTTTGAATTTTTTCCTATTTGTGTGTAAAACCTTACAAATAAAACTTATACTGAGAAACTAGACAAACTAAACTTTCCGAAGATATATAATATACCTAACTAAAATTGTATACCCTCGATACTGTAATACCCAGAATATGTTAACCTCAGGAAAAAAATCGCTGTTTTCTATAGAAATTTTGAAAAATTATTTTTTTTTTATTTTTAATAATAATTAAATTAATGTATAATAATAATAATAATAATAATAATATTAAAAATAAAAAGATAAATAATTTATTAAAATTTAATCCTAATTGCATTAGATCCATTTATATCATAACTATATTTATACTTAATTTATTGTAGCTGATGAAGTATTTAAGTCTTGTAAATTTTTAAATTTTTAAATACCCAGTCTGTCATCCAGCTTTTTTGTCGCCTTTATTTACTGCGTTTTTTTGTCAATCCTTTCTTGGCGTTACTAGGTTCAGCTGTTGATTTCGCTGCTGGTTTATTTGTTGTCTTTGGAAAGAAATCGCATTGAATAGAGGCAGAAAACTTTTTCAACTTGAGTCTTCCATCAACAAGCGGTATAAAAGCATGGTATTGAGCGGTGCCATCGATTGTTACCACAGCATCGAATCTGCTCTTCAGTGTTTTCAATGTTTCCTAATGATCCTCTTTGCTACTAAAAACTATTTTAGTTTCTTTACAATAACTCTCTGCCCAATGGAATAAGATGCGATGTTGATGAGAGCACTGGAGGCTATACTTCACTGCATTTCTTTTAAGGTTTGCTCCAATACAATCACATGCTCCTTTACCATGAGCAGTAGGATGAAAATGCCACTCAGCTGGCATTCCAAAATCTTTTTCATGGGCCATAAGATTTGCCAAGCTACTTTTGTTTTTAAAATGTTGACGAGCTCCGTCCGAAACGTAGTATACCTTCTTTACTGTAAATTTAGATTTAAGAAATTTTAGTCTTCTCTTCTGGTACTCATAAACTGCAACGGTATCATGTTTTAAATCGTCGGATATGATTGCCATACTTTTGTGTTATAATAAATGAAATAAATAAATAAAACAAATGAAATAAATAAACTATATGAAATAAATAAAATTTTTAAATCAATAAAATTTAAAGAAAATGAAATAAAATTAATAGAAATTAATAAAATTAATAGACTAAATAAAATAAATAAATAAAAATAACAATATATATAAAATAAAATGAATAAATCAATTAAATTAAAATCATGTAAATAATATATATAAATAAAATAATAAAAACTTTTTTAAACAAATGAAATAAATAAAAATTCATATAAATAAATAAAACAAATAATATAAATAATGATAAATAAAATAAATAAATTAAATTAAATAAATAAAATAAATTGATTAAGAAAATTAAATTCGATAAAATAAAAGAAAAAAAAATGTTACTTAAATTATATAAATAACAAATAAATAAAATAAGTAATACAAATAAAATAAATAAAATAAATAAAATAAATAAAATAAATAAAATAAATAAAATAAATTAAATAAATTAAATAAATTAAATAAATAAAATAAATAAAATAAATAAAATAAATAAAATAAATAAAATAAATAAAATAAATGAAATAAATAAATAAATAAAATAAATAAAATAAATAAAATAAATAAAATAAATAAAATAAATAAAATAAATAAAATAAATAATATAAATAAAATAAATAAAATAAATAAAATAAATAAAATAAATAAAATAAATAAAAAAAATAAAATAAATAAAATAAATAAAATAAATAAAATAAATAAAATAAATAAATAAAATAAATAAAATAAATAAAATAAATAAAATAAATAAAATAAATAAAATAAATAAAATAAATAAAATAAATAAAATAAATAAAATAAATAAAATAAATAAAATAAATAAAATAAATAAAATAAATAAAATAAGTAAAATAAATAAAATAAATAAAATAAATATATATAAAAGTAAGAAAATAAATAAAATATAAAAAATAAAGAAAATTAAAAAATTAATATAATATATAAAAAAAAATAAAATAAATATGTGTAATAAATGAAATAAAAAAAATAAATAAAACATATGAATGAATAAACTATATGAAATAAATAAAATTTTTTAACAAATAAAATTTAAAGAAATTTAAATTAAATAAATAAAATTAATGGACTAAATAAAATAAATAAATAAAAATAACAATATATATAAAATAAAACGAATAAATCAATTAAATTAAAATCAAATATTATAAATAAATAAAATAATTAAAACTTTTGTAAATAAATGAAATAAATACAAATTCATATAAATAAATAAAATAAATAATATAAATAATGTTAAATAAAATTAATAAATTAAGTTAAATAAATTAAATAAATTGATTAAGAAAATTATATTAGATAAATAAAATAAAATAAATATTACTTAAATCATAGAAATAACAAATAACAAATAAAAATTCATGAAAATAAATAAAATGAAGAAAAGAAATAAAATAAAAAAACATAAATAAAATTAATAAATAAATAAAATATACAAAATAAATCAAATATATATAAAATGAAATAATTAAATAAGTAAAATTTATAAAACAGACAAACAAAAGAGATATATAAAATCACATATATAAAATAAATAAAATAATTAAATATCATGAATAAGTTAAATAAAAGTAATAAAATAAATAGATTAAAAAATAATTAAAATATATAAGTATACTAAATAAATTAAATGAAATTATTAAAAAAAAATTAAATTAATAGATTATATTATGTATAATAAATGAACTAAATATTAATAACTATATAAACAAAAAGAATAACAAAAAGTTTTTGAGTTTTAATAAACTGCTTTTATTTAGCTCTTTGAAGTAGTATAGCAAAGCGTGTCAATTTAACAAAATCGAACTCTATTTATACCTATAACATGTTCACAAAATGCTTTGGTATAAAGTGGGAAAGTGTAACAATGGACAGAACATCTTTGGCTAATTTTACATATATAACTCAACGATCATTGTGTAACACTAAAAGGGTTGACTGTTACAGTAGGTAGCGTATCAGCTTAATTGCACACATCTAGCTTATGGTTACTAAATCTAGAGCTTTTACTGTATAAGCAGTGCTGTATCATGTTGTTCGTTTTTATTTTTCTGTATGTAACATGATCACTTTTTATATTTAATAACCAAAAATGTTCTTGTTAGTAATGATGACCATGTTTTATGCTACAACTAGTTTAGTTTAAGTTAATTTTTTAATTGCGAGTACCATAATTCGATACGATTTTAACTATAGATTAATAAATTTAGGGTAGTGGTCACATTCTACTTGTTAATGGTGAAAAGTTAGAATTGACACACGTTTTTGAAATCAACAATATCTAAATGCAATTAGAGATCTCACTGATACTGTTGACATTTAAAAGGTTCACTCATCACCATTTCATATTAAATATATAAACAAAATGTGCTATTACACGACATATTTTTTACATATGTACTGTCAAATTTTCCCACTGCAAAAGTTATACACATCGGGTGATACATATGTAACATTGCATATGTACAATACATGTGGAAAGTCAATGAAAATTTTTCATTTTGAACAGGTTCTATTTTGACATGACAAAACATATGAAAAGACAACATTGCTTGTGGCGAAAGAAAATCAAAGTAAATTATTAAGATTAATATTATTAGTAGCAGTTTGCACTTCAACGAATAAACATCGTTTTCGTCACGTCAATCCTCCGGGTAAAGGGAAAAACGTTCCGGTTTTTTGTTATGTGAGCCTCGTGGTTGCTGCTTGGCATGAAGTTGGGTTATGTAACTAAGTTCATGCTTTCTGCAGTAATTCACGTTTCATCGAATAAATGTCGTTTTCGTCGAATAAATGTCGTTTTCGTCGTTTCTTTTTATCCGGTTGAGGGATAACACGTTTCGGTGGTTATTTTTGATCCGTTATGTTACATAACAGATCGTTTTGATAGTTTTAAGGTTTGAAATCAAATGGCTCTCCCTAACCTCACTTACGAAAACAAAGGTTGTGTAGGGATCCATAATTAACAATTAAAAAATAACTTTATTTTTAACAATTAATTGTGCAAATTCACAAATTAAAAAATCAACTGTTGTTTACACATAGAGGTTATGTCATACAAAACTACATATGCAAGTGTGATAGCAAAAATTATGAATCGTAAGTAAAACGACAATTTTGACAGACATACGGAATTACATATGGATAAAAAAAAAAAGTGACAGTGAATATGTAAAAAACACGTTGTGTAATATCACCTTAATTACTATTTTAGCTTAAGTTTCTTTTTAAATTACCGTACTACGAGACGATTTTAACTATAGATTTATAAATTTAACAGGGTAGCGGTCATATTTTAGTTTTTTTATCTTAGACACAACCCTTAACTTATCTGTATGGCAAGGCTGTGTTTTAACAAATGGCAATGCGCTCGTAAGTGAAGAAATGCAAAAAGGTGCTATTATAACTAAATAATCAAAGATAACATTTTCCTATGAATGAATAACTCAAATCCAAACAAATATATTTATGAAATCACTGAACACATCCTTAATTTATACATGTATATGACTGCAATTTATTTTGTTTGTGTGTGTCAGTCAGACTAAAAGTCTTGCAAATAATTTTTTGATTCTCTTTATTGTTAATGTATCTAAATAAAATTGATTTTTTTTTATTGTAATTAACTAAAAAAAATATAGAAATTCTTACAGTTTGGGATAATTATTTTAAAAAGTTGCCAAAACTCTAAGAAAAGCTATAAAAAGGCTGGTTTTTGAAAGAAAAAAAAAATTTTGAAATTGATTACATTTTTTTACAATGGAGGCAGTCCCACGACTGCATATGCTGTGGTTTCCAAATAAAACAAGTCCGGAAGGTACTTCTTTTGCTGGTTTAAAGAAAGTAAGTTAAAATTTGTCAAGAATTACCATTAAAAACAGGACAAATGTAATGAAATTTGCATTTTAATTGGTAAGAGGCAGGGTGGGGTGTTGGTTTGTTTGGAAAAAACTGACTCATCTTTGGCTTATTAATTTATGGTGTTTTATTTAATATTATTGTTTGTTGTGTTTTCTTTGTTAATGTTTAAATATTTGTTTTTCGCTTAGTACATTGCCGAATTTTATCAAGAGAATCCGGACAACTATTCCAAAGAGCTTTTTACCTTAGAGACTTTACGAAATCAGGCCTTAAACACACCCAAAGATAATTGCTCTATACTCAAGCGTTATTTTTGTCAATTGGAGTCTTTGTTAAATCGATTTCCCAAGTTGCGCGACAAAAAAGTCATATTCCAATTCACCTGGAAAGATTTGTATAACAATAAGGTCCAAGAATATAATGATATTGGCTATGAACAAGCGGCCGTACTCTTCAACATAGCTACCGCTCATACCCAAGCGGGCGCTGAAGTAAATCGCTCGGACGTCGATGGCATGAAATTAGCTTGTACACATTTTCAATGTGCTGCCTGGGCTTTCGGTGAGATCAGGGACCGTTACATTAATATGGATGAATTTGGTGATTGTTTTACAACAGAATTGTTGCTCTTCATGCAGCAAGTATCCTTTGCCCAGGCTCAAGAATGTATATTGGAAAAATCTTTGATCGATAATCGTAAACCAAATATTGTGGCCAAAGTAACAGCTCAAATTGTGGTGTATTATGGTGCTGCCTTGGCTGCTTTACTTACTGGCGGCGATGATGGTCCTATCGCCCAGGTAGTAGACTCCTCGGTATATAAACAATGGAAGAAATATGTTCGTTTTAAGATTTCCTATTTGAATTGCATCTTATATTTGTATCAAGGCCAAAATGCGGAGGAACAAAGAAAAATGGGAGAACGGCTAACGTTATATGAGGTAAGAAGAAACAATTTTCAATGGAAAGTACTAAATTTAAAAATTATATACATGTAATTAAATTCATTTTATAGGAAATTTTATTGAATTTATAATATATTATTGCCAATAATATTGAAACCAGAATTTTAAGCAATATGGAAATGTGCTTAAACTGTTTGATTTATTAGAAAGTATATAGAATAGGATATTTTCACTAGTTCAAAAAATTTCTTAAAATAGTATTTTGTGAAAAGGTAGTGGAAGGGGAGGGGAGGATTAATGTGGAACTCGTTTTAATTGGTCCCAGAAAAAAACTTACGAATAATTTTTTACTTCATTTGAAGCGCCTATTCTGTAAAGTGTCTTGACAGAATGCAATTAATACTTTAATCGTACATTATAAAAAAGTATTCAAAAACTGGTTAACTATATAACCGAAGATTGTACCCATTGAACGAAAATAGTACCTGAACTACTTAAACGCCAAATATAATGATAATTTAATGTTCACTTTGACACGTGGGCCATAGAGAAATACGGAGTTTACATTTGAATTCAGCTTCCCCAAGACCTTTAAAAAACTATGATCTTTTCATATTATGTTGGCCTGTGTTATTATTATATCAAAATTGCCGTCAAAATGTTGTGTAATTGTGTAAATACTGTAGAAATGTAAAGATTTTTCCTAATGAATTATCAATTAAGAAGATTAAGAAGATTATCTGCTTGTGAGAAAATGTTTCACTGCCGCCGAGAAGAATATGCCGTCACGTCTGTGACAGATATCTGTAATGGAAAATGAAAAGCTAAAAACATTTAAAAGGCTTATTTTCATTAACATATTTATGTACAGCATTTAAAGCGAATACTTTTACTCTCGAATAGTGTGCATACAGTATTACCAGATTTTTTTTAAAAGAAACCCAAGCAGTAAGACGCCATACGAAGTAAATATTTAACGTCATATATGTGGAGTACTGTAACAGTGAAAGCCTTGGGACTTTGTATGAGTCCTAGGTTATTAATGTGAGTAGTTTCCCAAAAAATGGGTGGGATCGGAACAATGTGCGTGGCACCACCTATACAAAAAGTTATGGAGTACTATAAAAATGACAGTCTTGAAACTTTTGACAAGTACAGTAATTACCATTGTGAGTAGGCGTGGAAAATATGGTCGGATCGCCAAAATCAAATAACGCCAAAACCGAAAATCGCGAATAACAAAAATCGTCAAAATCAAAAATCGGAAAAAAAACAAAAATCGCCAAAATCGAAAATCACAAAAAAAAAACAAAAATCGCCAGAACCCAAAATAGCGAATACCAAAAATCGCGAAAAACAATAATCGCCAAATTAAATATCGCCGAAAACAAAAATTGCGAATAATAAAAATCGCCAAAATCAAGTAACAAAAATCGCAAAGCCAAAAATCGCAAAAAAAAAAAAAAAAAAAAAAAAAATAGCAAAAAAGCAAAAATCGCCGAAGTCAAAAATCGCCAAAGTCAAAAATCGCCAAAACCGAAAATCGCGAATAACAGAAATCTCAAAAATCAAAAATCGCCTAAATCGAAAATTGCCAAACCGAAAAATGCGAATAACAAAAATCGTAAAAAAAACAATAATCGTCAAAGTCAAAAATCACCAAAATCGTACAAATCTAAAACAAAAATCGCCAAAAAAAAAAAAAAATAAAAAAAAAGTTTTCTACGAAATGTATTCCCAGTTTTTTATTTTGTGGCGATGGATGTAGCGAAGCGTATCGGGGCTCCAGCTAGTTTTTAATAAATTTCATTAAGGACAAAAGTTGTTCACAATTGTACTTGAGCCAAAAAGTGTTAATAGACCAAGAGCAAGTCTCCTGCTATTTGAGTAAGTAGCTGAATATTATATTCTTTGGTGTTTTATGCATAGTTGATGATTTATTTCAATATTCATATTTTATTTCCATAAGGTACAATTGTAATTCTGCAAAAAACATTCCAGGAAAAGCTTTGATGTATATTAATTTTAAATTACATTTCAAAGGCTGCAATAAGAAATCCAATGTCTCTTGATACTTTCTAAAATCCTGAAAACGGCTTGAATGAATTTTAAATTGTAGCGAATATTTTACAATCTGTAATCTCATCGTATAGCCTTGTCCGGTAATTTTTCAAAATAAGCAAGTCCACCTTCAATTATCTACAAAAAAACACTACTAGTAAAAAGTAAGAATTTCACAGTCACAAATTCAAATAATTAAAATGTTCGGTCATATCAAGCAAAAAATTTAAGTTTTGAAACCATTCAGGATTAGTGAGAAGTATTAATTATACCATATCAAAATATGTGCTACTCAAGAAAATAATTATTTCATCCACACAATCAGAGAACCGTTTTGGTACTTTACTAAATCCATATATGTAAAATTCCAGCAAATAGTATGTGTTTCAACCAGAGTTCAGAAAAAAAACACACACTGAATAAAAAACTCGTACATATATGTAAACAAACATAACTTAGACCAACACACACATTTTAAACACGACTTAAAATATAACTGAACTCGAACCTGTTTATTGTACATGTTCTGTTTTTTCTTACTACACGAGCCACAACACGACTTAAAATATAACTGAACTCGAACCTGTTTATTGTACATGTTCTGTGTTTTTTTTTTCAGTACACGTACCAGAACATGAACTTCAAATAAAGCAACACTCAGAAATGTGTGCTTTATGTGTGATTGAAACAAAAAGTATGTGATACAAAAATGTTCGTGTAAATAACGAAATATTAAAACGAACACAGTCATGGTTGTGTTGGGCACCGTAGAAAATTTAGAAACGCACATAATTGATATGAAAATAAAGATATGTGTTGGCTGCTTTTGAACAGAACATTGTGTGTTTCATGTGTGTATTTTCTGAACCTTGGTTTCAACGCCCTAGTTTTCATTACTACTGGTACAACAACATCTATTAAATTTTTTACATTTGGTATTATTTGTAATGATTTATTCATCAACTAAAACTTCTTGGTCTATAATACAATGGAATTAAATAATTTCATGAGAAATGTGATTGGAGATCAGTTTAACGACAATGGTTGCAATAATTACGATACAATTAAAATTTATATTTTTATTCTACAAGAAGCCTTTCTTTGCAAGAGTTGCTCTTGAACACCAGAATATGTTACATATTTAACCATCACATAACATAGTGCAATGTCAGAGATATGAATTCAGCCGAATTAATATCCGCAACTTGCATATTTAATATTTCTGTAGCAATATAGTAAATCTTTTACTTTTTGCCAATTTTTCATTCCGTTTGTGACGCATCCCATGAAATATTATAAATTATATTAATACGCGAAGGTAAATTTTTAGTTCCCTTTTTAAGCAATATGCGGGCACGGAGGAGTGTGAAAATTGGCATAGCTATAGTTCATATGGAGGAGAAGCTGAGAATGATAAAATTTATGTTTAATCTGTCTTAAAAATATATTAAATTAAATAAAATAAAATATTTATAATAATTCGTTACACCCTGTTAATGCAAATGATTTAAATTATATATCAGACGCTCTGTGTTGAATTGTGAATTGCTAAAATTGATTAACATACCTTTAGGCTCATTTAAATATTCATAAATTTTTTATATATGGGGGATTTCATGTCAAGTGCACCAACTTTTGAAACCGATCGGGATGAAATTTGCACCAAGGTTAGTCCTATTGGATAGTAGTTTGGACACAATTTTTCAACAAGATCGGTCCAGATCTGTCTGAGTTAGAGGGGATCAAAATTTGACATTTTGGCCAAACAGGTGTTTTTTCTCATCCATGTAACTTATTACCTATTGTTCTTAGAAAATTTTCTCCCAAAGGGTTTAGATAGCTATTTCTTCAATATTTCGGAAAAAAGTACTTAAAAAAAAAAAATTTTAGACTTTTTTTTTTGCCAAATTAAAGCTTTTTTTGCCTTTTTTTCAAAAAGGGCATTTTTTTTTTCATAAGAAAGCTTATGATTTTTCCTTTAAGAGCTTTTTGGTCGCTTAGTGGGATGGGAGTGGGATATCTATCAAAATAAATGTTTTGTAACTCAAGAATTTTGAATTTTTTCGTATTTGTGTCTAAAACCTTACAAATAAAACTTATACTGAGAATCTGACAAACTAAACTTTCCAAAGGTATATAACATACCTAACTAAAATTTTATACCCTCGATACTGTAATACCCAGAATATGTTAACCTCAGGAAAAAAAATCGCTTATTTTCTACAGAAATGTTGAAAAAGTATTAATTTTTATTTATTTTTAATAATAATTAAATTAATGTATAATAATAATAATATTAAAAATAAAAAGATAAATAATTTATTAAAATTTAATCTTAATTGCATTAGATCCATTTATATCATAACTATTTTTATACTTAATTTATTGTAGCTGATGAAGTATTTAAGTCTTGTAAATTTTTAAATACCCAGTCTTTCATCCAGCTTTTTTGTCGCCTTTATTTACTGCGTTTTTTTGTCAATCCTTTCTTGGCGTTACTAGGTTCAGCTGTTGATTTCGCTGCTGGTTTATTTGTTGTCTTTGGAAAGAAATCGCATTGAATAGAGGCAGAAAACTTTTTCAACTTGAGTCTTCCATCGACAAGCGGTATAAAAGCATGGTATTGAGCGGTGCCATCGATTGTTACCGCAGCATCGAATCTGTTCTTCAGTGTTTTCAATGTTTCCTGATGATCCTCTTCGCTAATAAAAACTATTTTAGTTTCTTTACAATAACTCTTTGCCCAATGGAATAAAGCAGTCGCATCTAAGATGTGATCTTGATGAGAGCACTGGAGGCTATACTTCGCTGCATTTCTTTTAAGGTTTGCTCCAATATCATCACATGCTCCTTTACCATGAGCAGTAGGATGAAAATGCCACTCAGCTGGCATTCCAAAATCTTTTTCATGGGCCATAAGATTTGCCAAGCTACTTTTGTTTTTAAAATGTTGACGAGCTCCGTCCGAAACGTAGTATACCTTCTTTACTGTAAATTTAGATTTTAGAAATTTTAGTATCTTCTTCTGTACTCATAAACTGCAACGGTATCATGTTTTAAATCGTCGGATATGATTGCCATACTTTTGTGTTCCAGTTTTTCATCTTTCATGTAGTAAGTAACTACTGTGAATATAGTTACTTGGTCTTTATTGAAGTGGAATGCTTGTATGGCATCCTGAAGAACATATTTATAGTTTTCTGCGAAATCATATGAAATAACGAATTCACCAAACTTTAAATGTATCTTGAAATCCTTGAAGAATGACCATTGCTCTTTGACTAAAAAGTCATGGGTTCCCATTTAAAATGATTGTTTTCAATGTGCATCTGTCAGTCTGAATCCAAGAATCAAATTTGACCTCCTCTATATATTCTCGATCTAAAGAGTTGATTAAATTTTCTTTGATGAATGTGGTTTTCGGGCAATTGGTACATTCACCTAAGTGGCAAGAAGTTGTTGCATTACGACACATAGTCAATTTAAGGCAATCGCGGTAATGGTGTAAATCTTCTGCCGAATCATCTGTTAAATACTTTAAGTTGATTTCCTTCAACATCAGTTTAACATTTTCATGGTAAATGCAAACGCATACTGTGTGAGTTCCGCTGCTTTCTGCCAAAACGCAATGTTTTGGCCTCATTTGGGTTAATTTCGTGAAGCCAATTCTAACATACTCGTGTTCATATTGAAATGTTGCAAATAACTCTTTCAGGTTACAGATAACCATTCATTCTCTTCTGTTATGTTATGAAGGTATGTTACATACCTTCGGAAAGGTTAATTTGTCTAGTTTCTCAGTATACGTTTTATTTGTAAGGTTTTACACACAAATAGGAAAAAATTCAAAATAGTGCATTTGTGAAAAATTGAAAAACCGTTGTCTTGAGTTACCCATCCCACTAAGCGACCAAAAAGGAAAAATCCTAAGCTTTCTTATGAAAAAAAAAAAAATGCCCTTTTTGAAAAAAAAGGCAAAAAATGCTTTAATTTGGCAAAAAAAAGTCTAAAATTTTTTTTTTTAAATTATTTTTTCCGAAATATTGAAGAAATAGCTATCTAAACTATTTGGGAGAAAATTTTCTAAGAACAATAGGTAATAAGTTACATGGATGAGAAAAAACACCTGTTTGGCAAAATGTCAAATTTTGATCCCCTCTAACTCAGAGAGATCTGGACCAATCTTATTGAAAAGTTGTGTCTAAACTACTATCCAATAGGACTAACCTTGGTGCAAATTTCATCCCGATCGGAAGACATCGGTTTCAAAAGTTGGTGCACTTGACATGAAACCCCCATATATAGATTAAAAAAACATTGGAAGACAAAAATAGAATGAAAAAATAATATTTCCTAGAATTTGCACTCGAATTTGCTGGGCTATGCTAGTATATATTATTGATACTTCTTACAGCTCGAGTCGATATAGCAATATCCGTCCGTCCGTGTATCTGTTTAAATCACGCTCATTTACAAAATAAACCTGGTAAAATTAGGATAATATTGTTTGTCACTATCTCGAGCAGTTTGGTATTTAAAACGGGGTAAATTGGGCTTAATTGTGTCAAGATATGGCCCAAAATATGGAGACACCTCTAAAAAATATTTAAAGAATTCAGTGTGTTTGTTGTAATAATTTAGAACTAGCAGATTCCAGTGCTCGAAATTCGAGTGCAATTTCTAGGCAACTTTATTTCCAACACTTTTTTTGGTTATTATTATTGTGATTGAAGATAACAAACTCATTAACAAACACAGTAATAAATTTAATAAACTCACACATAGCATATGTATAATATTATGTATGTGTTAGTAGCAACTTTAAATGCAATTTACTCAAAATAAAGGAAAAAAGTTAAAAATCTGTAAATCTGGTGAACAGCTAAAAAGAAATACCTTTCAAATAATATACGCTTGGTCAAAATCGTGATAAAACGGTAGAACAAAACATCGGTAACAAGAAATCGCCTGGCCTATTAATATTGTAGATATAGATTAAGTTTATCAAATTGTTTTCTTTTCAAATATTTTGTACACATTTATTATAAATAGTGCAATAAGTCCAGATATTAACGTAGAAATAAAACCCAGGTAGAGGGTATCAAAAATTCGGCACAGCCGAATTGAACACTTGCTTGTCTTTAATTGTATTTTTTGTAACAAATTTGTTTTCTTTCGATAAGGATAATACCAAAACCAAAAACGTGTTGTCACCCTCTGTATATAAAACCCACCGTCACATTTTTAGCAGCTCAAGAATAGAGACTTGCCCACTATTCAAAACAGATATCATAAACATACAAATCATAAACATATTTAACTGCAGTATAATAAAGAAATATGGAGAAGAAAATTAAAGACGAATAAAATTGTGAAAAATAAACCAAAAAAAAGTCTTAATAATTTCAAAATTAACTTTTTTTGTTTTTGTGAGATAAATATTTGGTTTCTGCGTTTTTCCATTAAAATGCGTTTATGTTAAATTGAAAATATCTTAAATTTCTATTTTTTAGGCCGCCTGTGAGAAACTTGAAGAGGCTCGCAAAGAATGTAAAGGTTTGCCCGATCTGAAAGAAATCACTGAATCACTCATCTTTACAGCCGATGTCGTAGAGGCAAAACGTAAAAATGCCAAAAATGAAAATGAGTTCATTTACCATGAATCGGTGCCCGAGCTGGCTACCATAAGTGCGGTACAAGGAGCCAATCTAGTTAATGGTATTGGTTTCTCAGTCACAGATCCCGAAGTGGCTGGCGAAGATATATTTGCACGTTTGGTGCCAATGAAGGCTCACGAGACCAGCTCCATGTACAGTGAAGAGAAAGCTAAACTTTTGCGTAAATACGGTGGTAAAATAGAAGAACGCGATGGTGAACTGGCCAGTTTTATGAGTTCCTTAACTCTGGATAATCTCAATATAAATGAAGAGAAAGCTAATAAAATACCACAGGGCATAGTCGATAGATGTGCGGCCTTAAATGCCAACAAAACAGCCATACCCGAATTGATACAATCAATGGCACGCCTAGCCGAAATTTGTGGCGATGTTGAGGCTAATTTGAAAGAGATCTCAATGATTTTACAGCACGAAGAAAAGGAGGAGAAAGAATTTCAAAAACTGACTGGGGTGCAACGTACACCCAATGCTCATATTACAGAATTAACAAGAGAATTTCAGAAGTACACAGAAGCCCATAGCAAGGCGGGCGAATCGAATGATACCTTACGCAAGGCCATGGAATTGCATATAAATAATTTGAAAATTCTGGCTAAACCTCTAACAGATATACAACATTCTGTGCCCAAGCTAAGCTCAGAATTAAATACAACTGAAGTTTTTAAGGATGTTAAACTAATCGTAAATAAAGTCAACGAAATGAAAGCTCAACGATCACAATTTCATGCTGATTTACGTATAGCCGTAAATGAGGATGATATAACAACAAAAATTATAGCCCACGATTGTGAAGAAGATTTACAGGGTTTATTCGATCGCGAATTGGCCAAACATGAACGTTTGACGCAGTTAATCGATCAAAATCTTTTGGCTCAAGAGAATATTTTGAAAGCCTTGACGGAATCATATGCCAAGGCTGCTCCTGTCTTAAAAACTTTGGCCGATGTTAAACATAAAAGGGAAAGCTTTTTCTCATCGTTGGCTGCTTCGTATGATGTCTATGAAGATTTGCTGGCCAAATCGGCCAAGGGTTTGGAGTTTTATAATAAATTGTCGGGTATGTAAATTAAAAAACTAAATTGATTTTGAAAACTTTTTAGATGATTTTGAAATGTTTGGCTCTTTACTATACTTGGCTTTAATTTTCCTTATCTTTCAGCTAATGTCCAAAAGCTTTTATCTCGCTGCAAATCAGCCAGAGACGTGCAATCCGAAGAACGTCAACAACGTTTGAAAAATGCCAGCCATAAACCCTTTGCTGCAACTCTACCCACTCAAATGCCAGTAGATTCCTATCAACTTAACAGCTCGGCACCATCGCTGCCAGCTACAACATCGTCAACACCTAAGCTAAGAGACTACATGAATGCCAAAAAGGCAGCCAAGGAGAAAAATACTACAATGTCTGCAAATAACTATAATGTTTCGAACAATTCCAATACGCAGCCGTTTATACCGCCAGTGCGACCAAACCCTTTGGGTTCGGAAAATCCCACACAGGCCGTTTGTTCGGGTAATAATAATTCCTATTATCCGGCGACATCGGTTGGAGTTGGTCAACCACCCATTGTTGGCCCCAATGAACCACCACCACCATATAGTTTGCAACAAACACAATATTTTGATCCTACGGGAGCTGGTTACACTAATCCCATGTACTTGCAGTATCAACAAAATATTGCACCACCAGCTTATAAGCCACAAGCTTCGCCCAACTCACAATTTACCGGCTTAAATAACAATATGGCTAACTTAAGCCTGCAGCAACAACAACAACAACAACAACAAGGAAATGTTAATGATGCTGGTCACAATATGAATCAAATGACCTATAATCAATCGCTAAATATGCCATTTCATCAAGTCCCTCAAAACCAATCGTATATG
Organism: Cordilura impudica; assembly: GCA_963682025.1. NCBI lineage: Eukaryota > Metazoa > Arthropoda > Insecta > Diptera > Scathophagidae > Cordilura > Cordilura impudica. Next base: position 251,110,737 of record OY821519.1, on the reverse strand, counting down.
CCTGGCTCAGGCGGTTATACCCCGCAAGCTCAACAGCAATCTTATGCAAATGCCATAAATCAGCCAACTCAAACACCCTATATGGCTCCTACTTCTCATAGCAATGTCTGCGAAAGTAAATATTCCATATCGGCCGGAACTTTCCCAAATAACACAAACCCAGTAAATTCCTTATATTCTACACAAACATCACTACCGAATACTTCACAAAACTATACACAACCTGTTGCGACAACAGCTTCAACTACATTTTCACCACCACAGTATTTGTATGGAACCAATAATGTGGCTCAATCGACAGCCACCAATAATTTGCAAACAAATTATCAACCAAGTCCCTTGCAATCCATGTATCAAAATGCCACAAATGTACCTACTAATCAACCCCTGTATGTGGCTACGAATTCACAAGGTTTGCCCTCATCAAACACTCTATTACAAACTTCTGGAGGTGGTGACCTGCCATTGGCAATGCAAGCTCCTTATGTGGTTAATAATGTACAGCAAATACAATCATCACAAAGTTTACAGCAACCGGCAATAGGCAACAAATTTCAACAAGTTGTACAAAATCCTCTACAATATCCACAAAATCCTCCTCAAATTGCATCCAATCTCCCAAATTCATTTAATCCTCAACCAACACAAACTTTAAATCCGGCAATGACAGTAACATCACCACCAACTCAAGCGACTGCTGCCTCGGCACCCTTAACTTCGTCGGTGGTTACATCTACAGCCAACTATAATACAACTTCTTTAGCTTCTGATATGCCTGCTGGTTATAGTTTCAATTCTCAAACTGGTAATTATGATTATATTGGTCATTTGCAGGCAACTCCAGCCACGCAACAGTTCTATGGTCGATATACTACAGGAGCGGCGGCCACAAATACCCAAGTTGGTACTACAGATTCTCAGAGTGCTGGTAAAATTAATGTGGCTACAGGATTCGATGTAAGTCAACTCAAGGTGAAAAGTTTTTTTCTATTATTAAATTGTGATTGAAGTGCAAATAGAAATCTTTTTTACTCTTTCCTCTGATATGAAACGTGTTATGGAAACAGGGTATAATAGAATTAAAAAAGTCACAAATTAAGACTTTTTTTATGTGGTGGGACTCATAAAATGTTGGCCCGCAAACTACGCTATTTTTTTTTTTAAGCTTTTTATTGTTAAACTTTAAACCGTTCTCTAACTTTGTTTTTTCCCACTCTGTTTCTAGTCCCCTATAATATCACACACAAAACCGACACCAGTGCAGATGCCCTCAGCAAATGCTGATCTACAATCTCAATCAGCAAATATTAATACAAATTATTACAATGCTCCCTATGGTTTTCATACTAATGGCAGTGTTGTACCACTACCAACCACACCGCCCAGTGACGAACAACAGAAATCAGCAGCAACTCGAGCTGCTGGCACAGATGTCTCACAACATCAATTTCTCTATCAACAACAACTATATCAAACTTATATACAAAGTGGTTCGGGTAGCACAGCCAATACACAAACAACTAAAAGTGGTACATCGTATGCCACCAGTAGCCAACAGTCACCGTTGACACCAGTTAAAGCGTCAGTAAAACCGCCAGCAGATGCTTCTGCTAAGGCACCTATAAATAGTTCATCTACAGCTACAAATAAAAAAACCTCCAATCTAGATCTATTGAGTGATATAGATTTTTCGGGAGTAGCGGCTGTGCCACCGCCCATATTACCAGAACCGATTTTGAAACCTGAGGTAATTAACACACCGCCCGCCAGTCAAGTGGCCGCTTCTAACGCAACACCTCAAAAACCCGATCAAGAAGAAGTTATTATACAAAAAGAGGATAAACGTAAACAAGTAGAGGTGAATTTTTTTTTTTTTTTCAAATAAAAATTCCGAAATTTTCCTTGATAACCATAACTATTTTTATACAGGATTATGTTAATTCGAGTTTAATTAATCAACTATCGGCAACTCCTGCTCAGCCTATGCAACTTTCTTCACCCGTTGATTCGCCAGTTGTGCGTAAAACCAGCTTTGATAATCTCTCAATTTGTTCTGATCTATCTTCTTTGGATAATTTCGATTGGGATTCAGCATCAATGCGTAGTGGTGATAAAGCGACTGTCACGACGAATAACGAGAATAAACATACCGTCCCTTCAACATTCCAACTAAAACCAATCGATCCCTTTAACGATGACAAAACTTTGAAATATTTTCACAAAGAAGTGGAACGTTTTGAAAAGTTCATTGAGTCTCTCAATGTGAAAATGTTAAATGGTCATACTCCTTTGTCGACCAAATGGAAGGAGTTACAAGACTTATTAGCAAAGGATGCCAGCAATAGGACCACAACTATAGCCAAGCTATTTCCGGAGAAAAACAGATCTTTAGATTGTTTGCCCTATGATCATGCTAGAGTGAAATTGGATAAGGATACCGATGATTATATCAATGCAGCATTTGTCAAGGTTGGTTAGTGGTTAAAATTTTGTGCTAAATATAATGTTTCTCTCTCTCTCTCTTTCTTTAGAATTTGGTTACCGGTTGTCCCAATTTCATAATTGCTCAGACGCCTCAACAGAATACCAGTAACGATTTTTGGGGCATGATTTGGTCACAAAAGGCAAGAACTATACTCTCGCTTCATACACCAAAGGAGGTAAGAAAATATTAATATCAAAAATTAAAAAATTTAATATAAATAAATTTAATATTAAAATTAAATTAATACGAAAAAACGAAAAGTTTAAAATTTATATGAAAAAATGTTCGTTGCGTTTCGATTGTAATTTTTTCATTATTTTTCGATTTATAGAATGATTTGAACCTCATTAAGCATTTTTTTATACCCAAAAGTACTAAAAGATGTGATCGACTTCCTGAAAAAGTACTTAAAATTTAAAATCATTTACGAATTATTATTAAATCGTTTTTATTTTTTCTTTTGTACTTTCTAACAGATGCTTGATCCCTTTTGGCCTCAATCGGAGAATAATGAAGCAAATTTTGATGATTTTACCGTAAAATGTATTAAAGTTGTACAACTATCACATTGCATAGAATATCAGCTGACACTTTCACTGCTGGGCTCAGATGCTATTATAGATTTGGCCGTATTACAAATAAAAACCTGGACTAAAAGGTAAATATATTTAAACGAAACAAAACTAAATATTTTCAAATCATTCAAACAAACAACTTTCCTTTCCAGTACTCCTCCTTTGATAGTAGGCGTAGCACGCAATGCTTTACAGTCACATCAGCAGCGTTGTTTGAATTTTAATTCGCCTTCATCACCATTGGTTTTAAATTGTTTAACCGGTTCGGAAAGATCTGAATTAGTGGCTATAGCCTTAAGTGCTATATTGGCTACACAAAATAAACGACCAATTCTTATAAGTAAATTTAATTTTAATTTATTTACCTTTAATTTAATTTGATTACATTTAATATAATTACTTCTTATTTCTTTAAGATGTCATAGATGTTTGGCTACGTATATGTAGTCAAAGGCAGCAAGCCTTGCGTGACGTTGAGACACTGGAGCAATCATTACAAATTGTATTGAATCATGCCCATGATGTTTTAAATAAAAGTAGGTTTTTATCCTATAAGGTTTTATTACTTTTTTCTAATATATATGTTCTTTTTTATATTACAGGAGGTATTATGACTTCTTACCAAATGAAAATAGCTCCACAAGTGACGGCCCAAGAAAAACAAGCAGCTAAAGATCCGCTTAATGAATTGGATGCTTTATGGAAATTAAAATGATAATACTTTTACTTATTGTCTAAATGAAAATATTATTATTCCATTATTGATGACTGAAAGATTGTGACTAATTTTATTCATAACAAGAAGCCTTTTAAAGGTTTACCAAACAAAACCTATTTATAACCCCCCTCCCCTGAACGTTATTTAACAATTTTATTCATTTATAGGAAATATTGTTGATTTGTAAGTTAAAATTTCAAATTTAAAAAAGAACGATTACTAATATTAAATCGAAAAGCAACTAACCATAATTTATACATTACGAAAATTATCTCTTTAAAAAAAAAAAACAAAATATTTAAAAATCTGTGTCATTGAACATGCATACATACATATTTACAGTATATTATATACATACACATTTATTATTGGACAAGCACACATTCAAAAAATATATTAAATAAAAATTATAATTAAAAACAATAAAATTGAGGATAAGTTTAATTCTGCAAAGAATCCCCCGGGTAAATTAGAAATAAAAAGAAAAAATAGCTGACGAAGCGGAAGGAGGTAAAAAAAAAAAATAATGGAAGGAAAAAGAACAAAAATTGTGGAGAGTAAATGCAGATGACTTTGGATCTATTATTGTAACCTTTAAAACTCCAGCATTGTCGAAGAGTAAAAATAAAACAACTAAGATTATATTTAAAAACCATCATCGCAACAATAATGCAACATTGAATCGCTCGTTAAGCACACGTCGTCTTGCCAGTGCAATACTGTAACAATTCAAAATATATAGTTTTGAGATATTACGGTTTAAAGTTTTATCGTTTAGTACAATTTCATCTGTGTAGAATATGTATTGTATTTTCCCTGAAAACAGTAAAATTTTTAGAAGTTATAATGTTCCTTTTATGCTTTGAGTCTCTTTTAGCCCAATAGAGCAGTTTTCGGAAACAGTAACATTTTGAGATGTTACAGTATTGTACTGGCAAGACGACATCTATCGATGTCCTCTTTTTTTTCTTCTTGTCTCCCTAAAATATTAAAAAAAAAACGTTTTCCTTTTATGGTCGACACAAAAAAGTTGACGATTTGTAGGGTTTACGTGTGTATACAAAATATACATGAAATCTTTTTGTTAAGATTAATCAGCGTATTAAAATATGACAAAAAAAAAAGCAAATCTCAATTTTTTTTAGTTAATATTTGTGTTTAGTTAACATTAATAATCGTTTTGTAGGGATGGTGCACCTAAACGAGACTTGTTCCAAATTTAATAAATACTATATTAAAAAATTATAAGAAAGATAATAAAAAGGTTACTTGTATTATTAAAGAAATTTGTTTAAAGATTGAGCCATTTTTTTCTTAAGGGAATTCAACATGTTAAAACATAAAGCCAATGACGATTTATTCACCAAGACCATATTTTATGGCTTGCTTTTATATTTTATATACTTAAAAATATTTTCTTTTTTTATCAAAAAATAATGTTTTAAACAATGGCCATATCGCACACATATTTCAAAAGTGACTCAACTCAAAATTTTAATTTTTGAGAAATTGAAACAATTAAAACATAAAGAAATACATAAAATAAAGAAAGGCATAACTGTTTTTTACTTTATATTTATTTTTTATTTTATTATTTTTTTTTAATTTAATTTAGTTTAATTTAATGTAATTTAATTTATATAAAATCAATTTAATTTAACCTAATTTAATTGCTTATTTGATTTTAATTTTGTTTTAATTTAATTTATTTTTATATTTATTTACCACTCCCAATTTTACAAAATTTTTAAGATTTGCTTGTATTGAATAAACAGAGTATTATGACTGAAGGCCTAGTTAGCCATGCGTAATGGTACCGGCGCGAATCAGCTCACTCTTATGAAAAACACATTCAAGTGCTTACCCGACATAAGCTAAACGTATCGTATTGTTAGCTTCTGTTGATTTTAGATTTTTTGCTACGTTTGTACGTGACATTTGTGAACAGCTGATAAAGTTTGTTTAATTTTACACAGCAACATGCTGGTTCGTTTTTTGCGTTCTATAATTGCACTAAATCCACGACCATTTTGTACACAAAATATTTAACGAAACGATTGAAAAAAATTATACAGTTTTTATTTGCTTAAATTAAACGCGACATTTATAGATGCCGACACAAACACTTTTATATAATTTATACAATATAACTTTACACTTCTCATCTAATTTTATTATATTTCCGACACTTGTTAATTTATTCTTTTGACATTTATTGCATCAAGCTTAATTTTCGCGCCCGCTCAACTCAACGTTTTCAAATAAGACTAAAGAGGAGAAGAAAGTAATAACGGATGTAGTGTAAAGCGAAAATTTATGTAGAAATAAAGTGTTGCCAGTATATGGCAATGTTATAATTGTACAGGAATTTCAAATGGAAATGGTAGACAGCAATGAGGCTATTTTTTAACAAAGAATTTTTTTTAATATAAAAGCCATATTTTCATTAATTTTTTGTATTTTTTTTATATTTTTTTAAAATTTGAATATATTTGGGAAATCTACAAAATTTTAGCGCCCGATCAACTCAACGTTTTCAAATAAGACTGAAAAGGAGATGGAAATAATGGCGCATATAGTGTTAAAACAAAAATTTATGTAGAAGCAAAGTGTTGCCACTACGTGGCAATATGGTAATTATATTGAGGGGTATTCAGAAGGACAAGGAAAAAGCAATAAGGACTGTAGTGGTAAATTGTATTTCCTTTTTGACAAACAAATTATTACAAAAGTCAACGATGAAAAAGGCATTCCCGTTCTAAGATATTCACACAAATCGCAGGTTGTTTTTTTTTATTTTCGAGTTTACAATATTCTAAGATTGTTATTTATTACAAAATAAAAAAAAATCAAGCCAGCATAGAGACTTAATTACGACTCAAAAATGGCCATAAAAAATACAACTGATTTTTACGAACTCCATGGGGTTTTTTCTTGGCTTGATAAAAGTCTTACATTTACAGAATATACTTTTCTTAAGTTCTTTGACACGCTGAATCCGAATGAGATATTAGATTTTCTGTATCCCTTCAGATTTTTGAAATATCCTAATCCTAATCTGAGCCAAACATCCTTAAAAAAGCAAGTAAGAAAATTAAAGTCCGTCTAGACCAACTATACGATACCCTATACCATGCGTTTAGAGAAAGGGTCTTAGGTCAAACTAATTGGATATAGAAAATAAACTTAAAGCAAATTTGAGTGGCACTGCAATTAATTTTTTTTGCCTTCGGATATGAAAAAGTTCATATCGGATGCTTTATTTATATAGAGACTAGGTCGAAAAAATGACCGATTCAAAGACATATACTAAGCAAATGTTAGAAAAATCAGTGGAATATTTTGTTTTTTTTTTTTATAGATTACGTGCAGATTTATATGACTAAGAATTGTGATACAGGGTTTATTTTTGGACTACTAGGTAATGGGTGTAACAAAAATACACACAGCAAATTTGACTAAGATCTATACGATAATTTTGATCTTCTGACTAAGTCGATCTCATAGGAGTAATTTGTATGGGGACTAGGTTTAAACATGCACCGATTTTAAATAATTTCAATATAGTTCTTCCTATGGCCTATAAAAGTTTATACGTATACCAGATTTTATCGAAATATATTCTTATTTGCGACCTGTAGTATTATTACAATGTTTACATGGACACACAGACGGACGGACATCGCTAAAAAAAAACTCAGAAAGTGATTCTGAGTCGATGGGATATAATAAAATTTGGTAAATTTTTTTAGGCCATCAATTGAAAGCTTTGAAAACTTGATTTCCTCTTTGATGATGTATTCTTAAAAAAAATTTATAGGCTTTGCCATCGCCGCACAGTGGCGCCATTTGAGTTTTTTCGTTGCAAAAATCATATCTTTTGAACCGAATAACATAATTGAACAGTTTAAACAGCATATGATAGATACCTGTTCAGCCTATGAAATGAGCGTTTGGAAAGGGTGCTACGCTTTGTAGGGGCCTACTTATGGGTTATCAAAATAAAAATTTGTAGAAGAATCAATTTTATGGTAACCAAAAAAAATTATTTTTACATTTTTAGATTGTTTTTATTTTTTTTCTTTAGGGTTTTATGTTTTAAATTATTACCCAACAAATTAAAAAAATTACTTCTTTTTTAAATTTATTTTTTCAATTTTCTGTAAAATATTCATCGCAATTCGTAAGAGAAGGTATATCTAAAAGACTAATCATTTCTAAACTATAATTATTTTCTAACTCTATTCGTGACTTCACATGCCGCAGGGAATAAATAAGTGGATCGGAAGATGCTGCCAACATGTTGAAGAGGTCCTCATTTTGCCTTACACTTGATGCTTTGAATGTGCTCTGCAATCTATATTTTTTATAAAATTTGTTAAGAGACTCCTGTGCTTCTTCAGAAAGCTCTCCAATTGGCAAAGACTGGTACTCAATTATATCTTTGCCATGCGCCAATATTTTATGGACGGTCGGGGTCAACTTCTTCTGTGGATACATTTCTGCTAAAAGAGATGCAGTTTTCGATGCATATTCTCCATATTTTGTAGAATTGACATTTTCTTTGCAGTTTAAAACATTCAAGATCGTTCCCAATCTTTTCACGATTTGATTGTCAATTCCAGTGATTCTAGTTACTGACTCATCATTTTCAAAAAATCTCCTAGAAGTGTTTCCATCGTTTGAGTTACCGTATCCGTGCTTGGGACAGTCTACTTTTAGTCCAACTTGTTTAAAAAAAGCATCCTGTATTTGCTTCATTCTGATCTTTTCCTTATCCTTTATTGATGTATTTTCATCGAAGTTTTCCTCCTCTTGTGGTAGGGTATACGCCAGTTTTGGCAAGAACTCCATACACCTTATCCTTGCGTGCAATGGTGACATTCCATATTCGTAATTCTCCTCGTTTGTAGAATCGTTTAAATTACCAAAGTTCTTCTGACTCTTTTTGCAAATCGGGCATGACAATGTTGAGGTTGTTCCTGTCAGTTCGTTTACGACTTTTCCGTCAACCATGGTCAGGTGGAACTCGTAATTGCATTCAATATATTTTCCTTCTCCAATTTGCAGCTTTGTGGGCTTAATCTTGCTTATTTGTTCTTCAATGTCCTTCACCGTGGTCCTTATGAGTTCTGCCGATTCCCTTGCAAACTGAAACATTATTGGTCGGCAATAATGCACTGATGACGGACGTGGATTTTTCCAGTGTAGGGAAACATCAGATTTTAGCCGCAAAGGAACAACAGATGCCATAAACATATTTCCGTCCGATATTGTAGCGTCATCGGAAGATATCCTTTGCTTATAAACGCTTTGTCCGGATGATCCATCGCAGCCCCATTTGCTGATCAATGTCAGTTTCTCAGGAAGAATTTTCAACTCATTTTCAGGAAGACTCTCCAACAACCGTTTTGCTGTATGGCCCATGAGATCCTGCAGATTGGCTTTCACAGAGACTTCCATAAACTCCGTATGCAGTGGTCGTTAATTTATTTTGGCTTGCGTAATATGCTTGTATCCTGGAAAAACGTCAGCCCCGTGTCGCATCAAGGATGCCCGTAGTATCTCATATTTTTCTTTGGAAGGTTGTAAGTCCATAAACAAGGCCAAGGCTTCTTCGGAACCATACTTTTTAATGTGTGCGTTTGTGGGCGTGGGAATGCTTTCCTTAATCCTTTTTAGTCGCAGTGGGCTTGCATCAGCAACAGATTTTGTAATCTGCGACCTAACTCTTTCACTATCCTTTGTATATTTAATAGACAGCGCGTCCGATAAATGCTTCGTGTTCAAGTCATTGGTGGCATCGGCAAGTTTCCTCTTTCTTGTGAAAATTGAACACTCCTCAATACTTTTTTTTTTGGCCTTCCTTTTGCTCCTCTGGTTGATGTGGTGGGTTTATATACTACCAATATATCCAGGATGGTGTCTTCATTAAGCCAGTCCTCGTATTTGAAGTTGAAGTTCTGAATGGTTCGATTAGGTTTTACCCATTTTGCCTTAATATTTGCATATATCAGATAAAAATTATTTTTTATAATTTCGCTTCTCTCAATATTTCCGTATAAGCTATCAAGCTCTTCTAAAGCAGCTTCCGTGAAAAACTTTGGTGTGGTTGACCTTCTAAACAGTTCAAATAATTTTAAATTGTTTAACGCCATGGTTTCAGTACTTGTTGCGCCAACTTTCAGTCGTAGACTAATCCAGGCATTATGCTTATTTTGCAATATATAGGCTTATGCTACCATGCCTAAAAATTTACCTGTTCCCTGTATACATATGGATTTAGGCTGAATTATGCAATTTTGATATTATGCTCGTGTTTAAATAAGATTTGTGCCTACCCGGAGGGACCATAAGTCAATATTGTTCTTGACCATTTTTACTCCAAAGTAATTTTTAAGTGAGGTGCGTACCTGCGAATTTCAATGAGTAGTTTTTTGTGCATCCTGTGTCTGTAACAGAATATTGGGAGTAGACTTTGGCAGAGGCTCACAGGTAGACAACCGACTTAAAATTAAATTTTCAAACTATTAGATCAAACTACTGTCAGTCAAAACATGTAAGGGATGCACGCCATACAATTTCTGCAACCATGTCTTTTTAACCTTTTTTACCTCTAGAAGCCAAACGGGCACGTACGGGCAGATAAAACCTTTTGAATTATGTAAAGAAATAATCAAAGAACATCTTTTGCAAATATGGCAAATATAGAAAAATATAGATTTTTTTTATTTTCCGTCAAAGTTGAAAAATAGTGAAAAACGGATAGTTTTTAAATAGTGATTTACCGGGAGAAACACAAAGCAAACAGTTAATTTTTTTTTATCATTATACATTTAATAAATACATCAATCAATGCAAACAAAAAATAAGGCGATTCGTTACCTATTTTTCGTGATATTACACCTGAAATCGCAACAAACTGACTAAAAATTGTGTGTTTTTTTGAAAACCGAAAGTCGGTCAACTTTGAACGGTTATATCTTCTAAACTAAAAATGTGATATTATTAAGAGTAGCATATTTGAAATCGTTGAAAAGTTTCCTATAACATGGGTTTATTCAAAACTTCAACGGCGCACATGAAAATTTTGATTTTTGCAACCTCGTTTGCTCTACGGGCGCCACTGTGCGCCGTAGGTAAATTGATTTAATTATTAAAAACTATTATTTTTTATGGAAAACTTATTTAATAATAAAAATCTATAAATTAATAGGCGATTTCTTGTGACTGATGTTTTGTTCTACCGTTTTATCCCGACTTTGGCCAAAACGTATGTTATTTCAAAGGTATTTTATTTTAGCCGATTTCCAGATTTACAGATTTTTAAATTTTTTCCTTTATTTTGAGTAAATTGCATTTAAAGTTGCTACTAACACATACATAAAATTATACAATGCCATGTGTGTGTTTATTAAATTTGTTAATGTGTTTGTAATAAAAATGAGTTTGTTTTTTGTGTTGATTTTTGAATTGGCTATAATTGATTAGCATGCTTTTAGGGTCTGTATTTAATGAAAAAATAAAATTTCCTAGAATTTGCGCTCGAATTTCGAGGGCGGGAATCTGCTAGTAATTATTTAAAAAGTAAGTTAAACTCGATTATGCAGAATCTTTGATATTCTTCGCATCCTAAACACAATATTACACCAAGGTTGTCAACACAAAAATATTAAAAACTTTAGATTTCACATAAGAAGGCTAGATTTTTTAAAATGGATGATTAGACTCCTAATTTTTAACTCTACGTAAAACTTTATTAAAAGATTAAAACATTAATACATTGAAAAATTCAACTGTATTTAAAAAAAGTTGTAAGTAAACGTCAGAAACTATAAATATTTGAATAACGGTCAAGATTTTATAAATATTATTTCATACCATCTTCTATTTTTATTGTTTTAATCAACTCTGGTACAGAAGTTTAAAAGTTTCCATTGATTTGCCATCACTAAAAAATACTTTTTTTTCCGTTTATCTTTTTCAATTAATTATTTTGTATCCAATTAATTACATTTCGATATAGAATACACCAAAGAGTGATTTTGCAAGAATATACTCAACCCGAAATTATTAAAAAAGAAAACACTAAGAGTGTTGAAATCGGCCAATTAAATTTATAGTTAATTGTTTTTCTTGTTGGCCATTTTCTATTAATATAAAAAAATGATCATGTCTTCTATAGAAGGAATTAATTACTATTTGAAAAATTGGATTATTTTTCTTTTACTAGAGTAGAAAACCTATAAGTTCCCTAAGTACTTTGTAGAACACTTTCATTATTTAACGCAGCCAGCATTATAATACTCAAAGTTTGATCCCTATAAGGATGTTTTGAGACCTTAGAAGTTATACGATAATTCAAAAAAAGAAAACAAAAATTCAAATGATTCTTGGCTAAAAATTATTAAGATTAAAAAAAGCAAATTTTAAAATATTTATATCTGATTTAGCTAGTAATATGTTAATCTAAGGATACAATTAATTGAAAAAAACTATGTGAGTCCGATCACAGGGGAGATGTGTAAACATCTATTTACCCATCAATTAAAATCAAGGAGTAAGCGCCATCTATGTATAGCAAACAACTGCTATGGTTGTTATACTTGATGGTTGCAGTTGTTTGCTATACATTCATGGCGCTTTCTATTGGTTGTTGAATTAGCTAAATAAATTTAAATCATTATCTTTGCATCAATATACTTACATATACCTCGCACTGATTTTCCCTTACGCTGTTTTTGTGATTGTATTGTGAAATAGGTTTTTACCCCCCGAGCGCATAGATGTTTACATATAAAAATAACAAAAATAATAAAAACAGGTAAAAAACTGAAGAAAGAAATTAAAATTTTTAATTGTTAATTTTTAATTTATAATTGTTAGTTTTAATTTAAAACTTTTAATATTAAATTTTTAATTTTTATAAATTTTTAATATTTAATTTTTAAAGGGTACTTTTTTAAAAAAAGGGTATTATATCGTGATAACGATAAAAAAAAAATGTGTGGTAATACTTGCTCAGGCCAATGTGTGACACGTACAGTATAAATATACACCCAACTATAGTACATTGACTACAACAATAACAAGAAATACAAATACAACATTAAGAAAAAGAGTTTTTTCAAAATTTCATTCGTATCTCGTGACCTTTTGAACCGATTTTGACGACTTTAGAAAGCAACTTCTTTGGGATGTTAATAAACGATTTTATAATACAAAAATGAACGGTCTAGCCTAATCTAGAGGGCTTGAGGGCGTGATCGTGATTTCCACAGACAGGCGGACCGACGGTCATCGCTAAATCGACTTCCCTTGTTATAAGGATCAAGAAAATGTATATGGCTTTGGAATCTTTGGAATTAATTTCGATGCGTTACCACGGAATGACAAACCTATATATATACCCTCTGCACAGTGATGTGTAGGATATAACAAAGTAGGCAAATTCAAAATTTTACCCAATGTATGTTTAAAATAGGCTCTTATCGATATGATATCTTTTGATATTTTTTAAATTTGTTTATAGTTTGTTTAATTGCTTTACAATTAAGTTTATAATTTTCCTTTAACCATAAATTTCTATCAACCTGAAATTCTTATCAAACACATTCACACCTTTATTTTGTTATCTTTTCTCGTAAATTTCATGGTTTACTCACAGAATTGATCCTTCTAAATGTTATTTCTTATACATTGATAAAATTCATTTTTATTTTTTTCACCATTTTTATTAAACATTTATTTATTTTTTTTTTTATTTTTGAATAATTGTCTAATTGGTTTGAAAATTTTTACAACTACAATCTGAAAAATATATCTAAAAAAATTTACGTTTAAAAATTGTGTTTTTTTTTGTGTTAGTTTAACGCATTTTTTTAATAAGTTTTGCAACACTGATTTTTTGTATTTTATTACTGTAATATATTTAAAATAAATTAATTAGCGCACCAATGTTAATTTTGTTCGTTTGTTGTTGTTGTCTTACTTTACACATAAAAAAGCAGTCTAATTGCAAACAATTATTTTTGTTTTTGGCCTTTTAAAAAATTGTTTTTTTTTTTCAAAATAATTTTTCTTGCTTAAAATTTATATTCTTATATTAATTATTTATACATTTCATTGTTCATTTTGTTTAGTAACTGAATGTTTACAAAAATAATATTATTTTTATTTTTAGAAAAAAATTAGTATTTATTAATATTAAAATTAATAACAAATCACAGTACATAAGATAAATTTACAATTATTAAACAAGCCTTTAAAATAACAAGACTTGGGCATATAAAAATATTTGTTTATTTTCCAGGATTATTTCGATAAAGATAACTAACGAACTTAAAAATTAATTCAAACAGTTAACAAAAAAAAAAAAAAAAATACAATAATATTCGATTTAAAATGACTAACAGCTTTAGGGGAAAATCGAAATAATTTACACTTTTCATTATTCATAAAACTTTTTCAAAACAATAAGATAAGAAAACATAATTTATAGTTTTATGGACAGAAGTTTTTTATATAAAGGCATTTTGCTGTATTAAGCTAAATTTTGGTTTGAGCCTAGACTTTAAAAACATTTTTCGGCTTTTGATCTGGAGCCAGATTAACTTCTAAATTAATTTTTATAAAACAAATTTCTTTTTACATTAATAATTTTAACAAAAATGTTTTATTTTCAGAATTGTTAACGTAAAAAAGTTAAGAAAACTTCATCAAATCCAGGGTTCATATATGACCCAAAGGGGATTTCATCTGCGAAAACGAAGTTTCCATTAAAAATTTAAAATTTTGAAATATTTCTAAAATTATATTCGTATTAATGAAAACTTTTAAACTTTACGTGTCGTTGTATAAAATAAATTTTTCAGTTCTCCACCAGAAAAACTGATTTTTAATAAATTTTTTGTTTTAGAGTTACATATTTGAAATCTAACGAAGCTTTTCCTCCAAGGTCTATATAGATCCTATACAAGATTTATGTATATTTATATTAAAAATATATTTTATTAAAAACAATATGATAAAACAACGTAGTTTCATTATTCTATTGTACTTAAAAAAATAAAAATAAGATAAAAACAAGTAAGAAAATTATAGTCGGTCTAGACCACTATATGATACCCTATACCATGGTTTAGAGACCCTATCTTTCGGTCCAACTACTTCGATATAGAAAATAAGCATAAACCAAATTTGAGTCGGATTTTTATTAATTTTTTTGGCTGCAGATATGAAAAAGTTCATATCGGATGCTATATCTATATGGGGACTAGGTCCAAAAATGGACCGATCCTGATCATGTTTGGTAAAGTCTCTTATATTTTGCAAAAATATATACAAACAAAATTTAAGAGGAATCAGTGCAATATTTTTGTTTTTTAATAGATTTAAGTGAAGATCGGGAAGCAGCCCTATATGGGGCCAAAGGGATCATTTTTGGACAACTCATTAATGGATGTAATGAACGTATATAAACCCAATTTGAGTAAGATCTATATGACAATTTGGATCTTATGGCAATTTATGTCGATTTCATATGGGTAATTTGTATGGGGGCTAGGTCTGAACATGGACCGATTCTCACCAATTTCAATAGCGTTCATCCCATGGCCGATAAAAGCTTATATACCAAATTTCATCAAAATATATTCATATTTGCGACCTGCAGTTTGATTACAAGCTTTACATGGACACACAGACGGACGGACGGACGGACGGACATTGTTAAATCACCCAGAAAGTGATTCTGATTCGATCGGTATAATTAAAGATGGGTCTAGGTCAAATATTTTTGGTTGTTACAAACAGCAGCACAAAGTCATTATACCCAAACCACATAGTGGTATAGGGTATAACAAGTAAGAGTATTAAATTCTGCTGTACCGAATCTTTGTCGCCCTCCACCCGTGTTCTAAACACAATATTATAACCAAAGATGTCAATACGAAGAGACAAAAGAGTCTAGATTTCCCATTACAATAATGTAGTTTATAAGATAATTAACAAAAATTTTAGGTATTTTCGCGATTTTTTTTAATGGAAAGCAATTAGTAAATGCAATCAGCATAAATGTAAATGCATACAATTACATATTTGTTTGGTTAAGGTGCTATTACATGATGTGTTTTTTACATATGTACTGTCAAATATTCCCACAACAAAAGTTGTACACATCGTGTGATACATATGAAACATTGTTTATGTACAATACATGAGGAAAGTCACATGTACATTTTTCAATTAGAGCAGGTTCTATTTTTGTATGACAAACATATGAAAATACAACACTGCTTGTGGCGAAAGAAAAACAGAGTAAATTATAAAGATTAATATTGAAAGAAAAATAAATTGTTTAATATTAATTAACAATTAAAAAATATATAACTTTTTTTTAACAATAAATTTTTGTAAATTCACAAATTAAATCAGCTGTTTACATTTAGAGGTTATGTCATACGGAAATACATATGCACGTGTGATAGCAAAAATTATGAATCGTATGTAAAAGACAATTTTGACAGACATGAGGAATTTCATATGGATAAAGTGACAGTACATATGTAAAAAACACATCGTGTAATAGCACCTTTAAAGAGTGAAGATCATAACCTCGTTACTCTTTTGCTCTTATCTTTCACATGTACAAAAACAAAACGTCAAACAAACAAACATGTGTATCTATCGCCGATACATACCTATATATTCTTAGTTATATGAAATTTTATCGGAGTATCTTTACATTATTTGGCTATTGGACATGGAGGCACCAAATTCAATAATGACAAATAATATCTATAATATTAATAGGCAAGGCTATTTGTTGTTACCGATGCTACTGTGTCAGTTTTAATCCTATTTTGACCAAACATGCCTCATTTGAAAGGTATTTCTTTTTAGCTGTCCATCACATTTACAGATTTTCAAATCTCAAATTTTTTGGAGTAAACTGCATTTAAAGTTGCTACTAACACATACATAGAATTATGCAATGCTATGTGTGTGTTTATTAAATTTGTTAATGTGTTTGTAATAAAAATTAGTTTGTTTTTTGTGTTGATTAGAATACCTTTAGGATCTTTATTTAATAAAAAAATAAAATTTCCTCGAATTTCGAGGGCTGGAATCCGCTAGTTATCATTATTTTACCCAGGTAAATTGTTTTTTTTTTTTGTTAATGAGCGTACAATTAACAGACAGGCGGACCCCGCTATGTCGAGTTATTATAAGGATCGCATATAATTTTTCAATGCCCTACAAAGGGAATTAAAAACTGATATACATATGCCCTTTGCACAGTGGTGTGTAGGGAATACTAACAAAAGAATTTTAAACTAATTTGTTTAACCTTTAACTATGGAGGTCCAATTTTGGGACATGGTAGTAAATTTTACCCCTTTTAATTATATGTTTTTTAAAATAAGCAACATTTTTACTTTAAAAGACTAATCATTTCGATTATGTACAAGTACATAAACTGCTCACTTTGAAATCGAAAATCGGAAATCGAATTTGAAAAGTGTTTCGAGAATTGGCAAAAACTGTATTTGTATCGGAAAGGAGATTATTTTGAAGGCAATAAAAAATATTTGGAAGAATATATAAACTTTTTTTTTCATTTTAAATCAAAAGCCTCATTTTCATTTGGACAGTAGTATGTTAAGTTGATTTTTCGAACGATTACCTTCAAAATACGACTTAAGCTAATTTACCTAAGTTTTACTTTTGTAACTAATCTTAAAGAAATTTATACTTTCACGAATGGATGGTTTACTGGTACGAATTTATTATTTCAAATACAATATTACATTTGAGAATTTTTCTTTTGTATGTTAAAAAAAAAAACTAAATAAATGTGAAAATTAAAATTTTAAAAAATTATTTTCTGATTCAGTAAGACAATTCATAATTGCGGCTAGAAATTTGCATGAAACTACACAAAAAACAAAACGGAGTGTCTGTTAATACACATTTGGAAGTCGCACGTTTGGAACATGTAACTAAATAAGGCCCATAATATTTTTCGATAAGTAGATTGTGATAATACGTACGTACATTCCTATGAAAGGACCAGCTTTGTAAAAAAATATTTAATTTTTTTTCTAAGTTTGAATCCTGTAACAATTCTGTCCATACATAATGTGAATTAAAATTAAAGCAAAAAATTCATAACTTTTTTATCTTATTAATTAAAAAAAAGTTTTATGAATAAAAAAAAGTTAAAGGGAATTCCACAAAACTTGTTTAAATTAAATGTTTAACATTTGCTTTTGTGTAGCGGAATTAAGACCTAAATTTAAAAAAATACATTGAATAAAATTTACTAAGTTTTACCAAAAAAGGTCGTTTGATTATGGCATTAATTATTTCTTTTTTAATAAAATCAAATCTCTCTAATTATTATTACAACTCGTATGTAATAATTGCCTTAACTTTATATAAAAAAAAAAAATGTCACAACATTTTTAGACACATATTAGTAGAAATACATTTATATAAAAACATTTAGAAAAAAAAACACACACATACACATACATATAGCCTGTTTTTATGGATAATTTTCAAATACACAGCATTGTTGTTTTTTTGTATTTTTTTTTTGGTTTTTTGTTAGGAATTTCTTTTTAGTTCACCAACCAAAGCCATAGAATTAAATTCCTAAACTTTATACACTTAAGTCCCATCATCTTTTACTATCCTCTTGTAAATCGATTTCACTTAACAGGGCCCAATTTTCGCTATCCCCATGAACATGCAGACGTATTTCTTTGATGGCACCAATTTTCGAATCGAACGATCCCTCGCCTACACCCATAGCATCAAAGGAACCCACTATCAAATAACCGTCTGTAGTGGAATTGTAAAAACTCCAGACCGGCGAACTTTCACTCAAGGTATCGGCGGGTAATACTTCGATGGTAGTATTATAGAAACGATCTGACGGATGTTCCGAGTTGCCACTACGAAATAGATAGTGTTTGAGTAAGGTCGGCTTGTCAAAGATAAATTGCACAAAATCCCCTGGCTGTGGTAGTAAACCCCAAAAATAGGTTTCCCCTTTGTAGGCTCTCTTCAATTGATAGTTTTTATAGGGGGCTATATTCGATTTAACTTGAGCCGGTGGATTATGGGCATGAGCATAAAAGGTGGGAACTTTAGAACCAAATTGTTTATCCTTCAGCTTTTGTACTTTCCCCTTGAGCGAAGAACTGGTACCTATATGCTGGAAGAGCGAAGGTCGATAGTGTAGCCAATATTTAGCCTTTTCCAAATTACAATGTTTTTGATCCTGATCCGTTCGACAGACTTTCGATTCTATAAAATAGGCTAACAGCCAATCGACGGGCTTATCGTTGTAAAACATTTGAAAAAATGTTATAAGATATGGCAGCTCGGCCGACTTGAACATTTTACCTATGAAACCCAACTGACAGAAATCCAACAGAAACCAAGGCGGTTGATCCGGCTTAGTCAAAGCACTTTTGGTGATGGCAAATTTTTTCATCGATGTTATGAAATGCCGTTTGGCCAGAATGTCATCCTCGAGTTGAACATAGAAGGTGCCTGAAAAGAAAAATAATTATATGATATAAAGATAAAACAAACGAAAATGAAGCAAGTAGGAAAGTTGTAATTTGTAAAAGCCGTCGTGGTCCTACCACAATTAATAAATTTATAAATGGATTTAGAGAATATGAATTAAGCAAATTTAAGTGACATTTTCATGTATTTGCTATCTGAAAATATATTTAAGTTTATAACGCATGTGATTATTTATAGAGCTAAGAAAGAAATTTAAAGTGTTTCTGAGTCGATCGGTATGACAACAAGTTATTTTAGTCTATCAAAATAACAAAAATAAGCCCAACAAGTATAAATAAAAAAAATTTAAGATATGCTTTTAAAATATTTCAGGTGAACTGCAAAAAATCATGATCAGATCATGTTGATGGAATAATGTGTTGTACGAGCTCTAGCTGTTTGAAGTGAGATGTATGATAAATAATTATAAATTGTGGTAAAAAGTATAAAATAATGTTCGTCACCCACTTTAGGTAAACGGTGAAAGTTTTAGAGCTCTATCTAGTCGGGAAGCTTTTGAAAATTAAGTTACAAGAATCCGCCTCCAAACAAACACACAGACAAGGTTGAGTTAAATAAAAGCATATAATAACACAAATAAGACAATTCTAGTCGGTCCAGACCCTATACCATGCGTTACGAGAGAGGATGTTGGACACAACTTAGCTGATGCAATAACTGGACATGGAAAATAAGCATAAACCAAATTTAAATAGTATTGTTATTAATTTGTGGCATGCAGATATGAAAAAGTTTACATCTGATGTTATTTTTATATGAGGATCATAACCGATCATAGCCATATTTAGTAAAGGCACTTACTTTTCTCAGAAGCATATATAAACCAAATTTTAAAAAAATTTATGCCAAATTTTTGTATTTTGATAGATTTAATTGAAGATCGGAAATCAACTTTATGTGGTCCTATAGGGTTTATTTTTAAACTTCTGATTAGTGGGTATAATAGGTTTAATAAACACATATAAACTAAATTTGATCGAGATCAACATCATAATTAGGATTTAAGCGCAATTTAAGTCGATGCTTTTCACCAATTTCAATAGTGTTCCTACCATGGCCGAAAAAATTTATATTTACATGGACGCATAGACAGGCAGACAGACAGACGGACGAACGGAAATTGTTAAATCGTCTCAGAAAATGATTCTGAGTCGATCGATATAATAAAAGATGGGTCTTGGGATAATATATTTTTTGATTATTGATACCACAAAGTGGTATAAGTTATTGTAGACCCCGTATGAGTTCAAGGTTCAAAATTTTAAATTTCTTAGTGTAGTAAGAACAAATTCTAAGAGAGAGAGAGAGAGAGAGAGAGGTCGAAAAAGCTTATTTTCTTCGTGATTTTTAAATAGAAGTTCCCAAATATAAATAAACTTTGCAGTCTTTTGTTACTAATAAACTTTTGTTTGAATAACATTTCCTTACCTTTAGTTTGTGCGTAGGCCATTAAATAGGCGAAATCCAAATTTTGCTTACTTCTCCACTTCACTCGCTCCAACGAATCATTCAGCGTTATACGCAGCTTCTCAAAATTCGGATAATATGACGAAGCGGGTGCTATAACTTCGAGTAAACCACTTTCGATGTAAGCCTCAAAGGCGGCCTCCACCTTCTTAGCTATTAGTTGGACAGTCTCCAAATCCGTCTCACCAATAAAGACAATAATCAACGTTTCATTTTGTTCTTCCTCATTCATATTTTCTATAAGATTGTGTAGTGTGCCCAAAAGATAGGATTGTTTTTCGCGCACCACAGTGGGTATACCCAAAACAATGCTAACTTCGGAGCGACCGCGAGATCGCAGCAGAGCTGGCTTCAAAGAATTGGGATCGTCCAAGAGATAGGGTAAGAAGTGATAAGCTGTGGGTAAACGAACATTGGCCGACAAGGTCAAATGCATTTGCTGTGATAAATGCAATTGAGAAGCGTTGCGTAAAATTTGTCTAGCTTCTGCTGAAAGACCATCGAGCAGCGATGATGATGCTGAGGAGGAAGCAGCAGCAGCAGAATTTAAAAATGTGGATACATTTTTATCATTTAAACCAGGCATTGCGGTCACAGCCGCTGCTGCGGATGAATTGAAATTTTGTAATTGTGCAACATATTGTGAGAGCAAGGCCACATCTTCCTGGCGTGTACGGTACATTGACTCCAAGTATTGTAGACGCATATGACATTCACCTAAACGTTGCGATAACGATTGTTCGGTGGATAATTCTGGACCCATTAGCATTAAAACAATAATACATGGCAGCAAAACTATGACTAAGGTTAATAATATGCAGCTGCGTTGGCGTATCTTAAACATGTTTGTCTACTGTTTCAGAATTTCTTCCGACGCTTTGTAGTTAATTAAACTTAATTGTTGTTGTTGTTGTTGATGATGATATTCTTTATTTCTCTACATACAGTAGATGGTGTAGAGTGCACCAGTAGTTATGTAAATATACATGTAGATAATAGCTTTTAATAGCGCTAATATAAATGATGAATATTATAAAATGTGTGTTTTCGACATTATGTAAACTTTAGGTAGACACTGTAAAATTCATGTAGACAATTTTAGATTTTTATCATAAGGGTAAATGATGAATTCGTTGGTATAATGTATATTTTTGGGTGTAAATATAACTTTAAAGCATTATATACCCCACATGTAGGCAATGTAAAGAATGTAGAAATTAGGTAAACAATGCCAGAGCTATAAGTCTGATAATTTTTTAAGCAGTTTTTCAGTTTTTTAATTAATTGTTGAGTATTTTACAAAATTTCAACTATGTAAACAATGTAAAAAATTGTTTAGATTCAAAAACTACTATTTGTCGGCTATTATTGCGCCATAAGCATATAATTATTGCTTTTTTGCATACCTAATGTAAACCATGTAAACAATGTAGTATATGTAAACAATGTTATCTCCATATGGATAGTGGCTCTTTTTAGGAAATTTGTGATGAATTCCTAAGCAAAAAATATATTTTTTTGTATGTTGATCTTACGTAGAGTATGTAGACAATGTAAAGAATATGTAGGTAATTAAATTTGTATTGTATCAAGAGTTTACTTTATTGTTTTTTTTTATCAATTGTGATATTTCTATGTCTTTTTGTCACTATGTAAACAATGTAAACTTCACGTAGACAATGCTTTTAACGATATTGGTATTGAATTCGATGGCATGTTTTTTGTTTTTTTTATTTTTTTTTATTTAGGTCTTATGTAGAGTACATATTCCATGTATACAATATGTAGAGAATAAAAATTGTATTTCAAGCGTTTTTTTTTTATTGTTTTTCGCAGGATTTTTTGAATTTCATAAGATTTGAATTATTTAAATTTAAAGATGTAGGGTAAAAAAGTATTTAGAGAGCTAAAGACAATTTTAAAAATATATGGAGTCCGCTGTCTTGATCTCCAATATTCTCTTTTCTTAAAGGTTTTAGTTCAGCATTTAGTTATTTAGTTTATAATATTTTTTCTTTTCTAATTAAAAATTTATTTTTAAAAAATTTTATGATTATTCGAGTTTTAAATTCCTTGTTAACAATTCCAGTTTATATTTAGGATATCGCAAAATGATGTCCAATCAAAATTGCCATAGATGACCTAAGGTAAAAAAAAGAAGTAGACTAAGTAAATAAGTGAAATGTAGAAATATTTCAAAAAAAAAAAGACAATAATAAAAAAAAGAAAAATTAAAACTCGAATATCTCTGATCCGGTTCTTATAAGTGGCACTTATAACAAATATTTTTATCCACAAATTTTGCTCTTAAAGATAACTCGAGTAATAAAAAATCACTTAAATTATCCACTGTTTAAATTAAAATGGACTTCGATGTATTGAGTGGCACTTAAGAGAAAAAATATCATCGATTGGGCTCTTCAAAAAACAGGTAAAATGGAGTACCATTCCAAGGCCCTCCAATAAATGCAATCTTTTCGATTCGATTCTAAAGAAAGAAAATAATCAAACTTAAATTATGCACGATTCGGGTCTTAGGATTGATTTAGAGAAATGATTTTAAAAAATCATAAATAATATAAAGAAATTATGGCACTTAAAAGAATCACAAAGCAAAAATATTACAGCATTTAAAAGCCATTTAAAAGACTCACAAAGAATTTAAAGTTATTAAGGCTCTTAAAGGGATAACGAAATTTACAGAAATTTTGGCACTAAAAAGAAAGAACCATGATGAGTTTAGTGACTCTTAAAAGTATCACGAAGAATTTAAAGAAAGTAGACACTTTAAAAAATCACGAATAGTTTAAAGAAATTATGGCACTTAAAAGAATCGCGAATCTAGAGAATCTAAAGAAATTATGACACTAAAAAACTTTAAAGCAATTATGACACTTTAAAGTATCACGAAGCAAAGATATTATGTCACTTACAAGAACTACGAGGAATCAGGAAGAATCAGGAAGAACTTGATGATAACATGGCCTGAAAAGAATCAAGAAGAGAACAAAAAAATGCCACTTAAAAGAATATCTATAAATTTTAAGAAATTATGGCACTCATATGAATAATTGCACTTAAAAGGAATTATGGCACTTCAAACAATCGTAGAATTAAAAGATATTATGGCACTTAAAAAAATCACAAAAACCGAAATTATGGCAGTAAAAAGAATCACGAAGAAAAGAAATTATGGCATTTAAAAAAACTACCAAGAATTTAAAGAGATTATGGCACTTAAAAAATCACAAAGAAAAAAATTATGGCACTTCAAAAAATCAAGAACAAAAGAAATAAAGACACTTAAAAGAATCACAAAGTATTAAAAGAAATTATGAAACTTAAAAGAATCACGAATAATTCAAAGAAATTATCGCACTTAAAAGAATCTGGAAGAAAAGAAAATATGGTACTTAATATAATCATAAAAAATTTAGAGAAATATGGCGCTTAAATTTAAAGATTTTATGACACTTAAACGAATCACAATGGATTAAAAGAGATTATAGCGCTTAAAAGAATCACGAAGAAAGAAATTGAGCTACTTAAACGAAACACGACGAAAGAAATTATGGCACTTAAAAGAATCCCGAAGAAACTAAATTATGGCACTTAAGAGAATAACAAAGAAATTATGGCACTTAGAAGAATCAAAGAATTAAAAGACATTATGATACTTAAAAACAATCACGAAGAAAGATATTGTGGCGCTTAAAAAAATCACGAACAAAATAAATTAAGGCATTTAAAAGAATCACAAAGAATTAAAAGATATTCTGGCACTTAAAGGAATTACGAAGAATTCAAAGAAATTATAGCACTTAAAAGAATCTCGAAGAAAAGAAAATATGGTTCTTAAAATAATCACGACAAATTTAGAGAAATATTTGGCTAAAAGAACTACGGTACTTAAAAGATATTATGGCGCTTAAAAGAATCCCAATTAATTATGACACTTAAAAGAATATCAAACTGACGAAATTATATCCCTTAAAAGAAACACAAAAAATGTAAAGAAGTTATGGAACTTAAAAGATTCACGAAGAATTTAATGAAATTATGGCACTTAAAAGAATCATGAGGAATTTAAAGAAATAATGGCACCTAAAAGATTCAAGAAGGAAAGAAATTATGCCACTTATATAAATCACGAAGAAAGAAATTATGACACCTTAAAAAAATTACGAAGAAAAAAAGTATGGCACTTAACAGAATTACAAAGAATTTGAAGAGGTTCTGGCACTTAAAAGAATTACGAATAATTTAAGGACAGAATTAAAAGAATCATGAGGAATCTAAACAAATTATGGCACCTAAAACTTTCACGAATAATTTAAACAAATTAGGGCACTTAAAAGAATCACGAAGAAAATAAATTATCGCACTTAAAAAAACTACGAAGAACTTAAAAAGATTATGGCACTTAAAAGAATCTCGAAGAAAAGTAATTATGACACTTAAAGGACTACGAAGAATTTAAAGAGGTTATGGCACTTAAAGGAATTAGGAAGAATTTAATGAAATTATGGCACTTAAAAAAATCACGAAGAAAAGAAATTATCGCACTTAAAAGAACTACGAAGAATTTAAAAAGATTATGGCACTTAAAAGCATCTCGAAGAAAAGAAATGAAGACACTTAAAGGACTACGAAGAATTTAAAGAAATTATCTCACTAAAAATAACCACAAAGAATATAAAGAAATTATCGCACTTAAAAGAATCACGAAAACTTTAAGGAAATTATGGTACTTTAAGGACTCACGAAGAAAGTCAATTATGGTACTTAAAAGAATCATGAAGAATTTAAGGAAATTATGGAACTTAAAATAATCACAAAGAATATAAAGAAATTGTGGCACTTAAAAGAATCACCAAGAATTTAAAGAAATTATGGAAACTTAAAAGAATCACGGATAATTTAAATATATTATGGCGCTTAAAGGGATCACGAATAAAAAAAAATTATGACACTTGAAAGAATTATGACACTTAAAAGAAATTGTGGCACTTAAACTAATCCCGGTAAATTAGGACAAACTATAATACTTCCAAGAATAACGAAGAAACACAATTATTACATTTAAAAGAATCACGGAGAATTTAAAGAACTTATGGCACTTAAAAGAATCACGAAAAATCTAAAGGAATTAAAAAAAGATTAATTAAGTCACGACAAGTTCTGCACGAAATCAATCACAATGAGTTTTAGTGGCACTTAAAGGAACCACGACAAGATTAGAAAAATTCTTTTCTAAAACTTACTGACAAGTCCTATGAACTATATACATATGTATATAAACTAAACGATTTTCTTTGAATAGTTTAGTAAAAACATTTTATGTACTATTTAAACGATAAAGCAATTAAGTTATTTAAAAAATATTCAAATACTCTAACTAATTGAAGACGCAAGGATTTAGAAAGAAATTAATTAAACATTTAAAAATCTTGCGAAATTTTATTTGCTGCCTTTGAATCTGGAAAAAACCAAACAGCTCACAAAATATATTCGTATTCTCACATAATTTTTAAATATGGTTGCGTTTTAGAAAAAATCCAAAGGCCAAATTTTTTATGATTTTTTTCCTAAATTTTGTTAATAGATTTGTTTATATATAAACCGCGAATTTTTTTTTTTTTTTTTTTGTTAATTAATGTGTTCATTTCTTTCTTTTTTTTAGTATTTTGTTTATTTGTTATTTGCTATTAAAATTGTGAATCACTTTTGTTCGAAACAAAGATTTTTCTTTATTTGTGATTTAGCGTTCTTTACACTACCGGCTTGAAGCAACGTCTTTGTATTACTAAGTTGTTCTATGTACAACAATAAAGTTGAAAACATTGTATTTATGTCTGTAGATGACAGAATATATCGAGCAGTGTTTTAAAGAATGAATTTTAATATCTTATTAAAATATTGAAAGTTTCTTTATACAACGAACAGTGCCCGGAAATGGTATATAAATTTCCTCACTTAACTGCTTCTTTAAATTTTATTGATATAACAAACTTTTATATTATTAATTAATAAGTCTTTTAAAGCTCTGACTCCGAATATGTACTATGTATTATTTGTATAACAATCGCTGCTATTAAACTTAATTAAACTTATAGAGCTTGTACGAGTGTAATTTTTTTTATTTTTTTAGTTTACGATTATTTTGATTTTTGTTTTCTCACACAACATGCACTTCTTATTAAAGCAAGTGTCCGGCCTACGCTGGAGGGGGGTGATAACACTTAAACTGTTTGGTTTGTTCTCAAAAGAACTTTGTTGTAATTTATTGCAAAATGTTATTGTCGTAGTACTTTGTATTGCATTTTATCTTTCAAACATAGACAATTATATATCTGACGTTCTTCATTTGTATTAAAATAAAAAGAGATTAGCTACGACACAGGCAAAAACTGAGTGGCCAGTTAAAAATGCCTTAAAATGTGAAAAGATTTCTGCGCTATTCTTTTTTTTATATAGAAAGTTTTACTCAGAGTTTAAACGAGTTTTACATACATTAAAAGTTTATCCAGATTCAGAATAATTTTTCTATATAGAAAAAATTTACTCTATACGAACAAGTTTTTTTAAATGTCATAACTTGATGTTGTAATTCATGGATTAATTGTTCATTTAAGTGTCATAATTTCACTAAATTGTCACAATTTATTGTAACTACTCGTGGATCTTTTAAGTGCCATAATTTAAATAAAGTATACGTGGATCTTTTAAGTGCATAATTTCACTCTTCAATAACCGTAGTTATTTTGGTTCACTAAAATACGCGCGGATTTTTTAAAAAATATTTTTTACAAAATTTTTTTTACAAAAATTAGATCAGAAAATGTTTATTAACCGTGGTTCCTTTAAGCGCCATAATTTCACTAAAATACATGTAGATCTTTTAAATGACACAATTTCACAAAAATATACTTGCATCTTTTAAGAACATAATTTCATTCTTGAGTATGTTAAAAAAAATTGGATCAGAAACGGTTAATTAATTAATCGCCATTATTTTCAGTGCCACAATTTCACTAAAATACACGTGAATATTTTAATTGCCATAATTTCACTAAAATAAATGTGGATTTTTAAGTTTCATAATTTCAATCTTATTAAAAAAAAATAAATAAAATAAAAATTGGATTAGAAATCTTAATCGCGTTTTTTTTAAAGTTCCATAATTTGGCTTTTATAACGTTATGCATACATTTTTTTTTTAATAAAGGGTGGATTAATCATGGCTTTTTAAAGTGCCATAATTTCACTAAATTTCACAATTTCTTCTAAAAAATCGTTGTTTCCTTTAGTGCCAAAATTCAAGAAAATGGACTGGAGAAGGTTAATTAATCTTGGTTTTTTTAAGTGTCAGAATTTCTTTTAATTAAATTAAAAAGAAGGTTCTTTTAAGTGCCATAATTTATTTAGGGTTAAATAATTGCAGACCTTTAGGTGCCATAATTTCTCATAATTTTGGGCAAAAAAATTTAGGTCTTTTAAGTGACATATTTTCTATTAATTTTGATGAAAAATGTGCCACAATTTCTCCTTATATTGTTGAAAAAAAATGGGCTAAATAATCGTGATTCTTTTAAGTGAAATAATTTTTCTTAGTTTAGAAAAAAATTTTGGATGGAAAGGGTTAATTAATCGCGGTTATTTTAAGTGCCATAATTTTTCTTTATTTTTATTAAAATAATTGATTTTTTAATTGTCATAATTTTTCTTTATTTTGGTGAACAAATTTGGGCTGGAAACGGTTTATTAAACGGGTTCTTTTGTACCAAAATTTTCCTTAAATTTAAGGGAAAAAATTTGGGCTGGAAAGGATTTATTAAACGCAGTTCTTTTATTTGCCATAATTTCTCTTATTTTTGAGTAAACAAAGCGTTAAATAATTGCGGTCCCTTTAATGGAAAAAATTTGGACTGGAAAGGGTTTATTAATCGCGGTTCTTTTAAGTGCCATAATTTATTTAGGGTTAAGTAATTGCGGATATTTAGGTGGCATAATTTTTCATAATTTTGATGCAAAATATTTGGACTGTAAAAGGCTAAATAATCGCGGTCCCTTTAGGTAAAATAATTGCTCTTAGTTTTGAAAAAATAGAGATGGAAAGGGTTAATAATTCGTGGTTCTTTTAAGTGCCATAATTTCCCTTAATTTTAGGGAAAACAATTGGGTTCTTTTCAATATCACAAAATTTCCAAAAATTCTCTAACTAATCGTGGTTCTTTTAAGTGCCAAAATGTGTATTAATTAATTTCATTAAATTGTCACAATTTTTTTTTAATTCGTGACTCTCTAAAGTGACGCAATTTGTCTTAAATTATCGTGATTATATTAAATGCCATAGTTTCTATAATAAACGTGGTTCTTTTAAGTGGAAAATTCCATTAAATTCTCCATGATTCTTTTAAATAATTTCTTTCTTTAATCGCGGCTCTCTTAAGTGCCATAATTTTTTTAATTCATCAAAGTTCCTTAAAGTGCCATAATATCATTAAATACTTAGAAAATTTTTTAAGTGAAATAATTTCTTTTTATTAATCGCAGTTTTTTAGGAGCCATAATTCCTTTTAATTCATCGAGGTTCTACAGGGTTTTTCAACAGGGACGCTACAAAAGTAGAAAGACAGGGACAGCAAACGACGCCATATTTCTTGCCGCTCTTTTGACATTTCTCTTCACTAAGGTTTGCCATTTCATGATGGAAAGATATACGAGCCAATAACGAGTCGAAATTATTAAAATTTACTATCGAAATTCGGAGTCAGTGGCCTCAACGTCAAGAGAGCTACGTCCAATTTATGGTCGTCATAATCGTCCAAGCAGATCAACAATTGAGCGTCTAGTGGAAAAATTTGAATCCACAGGCACAGTACAATATGTTCCCGTGCCAGTGAGACAAAGAAGTGCCCGTTGTGTCGAGAATATTGCTGCCGCTGAGGCTTCAGTTGAAGAAAGCCCAAATGTGTCTCGCACACGTCGTTCTCAAGCGTTAGGCCTACATCCTTACAAGATCAAATTGACGCAAGAACTGAAGCCGCTTGACCACCAGAAGCGTCGTATGCTCGTGAATTGGGCTGAGCAACAACTTGAAAATGATTCGGATTTTCATCGAAAAATCATCTTCAACGATGAGGCTCATTTCTGGCTGAATGGCTTCGTCAATAAACAAAATATGCGTTATTGGTCAGCAATCCACACGTACTCCATGAGTCATCATTGTCATCATTGAAAAAATTACGGTTTGGTGCGGTTTATGGGCCGGCGGCATCATTCGGCCGTACTTCTTCCGTGATGATCAATACCGGCACGTTACTGTGAATGGGAATCGCTACCGTTCAATGATGATATGGACTTGGAGGACATGTGGTTCCAACAGGACGGCGCCACAAGCCACACAGCGAATGTCACAATCAATTTATTGGAAACCAAGTTTGGAGAACGTGTTATCTCACGAAATAGTCCAGTCGATTGGCCGCCTAGGTCGTGCGATTTGACGCCGTTGGACTATTTCCTGTGGGGCTACGTCAAGTCTATGGTTTATGCCAACAAGCCAGCGACGATTGATGAACTTCGTACGAATATCGACCGTGAAATTGCAGCAGTATCAGCCGATTTATGCTTGAAAACTGTCGAAAATTGGGTTCAGCGTCTGGACTTCTGCAAGCGTGCCCGTGGTGGTCATGCAAAAGAGATCGATTTCCATACATAATGGCATCGAACGTACTTTCACAGGAATAACGAATTTCATTGATATCCAAAACCGTTTTTGTTTTATTTAAAAAAAAAAACTTTTGTAGCGCTCTAATTGAAAACCCCTTTATTCAGAACCAAAATTTCATTAAATTCTTCATGATTCTTTTCCTTAATACCGATTCATTTAAATGCCTTAATTTCATTAAATTCTTTGTTATTCTTTTAGTCAAATAATTTCTTTTTTAATCATGGTTCCTTTAAAAAATCCTTGTTTATTGGTTCTTCAACCGGGTTATGTGTAGTGCCTGATTGTGAATAATTTCCGAAAAAGGAAAGTTTTTAATGTTTCTAACCAATTTTTTCCTAGAAAAAAATCGACAAGATGTTGAGCAATCTTTGCATATTTAACAGATTCTAAAACATTTTTCCTTGGGTTCCAATTATTTATTAATACGAAGAAAAAAAAATATGTTTCCTTATATGTATATGACAAAAGAAAGTATAGTATAGAAAGGTCGAAGGTTAGGCATAGACATTTCTTTATACCGTCTTCTATAAGCTTGTTAGCGAATTCACTTCATTCTAACCCTTTTCTCACCTTAAACGACGAACCTTTTGGCAGACAGCTGCTGATGGTGGAGGAGGGAGGTTTTACAAATAGACAGCAAGTAAAACAAATTGTCGTAGTTGTATACGTCTTTATTTTATTTTTTTTTATTTCATTTTATTGTTACTATTTCCAACACACAAGTTTGAAATATTGTTGTGTCAATTAAATTGTAGAAAAGTAAACTACAATTTAAATAGAACAGCCAAGACAAGTAATACACAAATAAATTCCAACAATTAAAGTCATAAGTTAAAGTTTTTTGTAAAGGCAAAAAATTTTAAGAATATCATGACTTTTTTCTATATATTAATTTTAATACAAAATTTCGTACTAAGAAAAGTTTCGAGCTCATACTATTTTGTGTAACAATTTATATTTTAATTAAATCAAATGAATGATTTTTTTTAAGGTTTTAGAAATATATTGTTAGTTTTTAAGTTCAAAGAAAAATTTAAAATTAAGAGAAAAATACAAACGTATGACTACAAAGGTTGTTTATATAAACAACAACAACAAATCAATGTCAAAGATAATGATATTTCAATAACAAATAACGCGTAGCGAAGACAAAAACCAAACTGGTTCTGGTAAAGGCATGTTTAGATCTGAGAGAGAAACTGCGAGAGATTCAATAATACTCAAAATTTTAATCAAAAATACACAACAAAATAGAGTTTTCTCTTAGTTCCTCTATCTTAAATTTCTGGTCTACACTTATCCACAATAAACTATTTGAAAACTCAATTTGACAAGCGCTGCATACAGAAAAAAATTTCGCCAGTCAAATGACAAATGTATGTTACAACCTGTATGTTTGTATAGTAGCTAAACATTTGCAATTGTGATAAAATATCTACTATTAAGACAACAGACAATGGGTGACAATACATTGGAAACTTTTACAAAATTCTAAGATTGCCAATTTTGTTTCTTAATAATTTCGAGTTAAGTCCTAAAATTATTTGCGAAATCACTATTTGGTGTGTTTTCTATCCGAAAAAATATCTTTTTTAGTGATAACAAAACAATGGAAATTTTTAAACTTCTGTAGCACAGTTGATTAAAACAATAAAAATAGAAGATAGCATGAAAGAAAATGTATAAAATCTTAACTGTCATTTAAATATGTATGTATAGTTTATGACGATTTCTTTCGACTGTTTCTTAAATACAATTGTAAATGATGTTTTTTTTTTTTTTTCTTTTGCTTAGATAGAACTTACGAAAGGGTTAGCTGTCAAACGAACTGTTATAATGCGCTCACATTTTGACATTTATGATCAGCATAATTTGACAAATCATCGTGAATAGATTCACGCTTGAACAACGTTACTAAATTATCCAAATTTACTTTGAAAATCAGTCATCAATTCACACAACTTATACCGATGTTTTATCGCAAAATTGTGTTCAGCGATTAGGCTCATTTTTGGTTTAACGGGTTTGTTAATAAACAAACCACAACAGACCCTACAGACTCCATTACATCCAGAAAAGTGCACCATTTGGTGCGATTCACACGTTGGTAGCATAATCGGACCTTATATCTTCATAAATGAAGCCCGAGCTCACGTTACAGTCTATGAAGATCGTTACCGTTCCATGATCAATGACTTTTTGTTTGAAAACATGGATATATTGATCCGGGCGAGATGTGGTTTCAATAGGATGGCGCTACGTGCCATACGGACTCTGCAAAAATCGACTAATTGAAATAAAAATTTGGCGATAAGTTGATTTCGAGAACTGGACCTGTCAATTGGTGGCCTCCAAAGTCGTGCGATTTGATTCCTCTCGCTTGTTTCCTGTAGGGTTACGTGAGGTCACTGGTTTATGGTGAAGCCCTGGAAGCCAACATTGTGCGTGTTATTCGAGACATACGGCCAGCAATGTTCGAAAAAGTGGCCCAAAATTAGACGTCCATATGCTCTTCGTCAAGAACAGCCGCGGTGGCCATATGCCCGAAATCATTTTCAAATCTTAATGCCATGTATTGATCTTTCGAATAAAAAAATTTTTTTGATTAAAATTTTTGTGTTGATTAAGCATGAGTTGAAGTAATAGGCAGAAGGATGCTGAAGATGAACAAGTCGCTTTGTTCGAAAGTAGCTACTCCATCTAGCGCTGTCTTCAATTTTTTTCCAATATTTCTAATACATTACAAAAATTATTATCTTTCTTTCATTAGAAAAATATATACATGATCTTAAACCGAACAATAAATGACCAATTATTCCAATACAGATCAACAATACATAACAATAACATACAACACATGAGGTACAATGCATTTGTGTAATCTGTTAAGATCTCACATGCCATTACAGTTCCATCTAGAGGACAATGGCAAAAACAAAGAGCTGTTCACATTACAAGACTTGTAATTGATCTGGCTATGTTAATGTAGAGAAAGCTAAAAATTGGAAAAGCTCAGCTTGTTCGTATAAACTCTCGTATATAAAAAGGAAAAACATTTCTCATGTTCTTTTCTTTCAA
Source organism: Cordilura impudica (assembly GCA_963682025.1). Lineage (NCBI taxonomy): Eukaryota > Metazoa > Arthropoda > Insecta > Diptera > Scathophagidae > Cordilura > Cordilura impudica. The sequence continues at coordinate 251,077,075 of OY821519.1, read as the reverse complement.
ATGTTGAGTTAAATAGTTGATTAAGCATGAGTTGAAGTAATAGGCAGAAGGATGCTGAAGATGAACAAGTCGCTTTGTTCGAAAGTAGCTACTCCATCTAGCGCTGTCTTCAATTTTTTTTCCAATATTTCTCATACATTACAAAAATTATTATCTTTCTTTCATTAGAAAAATATATACATGATCTTAAACCGAACAATAAATGACTAATTATTCCAATACAGATCAACAATACATAACAATAACATTTTTTACAATTTTAAATTCTATCGGGCTTAAAAACACCCATTATTTTGGATGTTTTAATCTTATAATTAATTATTATAGAATAATGGCAAAAACAAACTTTTGTGAGGCGTTAGCAACCAGAATAATACAGATTTTACTGCTGGTCTTAAGGAAAAGAAAATTTTTAAGAAATATTCTCTGAATAAATCCATAATTTCAAAAATAATCAAAGAAATCCGTGAAACATGTCAAAGACAGGATAATTTTATAGCCGGAGAGTTTTAAAATGTACCTAAATGCTACCTAAAGAAGTCACTAACAATCTGACATTAAAAATAAGTGCTCGAACTGTTGCCTGACTAGCAATTGAGGCTGATCTTGGTTGTAATCGTCCTATGAAGAAACCGATGATATCAGAGAAAAATCGTCTAGCGCGTATACATTTTGCTAAAGAACACAAGACGGAATTGGAACACTTTTCTCTTTTCAGATGAGTCCAAGGTTAATTTAAGATTCCATGCTGGAAGAACGTTTGTACGACGACCAAAGGGGAAAATACTAGACCCAAAATATACAAATAAAACGGTTAATGCTTTAGATTGTAGCTATTCGTTTAAAACATTGGAGGTGTGTTCTGGGTCATTGTCATGTTGGAACTTCCAGAACAGTGGAATATATTTTCATCCGCCTGTATCCAATTCGAGTTAGAATACCTTTTACTACATGAATTTAACCTATTGCTTAGCCCGAACCGCAACCACATACCATAATATAGCCACCACCAAAATTAACGTTTTGGAATGCCCAGCCCAATCACCGAATCTCAATCAATAGAAAATCTAAGGAAAATTGTAGATCGAAAAATACGGACACGAAATAACACAAACAAGACAGTTCTCATTAAGGCAGTTAATTCAGAGGAGTAAACAATTTTTATGGATATCATCAACAATTTAATTGACTCCATGTCTCGACGTTGTGAAGCAGTTCTAAAAAATAATGGATACCCAACAAAACATTGAAACCAAAAATAGAGGGAGTGTTTTCAATTATTGTATAGTACAGGTTTCCATTGTTTTGTCAACAGCATAGAAATGAATACTTTTAAGTTTTGTTATTATACCCTATACCACTATGTGGTCACGGTATAATGACTTTGTGCTGATGTTTGTAACTAGCAAAAGTATTTGACCTGGACCCATTTTTTATTGTGCCGATCGGCTCAGAATCACTTTTTGAGTCGATTTAGCGAAGTCCGTCCGTCCGTCTGTCCGTCCTTCTCTATGTGAGTCCATGTAAACCTTGTAGTCGAACTACAGATCGCAAATATGATTGTTTTGATGAAATTTAGTATATAGACTTCTATCGGCCATATGATGAACGCTATTGAAATTGGTTTATATCGGTTCGTGTTCAAACCTAGTCCCCATATAAATGACTCTTTGAGATCGCCTTAAATTGCCATAATATCCAAATTATCATATATATCTCGGTCAAATTGGGTTTGTGAATGTTTATTACATCCATTTATCAGTAGTCCAAAAACAAAATTATTGTACAGATAATTCTCAAATTTGGTTTGTATATGTTTTTGTAAAAAATAAGTGAACTTACCAAATATGGTCAGGTTCGGTCCATTTTTCGACCTAGTCCCCATATAAATATGACTTCTGATATAAACTTTTTCGTATACGAAGTCAAAAAAATTAATAACAATCCAACTCAAATTTGTTTACTTTCTATATCTAATTAGTTGGACATAAGAGATAGGGTCTCTGATCGCATGGTATAGGGTATCGTCGGGCCATAATTTTCTTACTTTTTTTCTCTGAAGTTAAGCTATTTTATGTTAATATTTTTGTCTTTTTAAACTCTATCTTTTAACTCATACTCTCTGTCTGTCTGTCTGTCGTGGGTCAATTTTGGGGTAGTCACGCACAGTCACGGAGTGATCTAAATGTCATTTCCCCTTATTCGATCGGTCTGAAACTTGGTCCATACACTTGCTGTGAAAAAAAGATTAACTTTGACTTAGCACGCACTGTCACGCATAGTCTCGCACAGTCACGGAGTGATATAAAACCTATTTCCGCTTATCCGATCGATCTGAAACTTGGTCGATAGACTTGCTGTGAAAAAGGAAACTTTGATATAGCCACGCAAAGTCACGCATAGTCACGCACAGTCTCACTTCACCTCATCCGATCGATCTGAAACATTGTCCATAGACTTGTTGTGGCCAAAGATTACTTTTAAGATAGTTACGCAAAGTCTCGGAGAGATTCAAATCTCATATGCATAAGGAAAGAAAGAGTTTTAATAAAAACTTTGTTTTTGTGGGGTTAGATTATTTAAAAAAATAAAACATACAAATTTTTTAATTAATCAAATAGTTTTTAATTTAATGTACTAATTTTTTGGTATTGACCGTTCAAATCGTCAAAAATATATTTTGTGAAAAGTTTCCATTGTATTGTCACTCACTGTATTTGTTATCATGATCAACTCAAAATACATTAACTAATTTCATCGCAATTCGGTTGGTAATAAATTCGGTAGTCACAATAGATCTGTTTTCTGAGTGTAGAATTTTTCTTTGTTAATTCGAAACATATGGAATCAAGCGTTTGAAGACTCTAGTCATTGGCGAAATTAAGACTTTATGTTAAAAAGTTTAGCCTTTCATATATGCACTTTACTAGAAATTAAAAGAAGTCAGTCAGTAAGGAATAACTGTATTACAAAAATATGTAACGAATTCTATACTAAATGACTTTATAAACACATGAAAAAGTATAAGGAAAAATGGAATTCAATAAAATGTAATTAGCTGTTAAATGTTAATTAGAGCTTTAAATTGAATTAGGAAATGAATTTCATCGAAAACCTAAATTTAATAACCTTAACTGTTTATTATACTCTGACCTCACTTTTTGTATATTTGTTTAACATTTTAATTTAGCATGTACTTGAAAAGAATTTCACACCTTTTTAAAAACTCCAAGGAATTATTTAAGTTTATTTTATGTCATTTTAAAATTTTGCATCATTTGTTTGACTTTATGTTTCGTATTTAATAAAAAGTTTTCGTAAAGTTCTCACACTCTATTAATCATGTAATATGAATTTTTAAATAACAACTGCCACGCAACAATCCAAAAACAAAATTAAATGAAGTAATAGCAGCGTATAAACAACAAGCAAATAATACCGTTACAAGGATACGACTGACGACCAACTAACAGCCTACACATGCAACAAACCCGAAAAAAAAACAAACATAAAAAGGAAGGACGGAATAGCGAAGAAGAAAGTGCAGTGTAAAAACAGGTGTTGTCAACTAGTTTGATTAAAAACAGCCAGAAAAATAAATAAAATATTTAGCCATAGTACGTTGAATTATTCGAAATATTCAACGAATAAGCACATGGGAAAATATCAGGGACGGAAAATAATTGTTATTTTTTTTTTTTCAGAAGAAAAGGTTACGCTAAAATTCGCTTTATCTGTTTTAGGGAAACAGATTCGCTTTATCGTTAGAAACATATATACTATTTTGGTCACCGTAACCAATATAAATGAGAAATATTTTTTTTGGTTATAACAACAAAAAAAAATTTTTTGGTTACCAATAACCGTTATTGAAAGTAAAATTATATTTTTTGGTTATCGCTACTCGTATACTTATTGTATTTTTGATTAAATCGATGCTTGAGTACGGGAATATATCTACAGTAAAACTTGAGAATTTAAAAATACGGGAAGTCATTGACATTTCAGTACTGTCTCCATTTATAGCTTTAAATGGTTGAGACAATAAACGTTCTCTTCGATTTCTTCTTTTGCAAAATCTTTTATAAAATGTATAATATGTTGAGCGTTTTTTGCAAAAATGTTGTCCACTGAGTAAAACAAATTTGTTTTAAAATTAGATGGAAATTTAGTTCCAAGGTCGTGAATACAAGATTTTATGTACTCAATTGACTTTTGTTTGATTAATTGTTTGTCAATAATATTGTTGTTGAAAACAGGCCTTTATAAAACTCTGGCAATATAACTAATATTTTTGACAAGATTATAAACACAAGCTATACCCAGAAATTTTAAAAATACATAAAGTAGTTCCGATACCAAAGGAGAAAATACCTGACCAGTTTATACCAAACGCGGTTTTATCTGTTAGTGGTAATATTCTAGAAGGAATTTTATATAATCAAATCTCAATTTACATGAATACCAATAATTTATTAAATGATTTCCAATATGGTTGTATGGTGGAACTGAGGTGGCAGTTGTTAATGATGTCAATTTTATTTGTAATGGTCTGGATATAGGCAATAGAGGCGTAACTGACATATTTTATGATTGTTCGAAAGCTTTTGATTTAATAGATCACAACATCCTGCTAAAAAATTTAAGATACTATGGTTTCTACGGTATAGAGCTGTCACTTTTGGAGAGTTTTCTTAAAAACAGGAAGCAATTTGTACAAATTAACAATCAAAAAAGATCTTTTGGTTCTGATGAATTCGGAGTTCTGCAAGGAGTGTACTGGGGCCTTTGCTATTTACTATATATGTATATTAATGGCATTAAAAATTTAGAACTCTCTAGTAAGCTTTTTTTGCGCTGATGATATATGTCTTTTTATCCTTACAAACATGAAACAGTTGTTAAAGCATATATGGAAAGGGATGCATCTTTAATATCTGAATTCACTAGAATTAACAAACTTTTCCTTAATGCAAGCAAAACTCATTTAATTCGATTTAAACCTTACTGTCTGAGCAGCAATCACTTTAGTGTTTTTTGTCGACGTTAGAGAAATTGAGAAAGTTGATTCCATGAAATATTTAGGCATAACTCTGCAAAGAAACCTAACTTGGAACCGACATATCCAGTCTGTTTAAACTAAATGTACTCAAGCACTTGGATTACTATACAAATTTAAATAGAAATTTAATAGAAACAGCAACACTACCAGTTTATGGCGTTTATAAAATTCAGCTATATTGTATGTGTTTAATTTAATGATGCCACGGTGTAGATTGGAGGAAATAAAGCAATGTATTTAATTTATGGGTAGTCGTGAGTTTAACAAGTTGCCAAACATTTGGAACAAGTCTAGTTTAGTGGCTATACTCCGATTTTTTTAATTTTTTTTTGGAGCGGATAGGGGCTTTTGGTGTGATTTAGGAGAAATTGTTTTTTTTTTCGGTCGGACCTATTTTCGGAATTATTGACCGACAAAGGTTTGACCTTGATTTGCACATAATTTTGTTAATTATTATCGGATTTCAGAAATTTATATATCGTTGGAAAGCTTACTTGAGTGTATTTCATTTAGTATTTCAAAATTTTAAATCCATTAGCCCATTATGAACTTATTGATTTTTTTGTATTTCGTTAAAAATTTTTTTCGGAAAAGTCCCATTATCTCATAAAATGGTCTATATAATATTGGTATTTACACCAACTGTGTGATAGGTGGGTCCACTAGCTTCATTTCGATGTATGTTTTGACCATAAGAGGCCGAATAAATGAGAGTAGAATAATAATATAATATGTTATGGGTTAATTTCGGGAAAAAAAATTTAAAAGTGTTGGTAAAATCTCTAATATCTCCGGTCCTAAGAGGGCTAAGTGGACAAAACATACATCGAAATGAAGCTAGTGGACCCAGCTATCACACAGTTGATGTAAATACCAACATTATAAAGATCATTTTATGAGCTAATGGGATGTTTCCGAAAAAAAATTGCAAAAAAAATACAAAAAAAATCAATAGGTTCATAATGGGTTAATGGATTTAGTGGACTTAATGAAAGGCACTCAAGTAAGATTTGCAACGATATATATATTGCTGAAATCCGATAATAATTAACAAAGTTATGTGCAAATCAAGGTCAAACCTTTGTCGGTCCATAACTCCGAAAATAGGTCCGACCGAAAAAAAAACTATTTCTCCTAAATCGCACCAAAAGCTCCTATCACCTACAAAAAAATTTTAAAAAATTGGGGAGTAGCCACTAAACTAGACTTAAGCCATATTTATTAACAATTAATGAAATTCAATTGTAACATTTAATTTTACCAACTTGCCTGAACAATGCCACTGAGGCACCACACTGTAATGAACTATTAAAATATAAATAAATAAATAAATAAATAAAAAAAAATCTTATATGCGCAATTTTGTATTTGTACTGTTGTATTTAAAAGAAGAAAAACGAAAAGAGCCAATTCACCGTTTTTTTGAAAAAGGCGCTACATTTAAAAATGCGCTTTTTAAGTAGTTAAAGGGAGCTAAATATAGCGCGGAAAGCGCTAGGTTGGCATCGCTGTTTCAAATGGTTTATAATGGGAAAAAGCCCTAGAATTTAATAAGTACTTTATGAAAAATATCTCACAATGTGATTTTTTCTTTAAAAAACATTTATTTCTTAAAGTGAAAATTCAAGAAATGTTTCTTCTTCTCATTATATAACCTTGAAATTAATCGAACATAATTCGTACCATAATTCGTCTTCAAATTTGAAAAATGTTTTCTATAACAAATTGTTCATAGAATTAAAGTAATCTTTTAAACAATAAATTTCTGAGAATCTGCCAAAAAAAAAACTAGCTAACTTTACAGAATATCGCAGCATAAGACAAGAAAAACGCTTAAACTACAACACCGAACATAGCTACAATTGAACTTAATTATTTACTAAGTAAGGACAAACACCACACCACCTGCAGTTAGGAGTTTAAATAAGTGGGTGTTACTAAAATAATATAAAAACGTCACTTTTTTTGATACCGTTATATATCGTAGTAGTAAATAATGACAAGAGAGTAGAGAAGAAGGGGAGACTATTGACTATTGAAGAGTACAAGAAACAACAAAACAAACAATAACAATGTATAAAAATCGATTTGATATAAATCAAAAAAAAAAAATTATAAGTACTAATTGTGAATTAATAGTAATACAGAAACAAAAAATTAATCAACATAATTTATGAATATAATTGTGCAATTAGACTTAGTTATCTTGATTGCTTTTTCAATTACCTTTTTTGGATAAATTAAAATATGAAACTCAATACTACAAAATACTTGACCACTTTCAACAGAAACACATTTTATACAGTTCACATTTTTATAGTTTTTTTTTTAATAAGTTTGCCAAATTATCGTTTTATTTTTTTCATTTGTTTTAATTAATTATTTAAAAGGAACTTCTTTGAATTTATTTTATAAGCTTGAACAAACTAGTATTTATTTAATTTTAGCTATTTTTGCACTTTTTCGTTTCGTAAATCGGTCATTTCACATATATTTTATATATATTTTTTTTTGGTACATAAGCTGTTTTTTCTTATGTAAAATTATGTCCACTATTAATGTCGATTTTACTTCGGTTTGTTTAAAATCGTTGCTATATTTTTAAAATTTTTGTTTAATTATTGTTGTTGTATTGTTTTATTATTACAAAATATTTTATTATGCAAATTTGTGTATAAATTTTAGTTGATGTGTAGTGTGTTGTTTAACTTTTGTTTTCCTTTCTTCATTTTCGTTCGCATTTTATTTAGAGGTGCACAAAGTGAATCTAACAAAACAAATTAAATGGGGAACATATTTTTTGGGAATTCGATAAAACGGAGATTTTTAATGAATTTGATGATTTTTACAAATAAATATGACGAAAAAAAAATTTAATTCTTAAGTGTTAACATTTCACTTTTAATAATTAAGTTATTTAAACATTAAGTTAAGTTATTTAAACATATATATAATATATTTTTAAAGTTGGAGAGAGAGAACTTTTTTTTAGTAGGTCAAAACTGAATGTGAAATAATATTTTTACCAAAAATTCCAATTCGATCTATTTGCATTTCACTATTTAATTTTAACAAGATATTTTTTTACTTAAAACAACATTATTCATGACTCTGTAGTTTGTTTATACGACTGTTTTTGTAGGTACTGCAATATCAAAGGCATTTTTCTGTTAGTTTTAGTTTTTGAATTTTTTTATCAATTAATTCCACTACTTTAAAAAATACACCTTTGCTTAAGTTATATTGTTTGTAAAAAATATTTATTAGTTTTTTGTTTAACTGTTATTAACTTAACACAAAAAATTTTTAATATTTGTAATCTTTTTATTTTTGTTGTTTTAAATTACAGTTAAATGATGTAATACTTTTTTTTTTTAAAAATTTAATATAAATTTATTATTTAATTAAAATGAATAGATAAAATTGTTTAATGTGCATTTTTTGCTATCACTAACAGTGTTGCGAATTTTAGCACTTTTTGAAACTCAACAACCCTAAATTAAGAGCCAACTCAGTCCAGTGATGCCAAGTGTAGGGATTTTTCCCCTTTTGTAGAGATTTTTTTTCAAAAATTTGACTTGAAAAAGGGAAAGATTTCTTATGCCTGGTTTTCACTATGTGATATAAGCTGACAACGAACAATTGCCTCAACATCTCGTAATTTTCTATTCATTACGTATTCATAACATCTTATAAACGAACAAAAAATCCGGCTGTCAAACACAAACATATTGCCAACATGCTGGCAATTTCATTTCAGATGTCAAATGTTGCCAGGTGTTGTAAATGACAAGACATTAAAACCCGTTTTCATACAGCTGACAATAATTGACAACAATTGGCATTGAAAATAACATAATGAAAACCAGGCATTACTATTGTATAATTATAGGGATTTGTTGAGATTTTTTTTAATAACTTAAAATTAAAAAATATATACCTTTTTTAAGCATGTCATAAGAAACTTGTAAATCTGGTAAATATTTGGCTTCTTTAATAACACTGACAAGTAAAAAACACTTGTTTGTGCGGTTTACTTGATTTGTGCATCTTTTTTATACATACGTACGCCATCTTTGCAGGTCTCTTCGATTCTAATAAGTAAGTTTGTAAATAAAAATAGCATTAAAATATTTAAACATAACCAAATTTAAAAAAATGTCCGATTCTTTTTTCGATGATGCTGAAAGCACATCAAAGAAATACAGAACACAACGATTTTGCTCAAGTGGATGAGCGACGAGAAGCTAATGAGATGGCTGGAACAGATCAAAGAAAACGACTTTAATGCAAATGCAAGATCTTCAAGGCAGATCTAAGTAAACATGCTAATAACCACTTTCATAATAAAAATCTTTTATAACCAAAATTCTATATGCATTATAAGATCTCATTTGCAAGCCTATATAATGAATTGTATAAATTTTAAATGCACATCTAGTCGTATCAAAGAGATTTGAATTGTAATTGTAAAAATTAGTTTTTTATAATATCTGTTAATTTTATTTTTTTTTGTTAATTTTATATTATTCTTAAAATATTCTTATCTTACTTTTTATGTTATTTTTCTTCGTTTTTATGTTATTTTTGCATTATTGAAATTGAAAATGTACAAATTAAAAATAAAATTTTATTTTTTGAAAAATTGCAAAAAGTAATGTAGGGAAAAATGTAGGGGGGAAAATATTGGGTGTAGCGAAAAAAGGGATTTTTTTCATAAGCGTGGTGATTTCTGAAAACATCTCCTGGCATCACTGACTCAGTCTATTATCGACAACGCAGCAATAACATCCATGAAAATATAAAGGAGTGTGAAAATAAGCTATTTCCCCAAGGAAAAAGCTGAAAATTAGTGAATTTTATTTAAATATCGTGTATATAAGCTAAAATAACAAAAAAAACTTGTATAAGCGCTGATTGTAAGCCCTTAAAAACAACAGCAAAATTTTATTAGAAAGTTCATACAAAGCAAAATAAAAAGAAAATTGCCTGTGTGTGTGTAGACTAAATGAAAAAAAAGCAGCAGACACAGACTTGAGGATAAGTGTAGTGGTAAATAATAAAGACAAGTACTAAAAATTAGTACTTAATAAATTTCTTTTTAAATTTTTTTTGTTTTGAAGAGTACACAAACAGAATTGTTTGTGAATGGCTAATAAAATTGAAAAACAGCACACAATAGAAACGTATAAGAAAATAAACAATACAAAAATAAAAACAAATAAAATTTTGGCTTATAATAATAACTTTGTATATAATTTGGTAAACATAGTGTGTAATGAACTTCAACAAATATATAAACTTATTACAAAAAAGCGAAATCTAGTTTTAAAGCAGCCATCTTTAAATTTTCCACAGAAAGCTACACTTCATACAGGAACAACCACAATACAACAAACAAGAACTAAAATAATAACAAAAAGGTTATAACGATAACATAGCAGAAAAAACAGACCACCACACAACAAAATTAAGTGTACGTGTGTGTGTGAAATTGTTTTGTTTGTTATTTACAGTTTTTAGTCTTCGTTTTGACATTTGTTTTAGTGCTCCATCTACAGCAAAATTTTTGAAACTTACCACTGCAAGTTAAGACTGTAGACTTTCCTTTAATTTTGTGTGAAATTCTCCACCATTGTGTTGTTACATTTCATTCATATACCAAACAGCATGAAAAGAAGTTTCCATTAAAGAAACAACAAAAAATATACCGAACGAATTTGTGTGTAAAAAGAAAAGTTTAAATTAATACGCAGTTTAAGAAATACGGATTGATAAACACTAAAATCCTGAAAAGAAGTTGAGGAAAAATAATCAAATAATAAAATTCACTTAATTTTAAATAAATAGACAATTTCGTTTTAAAACGAAATTGCGATCAACATTTGTATATAATTTTAATTTTATTTTTTATAAAATTGTGATAATTATAAACGAATAGTGTTAAACAAGATAATACAAATTGATTGGAGAAGTTAAACATGGAAATTGCCTTAAATTCTGACACACCAGGAGGTTTCAAACCTGAAAATGGTAAATATATAAATATATACAACAATTAATATTAAAACGATAATTCTAGTATATTCGTATATGCAAACAAACATTAATATGTTTCGTTTATTGGGGTAGGTCAGGAGTCTAACATAAAAATCGATTTAACTACATTTTTTGCCATAGGCAAATGACTTTTAGCTAGTTTTAGATCCATAAATCGACCATCAATTTGATTTAAGTGTTTGCGGTGTTATAACATGGCAATTGTTAACTATTATGCTGGCTACACACCAGGCAACGGTTGCTTCAACCGGTTGCTGCAACCAACGAAAAATTTCAAAAACTTTTGATATTTCTGGTTGGTTGAGGCAACTGTTGTTGCTACAACACATTGAAGCAACCGTTGGCTGGTGTGTAGCCAGCATTAGATTTTTTTTGGAAATCAGAGCATTTAAAGAATTCATTCAATAATATTGTTTTACATTTTTTTTTATTTATATGGGATAGAGTTTATTGTTTATGAAACTGAGGATATTCATCAAAAAATATTGTTTTAAAATTATAAAAAATGGTTTATTGTGTTCGGATATATTGTAAATAAAGAATATATTTAAAAAAATTAATGTTCTATTGTTGTCGTAATCAAAAAAACTTTGAGTATAAAAAATTTTATATCTCAGAGTTTCAAAATTTTCTCAAGAGAAATTTTTCAGAATACAAAATAATCATAATATGATTATATCTAAAATATTAATAGATAAGGCGATTTCTTGTGACCGATGATTTGTTCCACAGTTTTCTTCCGATTTTGACCAAACTTATCTTATTTGAAAAGTATTTCTTTTTAGCTGTCCACCAGATTTACAGATTTTTAAATTTTTTTTTTTTTTTTTAGTTCTGCTCATTTAAAGTTGCTACTATATACAATGCTAAGCGTGTGTTTATTAAATTTGTCAATGTGTTTGCAGAAAAAATGAGTTTGTTTTCTTCATTCACAATAATAATTGTGTTGAATTGAAAACTCATTTTGGTAATATTTAAAAAGTGTTGAGTTATGAATTGACTAAAATTGATTAGCATACCTTTAGGGTCTTTATTAAATGAAAAATAAAATTTCCTAGAATTTGCACTCGAATTTCTAGGGCTGGGATTTGCTAGTTATAATTAAATTATGATTCAGAGAGTGAGAAAATGTTATCTGCATAAATGTGTATGGTTTAAATTATATACACATTAAAATTTTAATATTTTAGTCCATAAATAGATAAATATTATATTTTAATAAAAAAAACGTCTTAAAACGTTCAATTTATATTTTATATATATTAATTCTTTTTATAAAAAAATATGTTATTAATGAATCATTTAATAATATTATCAACGCGCTCACATAAAATTAAGCAGTAATATTTTGAAATCCTAAATTCCAGGATTATTTCGCCCGGGATCTCGAAATCTTGCCGTTATAAAATATTTTTTTATTATTTTTAATTTTGAAATGAAAGAGGAACATTTTCATTTTCTCTCCTGAGATCAAAATTATCCATTGTGATGTATCTTTGGTGCAATTATCTGCTTATTGCTCGCGAATATATATTAAAACAACTTTTAACCAATTTTGTTACAAAATTTCTTTATATAATAAAGTAATAAATAGTTGAATATCTTGCGGTCTCACTCACCAATTTGGTGGATATTGATAAAAAAAACGCAAAAAAAAAATCAGGTCAATCGGTGAAGATGCCATTAATGGTTGACATTTTTGATTTTTAATAATCGGTCGCTTTATATTATCTTCAATGTCACCTACATCTTTTCAAACTTCTAACATTTTATTTCCCAGTTTTAAATAGTTTATTAAATAAAAGTAAATTTCAAATATTATTATTATTATTATTAATATTTATTTAATGCAAATTTAATTTACAGAAAATGTATAAAAAGGAAAGGACTGGCTGCAATGTGAATTGAAGTGAATTTCAAAAAACGTCCTATTTTTGAGACATATGACCTAAAAGTTGTTTTAATTTATATTCGCGAGCAATAAGCAGATAATTGCACCAGAGATATATCACAATGGATAATTTTGATCTCAGGAGCACTGAAGGGTTAAATAAATAAAAATTAACCGAATTATTTTTCTTAAATTCTAAATAGTGGTATCAACGAGTTTAATAGAAAAACTCGTTTTCGGTAATTTTTATTTAAAAATATCTTAAAATCCAAATCTGGCCTTGGCAAATAATGGGTTAACGTTCTCGGATTTATCCCAAATTTTCGGAACGAAACTTCTACACATTTGGTTATTATATTTTAAGCGCCGCATCTAAAAATTGGACAGCACTTACGAAATATTTGAATTTTTTGCATAAATTGTCTTTTATTAGCTTGGGGTCATATGTGACCCCAATTCAAAAAGGGTTAATGGAGTCATATTATTTTTTTCCGAAACCCTAGGCTATTAAGATAAAATATAACATTTAAAAGTAGAAAAGTGATGAATTTTTGATGCAAAGTATTTAGAAAGAGTACATTTACAGAATATTTCACAAAAATCCAAGTTTTCTCGAAATCCGCAAAAATAAAATCCTTGTCAAAAAAAATTCTGGCAGAGGGATTTACTTAAAAATTCACACAGTTAATCTGCAACATGTATTTAATAAAACCTTAAAGTAATATATTAATTTTTTTAAATTTTGTTTAAGAAAATTTTTTAAAACTTGAAAAAGGAGTTTTAAAATTTTTATCAAAAAAATTTCCAATTTTCGGTTTCAATGCGCAATAGGTTAACAACGTGGTAATAAAACAATACTTCATATCTGAGTACTTATATATAGAGACCAAAAAAGAATGATGGCTTTAATCAATTTCTCAAAGTTGAAAAAAATGCCATCAAATTTCATGACCTAGTTTTTTTTGGCACAAAAGTGGTCTGGGGCATTTGCTATTTCTTGGCGAGGTTTCATACGATTTTGAAGTTTTATGGCCTTTTGAAAGAATAATTTAATACTGATCCTGAATTATGTAACAGCTTGTCGGAAAAATTAAATTATAGAATAAAATTTTCGTAAAATCTGAAAAAAGTTATATTTTCCCCATATAAACACACTTTAAATTTTCAATCGCTTTGCGCCACGACTAAACGTTTTTTGATTGGCCCAAAACTTTGTATTTCTCAGTTTTTTTGCTATTCGCATATTTCTAGGGGGTGAGACCGACAGTTTAAACACTTCTTTTTTCCCTCCATATAACGAAGGGCCACCCTAATGTACATACATATTAAATCTGATTTTGATTATAATTTTATGATACGATTCCTATAAAAATAAGATTAAATATATTTACAGTGCGGAACATTGCAACGGAAACATTAAACAAAATGTATTTTCGGCGACTTGAATGGTCAATACAAATAAATTGTTTCATAAAATTAAAAAAATCTTTTATTAATTTAAAAATATGTATGTTTTATTTATTTAAAAAAGAAAAATTATTAACATAAAATAGTTTAACTTCAGAAAAAAAAAAAACTTAAAAATATTATGAAGTTATGAATTTTTGAAATATATGCTTTCTTCTTCTTTACCACGCACCATTTAAAACAAAATTAAAAATTGCATATTAATTGCAGTAGTAATTGCAATATGTCTGAAAAATGACGATAAATCAAACAAAACAAAAAATTTTCTTCGCTTCACAGCGTCATCTCAAAATATATGTAAGGTGCATATGTAGGTATGTACAAAAACCGTACATCACATATGACAACTCTTACGAAAACTGAGAATAGTGGAAATTAGAAGTATAAATGCAAAAAATATTCAAAATTCAAAAAATAACGATTGTTTGTTTGGACAGAGTTGTATCTTCTGAAATTAATACAAAGTAAAGCTGTATGGTAAGAAAACTGAAAACTAACCACACTGCTCGTAGGCCTAACTTTAGGTGAGTGTGTTAAAGCGCTGACCAAAAAGTGCAAGTACGAGTGTATGTGAAGGTTCACGGTTCAAAACCTCACGGCCGCCCTAAGTAGAAAAAATTTTCATATAGAAACAATCTATTCAATTAAAAACATAACAATTATCACAATGTTCAATAAATCGCTGATGAAGGCTGAAATGCCAGAAACCGGTCCGATTAAGAATACAGTGCTGTTATGAATTTTTGAAATATATGCTTTCTTCTTCTTTACCACGCACCATTTAAAAATATTAATTTTTATGTTGTTGACAAAACATTAGAAACTTTCCCCTACTTTTGGTTTCAAAATATTGTTGGACATCCATTATTTTTTAGTACCACTACACAACGCCGAGTTAATTAAATTGTTGATGATATACATTGAAATTTCGAGCCCATACTTTTTGGTCTACAATTTCCCATAATTTCTCTATGGGATTGACATCTATCTGGTGATTGGGCGTGCCATTCCAAAGCACTATCTGCATTATAGCCATTAGGTTACAACTATTCAACGTTCAGCTCAGGGGCATATTTTACTCTGCATGTGGATACATTACGTCATTTAGAATTTTTCTGAATACAATTCCAGTTACATGAATTGGACCCATTCCTTGACCCGAAAAGCAAACCATAATATTTCCAGCACCAAACTTAGCAGTTTTGTCTATATATATAAAAGAGTTCCGTGAGTGAGCTTCATCGCCCAGCCCACACCCTGTAAAGAACCATTAAGAAGGTATTTTTAGAAATGCATACATTATAAAAAAAAATGGTAAAAAAGATGAATCTAGGAATATGAAATTTGGTGTGCAAGCTCCATCCAAGAAACAAACATTGGCTCATGATTAATTTTTTTGAAATTTGGCCATTTAAGGGGAAAACGGCCAAAAAGGAAAATATGGTACTTTTCTGCATCTTAACATATTAATCTATACTAGCAGATTCCAGCGCTCGAAATTCGAGTGCAATTCTAGGCAGTTTTATTGTTTAATTTAGCCAATTCACAAACCAACACTTTTATGGGTTTTTTTATTATTGTGAATGAAGACAACATACTCATTAACAAACACATTAATAAACAAGTAAGAAAATTATAGTCGGTCTAGACCGACTATACGATACCCTATACCATGCGTTTAGAAACCCTATCTCTTAGGCCCAACTAACTGGACATTCAAAATAAGCAAAAACCAAATTTGAGTGGGATTTTTATTAATTTTTTTGGCTGCAGATATGAAAAAGTTCATATCGGATGCTATATCTATAAAGGGACTAGGTACAAAAATGGACCGATCATGTTTGGTAAAGTCTCTTGTATTTTGCAAAAATATGTACAAACAAAATTTGAGAAGAATCAGTGCAATATTTTTGTTTTTTAATAGATTTAAGTGAAGATCGGGAAGCAGCTCTATATGGGGTCAAAGGGATCATTTTTGGACTACTCATTAGTGGATGTAATGAACGCATACAAACCCAATTTGAGTAAGATCTATATGACAATTTGGATCTTATGGCAATTTATGTCGATTTCATATGGGTAATTTGTATGGGGGCTAGGTCTGAACATGGACCGATTCTCACCAATTTCAATAGCGTTCATCCCATGGCCGATAAAAGCTTATATACCAAATTTCATCAAAATATATTCATATTTGCGACCTGCAGTTTGATTACAAGCTTTACATGGACACACAGACGGCCGGACGGACGGACGGACATTGTTAAATCAACTCAGAAAGTGATTCTGATTGGATCGGTATAATTAAAGATGGGTCTAGGTCAAATATTTTTGGTTGTTACAAACAGCAGCACAAAGTCATTATACCCAAACCACATAGTGGTATAGGGTATAAACACACATAGCATATGTATAATTTTATGTATGTGTTATTAGCAGATTTAAATGCAATTTACTCGAAATAAAGAAAAATAATTTAAAATCTGTAAATCTGCAAAACGGCCAAAAAGAAATACCTTTCAAATAATATACGTTTGGCCAAAATCAGGATGAAACGGTAGAACAAAACATCGGTCACCAGAAATCGCCCAGCCTATTAATATTATAAAAATGTATATGTAATATATAATAATAAGTTTATGACTTCTTATATTGAAAATGACAAAATAAAAAATATATATATTAAAAAATTAATGAAAAATAATGAGTTACGGAAAAACTTAAATCCGAAGTTTCCTAGCGCATGCATTCCCAAGAAAGTAAAGTTTTTCTTATATTTATTCTATACTAGTATAGCCCAGCACTCGAAACTCGAGTGCAAATTCTGGGAAATATTATTTTTTCATTAAATGTTTGTCTTCCAATGTTTTTTTATCTATATACATACATAAAAAAATTTATGAATATTTAAATGAGCCTAAAGGTATGTTAATCAATTTTAGCAATTCACAATTCAACACAGAGCGTCTGATATATATTTTAAATCATTCGCATTAACAGGGTGTAACGAATTATTATAAATATTTTATTTTATTTTATTTTATTTTATTTAATTTAATTTAATTTAATTTAATATATTTGTAAGACAGATTAAACATAAATTTTATTATTCTCAGCTTCTCCTCCATATGAACTATAACTATGCCAATTTTCACACTCCTCCGTGCCCGCATATTGCTTAAAAAGGGAACTAAAAATTTACCTTCACGTATTAATATATATAGATTAAATTAAATTTATAAAAAAAATTTCTTCTGTGAAATAAATTTCTAAAATAAAATCTCTTCTTTTCAGCGATAACCTCCCAAAATGGTTTAGCGCTCCTAGCATCACTTACGCTTAAAAATGCACTAAATATCAACAACAACAACAATAATACTAGCAAAAACAACAATAACAATAATCATAAACAAAAAAATAACAATCTTTTAGTTTTGAATCACAACATCAATAATAATGTCAAACATCATAATTTACCACAACCACAACATGGATTTATTTCATCATCAACAATTGCAACATCTTCAGCGTCAGCAGCAGCCGCAGCAGCATCTTCATCATCGTTGTCGTTGGTGACGTCATCGTCATCGACTTTAAGCACAACAACAATACAAACACCACAGTTGCAACAGCAAATACAAGAACATCAAAATATATTTAGTTTCACAACAGCCGGATTACAAGCTATAGCCACAACAGCTTCTTCTAGTGTTACATCAACAAAAATTAAAGCAGAAGAAGAAGTACCTTCTGAACAAAAACAATCACAACAAAAGAACAACCAACAGACATCATTATTAACAATAACATCGACAACAACAACAACAGTAGCAGCTGCCACAGCATTATCCTCAGCAAACACTAACGCCACTTCTTCGTCGACTATATCAACGAATCATCATCAAACAAACAACACCTCTAGTGCAAATGATCCTACTAAAGCTTTACTAGAAGCCTTATCTATAAAAACAAAAAAGAAATATCAAAATAATTCACCACCACAGCAACAGCAATTGCCTACGGGAAATTCCTCTACAACTGTACCATCTGGTGGTAATGGCAACAATAGCAATAAAAATAATTTTAAAATTCCGTCCGATATACTTGATGATTTGGCCAGTCGTTTTATAATAAATGTCCCCGATATGGAATTAAGTAATTTAATTCGTATATGCTTTCAAATCGAATTGGCTCATTGGTTCTATTTGGATTTCTTTTGTGCATCGGATGAGGAGAAAAAATTACAACCATGCGGTATTAAACAATTTGCTCTACAATTATTTGAGGTAAGTTAAAATTTAAATTTTACAGTCAGCCTAATTACGAATATTCTCAAGGAATTTCTTTCTCACGGAAAATACATTTCTTGAGAAAAAAAATCCTCGAATTATAAATTCCGCGTGAACAAAAAAATTAATAAGTGCCATCATCGAATTTCGAAGCCAGTTGTTTTGCTTATTGACACTTAATTTTCCTTTTTCTTTTGTGTGTGTGCAAACGAAAATAAATTTATTTTAAAGAAAAATTAATAGCAAAGCTATAATGCGAGCACTTATGGAGGAAATTGGTGTTGTAGAATAACAACAACGACATAGCTAAGGGATTGCTTGAAACCAATTGGAGCCTGAATTGGCTTTCATTAAAGTTAACAAAAGTTGAAGTTGGGCTTTATTTGTGGTCTTCAACCTATAAGGACAATAAAATATTATTTTTTTTTTATTTAAATTTTGTTTTATCAAAATACTTCTTACATTTTTATGGAAACTCCCGTCTCTTTTGCAAGGGAAATTCGTTTTTTTTTTCCGAAGGAATTTTTATTCATAATAGGGGAAAAGGGAGAAGTGAGATATTTCATGCGGAATTTTTGTTTAGAATTGGGCTGAATATCTCCGTGACTGTGTGTGACTATATTAAAATTAATCTTTGACCACAACAAGTCTATGGACAAAGTTTCAGATCGATTGGATGAGGGGAAGTGAGGTTTTAATCTCCGTGACTATGTAAAAGTTAATGTTTTTCGCAGCAAGTCTGTCGACCAAGTTTCAGATCGGTCGGATAAGGGAAGTGGGTTTTAAATCACTCTGTGACTGTGCGTGACTATGTCGAAGTTAATCTTCCTTTACAGCAAGTATCCGGTGGAACAAAAGACGGATCTCGCGTTAAGGTCAATGGAGATCATTAACGCGCCATGACCTAGGATTTTTGGCTTAAAAATATGGATGACATTGATCCGGGCGAGATGTGGTTTCAACAGGATGGCGATACCTGACATACGGCAACCGCAACCATCGACTTATTGAAATCAATATCTGGCCTCCAAGGTCGTGCGATTTGGCACCTCTCGATTTTTTCCTCTGGTACTACGGCAAGTTACTGGTTTATGCTGACATTGTTCGTGTTATTCGGGACAGCTGCGTTAGCCATATGAAATTATTTTCAAATGTTCTTGATCTTTGGAATAAAAATTATTTTTTGATTAAAATTTAATTTTGTATGCCATTTCTTATAATTTCAATTTCTATCGGGCGTTTACTTCAATCTATTTATAACATAATTGACTGTTTTTTTTTTCCTAAATCCTGACTGATATTTTGTAAAAAAGTTTATTTACTTCCATCTATGTTTCGAATTGTTCCGTTACAATTTTCGGAGTAATTTCTTTTCACACGTGTTTAGTATTTATAGGACGAAATTCATCACATCTTTTTGTTTTTGTAATTTTTTCTACTGGTGTTACCATTGAATATTTCCAAATATCAGGAAACACATCATATTATGCATATATTTACGAATTATGTCCTATAATATTCCAATTATATTCTTTAGAATATATTATAGAAATAATGCGATATTCTTAGATATGCTCTGTAGTAAATATTTTTCTAAATCTAAAAACTGGTTAACTTGAATCCTCTTCTGGTTTTTACTTTTAGAAAATCCATGATTTCGTTAATAATTTATATTAATTAACCGTCGTTTATTTTAGCACATACCATTCCTACGCCAACATTTATCAGCAATTGATAAAATTTTGGAAGATTGGAAAAATTATAAACTATCCGTGCCCACCTATGGAGCCATTTTAATATCCGAAGATCTCAATTATTGCCTATTAGTGCAATCATATTTTGCCAAATGTTCATGGGGTTTTCCCAAAGGAAAAGTTAACGAAAATGAAGATCCGGTACACTGTGCCACAAGAGAGGTAAGGCTAAAAATTTTAAAAACTCATTAATTTTGATTAAAGTTGATTTGCTTTTCTATTCTTTAGGTTTTTGAAGAAACCGGTTATGATATCACTGAGTTGATTGCACCAAATGATTATATTGAGGCTGTTATCAATTATCAGTATACTCGTTTGTATATTGTTCGTGATGTTTCGTTAGAAACGAAATTTTCACCACGCACTCGTAATGAAATTAAATGCTGTGATTGGTTTCCCATTGATTCGTTGCCTGTCAACAAAAATGATGCCATATCAAAAGCCAAATTAGGCATAAATGCCAATTCCTTTTTTATGATAATGCCATTCAGTAAACGTCTTAAGAAATGGGTAAATGATAAACGTAATGGAGTGGATACACGACGAAAATACTCAGGCGGTAGTGGATCACCGCCAACCACCTCCTCACCTTTGACCACGGCATTACCGATCATGAATGGTCAAACACAATATCAAAACAAGTCTAGTAGTAAAAAACCAAAACAACAACAACGTAATAATTCAAATACTATTAATGATGATATGATAAATGCCTTAAATAATAGTAATAATAATAGTAACAATGGTGCTGCAGCACAAGCATCATTATCTTCCTGTGGTAGTAATAAGAATGCAAATGTTAATTGTTCCAATATAAATTCAAATTCGAATTCAAATCGTTCTAAAAGACAACGCCATAAATCAATGGGTGATTTGGATGGTATTAAATTAAATAATTTAAATAACTGTAATAGTAATCAAAGTAGTTGTAAGCCTACAAACAACAATAGCAACAACAATTTTAATTCAAAGTTAACATCATCTGCTGCTACAAATTCTACATCAACGTGGACCACAAATAGTGGTGGTAATAATTTAAATGCAAATAATAATTTGAATGTTATACAAAAGCGTAATGCAAAAATTGTTGCTGCTGGCAGCAATGTTTCCAATAACAATACTAACAACAACACCAACAATAATAACTCAAATAACATTTGCAACAACATCAACAATGGCGGCAATTCAACATCAAAACGTCAATTGTTTCATAGTCAAAGTCAAACGAATAATTTACAAAATGGTGAAAAGGTGAGTTGTTTTTTTTTTCTTCTTCAAAAATACAAAACTATTTTCTAGGATTGAATTTTTTGATTGTTTACCAATACTAAGCAACCAGAAATATATTCAATAGAGAAAAAAGAATTCAGAATTTAAAAGGTATTTGAAAACAAAAAATCTGAGTAAATTTTAGTTAGTGAGAAGTTTCAATTTTTTTTTTAATTATATATTCTTCCTTTATTTACATATTTTAACAAATTTGATATTTACATATGATATCTTATCGTTACATATAGATATTGCAACAAATAATATATGGGATCTGAAGATATTAAATAGTTTTTATTTTATTTTTTTAATGATGATAAAAGCAGTAGAAAATTACGATTTGTCGGACAAGGGTTGAGTTCATCACTTCTATTATTTCGGATAAGAGGAAACACGTGTCGGTGTTTGTCTCACGATCCTAGTGTTTCAGTTAGGTAATGTACCTAAGTGCATGCGTTCTGGTTATATGATAAAACCTTTCGTTTTATATTTAGTTTGTAATCCACACATAATGTGTGTAACCATTTCTGGTATATGAGTATTTTAATGAAGTCAACCAACCTCTGTCTAGTGATAGAAAATCAACCCCCCCCCAAAAAAAAAAAAAAAAAGAAATAAAAGGCTTATTCCTTAATAACATAGTTTTGAACTCGTTGTTCGTAGCGCACACCAAATGCATAACATAAACTTGTTAATACGGATGCTAGTCTTTATTGAGGGAAACATGAAAATACTGATTGCTGGAATATTAAAAAACTAATTTAAGGAGTGAGATCGAAAAAAACTTAACACACGTTTTTTTTTTAACTTTATTTGCAGGCATTATTTCGTTTTTTTTTTTTTATCTATCAAATATATGTCAGTTATTGCGTTAAATGTTTATTTGTTGTTAGTTTGATTAAAATGAGTGATGAAATTGAACTACCTGCTAAAATTTAAAAATATTTTCAACAAAATCCAGCATGGTCCTACAAAAATTTGGACAAAGAATTAAAGGTCTGCCATCAAATTGTTTTCAATGTTTTCAATTGTTTTCAATGTCAAATTGTTTCAATGAAAGAAGCAGGAGAATTTGACAGAATTTGAAACCTAGTTCGGGAAGAAAGAAAGAGCTTCCAACACATTTTGTTAGAAAATGCGTGTTTGCAAAAAAGACTCCTTCCTTTTATAAGCCAACACAATGTGCCGACATACTTTTGGCACGATTTGGCATCCATGGTAAGAAAGCTATAGTGTGTTATAAGAACAATAACTTGGTTTTTGCACTAAGGAAGGCAAATCCTTAAAACTGTCTGGTGAGAAAGCTCCTTATTTCTTTCCCCTCATTATGAAAAAAAAACTTTTTTTTTATTTGCATTTAACACCCAAAACTAAACGAAATTCGAAAATACGTAATTCTCTCTCCCTTATTTTTGTTTTCCCCGTCTGTTTAGAACAGCAGGATTTTTTATCGAGAGAAAAATCCGCGGGAATATTCAGAATCTAGGTTCAAAGGTTTCATTATTATTTCATTTTATGTATGTTAGGACTTTTTCGATCTCACTCCTTAGTACAATTTCCAGAAGAAAAAAAATTTTTGTATAGTTACCTTGTGTAAAGGAACCTTTTTAAAAAAGCACCTTTTCAAAAAAGGTACCTTTTTAAAAAGCCAATTTTTTTAAAAAGGATCTTTCTTAAAAATAACATTTCTTGTTAAAAGTGTCTTTTTTAAAAATGTACCTTTTTTAGGAAAGTACCTTATCTTAAAAATAAACTTCTTAAAAAGTACCATTTCTTAAAAAAGGTAAGTAAATTTTTCATAAAAAGTACATTTTCTTACGAAAGAACCTTTTTCTAAGAAGTTTTTTTTCTTCAAAATGTATCATTTCTAAAAAAAAGTACCTTTTCCTCTAAAAGTTCCCTTTCTTAAAGTGTTTTTTTTCTTAAAAATGTTTTTTTTTTCTTTAAAAATTGCATTTTCTTTAAAAACTACATCTTAATAAAAAGGAAACTTTTCTTAAAAAAAAATAAAAAAAATAAATAACTTTTGTAAATAAAGAACATTTTCTTATTGCATCATAAAAACTTATTGTTCTTTTAAAAAAATATGTATACTTAAAAATGTACCTTTCCTTAAATAAGTGAATGCTCTTAAAAAAGTACATTTTCTTAAGGAAGTAGATTTTCTTAAAAAAGTAAATTTTCTTAAAAAAGTAAATTTTCTTAAAAAAGTAAATTTTATTTAAAAGTGTATTTTCTTAAAAAGTACATTTTCTTTAAAAAGTACCTTAAAGTCAATTTTCTTTAAAAGTACATTTTCTTAAAAAATGCATTTTCTTCAAAAAAATACATTTTCTTAAAGAAATACATTTTTTTAAAAAAGTACCTTTATTAAGGCATATTTTCTTTTTCTAGAAAAATTTCAGAACTTGTGGATTTTTAAACCTTATTAAGACTGCAGTTTTTAGATTTTCCAGTTTATACTTAGTTCTTTTTTAATTATTTATTTGTCATCTCTTCGGCAGATTTTAAGTTCATTTGATTTGATACGCAGAGAGAAACAACAACTGAAATCTGCACAGGCACAGGCCAAGGCTCAAAAGCCACAACAAAGCAGCAGTACATTGAACAATAGTGGGGGTGGACGTCAAAGAGCCAAATCACAAAGTGATAAAAACGGTATACAACAACAGCAGCAGTTGCAGTTACTACAACAACAAAAAACCAATGGCAACAATAATAACAATAATAAACAACGTATACAAAAACAACAATCAATGATTGTTACCAATTCAAATATGCAAAATTACAGCAACAAAAACAATAGCGATAACAGCAACAAAAACAATAGCAATGGTAATAATAAACCAAGTGTAAATAACAGTTTTAATATAACGGGAGGTTATAAAACTCCTACACCACCACCCCTAAGTGGCAACGATTTATTAGCATTGGCAGCAGCTGCAGCTGCAGCAACATCTGCAGCTAATGATCCGATAACACCACCTCAAAATAAGATAAATATGCAGACACTTAATAAACCAAGCAGCAGCCAAAAGCCACGTCCCTCATCAGTATCATTGCATTTCCCAGAGGTCACTCTTAAAAGAGAAACAACCGATTTATTGGCCAATAACAGTGTGCCACAGTTGCAACGTATGGCCTCGGGCACAAATTTACGTATTTTGAAAAGGTCAACTTCCCATCAATCTCAACAACAACAAAGACAAGCGGCAGCTTTACAATTTACACCCAGTTTTAATTCATGGACTAATTTTACTTTTACCAAAAATTTTATAGCCAATGTTTTTTGTTAATCATAAAGAGGCTGGCCGAACTACGCAAATGGAAATGATATTTTTCAAGAGGTGAATTATTATTTTCTATAAATTATGAGGTGAATTTTTTATTTTATTCTAGAATAACTTTTTTTATTTTAATTTTTTATTCTTTTTCCTGGTACTTGTTTGTTATAATTATTTTTTTTAACAAAACAAATTGAATTTTAATTTTCGCATCTCTTCTCTGATTTATATAAGTACCAATTTCTTCCCATGTTTTTTTTTTTTCAAAACGAAAACAAAAATCTTATATTTGTAAATTTATTTTCATCTCTCCTAATTTTTTTTTAAACGTATTTTTAAATTTATTTTTTGTTTTCCTGTAATTTTATCTTTTTTATTTCTCAAACTCCTTTCTTCTTAATTTAAATTTTGACAAAATTTTGTTCAGACATTTTTATTTAAAAGAAAAAAACACAATGAATTTTTATTTATTAACGAAAATTTGCTCAAGAGTAAATAAAACAAATCTTTTATTAAAACATCCTTTAAAAACCAAACTTTTAAAGTCGTTTAATTAAAAAAATTTTAAAATTTAAATTTTTCTTTTTTAAAACAAAATTTAATGATTTGAATTTTATATAATTTTTTTATTTGTGATTTAATTTTTAAAATTTTTATTTTTAATTTCAAAACAATTTTATTCATAAAACAAAACAAACTTTTTAATATTGTTATTTTTTAATTTTTTTTAAAGAAAAAGTAAACATTTTCAATATTTTTAACAAAACTTTGAAAAACCCATCTATGGAAAGGTTCTCAAAGAAGTTTTCTTGCACTCAAATAAACATTAAATTAATAAAAAAAAAAGAGAAAGGAAAGAATTTAATAGAGAAATAACTGAATTGAAAGTGATTTAATGTTTTAACAACAAATAAAATTGAAAATATTTGAAATCTTCACTTTTGGAGCGTTTCAAAATAGTCAAAACCATTACACTGTTAATAAGCAGAACTAGATTTTTCCTGAGAAAATTGTCAGAATCTTTGGATTTTTCCTTTGGAAAAATACCTAAATTCTGAGGACTTTTCCACTTTAGAATCATGATAATTGAAGTCCTGAAAATCAGCTTTAGAAGATTGTTATTCAAACGTTTCAAAATGGTTTTAACTTTTTTTATATAAAAATACTTTCAAAAATACTCTAAATTAAATTTGATAATGAAAATATTATCAAAAATCGGAAAAAGTCAAAAAAATTATGACATTTAAGTAAAATATCAATGAAAAGACCTATTTACTACAAAACTATTTAAGTTTTGTTCTTTGAAAATCTGGGTTACAATAGACTAATTTAGAACATTTCAATTATAACAGAGACCGATTAAAATAAAAATACAGTACATATAATCCATCATACAAACTGATTTTAAATATTTGTTTAATTAAAAATTCTGATAATTTCGAATATTCGGCTAACACAGTAATATGTTATATTGATGTTATGATTAAACTATTAAAAATATCTGATTAGTCATAAATTTGATAATTATGTTAATTTGATTAATTAAAGTCTTGATAAAACAGTTAATCAAAATAATCATTAACTAGAATAATTTAAAGCCATGATCATCATATTCATGATAATCATTAACTTAAATATACATTTGTTTATTAAAAAATTAGATGAATCATAAATTAATATTCGGAATTTTTACTTATTGAAGTCATGATAAAATTTTTCTTAAAAAAAATCTCATAATCATAAATTTTATTATTTCTTGATTCCTATTTTTTTTTTAATTGAAGTCATGATCAAATAATTAATCAATAATTATTTTTTAATATATATATATAGTTATTTATTAAAATATCTGATTGATCATTAACTTGATTATTGATAAATAGTAAATTAAAATATTTCTTTAAATAATATAATTAATCATGCTCAAATAAACGACGATATTATCAATTAAAATATGTCTTTAAAAAATCTGATTGACCATAAATTTAATTATTTAAATAATCAAGATTATAATTTAATGTATATTTTTTGTGATTATTCGAAATTTTGATTTGATAGTTAATTTGAATATTTAATTAATTATTTTTTAATGTTATATATATTTGATTGATCAATAACTTGATTATTGATAAATATTTAATTGACATTATAATAAATTAAAATATCTCTTTAAAAAAAATCTGATTAATGATAATTTTTGTTAATCAAATAATGAAAATCATATTTTAATGTATATTTGTTATTTAAAATATCATATTAATCGTAAATTTGATTATTGATCAATCAGTAATCAATATTTATCATTAATTTAATTTTTATATACAATTGATCAATATTGTCATTATTTAAGTTTGATATTTGTGACGTAATAGTTTTAGCAAAAAGTATACAAAAATTTAAACGAATTTTTATATAGTTTTCGATTTAATTAGGAAAAATATACTGATTAATATTAGTTATCAATTAATCTATTGATAATGATCAATCAATCTATTAAATGCTTGGTCATGATGAAGTTTATTGAGTTATTGATTGTTAATTTGTGTTATGAAAAATGTCTTTAGGAACCTTAATACAGAACTGAAGTAGTACATAGTTAAAATTAAAATTTATTGCGAGTACAAAATTTGAGATAAATCAATTAATTTTTTAATTAAAATTTTGTGTTAAAGATAAAACTTAATAGCAACTTATTATTGAAAATGTTTACTTATTTTATAAATTTCATTTGAAATTGTTTATATTGTTTTTTAGCTTTATAATTTTCTTAACAAATTTCATATTTGAAAAGAAAATTATAAAAACATTTTTATTTAAAAAAAAAAAAAAAATATAAAGGAAAAAGCCGAAGTGATTGAATTATTCAAATCCATTATTCAAATTCATAAAAAAAGATTATGTTATTTTAAAAAAGATTCAAAATTTAAAAACTTGTAATGAATTGGTTTTATAAAAATATTTCTCAAAATTTTCCATTTAGAAATTAATATAATAATTCAAAAAATTTTCCAAAAATTACTACTTAGAAATTAATACATTAACTCAAAAAGTTTTTCATTTAGAAATTAATTTAATAATTAAAACACTTCTGCTTTTTACTTAAAAAAATCAAATGGTCACAGAATTTTTCTAGTTTAATTTTTTTTTTTTTTTTGATTTCATTAATATACATTTAAATAAAATTATTAGCCTTTACTCAAAGAAAAAGTCTTCCTTTAAATAAACAAAAATACTTGAATTGGTTTTTATGATTTCCAGAATAAATTCTCTAACTATTTGATTTTTTTTAAAATCATAAACCCACCATCCCCCCCAAAAAAAAAACAACACTACCCTAGGGTATATTTAGCCCTTAATATTCATACTTTTGATTTGCCTAAAAAAAATTTTTTAATTAAAATTAAATTATTTGAGTTTTGCATCCCGAGTTGTATGAAATTAAGGGTTAAACGGTTAACAACCTAAAAAATATAAGAAATGGCTTCCAAATTTCAAACTAAACTTTTGTTGTATATTGTTGATAAGATTGAAAATAGAAATTCAAGTTTAAGGAGGGTTTTTTTTATATAAAAGTAAATTTTAATATATATAAGTAATAAACATACAAAGTAGTTTTTATTTCTAGGGGTAATTTTTGCCTTAAACTTAAATTTATTTTTTCAATCTTTGAAAGAACATTTCAATAAATTTGTATTCCTTGTTTTTTGGAAATTCTTATAAAGAGGAGGCTTCCTACCACCAGCCTTTAGTTTCTTAAACAGAATAAACGATTACAACATAATAAACTATCAAAATGTTGTTTGAAAGAAAAATAAAAAAATATATTGGTAACATTAAATTCTAAATGGATAATCCATAATTCAATAATAAAAAATATACACGAAAGCTTTAATTTTCATAACTTCTTAAAACTCCTCAAAAACCAAAGGAAAAAGAAAACATTTTCATTACAATTTGAAGTTTTTGCTGCGAAAAGCTTTAGTAGCACTATTTAATTAATTTAATTTTGTTACGATTATCTAAACTATGAAGTATTTGCTAATTCAGCTTATCGTCAAATGGCATATTTCCACAATTTTGGTTACCCAAAAAATAATGAAAGCCTGCAAATTGTAATTAAATGTTTTTTTCAGGGTTATGATTCTTTTAAGAACGTATCAAACTATTTGAATTATTAAGAAAGTTTTATTTTTATTGTCTACATATTCAAAAAATGTAAAACAATTAACTTGACAAAAACTTGGTTATATTACAAAAATTACTAAGGTAAAATTTGAATTCAAATCAAATTTTTTACAACTAATAGATTTTTTTCTTATTATTAATATTTATAAATAATACATAGTAATTGCCTTCCAAAAAAAGTAACTAATATTTAACCATGAACTATCCAAGAGCACTTAGGTAAATAAAATTATTTGTGTATTTTTCAAACTAAACTTGAGGTTTTAAAACATAGCCTATAAACACGGGCTTTCTCAGCCATTAAAGAAGAAATTAAGGTTAAATCATAAAATAACAAAACTTAGGTAAAAAGCACATTAAATTATTAATCGAACTTTAGCCAGAAAAAAAACAAAAACTTCAGTCCAAAACTTGTTATTAATGCCATTTAAAATGTATAAGATGATAAGGAAGTGTTGTGTTACTTTTATAATTTTTAATCAAAAAGCGAAACATTTTCGTTTTGCATAAATCTACAAAAAAAAAACTTTGAAAAACATTTTTCCATAAGAGATTTCATATATTACGTAATAAACAACATTATTTACAACTTAGGAAAATCAACCAAGTTACAAAAAAATTTTTGTGCTTCATATATTGGAAAAAAAAATATGCAAAATATATTTGAATTTGTTATAAAATAACAAAATTTAAAACTTAGGTAAATCAGTTAAGTTGAGATAAACTTACGTAATTATGTTTTTGAGGTTAGATTCATTTTAACTACTAAACAGTTATATTTTCAAACTCTGAACAAACAAGTTTATTTAAGTAACTAAATTACCAAACAACTTATGTAAATTAATATGTTCAAAAATCTGTTCATTTATAAAAAAATATCAAATAAGAACTTTTTTAAAAAACGTTGACGATTTTCATCAATTTGAACGAGCTAAATAATTTAAAAAGCAATTATGAAATTTAACTTAGGTAAATTAATTTTAATCAATTAAACTAATTTAAAACTTAAATTAATCAAACATTTTTAAGTTTACTGCAATTTTGAACAGCCCGAAAAAATCTATATTATCAGCCAACGTCAATATTTAAAAAACTTGCCTACGATATTCAATTTAAAGTTTGCTGTAGACTATGAAAGTCAGAAACGATATTTAAATGTACATATAAAAAGATCTTTATCAAGTTAACTTTTATAAAACTGCCAGTTTACTCTAAATAAGTGTTTACTTATAATTTATTAATTTTAAAATTCTCTGCCAAGTCGAAAAATCAAAACAATATAAAAATATATTAAAGATTTTACTAAGTTCACTTTTGTAAAACTGCCAGTATAATCTTTATAATTTGCCCCTCAAAAAACTTGAATATTCTGTTATATTAATTTGTCGAATAATAATGCACAATTATTTATGTATTTGTAGAATTATATCATGAGCCTTTTTTTTTTTTTTTTTTTTTAACAAATTAGTTTAATGAATGAAATAAATAAAATAAATTACGGATTCAGATAAACTAAATAAAAGACGGCATAAAATTTTTTCTAAAATTTCCAAATTGCTCTGAATTTATAATTTTTGAAATTAGATTTCCTACAACTTGAACAACATACATATCTGTTTTACTATATAAAACAATAGTATACGGTCAATATTAAGGATAGTTTAAAGAGAAACTAATAAGTCGACCTGAGCTCAGAACTGAGTTTGTTTAAAAATCAAATTCAATATGAATTAATAATAATTCATTGGTTCATTATATTTACATTTAAATACATTTTTGAAAAATGGCAATAATTTGTTTTTACTTAAGTTATTTTTTCTTGTTGTATTGAAGATTTATGTATATTGAAATGTTAGAAAGCTCTGAAATACAATTTTGTATTTTAAAGTATTAATTATAATATTTATTTACCCAAGTTTTTGTTTAGTACAATTTCCAAAGTTTTGTTGAAAATTATTTTTTTAAAGAGATTAAAATGTTTTGAACATTATATTATTAGTAGCATATATAGGCTGCAAATGTAACATTTTGCATTTACCTTAATATAGTTTTTGTAAAATTACCAAGTTTTTAACAAGATATTTTTTTATACTATTAAAGTTTTCTTATGCATGTTTTCAGAACTTTTAAATTCAATTTAAGAAGTGAAAACATGTTTATTGATTGTAAAATTTATCAAGTTTTATTTTGATAAGCATGTTTTTCACTTTAAAAATTAAATTTATGTAATATTTTTAAAACTTAAATTTGAAAAAAGAAACAAAATATTGAACAATAGAAATTGTTAATTTTTTTTTTTAAGTTTCTGTTTTAATTTTATTGAAATTATTAAAACTTTGACAAAGTACAGAATAAAAGCTTATTTTTTTCAAAAAAAAAAAAAAAAAGAACATCAATTAACAAAACCACCTTTTTACTACGTAATATACACTTTAATGTCGTATTATAAATGAAAATAACGAATTATAACCTAACTTTATTTATAAATATATTTTTGTGGAACACAAAGTTAGGTTATATTAGCCACTGCTTAGTTTTTCATACTAAATACGGCTAAATGTATTATTTATTTATTTATTTTTTTTATTTATTATTATTAGCATTTGTTTCCTTTTAAACACACATCAAGTTGTACAATTTAGAATAATAAGATCCAGTTATACTATCGTCGGCTAGAAATTCCGATTGGAAAAATTTCTCTCTGAATTGAATAAAGTACAATTACATATGTATGTAACCAACTGGCCATTAATTAATTAGTTTTCATAATAATAACTTGGTAAAGACAATGTGGCCAAATCTTAATTAAGAACAAAACAAACAAAAAAGAAAAAAAACAACATTTAAATGTTTTATAATTTTAAGTCTTAAGCCAAAACTCAAAAAAAATATATATAATGAAATGTGTAAACAAAGGTTTTAAATTGTCCGTTTTATAATAATAAACATATCATGAATAATACAGTTGTGATTAGGAAAATTTTTGAAAAATCTACAATGAATTTAAATGGAAATAAAATTTTTGTAACAAAAATGTATTGAAAAAATTATGTTAAAGCTGAGAAAGTCTTCACTTTGAATGTAAAGAAATTGAAAAAAAAAAATTAATTTAGATTTAAAAAAATGTACAATTTTAATTTAAAAAAGAAAAAGAAAAATTTTTAGACTTAAAATCGACCATGTTCTGTAATTCTTATAGCCAAAAAAGTTCAACAAATACGAAAAATCGTATTGATTTCGTTTCATGGGGATGTGAAATCCAGATCATGGGCGTATTTTAAATACAAAAGTGTTAAAAATATTAAGGGATATTTATATATTTAATCCGAACTTAAGTCATGGCTTTTTAGGTCTTCATTCATAACCTTAAAATAATTCAGTCTTCAAAATGTGTTAGCGTTAATATCGTTGTGTTGAAATCATTATTTAAATTTGAATCACTTTTTTAAAAATTTAATGGTGATTTTTAAAGCTATATTAAAGCTTAGATTGATTCATTTATGAATAATAGCTAGGCTAAAAGGCTTTATGAAATCTTGATTGAAACTTCGACTGAAACTAGGAAATAATAGTTTGATCACCTTTATAAAGTCCTGAAGCTTAGTTTTTATTTTTCATTCACATTGTTTAATCTAGGTTTAATCTCAATTTTTAAAGTCATTAATTTTAGGGTCCATAACCAATTTTTTTAAACCTTCAGTCTTCAGTTAAATTCATTCTTGTTTCTTCAAAACCCTAATAATTCTTAATTAATCCTCCAGCTAAACTTTTGTCTTGAGTTTAAAACCTTAATTTTGCATTGTCATGTTAATCATGATTTTGATTCTTCGCTTTAGGCCTTAAATCCGTTATTTTTTAATCTAAAATTGAAACCATTTTTTTAATATAAAATTGAAACCATAATTTTCTTTTAAAAAGTCCTCAACCTCGTGAATCAAATGCGAAGAAACCCTATTTTGTTCAAACGCTGGCTTCCTTAAGTTACCTTAAATTGCATTTTTCAATCAAATTTTAAATCGAAACAGTTTCAATATTAAAAACTTTAATAAAGCCCTCAATCTGAGCTTAAATCTTGTTATTTAAATACGATAAATTTTCCATCTATGATTTTGCCATTATTCAATTTACACTTTAATTAAGTTTTTTAATAAAATGTTGACCGAAACCGTTTCTTCTTCGAACTCTTAAAAAAATTTACTCCGGTTCGAAGGATCATAAAATGTTTACGGGGGATATTTACCTAATATTTTATATCAATGAAAATTGCGTGGAAATTACATGTGAGGAGATAAATATAATATTTTTCTTTACGTAAACACCTATTATTGATGTCTTCAGTCCCGGTATTCTCCACATTTTCATATTTACCAAAAATTTTCAATTAAGTTCTTAATCTAAGCTTAATGTTCTTCAAACACTATAAAATGTATATTTATTTCTTTGCTCAATCACTGGATTATTGAATTTACTACTTAACTGGGTCTTTTCCAAAAACAGAAATCAAAACTTTAGAAGTGCATAAACCGTACTCAGCTCTTAATCTCAGTTTTGTCAAGTCTTCTATTTAAACCTAAATCAAGTCTAATCACGTTTTTACAATCTCTTAAATTATATATCTCGCATTTCATAGAATTTATTTAAGCCTTTACCGCGACTAAATAAATTGAAATAATTAATCTAAGCTTCATATAAGCTAAATCCTAATATATTCTTAATTGCAAAGTCTTTCAACACAAACTTCAATCTTAACATAAGCTTGTATCATATGTTAATAGCTGTTTTCTAAAATTTTAGCCTTAATCATGTCTGAAACGCTTTTATTTGAACTCTTCAATCCAAAACAAAATTAATTGAAATCATTATGTACATATATCCAGTTTTACGATAACTTTAAACTATGTTTAAGCGCGGTCTAAAGAAATCTTTAATCTAATCATTATATCATGTCTTTCGCCCTGTTTAATGAAGAAGAAATCGAACCTTAAAAATGTTGAAACCGCCTTTTTATCTGTAATCTTAGCTTCCTATAGGCTAAATATTAATTTGTTCTTAATCCGGGTTTTTTAAAGTCTGTCCATTTAAACCTAAACTTGAATCATGTCATAATACCGGTTTTTATTAAGTCTTATGGGAAGAATGTGTTAATAGCGGGTTTCCAAAGACTTTAATTTAAGCCTTAATCATGGCTTAAAAGCTCTTCCATCCGAAACTAAATAAATTGAAATCATTGTCCTAAGCCTTTTGCTCATTTTGCAATAACCTTCGACCATATTAAGCCCTGTCTAATGAAATCTTTAAACTAATCATTATATATCTTATTTAAACCTAAATCCTGTCAAGCTTGAATCATGCCTTATTAGCGTTTTCAATGTATATCTTCATCGAGATTTTATAAAGACTATCATTTAAGTCTTAATCATCACTTAAACGCGCTTAATTGAAGACTATTCCAATATAAAATAAATTTGAATCTAAACTTCAGTTGTGATTTAATCATGTTACGAAGTTTAATCTTATCCTTATATCGTGTCTTAAAGAAATTTAGTGAAGTCTTTAATTGAATTTTAAGTAATGTCTTAAGCGCAGTTTAATTAAATCTTAAAACTTTACTTAATCGTGGTTTTATGAAGTCGGTTTTTATCAAGTGGGTCTTTTAAAATCTTTAATCATATCTCACTTAATGTCTTAATTCCGGTTTTATGAAGTCTTAACCCTTTTCTAATCGTGGTAATATGAAGCCTCAGTTAATCCCCAATCATTTCTTAAGCTCGGTTTTATGAAGACCTCAATATATGTTTATATCATGACTTAAAGCGATTTTATAGTCTAATAATAAATCGTTAATGACGCGCCTTAGGTCAAGTATTTGAAAGGCCAATGAAATTTAACTAAAACCCACAATTTTTACACGTCCGACCGAATTTTTGGGATGTCGATTAAACTTAGTTTAAATAAACTCCGCTTTTATAAAACTTATAACTTTTAAAGCATTAAAAATCGGGAGTTTAACTACACTATGTTTAATTGATACTTCAAAAACTTGGCCTTCTAAATTTTAAATATTTAATTAAGAGCGAGTAATTAAAGTAAACTAAAGTTTTTGGCTCTTTAGTCAATTAGTTAAAATCCAATTATTTAAACTTAGTATATTAAACTCACATTTTTTTAACGCTTTAATCAAATAGTTTGAAAGTTATTAGTATTTAAAAAGGCAAGTCTTAGACCGAAGTTTTGTGATGTTTAAACTTAGTTTATTAACTTGCATTTTCAAATAATGAATTTAAATCTAAGATTAACTGACATGCTACTAACTGGTCATAAAGCATTAAAAGTAATGAATTTAATCAAAACAAGTTTAACTGACTCCAAAAACTCGCTAGTCAAATAGTTCGAAAGTTATATGTGTTTAAAAATTCGACTTTAACATAACTAAGCTAAGTTTTTGAGATATCAGTTAAACTAAGTTTAATTAAACTCATAATTTTAACGCTTTAATCAAATAGTTTAAAAGTTATTAGTGTTTAAAAATGCAAGTTTAACTAAACTAAGATTAACGGACATGGCAATAAATCGATCTGAAGCATAGAAAAGCCTGAGTGAAATTAAACCAAGTTTACTTTACTTACCAAAAACTCGCTCTTAGTCAAATAGTTCGAAAGTTATGTGTTTAAAAATTTAAGTTTACCTTAACTAAGCTTAACTGACATCGCAAAAACTTGGCCTTAGTTGCCATTTTGTAAAGCATTAAATCTAAGCTTAAACCGTGCCATAAACGCAGTTATATAAAGTCTTTATCATGCTCTTAGCGCTATTTTATGGTCTTTTATCTAAAACTAAATCCTGTCTTTACCGCGCTTTTACAAAGTCTAAGTCAAGTCTTAAACTCGGTATTATGAAGTTTTTTAAGTTTTTAACACTTATTTTATAGTCTTTCATCTTAGTTCAAAACGTGGGTTTACTGCTTAATTAATTTAAGCTTAGATGAGATTTTGTAAACTTGACTCACAAGTTAATCTCGGTTATATTAAATCTTTGCGCCAGATTTTATAGTATTTAATTTCTGCTTAACTCATGGTGTTACTGTGTTTTGTTTCATAATGTCAATCTAAGCTCAAATTAATGTTTTTAAATATCTTTATTCTAAGTTCAGTCTCAGACTTACTTAAGTTTTTTTTTTTTTTTTTTTAATTCATAAAGTTTCCAAAATTTAATTTAAACAATTTTAAAAGTATTATAAAGATGACAATATATTTTTTATTTTAAATTCTCATAATTAAGTGATAATTAAACCAAAATAAAATGCCTTAGATTAGCAGATGGTTTAAGCCACCAAACTTAAAACAACTTTAAAACCTTTGTAGATTTTTAATAAACAAACTAAAAACATCTAAAAGCAGAAACATAATTATAACATCAGGTGAGTTTAAGTTAAAGTCAAGTGTAATTTTTTCGTAAAAAGATTTTAAAAATCTTTAAAAAAAAAAACTAATTACAAAATTGCTAACTGAAACTGCCTGACTGAACAAGTTCTTAAAAGGAAAGTATTGGCTGATATGAATACTAACAAAAATAGTATTTACTTGAAGTAATTACTTTAATCATTAGAACCTCTCTTAGCATTAGTTTGATTTATAGTGATGAAGAATAGCATAAAATATAAAAAAAAAAAATTCTATTTCTAGCAAACTAAAATTGTAATGCATTTGCTTAAAGACAACCCTATTAGTATAAACTATTTTTTTTTATTTATTTATTCCCTCCCACCCGTTATAATTATGTTTTTGTCTTAAGAAACAACTTAACGGTACTGTATGTATGTATTTTAAGTTCCTTTATTATTTTTAATTTAATAATGTTAATATACTTAGGTATTTCTATATATTGCATTGCTCTTTGCATTTGTTTTACATGTTTTTACACCATTTAAATAAATACACCTATTGTAAATCTTTAACTTTTAAGAAAATGTTAAGTTTTATATTTTCTCTAAAGACAGCTGTCCTCAAAACCTAAAAACCCCCATTGGCAATCCAAAAACAAAACGGATCATAATATTAATCTTAATTGGCTAAATAAAAACAATTCAAAATCGATTTTGCCCGTTTTTGAATCGTTACAAATATTTTACAACAACAACAACAAACTGTGGTATTAAAAAAACAAATTTTGAAAGAAAAAAAATTATTTGTTAAAAAAACATGATTTTATTTTGTACTTTTGAACAAAAGAAAAAAATATAATAATTTAAAAAAATGAAACTGAAAACAAAATAAAAAACACCAAAAGAAACAGCAAAACGAAAAACAAAATCAAGAGTTTTTATTTAATGGGACAATGATAAGTTGCAGTATCCACAAGCTAGAAGCATTCTTTGTTCTACATATTGCTAAGACTAGAGCGGTGAGGAGAATGGTGAGTTTAAGTTGCGTATACCAAGGTTTCTATAATTGGACGTTGCCGCTAAAAAAAAGTAAGTACAAAAAATAAAATCGAGTTTAAAAAAATAATTAAATTCGAACTTCTAAAGGAATTTCTAGTATCAATTAAACATTTATTAGTATCGATTAAACATAACTTATAAACTTAATCGATTTTTTTTTTAATTAAATTATTCTATTTTCTAACATTATTAATTGAAATTGTTTTCAAAATATTTAATTAAATATTTTAATCAAATCAATAGCTGTCATTGAAATTTTGATTAAAAATCAATAATAGTTTCTAACTTTAAAAAAATAATTAAATTCGAACTTCTAAAGGAATTTCTAGTATCAATTAAACATTTACTATCGATTAAACATAACTTATAAACTTAATCGATTTTTTTTTTAAATTAAATTATTCTATTTTCTAACATTATTAATTGAAATTGTTTTCAAAATATTTAATTAAATATTTTAATCAAATCAATAGCTGTCATTGAAATTTTGATTAAAAATCAATAATAGTTTCTAACTTTCAGCTGTGATACTAGTTTAAGACATTTTTACTGTGATATTTACTTTTATTTATTTTCTACATTTGCTTTAAATTAATTTTGTGTTTTATGTTGTGTATGTAAAACAGAATATATTGTTTATTAAATGTATTAAATTTGACAAAAAAAAGACTATATATTAATAAAATTATCCCTGAGGATGTTGGGAAACTCAACGAAACGTCGGATGAATAATAAATAAATAGTCTTTTATTTATTCTGAAAAAATGACCTTAGAAGCCCACTTTAGAGAATTCTAAAAATCTTAACAAATATTTACCAAAAAAAAAAAAGGTCGATAAAACTTATGATGAAATAAATATTTTAATTGACTGAAATTATGCTATTTACTACACTTACAAAAAGTTTTTATAAATGAAAATAAATATTTAAACAAATTGAAAGCTGTAATTGAAATTAACGGTTCAAATCAATAAATACTCGCATATTAATTGACTGGAATTTACTATAATTACTTATTACTTACAAATGGAAAAATTAATAAAATTAAAATCTGTAATTGTAATTACGATTAAAAATCAATAAATATTGGACTGAATTGACTGAAATTATTCCATTTGCTAAAATTATGAATAGAAAATTGAAATTGAATTCAAACAATTTTTTAATCATAACAATTAAAAAAGTTTTTGATGCTAAGGGAATAATTATTAAAAAATGTTATTAAATTAAAAACTGTAATTCAAATTACTATTAGAAATCAATAAATATTTGAATTGACTGAATTATTCCAGTTACAGAAAGTATTAATTGAGAATTGAAATGGTTTCCAAATAATATTTTAATTAAAACAACTAAAAAAGTTTTTGCAACGAAAGAAAAATTTTTTTTAAAAATTTTAATCTTTACATATAAACCATGTGGTACATTTTTTTGGAGTAATAATTTTTAAAAGTTGCTACTAACACATACATAAAACTATACAATGCTGTTTGTCTGTTTATTAAATTTATTAACGTGTTTGCAAAAATTGTATATCAAGATTCCTGTGTTGAATTGTGAATAGTTTAAAATTGATTAGCATACCTTTAGGCTCTTAAAAAAATTATTAACAAGCCCATTTATATATCTTATGTGTGTTAAACAAATATTTATAATGCAATTTAATGAATTTTATTTAAAAAATCATAATTTAATGATTTTATTTAAATGTTCATAAATTTATATATATAAATTAAAAAAAAAACTGATAGAAAAAAATTTTTATATTTTTTTATTTATATATCCATAAAGTAATACAACTATATTACAATGCAGAATACCCTGAATAATGAACTCTAATATAAATAATTAAAATAAAATCAATTTAAAATAATATAACTTAACCAAAATCTAAGAATATATATATATTCCCTATTTAATAATAAAAAAATAAAATTTCCTAGAATTTACACTCTAATTTCGAGTGCTGGGTTCTGCTAGTATTTATAAATACATTTTTATACTTCAAATTTTATAATTTAAACTTTAGCATACTTATTGAACATCGGAGAATCATAAGAAAGTGTCTGAAGAAAATTTTTAATATGGAATCTAAAGCGTAAAAATTTTACAAAAATAGGGCTTTAATTTGGGATCACATATTATTCACCAAAACCTCAGTTTTATATGGAAAATAAAAACCATGCATTTTTCTAAGAAACTAAACAAATAATTGACTTTTTTTTATAAATTGTTAACATGCAAAAAAGGCTTTAATTTTGGATCGCTTATATTTTTCACCGAAATTAATTTTTTTTTAACGAAAAATTAAAAAGTTATAAAAATACATTTTTATCGAAAATAAAGTTAGATATGGCAAAAAGGGCTTTAATTTGGTCACCTATAGTTTTCTGACAGACGCTTATATACAAAATTTCTCCAAAATATATTTGCGACTTGTAGTTTGATTACAAGGTTTACATAGACACACAGACGGACGGACGGACATCGCTAAATCGATTGAGAAAGTGGTTCTGAGTAAATCGGTATAATTAAAGGTGGGTGGGTCTAGGTCAAGTATATTTGTTAGTTGCAAACAGCAGCACAAAGTCATTATACCCAAACCACATAGTGGTATAGGGTATAAAAAAAGTATGTTATGAAAGAAAAGTATATTTTATAGAAAATTACCTTTTCGAAGAAAAGTACATTTTTGATAAATGTAAATTTGTAAGAAAAAGTACGTTATTAAATAAAAATGCCGTTTGAAGAAAAATATGTTTTTTTTTACCTTTTTGGAGAAAAGTAACTTATTAAATTAAAATACTTTTTTGTAGCTAAGTACATCTCGGAAGAAAAATAAATTTTTTCTGAAAGGCAAATTATTGAAGAAAAGTAATTTTTCATAGAAAAGTACCTTTCTGAAGAAAATTATGTTTTTTTTTTCAGAAAAATACCTTTTTGGAGAAAAGTAACATATTAAAGAAAAGTAAATTTTTTTTGCAGAAAAACACCTTATTGAAGAAAAGTACGTTATTAAAGAGAATAAAATTTTAATTTTTTTAAAGTACCTTTTTAAGAGAACTACCTTTCATTTCTAATATTACTCCTTTGTAAACCTCTACCCTTCTCACATACAAATTTTATTAAAGCCTGTAAGCTATTTAACTGGCAAACCTCCCCTTAAGCGGGTTTCAATTACTTTGTTCAATTCTCTTTATACAAACTTGTTAGCCAAATAGAAATTACAATTTCATTAAGAAATTAATAAACTCTTGGAGACTTCATAGCAAACACTTACCTAAAAAGAGATAAAGTAAAATATATGTATTAGACAAAATATTAATTAATTAAATATTAATTGAATGCAATTTTACAAATTAAAATTATATTTCGTAATGGAAAATGAAAATAGAATTTTAAACAAAACCTAAACCAAAGGCTTTGAAATATAAAAATCTTAGTTTGTAAACAATAAAAATATAACAATAATGTCAGAAAAGTAAATCTCATTCAGAATTTTAACGCAAAAGCTATTAAATTATGAAATTGTTTTATAAAATTGATTTCTAGGAAAAGATTTTATACAAAGGACAATTAAGATGCTAAAACTATGTAGATTATACCTGTAATTGGTGTTTGGTGGGCGGGGGGAATAGATAAACCTTCTTTATACTATATATTTATAAAACAGAAATTATCGTAACTATTGCTTAATGTAACAACACAGATTCTATTTTAAAAAAGGTAATTAAAAATCAATTAACAAAAATTAATTTGCTTAAGTGCTCCTCCACTAAGCTTTAGTGTAATCTTATCAAGACGGATGAAAGCTTTAATCCCAAGTATGTACTTATAAAATTCATGGCAAGAAAGTCATAACAATCTTAATTTTTTATTATTAACACCTGGTACGAATTTCAATTGTACAAATAACAAAAAAAAAAAAAAAAAAATGAAAGTGCCAATGATGAATTATCAGTCGTGAAGGAGAAAACGAATTAAAAAAAAACAAATTTTCTAATCAAATAATATAAAGCAATTAATTTCCCGCTGCCAATTGAATTAAATTTATTAGAAAAAAAATACGCTAAACTTCAGGACAAACTCATATCCTGACCGCAGGGTGGTGTAGGGTATAAAAACGCATTTTTTTTTTCTCGAAAACTAAGATACTGCAAAAAGGGTTTTAATGTGGGATCACCTATAAAAACAATTTATTGAAGAAAAATGGGGAATCGAAAGTGGGGTCTCCAAATTCGGCACAGCCGAATTTAACAGTATCGAATGAAAAATATAAAACCATTTATTTTTTAATATTTTGTACTTATAAAATTCATTTAATTCTTTTGATATATGAAAAAAATGTTTATTTTAACTTATTAAATAGATTTGCAGAGCAAGCTAAGGCCCACTCTAATGACCATTTAAAACCAGATTTATAAAGCAGATGTCCAGCAACAACAATAAAAACTTATACTTATATTTTATCAGGATCTTTTATTTTTCACAGTCTCCATATCCGGAGGCATTATGGAATTATTTATATTCAATAAATTACGTACAATATATTCGCGTATTAAATCATTCTTAATAGCATGATCCAAGGCATCTTGCCACATATAAGATTCCAACGAGGAAGAGCTTAAAGACTCAACATCATCATCGTCATCGGTTAGCGAAGACGAACTATCAAATATTTTTAGAGTCCTCATTATTTCTATACCGTCTGGATCTGGATCAGAAGCCGTAGAATGTGTGGGTGAGTGTTGTTTGATATGACCAGGCAGCAAATGAGGAGACACTTGAGGGGGCCGGGTAATATTTAAAGCTTCAGCAGCATTTTTATGTAAAATTGTATGTTTCTTATAGTTGGAGGCATCGGCATAAGATTTAGGACATAAATTACACTTATAAGGTTTTTCACCCGTATGAGTTCTTAAATGTTTCTGGAGTGCTGATTTTTGTTTAAAATATTTCCAACAATATTGACATTGAAATTTATACGCATCAAGTTGCTTTAATAGATTTTGTTGGGTGGATGGTGGTGTAGGTGGTGTACTCGTATTAACAATGTTTAGGGGCTTTAAATGGGCTAATATTTCTATGTTTGTAATCGAAAGTGGTTTTGGTTTCAACAAAGAAGTAACTGATTCATTAGATACCGATTTCTGCAAGTAGAGCTTAGGAGTTGTTGTTAATTGTACTGCATTGGTAGAGATGGCAGTTGTAGAGGTGTTTATGGCCAAGGAGTGTCTTGTAGCTGAGTTTTTTGTTGGTTTTTTTTCAATATCTTTAGATGTCGTTATTATAGGTTCTGAATTTTTACAGATCTTAATTTTTGATACATCTTCAGTTCTTGTGTTTTGAAGCTTTATTTCTTTTAAGTTAGTTGTATCATTTAAAGATAATGGCGGATGGAGCTCAGACATAATTTCCGAAAATTCGCCACTTTGTGTGGTTGAGTTTTCATTAGAAATTTCTTCATTTGGAACTTGCATGGTTGGAGACTGAAGACAGCTTTTGGCTTCGAAAAATCCATTTGCATATAAATTTTTTCTAACAAAATTGTTCGAAGA
Organism: Cordilura impudica; assembly: GCA_963682025.1. Classification (NCBI taxonomy): domain Eukaryota; kingdom Metazoa; phylum Arthropoda; class Insecta; order Diptera; family Scathophagidae; genus Cordilura; species Cordilura impudica. The sequence continues at coordinate 251,033,816 of OY821519.1, read as the reverse complement.
ATCATCCCAATTTAATTTATTCGAGGTAATTGCGGTCTTTTTCAATATTTTGTCATTATTTGTAAAATATTTTAATTTTGACCGTTGCGAAAGTGAACTGGAAAGATTTTCGCAAGTTACTTTAGTTATTTTTGTAAGTGGTGAGTTTTCAATTTTCTGTGGTGAAATATTTAAATTGGTGTTAAATAAATTATTATTTGAAAAAGTTTTCAATTTGTTTGTCATGAAGTCTCCAGAAAGTTTAACAATTCTAAATGATTTCATATTGCTTTTGGATACGCAAATACTGGGAGCTAACGGAGTCACCGAATGTTTTATAATCATATTATCATAGTTCTTATCATTGGAATTTATAGATATGTTTTTTTTATTGCTCTTTAACAATGAAGTCCTTATTGGAGAGTTTTCCACATTAACAAGTGTTTGTGTACTACAAGCGTCATTTAAGTTGTTATCGTCTGTAAACATAAAATTTTCTGTATTTTTGAAATTTATCATATTCACATTGGAAATACTGCCATAAGAACTCTTTCTGAAAGCAATATCTAATTTCTCTTGATTTAGTTCCGTTTTTAAAAGTGGAGACTTTCTATACTCCGAAAAACTGTTTAAATTATATGAAGAATCGATTTTTGCAGAATTTTGCAGATTTTCAAAATATTGAAAATTTGGAGACTTTGTAGAATTTTCACTATCTGTTGAATTTGTAAATGAAAATTGGTTGTAATTAAGATTAACATTAGAAATATTCGTAAAAACAAGTTTGCTTTGATTTGGATGACTTTTCAATACTAAAGACTCTTTTGAATAGTTTGTAGAGTTTTTAAAATTCATAGATTCATTGTGTATTTTTGCTACTGGAGACTTTGGAGAGTGTGAGGAAAAACTCACATTTTTATTATTTGTTGAAGAACTAATTAATTTAGTCATTTTATTTTGTTTGTTTTGAGACATTGGTATACATCGTTTTATAGTTGTGTTGCCTATTTGAAATGAACCGTTTTCAGTTTGAGTCTTCAACACTTTTTCATTTGAGATCGTGATGTCTTTGTAATGATCATTTGTTTTTGTTATTTTAAGGATTTGAAATGAATTAGGTAATATGTTCTCTTTTGGAGAGCTTATAGAGTTCTCAAAGTGAAAGCCATTATTAGTTGTTTCTTTATCTTGAATATTGGAGACTTCAATATATTCTTCGTTGATAGTATGTAAAGAGGTTTTAGAATTGTTAATGTCATTACTGCTTAATGTAGCAGACTTCAAAGTAGATTGTAAAATATTGAAATTTGGTGATGTAATATCTTTTTTACAATATTTTCTTTGCAGAAGATTTCCTTTACTTTTTCCATGATTCCTTTCATGTCTTTTAAGATACACTAAACTTCTAAATGTAGCTTGACACTGGGCACACTTGAAGCTCTTCTGTTGTGTATGTAATCGACGATGTGTTACTAAGTTCGAACGATGTGCAAATGAAATTGAACAAAACTAAAATTTAAATCGATAAAGAAAATGTTGCTAATAATTGGTTTTGAGTTTAAACCAACCTGACACTTGAAAGGTTTTTCTTTAGTATGAGTCCTTTGGTGAATTAGCAGTTCATATTGCAATATAAATTTCTTCGTACATAAAGTACATTGGAAATTTCTTTTATCCAAATGTTTGGCCATATGGTAATCAAAGTTGAATTTATACTGGAAAACAGGTGATAATTAAAAATAAGAACAATTTCAAATAGAATCCAAAGATTAACAAAAAAAAAAAATAATAATTATACCTTAAATTTCGCTGTGCAGTGAGCACATTCAAATGGTCTCTCCAGGGAATGTGCATGTTTGTAATGTCTTCTTACTGCAAAATGTTCCTGAAATGTTTTTTGACATTTTTCACAATAATACAAAAAATTCTGAAAACTAGACTTTGGGTAATCTAAATTATTGGCCATTTCTTCTTTGTGATTTTTTAAATGTTTGCGAAATTCTCTTTCAGAACAAAACACTAAAGGGCAAATAGTGCATTTGATACGAAATCTGGATGACGTTTCACAATTGTCAGCTTTCATGAGCTGTCCTATGAGATGCCCAGTAGATAAACGTATCAACGCTATAATGGGCAGGAGGGCCGAGGAGCTAGTTAAGTAGTTATTAGTTTTGTTTTTTAGTATTCTAATAGGCTTAAGGGGAATATAGACATTGTTATCTAGAAAACGTTTAGGTGGTCGTTTTATACGTTTTCTTGGTGATTCTTTAGCCGGTTCTGTCGTATCATCAAACACATCCTCATTTGTAGGTGTAATGGACAGAATATTTGAAGTTATGTCACTATTTTTCTCCAAATTGTTATGTTCCCCTAAATCATTCTCTTCCACATTAATTTGTTCCTGACACTTCTGTTCACCATCCTGCCGCCTTTCTCGTTTCTTTTTTATAACCTTCAAAAGTTTAGCAAAGCATGCAAGACTTTCTCGGCAATCTTCACAAGTCCAAACTGGATAATTTTTGTTAACTGTTCTCTTTAATAAAAAAAGGCATATTTAAACATTTTTAAAAACTGCAGGACATTTTTGTTAATAACTTTTACTTCATATCCTTCGAATTTAAGCAATCTATCCGCTAAAATTTGTATATGATCATTATCTTTTGTTTCAGATATTGTTTTTTCAGCTTCATTTGTATAATAAATATTTATTTCACCACAAACGCAACATTTATTCATATTTTTATTTTGTAGAAAAGAAATTAAAATCGTTGTTTCATATGTTTGGTAAACAAACCACAGATGATTTATGAATTGCCAACTACTTAAAGAAAAAGGTATAGACCACGCTCTTTCAGTGGTAACTTATTTCTTTATTTTTCTTTCTCGGACCTTTTATTCTATTTTCATATTTTTAATACTTCCTTTTGCATACAAAACATGTTTTTTATCTTCTGTTACTTTTTCACTCATATTTTCAGAAAATTATTTTACATTCACAAATAATCAACAATAGCTGATTAGCTGTCAATCTGAAGGTATGGAAACAAATTGCTGAAATTATGGCTAAGCCAAGGACCATATAATATAACACAGGCCAACCAGTTTGCACATCCTCTATATTATATGGGCCTTGCTACTGGTCCTTAACTAAATGCTGCTAAAATTTCGCAAATGATTTCTTTCGTTTGGTAGCAAATGACAAACATTGGACTCATGCTTGAAAAACACTATTAATATAAACAAAATATTGCATTCATTATTAAACATTTTAACACATTAATTAATTCTTAAATAAATTAATTAAATCTTTTATTATTAAATTGTAAATAAATGAATGAGTCAAGCAAAATTCATAGCCAATTTACTAAAAAGTACATATTTGCATTAACAATTTGTTATAGGTAATACAACAACAATTAAATATATACCACCTTTAAAAAATAGTTGATTTTTCGAACATAGAAATCCTCTTTTTTAATGTTTCATAGCAGACCCTATGCTATCCTTGTTCATATATACATACATATGTGTTTTTAGACCACAATTTTAGGCAATGTTAACTCTAGTTTTTTGTGTAGCGTACCCTATCCGCAGTTTGATCATAGCGGTTTTAGACTTTGATTCCAGGCAATGTTACAAATAGATTTCTTGTGTGCCTAAAACATATTTGCTTACGAAATCTATATATTTTTACCTCTATTTGAAGTTACACAAATTTCTTTGTTTCTAAACCAAAAGAAATAACTGCTTGAATTCCCATCGGGTTGGTTTCAGCAAATGTATATGAATTTAAATGTTTAGTAAACGAACTATCTAAAGCTTTTGGTTACTGATGATGGTTGGCGTCTCGATCCGAACCAGCTGTATAACCTTGCAGAATATAGATACATTTTTGAAACAAATGTGCTAAGGTTTCCACTTGATTGAAAGTAAAAACATTTATTCAGAGGCTGATTAATTTCTAACTCAATCATTATATGATAAAGATCGAAAATAATATATTTTTGTAAAAATTTAAATCTGTAATATTTAAATATTATTGCAGATCGATATTTTGCTAAAAGCGCCAGTACAAAAAATAATACATTTCAACACAACCCTGAGCATTCGTACTGATGTGTCAAAATGAAAATTCCACAGCGACAGTTACAAGAGAATAGAGAATCGAAGAGATAAGTAAAGAAAAAGAAAAGAACAAATGAAAAAATTAAATAGCTGGTTTTAATACACGTAAAAAAGGAGGCGGAAAATATATATTGTAAAAAGAAGTTATTGAAGTGAACTATTGAAGAAATATATATATATATTAAATAAATTAACAAAGAATAAACAAAACAGCAAAAAAATTATATAAAAAAATTACTTAAAAGCTTATAAAAGCTATAATATAAAAGAAAAGAAAAAAAAATGGTGAGTTGTAAGAAAGAAAAAAAAAACCAGCAGTAAGAAAAGGCCATGTATAAAAAAAAACAACATAAAGAAAATTCCTTTTCTTAACTAATTGATGATACAGCATGAAATGAAATACCAATTGGCAAATGATAATTAATTGATTTTTATTATATGCTGCAAAATTGCTATGGATTTCAAGAAATCATGGAATACTTTCTTTAATATTTTAGAGTTTTGCGGAAAAAATTACAAACTTAATGGCCAGGCCAAATCAGCAGCCTGGCCCAATGGATGATCAACCCTGGTATTTAAAATATGGTGTTAGAATTTTAGGAATCGTAGGAGCATTTTGTAAGTTGAATATAATTGTATTTAATTTAAGTATTATGTTTTCTTAAAATTTTATAAATATTCTTTTTTTGGTTCTTTAACAAATTGATCGATTTTTTTTCTATACCTCTTTCGTTGTCATCTTGTTCTCTTTTGAATGTCTTATCTGTATTCATGATTATCATGGGTACCTCTATGTCTTTTACTTACTGACTTGAGTGGGTGGTTTGATGTATGGTTTAGTTTATTTGGGGGGTTTCATGTTGCTCCTACTTACTTTCATATTTGACATTGATACACACAAAAAAGCGAGTATCCTAACACATACATAAATTTTTGTATCCTAATTTTTTTTTATAAAAATATGGGTTAAACTTTTTACTATTTCCTCTCTTTTTATGACCTTACCTTTTAAATTCAATTTCCTACGTCTTCTTGTCGTATTCATAGTATGCTAATTGTTTTCTTGTCCTTTGTTTTGCAATTCAATTTCAATTTCAACTTGATCCATTTCATTTATATAATAATTTTTTTTGAACATTATACATCACTTAAATTAAGTTAATTTTTAATTAATCTTTATAAAAAGATTGATTTATTTTTTCTTATTTGTTACTTTTCCCTCTAATCCATATCATGTTACTGGCTGAATGCTTGAATGCCTTTTGTGGTTTTATACAAATACAAACAAGATTACTTTAGAGCAAAAGCAAGATTGCATAAATATTGTCTAAATAATAAATATTTTTTTAATACATAGCCTTAAAAATATTATCAATAGAAATACATCACAAACATGAGATTATGCGAAAGAAAACAAAACAAATTAGTTTAAAGTTTTATCGAATATCGAAAGACTTTCGTCTTTCTTGTAACATGATTAACATTATTTATGTCTATCTTTATCCAAATAAATTTTGAAATTTTTTTATGACACTAATTTCGCCACTGCCAGATTTTCACTTATAAATACATGTGTGTTTCTACTAAAAATCAAAATGAATAATATATTATTAATCGGATCTAGTCGGATATAAAAATTTTTATTTTAATACTTTTGGTTTAGGAACTCTTTCGGGTTTTTAGAGGGAAAATATAAAAAAAAAATAATTTGGCACTTTGGGATAACTGTCAATAATTTTTTCCCATTATCGAAGGGCTGGTATGTGATGGGCTAAACCCTCTCGGACGAATTTAGTACCCCTAGAAAAAATATTTTTTTTATAATATATTTTTTTTAACTTTTTTTTTTAAACAAAAATTTTATCACGAATTACTTAATTTATGTACACAGTCTCATATTCTAAGAATGTTTCTATAGAAAAACAGAGTCGTATTCTAAGAAGTTTTGATTTTGAATTTGTATATAAATTTTTCTATTTAGAAACAATCTCGGATTCTAAAAATTTTTTTCTTTTAAAATACTAAGAAAAAACAGTTTAGAATGTTTCAGGTTCTATAGAAAATTTGAGAAATATTTAAGAGCAATTTGAAAAAATTTTGAGAATTTTGCTATAGAAAACTGTCTTGGGCTCTGAGAACATTCCTATTGAAAAACAATATCAAATCTAAAAATATTTCTGTAGAAAAACAATCTCAGTTCAGATAATATTTCTTTAGAAAAACTTTTAATTCCAATGATTTTCCAATAGAGAAATCGTTTCAGATTCTATGACTTTTTCTAAATAAAAGGTCTGAGGTGCTTTGATTTTGTGTAAAGTTTTTTCTATAGAAACACAATCTCAGATTCTAAAATTTTATCTATGTATATCAAAATTGTGTCAGCCTTTATGAATTTTTCTTGTAAAATGCTAAAAAAAAAAACAGTTTAGATGCTTAGAATCCTTCAATGGAAAAACAGTCTCAGATTCTATAGAAAAATTTGAAAACAATTTGAGAAAAATTTTATAATTTTTCTATAGAAAATTGTCTTAGATTCTAAGAAAAAAAAAATCGATTATAGAAATATTTTTTTGTTTTTATGGTAGAAAAACAATTTCATATTCCAAGGATTTTTCCAAAGAAAACCAGTTTCAGAACTAAGAATTTTTCTGTAGGAAAACAATCTCAATTCTAAAAATATTTGTATAGAAAAATAATTTCTTTTCAGAGAAAATTTCTATAGGAAAACAGTCGCATATTTATTCTAAGGATTTTTCAATAGAAAAACAGTTTCAGCTTATAATAATTTTTTCTGAAGAAAGTGTCAAGTGATTTGAATTTATGTATAAATTTTTGAAAATGTTTATATTTCGGCATAAGGTCTTTTGTTGTATGTTATAAAAATAAAACACACAAGATTCGTATTTAAATTTCTTTATTATCTTCCTATATTTCGGTTAAATTTTTGAACCATCTTCTGGGAGTTTAAATTAAGATATTTTTGTTTAAACTTTTTTCAAGCTGTTATACAGTGAAGATGAAGCTTAGCTATAAATTTTAAACAAAAATATCTTAATTTAAACTCCCAGAAGATATATATATGTCCTTTATTTAATTAGATATAATATAAATACAAATTGTACATAAAATACTTAAATAAAAAGTTCACGAAGAACATAGGGCGTCAAAGAAGATGGTTAAAGTAAAATATCGAAAAAAAAATATCGAAGTCGTTTTTTTTTTTTTGTTAATTAGTATTTTTTTAAACAAAAGTATGAAAAAAAAAATTTAAATGGCTATACCATCGCCCCCAAAGAGTAATGATGTATTTAAGCCTGTCTTTTTAATTAAATTATTTCGTAATACATTTTTGATGAAAAGAAAAGAAACAAAAGTTTGGTGTTGAACAAATTTTTGTTATTTAAAATAATTTTGTAGATGAAAAATATTTTTTATGTAAAAATGTTTGTGTTTAGTCCTCATCTGCACTAAAAAAAATTATACTCGTAATTTTGTTAACTAATGTGTTTACATAAGGCATAACAAATCAAAATCGGGGGTCTAATCGTCGCATCGTTATCGAAATTTTTCGATCGAAATTTTACTCTGTCACAGTCAACGAATGATGGCCCCTAGTTAAGAGTAAAAGTGAAACGAGGTCCGACGTTTGTCCGTCGGCTTTAAATAATAAACCAAAATTTCGATTGATTTTACTCGATATCGAATTGCGGCGATATCGTTTTTTGGCGGAAATACTGAAAATATGTATATTTGCAATTATAAATATATTTTCATGAAATTTTTGATATAAGCTTTTGTCGGCCATCGGACGATGGCTATTGAACGACTTAAAATGCCAGATTATCATATAGATATCGGTAAAAATTTGGTTTATGTATGTTTATTGCACCTGTTAATTTGAAACCTAAAAACCCTGCCGGATCATCATAATCAGAGTTCCCTATAAAGCTCCTTTCCGATATTCACTGAAATCTAGCATGGTATAGGGTATCGTATAGTCGGTGTGGCTTTAGACCCCTTTCCAATCAATTTTTTCCGTAAAATCATTTTTTATTTCAAATACTATCAGAATAATTTTTATAGGACCAATCGCGTGAGTTTTTTAATTTTATTTCTACTAGCAGAGCCCAGACCTCGAAATTCAAGTGCAAATTCTAGGAAATTTTATTTTATCATTCAATTTATTTCATTCAATGTTTTTTAATCTATTCATTAAGTTTATTTCATTATAAATATTTGTTGAACACATACAAATTTTTGGCAATTCACAATTCAACACAGGTTATGTGTTATGCAATTATTGTAATGAAATCTGTACGTTAACTTTCGTGTTGCATAATGTAAAGTTGATTGTGATCGCATAACTTTCCTCAAACTTAGCGAATTTAAACAGTTAATAGCTCAAAAGAAAGAGCTTGATCCACTGAGTGTTCTGAGAGTGAAGCGATCAAGATCCATTCATTAGAAGAGGAGCTATGAGAATTCGAATTGCTTGAGTGAATGTGTCCCATAAGAAATGTACAGGGAAGAATCGCGTTTGAGTATAACTTGAGTAAGGTGGGAGTTTAGTAAATTTCAGTGATTGATGACATATCTGTGTCTAAATACCTTTCATCTAAAAAAAAATGAAGAAAATCGGCCGGATAGAACGGCCAAACGGACTGACTTTAGTTTTCATAAATTTTTTTAAAGACACCCACCCCAATCGAATTTTCAAGAAAAAATTTTTTTTTTAATTTTATTTTTATTTTACATATGTATGTATCAGATTTTTTTTTATAGGACGGACGGTTTTGAACCTCCAATTGACTCCATTAATATGAGTTTTTTTAATTTTATTTATATTTTATATATCGAAACCGTTATTTAGCAGGGGACTGACTGACTAATAGAACTTCTATATTGTCGTTTATTAAAAAAGAAGACGGACAAACGTCAGGCCTCGTTTCACTTTTACTTGTAACAAGGGAATATAACGGGTTAACTGAGACAGAGTAAAATGATTCTTAGTATTTTAATTTGGAAAATAAAAAAATTTCGATCGAAAATTTTTGATAATGAATGCGACGATTAGACCCCAGCTCTTCATTCAGCCCATTCGGAAAAAAATTCGATGGGAAAAAAGTAGTTATTCTCAATGTACTTGAATTTGGCTTTTTCCCTCAAAAAATTTCCCTTGCAAAACAGACGGAAGTTTACTTAAAAATGTAAGAAGAATTTTGATAAAACAAAATTTAAATAAAAAAAACTAATATTTTATTAATCTTGTAGGCTGAAGATCACAAATAAAGCCAAACTTCAACTTTTTTAACTTTAATGAGAGCCAATTCAGGCATTGATTGCGTTTTCCATAGATTCTATGAATCCTTTTTTAGCTATTTCGTTGTTGTTGTTCTACAACACCAATTTCCTCCAAGATTGCTCGCATAATAGCTATGCTATTCTTTTTTATTTAATTTTTCTTTCAAATAAATTTATTTTCGTTTCCACACACAAAAAAAAAAAAAACAGAAAATTAATTGTCAATAAGCAAAACAACTGGCTTCGAAATTCGATGATGCCACTTTTTCATTTTTTTGTTCACGCGGAATTTATAATTGGAGGATTTTTTTTCTCGAGAAAAGTATTTTCCGTGAGAAAGAAATTCCTTGAGAATATTCGTAATTGGTGTGATTAATCCATTTTTCGACCTAGTCCTTATATAAAAATACCTTGCGTTATGAAACTGTTCCATATCTGCGTCAACAAATTCATAATGCCACTCAAATTAGGTTAATGCTTACCTACACCCCTTTCTCTAAAATCATGGTATATGGCCCAGACCAACTTGTTTACTTTTCCAACTTAGTCTCCTTTTGGATCGATGCACTTCTTCTAGTGTAATAAGATCTCGAAAGATCCCCCAAATAGGCTTCTGTTGATAGATGGCCTCCACATTCCACTTGAAGCTTTTTCCGCCGAGTCATTTCTTTAAATTTGGAAACAGTCGATGGGAGCAAAATAGGTGTATTTTTGCCATCTTGATGGAAGATCATTTTTTTCTTTTGGCTAAATGTGGTCGTTTATTTTGATTTCTTTGTTTAAATGCCCCGATAATGATGAATAAAATTCTTTATTTTTTATTTTTCCTTTTTTTTTCAAGTAATCAAAGAAGATAATTCCATTCATATCCCAAAAAACCGATTTTACTGTCTTTAATTTCTACGGGCCGGTTTAACCTGGTTAAATCTAATGCTTTCGGTGTCGTTTCATTTTTGGTGTTTAGTAGTAAATCCCTGTTGCATCAACTGTTATGTATCGATTATGAGCAAACGCCGTACCCATCTTGCCGATGCCTGTGACCTTAGCTAGTTCACTCACTTTAACTCATCCATTACTCAAAATTATATCTTGGATTTTATTGGTGATTTCCATAGTAACGGCCTCAATTGGACGTCCAGAACGAAGTGCATCATTTGTGGATGTACGGCCATGTTTAAATTCATTTACCCCATTGTAGATAGTCTTAAACGCTGGTGCAGATTAGCCATAGATTTTCGCCTAAATCAGTTTTGTTTTTTTAGATGATTTATCTTTCAAGTAGAAGTGTTTTGATGACAAAACGAACTTATTTTTTCCAGTTTCAAAAATCGGAAATGATTTCTCAACCAATCGATTGTTAAAAAAACTAAATGACAGATTTGCTTAAAAAATTGTCCGTTACCTTTTGCAGCTTGATATTTTTCTGTGCCCCTTATATTATTTGCAAAGACTTATTGACTCACCCTAGTACTATGTCTAATATAAAACGCCTATTAGACGATGCTATTGCCATTTAGGCAAATAATCTGGTAAAAGCCGACATGTGTACAAGAAATTATTAAGAACTTATGTGGATGATGCTTCATTTTTGGCCCTTTTTAAATTAGCTTCTCCCTAAGATATTTATCGACATTGATTGTTTTGACAACAAATTGTGTGTTTATACAAAAATAATACTTATGTATGTATGAGTCACATTTAATTAACAATCGGCTGTTTAATAAATTTGATAAGCAAAATTTTATAAACAATTTTTGAAATCATTGAGAAAAAAAAAATTACAAAACTTAAACAAATTGTAAAATTTCGTAATAAATTGTAGTAACAGAAAAACACAAAAAGCCGGTTACGTGCAAAAAGTTTATTAAACTCTGTACAACGTCATATTTTAGCAACAAAAAAAGGTAAATCAGGCAATCATATGGAACCGGTTTCATGACACAGTCAGCTAGTAGTATGAAATCAGTCGTCATCGTCATCAACTTAATCATCAACTACACTAAAAGCATAACAGCCTACCAACACAACATGCGTGTCTACAAAAACAATATCGATGCTAGACTACAACAAAAATAGTCTTTTAGCAAGAAACAATTATTAAATGAAACGACTTTTTTAAAACAATTTTACAAGTTAAATAATTATTTTTAATTTTAATGAAAAAGATTTTGTTTGGCTTGATTTTACTCAATTATTTGTTTAGATCATAAATGATTTTTACAGCCAGTCAAAACAAACTGTTGCAATTTGTTCTTCATACAAATGTTTTTTTTTTTTTAAGGAGACCTTAAATTTGTGAGATTTGTTTACTTCAAGGAAGCGTGGTAGAGAAGAAGAAAATTCATAATTACATTGTATTTTTAATCAGACTAGTTTCTGGCATTTCAGCCATCATCAGTGATTTTATTGAACATTGTGATAATTGTTATGTTATAATTGAATAGATGAATAAACATTTTTTAGATTTTTTTTAAAGATAAAAGTAAACGTAACTTTTATGGTTTCGAAAAAATAAAAGATGTTTATTTTAGTCTTAGAAACATAAGGCTAAAAAAGCTTATTGAAATGAGACTACGAACTATTAACAAACATGTTTATTGTTTTAATGAGATTCTTATTAAACGAATGGCGTTTTATTTTTAATAAGATTATCAAGCAAGTGTTGAACTCAAATTTTGTTTGTTGTTCAATGGTTTTACAAAAATCTTATCATAAAGTTGTACTTTAATTATCTAACCCATTAAAACTTTTTCTTTTCTTATGCATATGAGTTTTGAATCTCTCCGTGACTGTGCGTGACTGCGTGACTATTTTAAAATTAATCTTTGGTCATAACAATTCTATGGACCAAGTTTCGGATTGACTGGATGAGGGGAAATGGGGTTTATATCACTCCGTGCCTGGGCGTGACTATGCGTGACTGTGCGTGACTATGTCGAAGTTAATCATTCTTTACAACAAGTATATACACCAAGTTTCAGATTGATTGGATGAGCGGAAATCCGTTTAAAACTTCTTTGTGACTGTGCGTGACCATGCGTGACTAAGTCAAAGTTAATCTTTTTCACAGCAAATGTATGGACCAAGTTTTAGATCGATCGAATTAGGGGAAATGACTTTTAGATCAGTCCGTGACGGTGCGAGACTGTGTGAAAATTAATCTGTAGTCACAACAAGACTATGGGCCAAGTTTCAGATCAATTGGATAAGGGAGAATGGGTTTGACCCACGACAGACAGACAGACAGAGAGTATGAGTTAAAAGAAAGAGTTTAAAAAGATAAATAAATTGATTTCTTTGTGGACTTAAAAGGAAATGAATTAGATCGTACTATTAAACTTTTAGTTGATCAAGAGTTGGGCTTTAAAAAAACTAGAAATTACCTCAAATTTGAAGAAAACTTGGATTCGATTTATCTTTTAGTTGCACCACAGTAAGATAAAAAAATGAGCCATTAACTATATAAAATGAAGAATTTCGATTTGACTCTTGGTTCGACTAAAAAAAATCACCAATTCGACTATTTAGTGGACCTTAAAAATATCTTCAAAACAGCCATTAACTGGATTCCATGAATATCTATAAATGAACTGATGTTGTCCTACAGGGAGACCAACAGTTCGGATTACATGAAGATCTGTGATTTATATTTTAGTTAAATCAGAGAAAGATCAATAATTTTTAAAAGGACTCAAAAAAGATATACGTTTCGGCCATTAATTGAATACATTGAATATCTGCTATTAAACATTTAGTTGGTCTTTAGAAAGATTAACATTTCGCTTATTAAGTGGATCTTGAAAGGATCAATAACTCGGTCAGAAACTAGATTCCATTAAGATCGTTGATTCAATATTTTGGGGTTCAAATAAATCTAAATCTAAATCTAAAATTAATAAACAGCACAAAAAATACTAAAAAAAAATCGTTTAATGAAAATAAAATACAAATTATCGAAATGAAAAATTTTAGTTTTTGAAAATTATTTTCTCTTCATATTTTCCTATTTTTGGTGCAATCTTATGAATGTGTTTAATTTTACTATTAAAATTTCTAACATTTACACAATATAAACACTCAAGTATTGAAATATGTTTTCTTTTGAAATTTCTGACTCATTTTACATAAAAAACACTGAATTGAAATAGAAAATAGAAAAACCTTACAAAAATTTTAAATCACAAAAATTAAAAAAAAAAAATGCGTAAATAAAAAATTCGTTGATATTAAAATAAAATAAATAATCCTATGATAGTGATTTACAATTTTACTTTTAAAAAATCTAAAAACAATGATAGAAACATACTCCAAACTTCCAAATATTAAAAAAAAAAATTAAAACCAAACATGAAATTTTATCTAAGAAATCTTTTTCTTTCGAACGAACATCGCATTGTGGATTTCAAACAATCAAATTATGTACCTTCGTTCGAAGGACCAATTTTTATTAACCATTTTTTTTCCAAAAGTTATAGAATAAAGGCTTAAAATTTTTTAAAGTTGAATTTTTAATTTATTTTATATTTTTAAAAAACCTCATTTAAAAAATTTGAAATTAGTCCTCTTTTGCGGTTCGAAGGACCATTTATTAAAAAATGTATTTTCAGCAGGAAAGCTACTTGGAAATAATGAAACAATAGAAGCAATATAATTCCATAATTAAGGGCTTAATATAAATTTATAATTCTGAGACTTAAAGTAACAGTATAAAAGTTTCTGATGAATTTTAACTAATCGCATTTATTTTTGCTTCTTCTACAGTCTGTATATTATTTGGTCTTTTCAATGCTTTAAGTATATTGGTTTTTAATACTAATTGTTTAATTGGTGGCATCCTGCAAGTGCTAGTAGGATTTCTGGTTATGGCATTAGAGGCACCCTGTTGTTTCTTCTGCATAGATTATGTGGGCCAAGTGGCTGATTTAGCAGACGCTAGACCTATGTGGAATAGGGCAGCCCTATACTGTGTGTAAGTATAAGATAAATATATTCTACAATTCAAGAACTTTTTTTCAAACTTTATTTTCCATTTACAGCGCTGCAGTAATTCCCGTCTTTATATGTTTTAGCTTAGGAAGTATATTTCCCTGTGCTTTAGTCTTTGGCACTGGTGTCATATATGGCATGATGTCGTTAGGCAAAAAGTAAGTAAACGTTTTAGTTTTAAGAAAAACAAGAAGACAAAAATTAAAAAATATAACCCCCATTTGAAAATATTTTTAAATGAAAATTCCTTTAAAATCCCTTTTGAAAAGCCAGAAAATTTATTAATATTTTTTGTTGTAATTGCTGTTTTTCTTCTCTCTCCTCTCTCTCTTTCTCTCTCCTTAAAAATTGCTTACTAAAATATTAAAAAAAAAATAAATAAATTTAAAAATTATTTTAAAAAATAATACCGAAACAAATTTCGAAAACGTTTTCCTATAAAGAGCTTCACGCGAGGATATGGCAGCCGCTGCCACATCACCTACAGAAAGGCAGCCCGGCAGTGATGGACAAATGCAAATGGGCACTGATCAACATATAACATTAATGGAAGATCCTGATGTTTGGCGTCCAACATAAATTCATTCATAATAATAATACACAATTAACGCGAATTCCAATAGCATATAACAGATATTAACTAACTCACGCAACCAACAAAACATACCGTTACTAACAAAAAACAATAACTACACTTTTAAAATCGATCTAATTACAGCAACACAAACTACAAAAAATATCATAATCTTTTAAACAAAACGAATTGAATTTTTAAGCCGTTAAAAAAAAAAATACAAAAAAAGCCCCACCAAAAACATAGAATTTTTCAAAAATTTATTCCAAATAATACAAAGAAGAAAATTGATCTCAAAAAGCTTAAAATAGCAAATATATTTTTGGATTACATTACGAAAAACAATTCACATGAATTTTTGAAATATATGTTTTGCTTCCATATAAATATAATACAAACTAAAAAACGAAACAAGATAGAGAAGGTACCTTTAAAAATAAAAACACCAAACATAAACGTATACAAAACATAAATGTTCTAAATAAGCTGATTGAAATCTACAAAGAAGAAAATGATATAAATATTGCAACAGAAAGCTTTCCTTAAATGAAAGAAATCTGAGATTGAAGACATCCATTATACTTACTATGGGGTTCGAAGGACCATTTGTTGAGATTCTATCAAACAAAAAATGTAAGATTGTTAATTGTAAATCTTCCACTGAAAGATATAATTACATAAAAGGATTGTTTATAGTATTTCACTCAACAAAAAAATGTCGAATTATTTATAATCTACATTTCACTGTTCGAAATGCCATACTTTCTAAAACACCACTTTTAAAAGCCCAAACCGAAAATGTATGAGTTTTTAAAATATGTTTTGAAATATAAATAAGTTATCTCCAAATATAATGATTTTGTATAAAAAATCTTAAGAAACGCAACCTCTTAGTCTAAAATTGTTTATAACCTATATTTAAATGTCCGAAGGATACTTTGTTAAATGTCTTTAAAATTACAAATACGCGATTTTGAAAATCTTTACTTGTTAAATAATAAATAATATCCAAATCAAATGATACTTAGAAATGGAAGCTATAAATCTAGATTTGATTATAATCTTGAAATTCAAGGTTAGAAAAATCACTTTCTAGGTAAATTCAAAATCCAAATTTGCAAAACAGTCTTTTAAATGGAATAATTATTGGAAAGGGGTCTTAAGTAATGAAAGTTGTTTTTATTATGGATCTTAAGATTCTGAAGCTATTAATCTTGGACTGGAGTTGATGATGATCTACATTTCAAGGTTCGAAGGATCATTTAATAAAAATCAATGTGATATAGAAAATCTATAATACAATGCATGAAGTCTTGCAACGGAAAATTTATTGTTAGTGATTTTTATAATCGGAAACTATAAATTGTACAATTGAAGGTTCGAAGGATCTACAGTATAAACAATAGTTAATAAAAAAGTTTTAAATCGCAAGATTATTAGAAATACGTAGATCTTTAGAAACGGAAGATTTACACCTAGAAGAAATATCAATAAATAAAAATTAATTGAACCATTAGAAGCAGTACCGAACTCAAAAAATTCTACATTTGAAATATATGTCTAAATCGAAGAATAATTTGTATATATTCCTGAGATATAAAATTAAGGATTGTTAATAATCTGAAATTCAAGGAACGATAGACCATTTGCTAAGACTAAACACAATTTGTTAAAACTTACGATTCCAATAACGTGTGCTCCTTTAATATACATATCGTGTCCGAAGGGCTATTTATTAAAGTCTATTGGACCATAAATTTTCAATTTAAAAATCCTCTTAAAAAATTGTAAATATACAATTGTGTAGAGAAAATCTAATTATACGGTTTCAAGGACCAACAAATAGTCAATAATTTGAAAACAACAGCCATTAATATCTTTATTAGGAAATTTAATAATAAAAAAATATATTTCTTTTTCAAATGACCATTTTTAAAGATTTTGTAGTTTTGTGAAAAAAATTTATAATTGATAGAAATTTAAAACTGAACTGAATTAAATTCTGATATCAATTTTTCAATTTCTACATTTTCAGTTCTATGGACTATTTCGTAAGGTCCTTCGAACCAAAGGTTAATGATTTGATAGATTATAACTGAAATAAATCTAGTTTTTATTAATCTATGTTTCCGTTTAACAGAACCATTTAAATTCTTTTAAACGGAATATTTACGATAGAAATAATCCATAGTGGATTTAAATCTTAGTATAAAAAAAATTAAAAATATATTTCCATTTTCTCGAATCATATTTTTTTTTTAAAGGCAAATTTGAACGAGTCTATTAAAGACCCAAAATTAGCAATTAAAACAAATCTATTTTTTTCATCTGAAAGAATTCTACATTGATTGATTCATAGTAAACATCTGATGATAGAATACTTCCATTTATGGTTCGAATTACCAATATTTTACCATATTACGAACTAGAAAAATGCTAACAGAAATCATCAATTATTAATAAATTAAAAAAAAGAAAAGAAAATATTTTAACCAACAATATTGCTTCCTTTCGCTATTCAGAACATTTTTGTTGCCCATATGTTTATGTTTTTATATTGCATTTTATTCGCCACAATACAAATACTCATTTATGGCTACTTTTCGGTAGTACTAAAAGTTTATAAATATTAAAGTGTATTGCTAAAAAAAAAAATGTTACTGTAGTAAATATAATAAATTTAACATAATAAAAAATGTTTTGCTCATTGTTAAAATTAAAATAATTATAATTATATATATAAATTATTTGCTTTTGAGGTTTCATTCCATATTGTTTACAAATTTTCTTTCTTAATTTCTCTTAAGTTGCCTTAAATAATTATAAACGGTACCTTTAGAAAAGCAAAAGGCCTTTTATTCTGATTTCGCATAATATTACTTAAACAATTTGCTTGTGATCTTTAAAGAAATGTTGAAAAAGATGTGAACAATATTTAAATCAGATTTTTCGGTCCGAAATACCATTTGTTTAAGGAGTTTAAAAGCTTGACTTGAATATTGTTGTTATAGATTTACAGTTGGCGAAGTGTGTCAAGCAGAAAACGACTTGAAAAATATTTAAATCAGATTGTTTAGTCCGAAAGACCATTTGTTTTAGGAAGTTAAAAACTAGTCTTGAAGATTGTTTTTATAAATTTACAGTCTAAAGTATTTATTTCCAGCTCGAAGTAAATTTTGTTTATGTTTATTGAAAAGAAACTGTGTAAAAATATCAGATTCGAAGGACCATTTGTTTTAAAGTATTCGTTCTAATACGGTTTCTTTTAAGAAGTTGAACATTTATGATTGTTATAAATCTACAGTCGGTGAACCCATAAACCTGCACTTTTCGGCCCGTAGGACCTTTTGTTTATGGGTTTTAATTTAGAAATTCGCGATTGACAAATACAGCAATTTTTATAAGCAATTTCTTTTCAGATATCTATTATTTCCAGATGGAGAAAATGTTTTTTAAAAGTATATTGTCATAATAAATATTATTTTAAAGAATGTTCGGTTCGTTGGACCAATTTTTATAGTCTTCGATTAAAGTCATTTTATTGAAATTAATAATATATATTAAATCTCCGGTTCTAAGGACTATTATTTGATCTCAAACATTAGTTTCTTGACAATTGATTCTCCATTTGGTTTTTAAGATGTTTTTGAGTTTTCGTAGTATACATTTTTTGCAAATTGAGACTTAATTTGGAAATGTCAAACGATTATTTTTTTAAGTAAAATCATTCTTCCTAAGATTTTAAAATATCTTAAATTAAAAATATAATATTTTAAAACCAAATTTTAAAGAACCAACAGTTTAATATTGATATATTGTACATGAGATATTGTGTTTATGAGATATTGCGTAACTGAACTCAATTTTTTTAAACATTCCCTCATTATTCAGCATTTTTTTAAAGCCAGGCATAAATGTTAATTTACTTAAATATAATTTTAAATTTAATTATTTTCTATCTTGTCCATTCCAATGGAATATTTAAATATTCCATAGAAGTTTTTTAAATATCTTCTTATATATTATGGAATATTATTTAAGTAGTTAAAGTGTTCTGTATTTATATATATTATAATTTATATTTTCATTTACATTTCGGTTTTAATTAATTCTATTTTAAAAACATAATCACATAAATCTCTCATCCGTTGTTGTTGACGCCAAATGTCATTTTTATATGTTTATGTACAGAATGAAAAAGACATACCAACACTTAAACACAGAAAAAAACTACTGCCAATATAACAAAATTAATTTGCTAAGAACTTTTAACGAAGCCACAACCATTTTGCAACATCATTTTCTCAACATCACCTGCTACGTCTTTTCTTTAGTTGTTGTTTAAAAAAAAGGCAAATATTATTTTTTTTTCTCATATATATTTCAATAGAGTTTTATGTTAGTATTTTAGAAAATTTAATGAATTATTTAGACTTTTTCGTTGTAGATCCCTTTATATTTTTTTTATATAGAAAAATCATTCTTAGAATTGATGATCGCTTTGATTTGTATAATCTTAATTTTTGTTAATTACTTTTCCACAATTAAGCAAATTTTTAAAATTTATTTAACGTTGGAATATTTACAAAATTTAGATCTTTACTTTGTATAATTTTCTTAAAGTATAATATAAATTCATTAAAAATTTTAGTTCTTTTAGAAATTTATGGTATTTTTTATTATTTCCTTATTTAATAATCCTTAATAATCCTTTAGAAAAAAATCTTTATTATTAGAATAGAGTGGCAATTTTACCAGTCTTTAGTTATCATCAGATAAAAAAACTCAAAATTTGCAGTTCGAAGGACCATTTGTTTAATTGAATTTTACCATTAAAGATTTTTAAAGATTTTTTTTAAGTCTTTAGAAAGAAATTTCATATCCTGTTCAAAGAATATGTTGATTTTCGTCTTTTGAACTGGACGCTGGAAAATATTTACATTCGTTGAAAGTAAATAAAACAAAATTAACAAAATCGTAATTTTGATTTACAATTTAAAAAGATCTTATCTTAAATGAATATATAAGTTTAAAAAAATTCATAATTTTCGAAGGACCATTTTTTTAAAGAAATTTATTATTAACAGAAATCTATTACACTTATAAATCTCCGGTTGATAGAAATATACAGTTGATATATTTATTCGCTTTCCACAAATCTATGCTCGATAGAAATCTATTATAAATATAAATCTGTTAGTAATAGAAATCTACGTTTGATAGAAAACTACAATTGGTAGATATATTTACTTTCTAGATTTAAGGAACTAGTTGTTTTTGGTCCATCGAACCGGAATTTTCTAAAATTTATATTCTATTATTTTCTAAAATCTACAATTGTAAGTTTTAAATTAAGAACATTTTAATAAAAAGAAAATATACGGTTGAAATAATTCTTAATAACTGGTTTGAAAGACCATTTATTTTAAAGAAATCTACAATTGATAGATTTATTGGTGGAAAAATATTTCTGAATCCATTAGAATTCTATAACCAGTTCAATCTATAAAAGTAACTAATGCTCTTTTTGTGCTATTGAAGAGTTACCAACGGGATTTTATTTTTACTTTAAAGCTTTATTTGTATTTTAGTGAACTACAAAGACGTAGTTAAAAACTTTCAATTGTACTACAAGACCTATAATTTAGTTTTCTGTGAAAAATCTTGCAACTACGCGTATCAGTTATACTACAAAATTCTTTCAAAAACCTAATATTGACTTTACAAATGGATTATAAAACGATTCAAGTTCAATATCTCATAACATAAAGAATTTCGAAACAACCATAAAGATTTGCCTTCTATCTTTTACTTTTACCTCCAAATACGAGTTGAGCAGGTTTTTTCAGACAATGTCTAAGATTAGTAAAATAAATAATTCTAATCTACTATTAAGCTTTTTAATTCAACTAATTAAAATAATATATTTGAAGTTCCACCATTAAACTTTAAATTTCAGAGACCCACTGTTTTTGTTTTTACTAAAAATAAAGCTTTTAAATAATTTATTCAAAGATCTACGATTAAATTTTTATTGAAATTCCACAACGTTTTTTAATGATTTTTTTAAGTCGACTTACAGAGTCGAACTTTTGAACTTTTTATAAGATTAGCTTGTATTAAAAAGAAAAACTTTTAATTCATTTATTCAACGACCTATGATATATTAAAAGTTAAAAGTTTTATATGATATATTAAAAGTTCAACAATTAAATTTTCAAATCCGATTAACTTATACTAAAAAGAAAAACTTTTAAGCTTTTTATTTGAACTGTGAAAAAGCTTTTACATGTTTTATTAATAGTTCAACAATTAAATTTTCAAATCCGCTGTCACGATTTCCATTTGAGTTTTAGATAGATTATTTAAAAAAAAAATACCAACAAGAGAGCTCTCAATGGATAATCTATGAAAAGCCCCAAACATTGAAAGTTCTACGACTTGTTTAGTAAAGCACTAATTAAACTTTCAAATTCGCTTCCAAATGACTAATATAAATCTACTTTTGAGCTTGTAAATATATGTAATGAAACTAAAAGCTTTAAATAATTTAGAAGATTACATTTCAAAGATCTACAATTAAGCTTCTTGATTGAACTCCAGAGTGCTGCTTGAGCTTTAAATATTTTTTTTTTTTCAAATTTATACGATTAAACTTTCAATGGATAATCTCTTAAAGGCCATACTTCCTCGCCATTAAGGTTAATTATTATTACTTGGTTAGTCAATTCAACAGTTAATAAGACATTGTTATAAACTTTAACCTCCATACT
Source organism: Cordilura impudica (assembly GCA_963682025.1). Lineage (NCBI taxonomy): Eukaryota > Metazoa > Arthropoda > Insecta > Diptera > Scathophagidae > Cordilura > Cordilura impudica. The sequence goes on along the minus strand of OY821519.1, from coordinate 251,012,078 downwards.
ACAATTCGGAGATCAACCACTGGTATAGTTCTTCAAGTTATTTTTTTCATAGTTTAGGAGATTGACATAAAATTTAATAGTTTGCATTGATTTCTTTGTAAAACTTTTCATGTTTGAACCATATTATTTTTCATTTTGCACCCTCTTTTTGTTTAGTGTAGTATAGCACCGTTGAAACTGCCGTTTAATTAAATTTTTTTTTTAATATTTTAATTTTGAAATCAAAGTATAGCATGCTTATACCCAAGAAACAAATTTTTTACATTTTTATTAATTTGTCTTTTAAATATTTTTTATCTTTAGAGCTTCCGCTGCTGATATGAGACAAGCTGCTGTTAATTCAGGTCTCTCAGGTGGACCAACAACAAATGATCGCGCTGGCATTATAAATAATGCCCAACCTTTCTCATTTACGGGAGCTGTGGGTACCGATAGTAATGTGTGATAAAATAATAAGTGATAAGATGCAAACACACACGAACACACACACATATTACACTCATTTGAATATAAATATATAAAACTAAGGATGCCACATTATAACAGAGAATAATAAAAGTCAAATATTTTTCGTTTTTATAAGAAAAAAAAGGATTAAATCATAAAAAAATCTGGATCTCTACACGTTAAAAAAAGGGCAGAACAGACCACTCTATTTAAAATCTAGTTATTTATGTAAATTTTTCTTTTTTTTTTATAATTTATTAACTGAGTTTTGCAATTGTTTTAGTATATTCAAAGTATTTTTTGTTTAATATTTCGTAAAATAATTATTTTTTGTATATTTGCTTCGAAATTAAATTAATTAAATTAAAAAAAAAAAATAATTCATTCCATTTAAAAATAAAAATTAATTTACATTTATTTGCTTGAAAAGGCCTAAGGCTTTAAAAATTTTAAAACTTTGTTTAAAATTTTTTTAATAAAAAATTTATTTGAATATTAAAAAAAATTGTAAAAACATAATAAAACAAACCTGTTAATTATATATACATATATAGAAAAATATATACATACATATGTATTAACCGCCCTTGTTCATAATGAAATTCAAATACTTTTAAATGTTTTTTAAAACAAATTATCTATTAAAATCTGTTATAAAGCTTTCATAGTTTTTGTGAATAAGGCCGTAAAACTTCAAGAAAAATATCATGTATTTAAGCAAAAATTAAAAAAAAAAACAAAATTACATTTAAAAAAAAAAAAAAAAATAGTTTATTTTAAAATAAAAAATGTTTCTTGTATATGTAAACTATTTGTAATTTAACAGGGTTTATTTCTTGTTATTTGTTTTAACAATTATTAAATTCTTTAAACATTTTTAGTCATTTAAATTTAATTAAAATTATCAAAGTTTCAGTGGAAAAAATCATTAACGTAAATAAATCTTAACTAGCAATTGTGTTAAATTCCATAATATTAAAAAAGAAAAAAATAATCACCTTAATCCTTGATTTAAAAACAATATACATATATATATATAAAGAAAGACACATATTTAATTTGTAATTATAATAATTATAAATTTATAAATACATAAAACTAAACATAAAATATATTAAATTAAACAAGAATACCTAACAGAGAGATACATTATTCATATAAATATATATATATATATACATATATATAAATTAATAGTGTAAAATTTAATTGAAAACAAAAAATATGTTTAATAAATTCAAAGAGAAAAATAAAATAAAATAATTAAAATAAAAAATGTATAAAAAAAATAATGTAAAATATTTATTTTTTTTTAACCGGTATACAAATTTCCGGCCTTCAATCGAGATATAATCAAAATGAGAAAGTGTTAATTAACATTTTTAATTAAAAACATGTTTTCTTAATTCTAGTATTTAATTTTCTCATCTAGTATTTAATTTTCAAATCTATTGCAAATTAAACAAAACCATTTATTGCTGATCAAATTGCTGCTACTTTTGGTGATGCACCCCACTGGGCCAACATAACGTATCGTGAGTCTGGAGAGTCTCTATCCATTAGTTCCACTAGCATACATTCTAAATTATATGAACATTTGGTCGACAAGATTTATGTGCGTAGGACTCCCACATAATTCAACAATCGCTCAAACACCAATTCGTGTCGATTGATGCAAGGAAATATTTAAACACATACGATCATTTTACTTCAGTAGATGTCTATTAGATCATACGAATCATTGATCTATACGTACATACAGCTGTGTTCACTATAATAGGAGCGCTGGTGGCCCAAGTTTTTATGTAAGAAGTAATATACAAAAAAGACGTTCATGGTAACTTAAATATGTAAGATGTAAATCATTCATTTCTATAATGGTTCTTGATTTGAATTGATCAAAAAAAATAGAATGGTAAAAAGATTTTTGAAAAAAAGTAATTAAGCTTTAAATTCATAACAGCAAGTGATAAGTAAGTATGGAAACGTATTATAAGGACGATTTATAAAGTTGTAAAATAAAATGTTTGATTCTGTTTTTAATAGTGGGACGTGGAAAACACTGCTCCGAGCAAAAGCGTACATTAACTCTAAATTCGAAAACAGTGAAAAATCAATCGGGAAAATAATTGAAATTTTTGAATGTTCCTACCAAATGATAGCAAATGCCTTGTCGTATAAAAATTAAAGTCAAAACACGTTGCCGAAAAAGTAAGACATCAATTGCTGATTGCGGCATAGTACGATACATCAACAAAGATCCAGAAGGAACTTGATCTTGCCGCGAGTACTGTTACCATACTCAGGCGTTTAGTAGAAAACAAGTTTTTTGCCATTAAGTTCTCTCAAAAATATATCGATTTGCCAAAAGAAATATGAAAAAATATTTTGTGGGCAGACGAGAGCAAAATTGTTTTGTTTGGTGGAACTAGTTCCAGACAGTATATCCACCTAATACTGAATTCGCAAAAAAAAAACCAAAACATGGTGGTGCTAAAATAATGATATGGGGACGCTTCTCATATAACGGAGTCCATTCATCAAATAAATAGGAATCATGGGTAAGGAAGTGTATGTGAAAATAATGGAGGAAGTGATATTACCATATGCTAATTGGAATATGCTCAAATGGGCGTTTCAGTAATACAATGATCCGAAAAATCTTTATAATGAGTGACGACAACAATGAATTCATTAATTTTCCGTGAATTTGGTGCATTTGTGGTTTTTCATGATTTCAACTGCACGTGAAAGAGGTTGCGTAGCGCTTATATACATAATAATAGTCGAAGGTATAAAAAGTGACCGCATATTAAATTAAAAAAGCCAGGAAAACGAGTTTGCCAAAATATTCAATTGGTGTACTTCAATTATTAAAAAGGCAAATCAGCCAGGGAAATCGTTATTATGTTCTCTCTTAAACAGCATCATATCCTGTGCTGAAGAAAAAGCAGACTCGAATTAAAAGGGTCATCAGACATACCAAAAAAAATGACGTGGCATATTGAAAGCAACATAATTAAACTATTTACGATAAGCCGCTATCCAGCACAAGAGGATTAGCTCTTCAAGTGAATAATGAAACCAACCGTAATGTAATACAGAAACACAAATATTCCTCACGAGTGCCTAAGGAAAACCCTGTGATCTCAGTGAAAAATATTGGAAAACGGTTTAAATTTGCTACAAACCTCATTTCACTTCCTCTACAGTACTGAAATAACGTATTTTCTGTGCTGAGACGAAAGTGATTCAGTACTATCATGCTGGATCCCAAAAAGTTTGGCGAAAACCTCCAACAGCATAAGAAAATAAAAATTTAATATTTACTGTAAAGTTTGGAAAACTGTCAGTTTTGGTATGTGGTTGTATCTCAAGCAAGGGAGTTCATAAAATCAGTATTTTGGATGAAATGATGACCAAAAAAATGTATATGTATTTTTTTAAATGAACTGACCGCTAGTGTTCGACAATTCGGTTTTGTTGATCCGAAAAATTCGCATAAGTTCATATAAAAGTGTCATCAAGTTAATGATGCGAAATATAAATGTTATATGTGTTGGTCCTGATTATTATACAACTGTACCAAAGTTATTGATACCCCTGCCCAGAGTCCTGATATGAACCCCATCGAAAATTTGTGGTTTCATCTAAGCAAAAAGGTCGGTAAATGGCCTCCAACAAATAAAAATGATTAATTAAAGAAGAGTGGGAAAAACACCTGCAGAGTAGTATAATATTCCAAAGCTTATTCAGTCAATGTGCAGACGTTTGCAATTAGTAATTGATGGTCAAGGTGCAAAGATTTTACTGGCAAATTGTAGGTTTGTCTGTCTATAAATTAGGTATTATTTAATAATAAATTTAACTAAAATATTAAACTTTATTTTTTATTTAAATCTGTATGTGCCCGTAAGTAAAGAGCAGTCGACTGTATATGTCGCCAGTTCCTTTGAAAAATGGGAATGTGCTAAATATACTTTTAGACCCGTGCTCATAAAGAAATTCTAGCAAATGGCTACATTTATTTCATTTAAATTCTTGTATGAAAAAATTCAGCCACTTGCAAGAATTTTATATGATTGATGTCCAGCCAGAAGTTTTCGGAAAAATAAAGAAATCAAATGCGAGCAAACCACCGCCAGTCTTACCGGCCAATATAACAAATTGATGAGCCATCCGCCGTACAGCCTTAAATTGGCACCGAAAACTTCTTTATATTCCCAGACATCTGAAACGTTGACTACTCCGTTGTTGCGTTAAAAATGCATATTTTGGATCCACCTTAATCGGAGTGGAAAACAAGCTTCGGAAATTGGATCAAAATAGGATTTCAGAATCTGCTACATTCAACAACGTATATTTTTCTCCATTGAATATTGAAATTACAAAGCAAGCCGTCTGTCTGGATACCTTGGTACGGCGAGCTACTTATAAAGGGTGATTTTTTAAGAGCTATAGGAAACTTTTCAAAAAAAAAAAAACATAAAATTCAGAAAAATGCATGAAATCTTTATTTGAATCGATAGTACGGTCCATATAATTTCATGTTTTAAGATTATTTCATGCAAATGTTGACCGTGACTGCGCCTCAAATGGTCCATCCGCTTAGTCCAATTTTGGCATACTCTTTGCAACATTTCGGCCGGTATCTCACGAATAAATGCTTCAATGTTGTCTTTCAATGCGTCAATTGAAGCGGGATTGTCTGTATAGACATGAGCTTTAACATAGCCCCACAAAAAATAGTCTAAAGGCGTTAAATCGCACGATCTAGGCGGCCAATTGACCGGTCCCGAACGTGAAATAAAATGTTCACCGAACTCGCCTCTCAATAAGTCCATTGTTGCGCGTGCTGTGTGGCATGTGGCACCGTCTTGTTGAATCCACATGTCATGCAAGTCAAGCTCTTGCATTTTGGGCAAAAAAAAGTTGGATATCATCTCTCGGTAGCGCTCACCGTTACGATTCGCATCATCTTTGAACAAGTACGATCCAATGATGCCACCAGCTCATATACCGCACCAAACTGTAACTTTTTCTGCATGCATTGGTAGCTCTTCCAATGCTTCTGGCTGATATTCACTCCAAAATCGACAATTCTGCTTATTTACATACCCATTGAGCCAAAAATGAGCTTCGTCGCTGAACACAATTTTTCGGTAAAAAAGTGGATTTTCGGCCAACTTTCCAAGAGCCCATTCACTAAAAATTCTACGTTGCGGTAGGTCGTTCGGCTTCAATTCTTAAATTATAGACCAAACTGAAGATGTTTGACAATGAAACAAAACACGAATCGAGCGTCAGTTGTTTAAACCAGTGTTGCCAAAAAGAATAGCTAAAAAATCACCCTTTATAATAAAATGTTACATATTTTCTGTAAAATACCGAAAAATATGTTCCTCACTATTTATTTCGACGATATTTTACACAGTTCTAACTATCGAGAGAAAAGAAAATCCAAGGATTACACAGTGAAATAAAAATTTAAATTGATTAGCAGGTGACCAAGTTGCCAACCAACTGTTAAAACTGACAAAAACCAGTACGGTGCTACTTTGTAGTAAAAAAATATTTTTGATTTTGGACTTAAGATACATGTGATGAAGAACTGATTTGGAGTTCAGATTTGGAATTGGCGTTTCAAAAGAACTTTAGAGTATGTACTCTGAAAATATGAGATACCCAAGAAGAAATCTCTGGATTCCGTAAAAGTTTGTTATATTTTTGATGGCCATTTTTGAGTCGTAAAAATGATTTTTAGCTGTGATTTGTTGTGTGACTGAAAATGAATTTCTGAATACTGGCTTTTTTATACCTTTCACACCATTCCATTTGTAACAAATCAAAATATGAATTTGCGACCCCATATATTACATGTCCGCCTGTCGGCTGAAAACATGCTCATTTACAAAATAAACCATTTACTTGGGTAAAGTTAGGATAATATAGTTTTTCATTATTTCGAGAGGGTTGTTGTAAATCGGGCGTCATTGTGCCAAGATATAGCCTCAAATGTGGGGACCTCCTCTAAGAAATGCTATAAAATTTCTATAAGAAACTAAAAATAGTGAAAAATGTTTATAACAAAACATCATCTAGATACGAGATGTATCAGCGATGCATACACACACATTTTTGTTTGCTTGTTGTTTCAGTTTTGTATATACATGTGAACGAATGGTTTAATGATAATAGTAAGAACATACATAAATGGTTATGCTCCTACTTATGCTCATACTCTCTTTAAACAAACAAGAAAGTAATTGTGTATATTTATTTACATTTATGCTGATTACATTTAATAATTGCTTTCAACCAAAAAGCACGAAAATACAAAAAAAATTAAATTATCTTATTAATTTTAAACATCGCTGTAAAAATTCTAGCCAATTTAATGTAAACACGGGTGGCGCGTATCAAAAATACGGCATAACCGAATTTATTATTTCAACTTGTTAATTGTTGACTTTTAATAGATGTAAGTTATTACCATTTGTAATAATTTGTAAGCTAAATCCTAATCCTAATCTGAGCTTAAATATCTATAAAAAAATGAGTTGATTTTTTTTGGGTAATTATTAAAATTTTGTAAAACCAGCTTTCCTATTTGGTTGTGTATTTTACTAGCGTGATTTGAAATAAATCTATAGTTTTTGCTGACACAGTGTGTGAATTGATTTCATTATAATAATATATTATATTGTATGGAAAATATATTTAATATTAAGAAGTTATAAAAAAGAAAATAATGTAAAAATTACCTGGTATTATTTTGTGGACATTTTTGAAGATTGAGCCATTTTGTCTTAAATAAATGTAGCCATTCTTATAATGAACACACTTTAATTTTTATAATAAAGGCCATGACCATATTTTTTGTACCAAGATCATACTTTATGGCTTATTTTTACACTTTCATATTTAAATTTAGTAAATTTAATATTTTATATATATAAAAATGTGTATATATGGACATTTCCAGAAATAGGTCAACCGAGACGGAAATATTAAAAACCGAAAAAAAAAATTTCTTTTTCAAATTTAATAAGAGAATTGTCTAAATTTTTATAATTTATTAGCTTTAAAAATTATTTACATTTGGTTTTCTTAACATTGCGTCTCTTTTGGTCATTTTTTCCTTTTGTTGTACTGACTCTTAAGTATCATAACGATTGCACTCTTTTTATGGACTTATTGTATCAACAACAAATAGTATAAAAAACAAGTAAGAAAATTATAGTCGGTATAGACCGACTATACGATACCCTATACCATGCGTTTAAAGGCCCTATCTCTCAGGCCCAACTAACTGGATATAGAAAATAAGCATAAACCAAATTTGAGTGGGATTTTTTTATTAAGAAAATTATAGTCGGTATAGACCGACTATACGATACCCTATACCATGCGTTTAAAGGCCCTATCTCTCAGGCCCAACTAACTGGATATAGAAAATAAGCATAAACCAAATTTGAGTGAGATTTTTATTTTTTTGGCTGCAGATATGAAAAAGTTCATATCGGATGCTATATCTATATGGGGACTAGGCCCCAAAATGGACCGATCCTGACCATGTTTGGTAAAGTCTCTTGTATTTTGCAAAAATATATACAAACAGTGCAATATTTTTGTTTTTTGATAGATTTAAGTGAAGATCGGGAAGCAGCTCTATATGGGCCCTATTACTAAGAGTTGTCCAATAGGGATAATTTTTGGACTACTGATTAATGGATATAATAAATACATACAAATCCAATTTGATTAATATTTATATGATAATTTGGATCTTATGGCAATTTATGTTGATTTCATAGGGTCATTTGTAGGGGGGCTAGGTCTGAACATGGACCGATTCTCACCAATTTCAATAGCGTTCATCCTATGGCCGATAAAAGCTTACATACCCAATTTCATCAAAATATATTCATATTTGCAACCTGCAGTTTGATTACAAGCTTTACATGGACACACAGACAGACGGACGGACGGACGGACATCGTTAAATCGAATCAGATGGGTCTAGGTTAAATATTTTTGGTAGTTACAAACAGCAGCACAAAGTCATTATACCCAAACCACATAGTGGTATAGGGTATAAATAGCAGAGATCCAGTAAAGCACGAATAACGGATAAATTTTAAGATTCTTGTACGCGCTTCTCCTCTGTCTGCAATCAAAAATAAGCATTTGCTACCAGTTCTCCGTGATCATTGATCGAAATTGGTTGCTAAAGAAAATTTAAAGCTAAAGTAGTGATTTCCTTAAAAAAATTAAAAGGCAAAAATTTACAGACAATTTTTTTTTTTTATTCATTTTCAAAGTGTGTCCCGTGCGCGATCGCAAGTGTTACTTTTTCCAACAAAAATTGATTTTGTGATTAAAGTTAAAATTATTTATGCAGATGGAGAATAGAAGTTTTGAAAAAAACAAATTGCTCATAAGAGGTTCATGGAAAGAATTTACAGCGATGCAGACAAGAACAAGAAGTACCAAGAGAAAGCGGCAGAGAGGATGAAAAAACATCGCTCAAAACCCAGACAATTGGCAGAGAATAATGAGAAAGTACGTAAAAACATACGGAAAAAGGAACGCATAAGGAAACAAAGGAGCCGCGAAAGAATAAAATATAAAGCAAATGAAGAAAAAATTAGCTCCACACCCTATAACAACAAGCAAAGTTTTGGAAAAGCTCTAAAGAAGGCAGAAATTGCATTGCCCCGGGTAGCTGATAAAAGAGCGAAGAATGTTAAAGCTTTATTTTTAAAATATGTTGAAACAGTAAATTTTGATGAACCTCTTACTGAAAAAGTTGGAGCGAAAACGGCAATAAATGAAGTCAACAATTTTTTTCTTTGTAGTGATATTAGCATTCAGTCTGCTGGCAGAAAGGACACACTAATCGTAGATGGAGAAGTTATTTCTAAGCGTTTTATGTTAATAACGGTGGCAGAAGCATATGAAATTTATAAAAAAGAATGTACTGGCGAACCTGTTAGTAAAACAACATTCTAATAATGTCGGCCAAACCATGTTCAGCTATCCAGTAAAATGCCACATAACATGTGTGTCTGCGTTCATCATGCCAATTTTTGTTTTTTTATTAGATGGTTGGTCTCAAATTATAAAATCATTTCCTGGTGGCCATCAAAACTTTTTGGAATCTGTTTGTTGCGTCATTGGAAATGAAAATTGCATGTCAAACCGTTGCAAAAAGTGTATAACTGATTTGAAAAATAACATGGTACCCCTTGCCCATTTTAGACAAATGTATGAAAATATAAAATGGAAACATTGGAGGAAAGTTGAAGACAGAATAACTTTAACAGACACTGTTGCTCCGTTTTCCGATTTAATTCATGAGGTAGAAGTGCAGCTCCCATTATTCAAACAACATTTTTTTTGTTAAGAGAGCCCAACAAAATCACTTTGATATCACAAAAAATAATTTAAAAGAAGGCGAGCTGGTATTACAAATAGATTTTGCCGAAAATTATAGGCTTGTCTTTTAAAACGAAATACAAAGCGCGCATTTTAGCTACAACCAAGTTTCAATTTTTACTTGCGTCGCGTGGACTGTTAAAAATATTCAAGCCTATGCTGTTATTAGTAATAGCTTGAAACATAGCAAGATTGATGTTTATATTTTTTTAACAAAAATAGTTGATCAAATCAAGAAAGAACACGGGCAGTTTTAAAAAATATTCATATTTTCAAACGGCAGTAGTTCTCAATTCAAAAAAAAAAAAAATTTTATAATTTACAGTCTATCAGACTTTATCACTCAATTTGGATGCGAAATAATTCAGTGGAACTATTTCGCAACTTCGCACGGAAAAGGTGCAGTCGATGGCGTTGAAGCCGTAATAAAACGAAAAATTTGGCAGCTGACCAAAACCAAAAATATTTGTTTAAACAACGCATTGGATTTTTATAAATGTGCAGTGCAACACATTAAAGGAATTAAAATTTTATATGTGGATGACAGCTGTATTAAAGAGCCTCCTTTTTGACAGAAAAATGGAATAATGTACCAAATTTAACCGGTATCCGCAAGCTTTATTGGATCTGCTGCGATGAAAATTTTGCAGTACATGTAGCTGAAACGGCAATTTTTTTAAAGCTGAAAATTTCGCAATTATCTTGATATATTATTATATTTTGTTTCTTTTACTTGAAATATGTTTATTTTTTTTAGTATGTAATAAAAAGAAAAGACTAGAAAAAAAATTTTTGTAATTATATCCCGTTCGCGATGTCCCGTTCGCAAAAGTTACAAATGTTTTTTAAAAAATAACAATTGAAGGTGTTTGAAAGGAATAACTTTATAAAGCAAGCTTTATTATTCTATTATATTCAAACAAATTTTACTCCTAAAAAATACGACTAAAGTCGCTAATTTTTAAATTATTCCACATACTGGCAAAAATGACCCATTTTTTGTCCCGTTCGCAATGATATGTTTTTTTAACGTATTTTGAGAATGTTAGAGTTGTACAATTTGTATTTTTCACTCAAAAATAGTGGTACTGAAATGCAATTAAACATTTAAAAAGAGCTTAAAAATTTTTTATGTTTTCATACTTTTTTTTAAACTTGAAAGCGTACGAATGTCCCGTTCGCGATCCTGGAAATTCCCATATATATTAATTTTTTTTATTTTTTTTAATAAAAAAAAATTTTTTAACTAAAAGCCATATTTTCATTAAATTTCTTTAAAATATTTTTATACATTTTTATAATTAAAATTTTTTTTAAATATTTGAAATGATTATTTTTTAAATTATTTTATTTTTAAATTTCTTTTATTTCACTTGATTTTCACTTTATTTTATTTAATATTATTTTATTATTTATTTTATTTATATATTTATTTATTTTCTTTATATATTTATTTATTTTTTTTATGTATTTATTTATTTTATTTATATATTTATTTATTTTTATATATTTATTTATATACAGTGCAAGCTCGGTATGCGCGACTACCCATTATCGCGACGGCCCGGTTATCGCGACGGCTTACATTTTAACATTGCAGGAAATATAATCGCGACAGTTTACGAAAAACGGGTTCCATGTTCGCGACTTTTATGTATCTGTTTTCTAAATTTTATTATAATGGCTATAACCAAAAAAAAGGGAAATCCCCGTATTTTGGTATATTAACCTTTTTGGATGATTTTGATCTTCAATTTTGTCAGTTTATTCGTGTCATTTAAAACCAACGGTTTCTGAAAAATTAGAGATTTTGAAAAAATTTTAACGTGGAGATTCCACAAATTCAATTTGCGTGAATTGCAAGTTGCAAAAGTCTTCATTAAAAAAGTTCGTACGTACAACAGAAAGTAGCCCTGGCAAACGTTGCGCCTTAAAAAAAGCTGAGTACCCAAGATTGGAAAAAATGCTTTATAAGTGGTTTGTAAAACAAAGGGGAAAAAGTTCCAATATCAGCAGAGATTTTACGATCAAAAGCCAGTTATTTGTATTCCAAAATTTATCAAACCAATTCAGATTTCAATGCCAGTGAAGGATAATTGAAGTAATTTAAACGTCGGCATGTAATTAGATTTTTAAACATTACGGGCGAGAAATTGTCTTCGAAACCTCATCTTATTGATCCATTTGTGAAAGAGTTTAAGGATTACGTTGATGAGCATCGGTTGACTCTTCACCAAATCTACACTCCCGACGAATCCGGTTTATATTATAGAGTGCTTCCAATTCACACTCTTGTCACATGTAATGAGAAAACGGCTCCCGGAAGAAAAATATGTAATGAGCGAATAATTTTTTGCCCTGTTCAAATGCGAATGCCACAGACAAACTGAAATTGTTGGTTGTTGGAAAATCGAAAAACCCACGCGCCTTTCAATGCTTTGTAAATAATCCTGTAATATACAATTCCAGTAATAACGCCTGGATGACATCATTTATATTCAAGGAGTGGTTCTATCACGAATTTGTTCCTCACGTATTTAAGTTAGTTTTCACCAATTAGTAAAAGTAGTTCATAAGTAAAAATTTTTTATGAATTTTTGGCTTCAAAAGGTCTGCCGCAAAAAGCAGTTTTGCTTTTTGATAACGCGACGTGTTACCCAGTTGAGGAACTAAAAAGTGATGACAGTTTAATTATAGCAACGAATCTACCACCCAATTACACTGTGCTTATTCAACCGTTAGATTAAAACGTTATCAACTTGGTTAAATTAATTTATAAACTTGCTTGGCGAGAAGGGAACAAATTTGGAGCTCAAACTAAAAAACTTCAATATCAAAAATGCAGTTCAGATTCTAGCTACGTCCTGGGATAAAATATCAGTGTCCAATATTCAAAAATCCTGGAACGTGTTGCTCGAATTCGGTAGTGAATGGAGTGAAGAGGATAACATGCCCTTAAATATTTTATAATTCAAGAAGAAAACGAAGATATTTCAACTATTCGTACACTTGTAGCTCAAATTAGTACGGAACATATTTTCAAGAATGCTGACATAAACAACTGGATTCAAGAAGAATTTCACGTGGAAAGTAATGAGGAGCAAATGGAGTTATTAGATAAGAAAATGGAGGATTTACACGATAGTGGTTATGAAGAAAACAAAATTAAAGTGGACGATGCTATAACATCGATAAACATATGCATACGATGGGCTTTGGAAAATGATAAGCCGACAACAGAACTTTATAAAATACGTGATTCAGCTGTTATTTTAAAAAATAATTTGCTAAAAAAAGCAATTTCTTTAAAAATGTTAAAAAAAACAATTCTAATTTTAAAAATTACATAAATTTTTTCAATAAAAATTTGGGTTCTGTTATGGCGAAAATTCAGTTTTCGCGACAGATCTGGTTTTTAATTAGTCGCGAAAATCGAGCTTGCGCTGTAGATATATATTTATCACACGCTCTATGATTCGCCCTAATTCCCATAAAATACTCCTAGATGCTTGTATTGAATAAACAATTAATAATGCCATCTATCAAGCCTATTTCTATTTAGTAAAGACACCAACCTCGATTTGCCAACAAATTGTGACTGGTTTGTATTTTAATTTTCTTTCTTTTCGCTACCGTATTCTTTTTATTAACGAACACGAACAATAACTCAACGACAATTTTATAAAAACGGTATTCAATGAAACGATTGGAAAAATTTGCAAATTTTTATTTGCTAAAATTATGCCCGACCTTTATAGATACCGACAACTACACACGTTTATTTTAATTATACAATATAACTCTACACTTTTCACTAGATTTTAACACATTTCACACATTTTTTATATTAATTTTTAGAAATTTACTGCATCAACAATATTCGCGCCCGATCAACTCAACGTTTTCTAATAAGACTAAAGAGGAGATAATAATGGCGGATATAGTATAAAACGAAAATTTATGTAGAAATAAAGTGTTGCCACTACGTGGTAATGTTGTAATTATATAGAGGGAATTCTGAAGGAAAACTTTTTAATATAAAGGCTATACATATTTTCAATAATTTTGGTACTTGTTTTTATTTACCCAAAACTTTTTTATAATATGGGAAATCGGAACAAGTCTCGTTTAGGTGCACCACCCCGATTTTTTTTTTTTTTTTTTTGGAAATAGGGGTATTTGAGGTGATTTATAAGAAAAATTTTTTTTTTGGCGGAAACCCATATTTTCCGAGTTATGGACCTCCAAAGTTTTGACATTGATTTCGATATAACTTGAATAATTCTTATCGGATTTGAGCAATATATGTATCATTTGAAAGCTTATTAAATTGCCTTTATTTCAAAGTAAAAAAGTTCGAAATCCTTTAACCCATTGTGAACCTATTCAAGATTGTGCATTTTTGGTAAAGAGTTTTTTGTGAAAAGCTGTAATTATCAGACGAAATTACGTATATAAGGTATGTATTTGCACATTTACAATAAAAGTAGGGATCACAAGCTATTTTTTGGTGTCTATTATGACTTTTTGACTCTTAATTGTTGTTGTTTTTTTGAAGTGTTAATATTGATTTGGGGGTTATGAAAATCGCGTGATTTTTAAAACAAAATTTTCATAATAGGACGGAGAAGAAATGAGGGTATGCTTTAATAGCATGTGAGATAAGGCCATGATGGCTTTATCTTGTCTTATGTCTTCCCGGAGACACTAAAGTTAAGTATTGAAATTTGGCTTCGCATACTAAAGTTTTTCTGCGTGGCGGCCGCTCTTAAGGGTTTTCTCCTCCAGTAGGACACGGCAGGTGGCATCGCTGAATAAAGTTTTTCTGCGTACGTCACAAGGGAATTTCCCAACAAAATTTTCATAATAGGGCGGAGAAGAAATGAGGGGATGCTTTAATACCATGTGAGATAAGGCCATGATAGCTTTATCTTGTCTTATGTCTTCCCGGAGACACTAAAGTTAAGTATTGAAATCTGGCTTTGCATACAAAAGTTTTTCTGCGTGGCGGCCTGCGGCCGCGCTTAAGGGTTTTCTCCTCCAGTAGGACACGGCAGGTGGCTTCGCTGAATAAAGTTTTTCTGCGTACGTCACAAGGGAATTTTCCAACAAAATTTTCATAATAGTCTCATTAAAAGTCAATAATATCTTCGGTCCTGGAGGGGTTAAGAGGACAAAATATGTATGTAGCAAAAAAAATTTCAATTTCTAGTTAGAATTGTAAAATCGAATTTTGTAAGAAAGTGTTGTTTTTAGTGTTATGGTTTTTTGTTATTTGTGCAATAAAAAATACAAAGTTGTACCCCTAATATCTCCGGATTACAAAGGGTTAAAAGGTCAAACAATATCTTAAATAAAAGCTGTTAATCCTATGAATGTACTAATTAACATATATTTTGTTGTTGTAATAGCGTTTTATTGAAATAAAATGAATTATTTACAAAAAACTGCATCCTAAAAAGAAAGAAAATTATTTTGGTCCATAATGGGTTAATGGATTTCGAACTTTTTGATATCAAATTAAAGGTACTTCAATAAGCTTTCATATGATATATATATTGCTAAAGTCCGATTGGAATTGTTCAAGTTATATCGAAATCAATGTCAAAACTTTGGAGGTCTATAACTCGGGAAATATGGGGTTCCGGCAAAAAAAAATCGCATTAAGAAGTGGACCGAGTGGTGAAAATTTGGAACGGATCGGAGAGGTGCACCTAAACGAGACTTAAGCCTTTATTTATTTATATATATATTTATTGATCTATTTTTATATTTATTTATATAACACTCGCAACAAATTATTATTTTAACAATATATCTTAACACTCGCTTTCTATGATTCGTTTTCTGAATTCTTGTATTGAACAAGACTTATTTATAATGCCATCTATCAAGCATATTTCTATTTAGTAAAGACACCAACCTAGATTTGCCAACAAATTGTGACTGGTTGTATTTTTATCTTATTTCTTTTCGCTACCGTATTCTTTTTATTAACGAACACGAACAATAACTCGACGACAATTTCATACACACGACATTCAATGAAACGATTGAAAAATTTGCAAATTTTTATTTGCTAAAATTATGCCCGACCTTTATAGATACCGACAACTACACACGTTTATTTTAATTATACAATATAACTCTACACTTTTCACTAGATTTTAACACATTTCACACATTTTTTATATTAATTTTTAGAAATTTACTGCATTAACAATATTCGCGCCCGATCAACTCAACGTTTTCTAATACGACTAAAGAGGAGATGATAATAATGGCGGATATAGTACAAAACGAAAATTTATGTAGAAATAAAGTGTTGCCACTATGTGGCAATGTTGTAATTATATAGAGGGAATTCTGAAGGAAATAGAAAATAGCAATACGGCTGGTATTTTGAACAAAAACTTTTTTAATATAAAGGCTATACATATTTTCAATAATTTTTGTACTTGTTTTTATTTACCTAAAACTTTTTTATAATATGGGAAATCTATTTCTAAACTATTTTATTGATTATTTTTATTTTAATTTTTATTGCTTCATTTCATTTTATTTTATTAATTGTATTTATTTATTTATATATATATTTATTGATCTATTTTTATATTTATTTATATAGCACTCGCAACAAATTATTGTTTTAACAATATATCTTAACACTCGCTTTCTATGATTCGCTTTCTGAATTCTTGTATAGAACAAAAGACTTATTTATAATGCCATCTATCAAGCATATTTTTATTTAGTAAAGACACCACCCTAGATTTGGCAACAAATTGTGACTGGGTTGTATTTTCATCTTATTTCTTTTCGTTACCGAATTTTTTTTTATTAACGAACACGAACAATAACTCAACGACAATTTTATACACACGACATTCAATGAAACGATTGAAAATTTTGCAAATTTTTATTTGCTAAAATTATACCCGACCTTTATAGATACCGACAATTAAACACGTTTATTTTAATTATACAATATAACTCTACACTTTTCACTATATTTTAACACATTTCACACATTTTTTATATTAATTTTTAGAAATTTACTGCATCAGCAAATTTTCGCGCCCGATCAACTCAACTTTTTCTAATAAGACTAAAGGGGAGATGATAATAATGGCGGATATTGTATAAAACGAAAATTTATGTAGAAGCAAAGCGTTGCCACTATGTGGCAGTGTTGTATTGACATTGAGGGCATTCAGAAGAAAATGAAAAAAGCAAAAAGGCCTGTAGTGGTATATTGTATTCATGTTGAAATATTTGATTTTCAGAAAAAATATATAAATGAAATAAAAATAATATAAAGTGAAACTAAAAAAAAAAAATCGAAATAAAAAAGTAAGATTGTTACATTCGGCTATGCCGAATCTTTGATACCATCCACCTGAGTTTTACGTTTATATTAGTATCTCGACTTGTAGTACTTTGTAGAACAAATGTATTCAACATATTTAAGTAGACAATTTGATAAATTTAATACAAAATTACTACAACCAATACACTGAATTTTTAGAATTTTTTTTTGCTGGTTTCTCGATATTTGAAGTCAAATCCTGGCACAATGATACCCAAATTACCCCATTTTAAATATAAACCTGCTCGAAATAATCAAAAACATTATTATTCTAACTTTTTGCCAGATAATTGGTTTATTTTGCGAACGAGAGACAGACAGACAGATAGACGGACGGCCATATGGACCTTCTGCACAGTGATGTGGATGGTATAAAAATAAAACAAAATAAAAAATAAAATTAAATATTAAAAAATAAATAAATTACCCAAATGTAAAAAAAAAATTGTTGTAACAAAGTATAAAAAAAATAAAATTTGTTAAAAAAAAAAAATATTAAGAAATGTGTTAATATATAAACTGTTAAATTTATTCAATAGTTTAAATTAAAAGTATAAAAATTAGCCGTTAAATATGGTCCTACAAAAATAGAAGTATATTCAAATTAAAAAAATATGTTAAGGGTTAAATTTCTAGTCTTTATTGTTCGGTTTGAGATCATGTGTACATTTTCTAAATAATTTCTCTGAAGCGCCCTGCCAATTCATTTGTTTACATTTTACAAAAAAATGTTTCCAGTTTTCTTTTAGCAGTCGTTTCGTGAAGATCAAAAAGTGTAATATGGAGAAAAATTGATGAAAAAATTCATTTGTGTTGAAAATTGTTAAAAAAATATATAAAAAGTTAGAACAAAGCTAACAACTAAAGTTTGTTTGTATGAAATCTTACAAAATATCATTTTTTTTTATAGAAAAATGCAAGTGTGTACCGGGAAAAAGTTTTGAGAAAGTTTTTCGCAAAAAATTCCGTAAATTTCTTTAAAAAATCAGCCAGTTTGCATTGTTAAATAAAAAAAGGAAAATATTGTTATTTCCACATACGGGTTTTAGACACATTGTTCATTCGCAATAATCTAAATAAAAATAAATAGAGGGAAAAAGCCACACTTCAATTGCACCAAGGTAAGCTTACTTGATTTTGGAGTAAAAATATAATAAGAATGTAAATTTCACAGAGAAAATTGTATGCTGGGTTACCCAACCGTAGTTATAATGTAATGTAGTTCAATCTCAGTTAAAGGAAAACGTAAATACATAAAGTGTGTTTTTTTTTTGCTTAGATAGAACTTACGAAAGGGTTAGCGATCAAACGAACTCTAACACTGCGCTCCCTTTTTTACATTTATAGTCAGAATACTCTGGCAAATCAAAATGCAAAGTTCTAAAATGTTTTTATATATGTAAGCTTTATGTGCTAATGAATTTTAATAAGTTATGTGTTAATTACAAAATGTAAATGATTTTTCTGTTTTTTTTTTTTTGGCTATGTTATTGAATAAATAAATTGAAAAAATTTCATTTAATACTCTGATAGTTAAAAAACTGAAAATCTCATTTTGCATACTTGATTGTACCTTATGTTTTGTAAGTTAGTTTTATGTATTGTGGATCTGTGTTTAATGACTTTAAGAAAAAAGGTCTAAATCTTAAAAAGATTTTCTTAAGTAATACCAGGTGATTTTTATATTAATACTTTCAGTCATATAACTTTTTATTATTAAATAAAAATTCCATAAAAAATAATATATTATAATAATTAAATCAATTCACCTACAGTGGTGGAGAAACTCTTAGCAAAAACCTGATATGATGCAGAAATTCTAATTTCAGATTCGGCTTGCCAAAGACCATTAGATTCAAGCCAAGAAAAATTCTATGGAATTCGTAAAAATCAGTTTTATTTTTTTTATGGCCATTTTTTAGTCATAAATAAGTCTCCTTGCTGGCTTTAATTTTCCTAAACTACCAGTCTCGATCTGTATTAAATGACAGTCTTAGAATTTCGTAAACTAGAAAATATAATATGCAACCTGTCATTGCGGGAATGCTAAACGTTAATTTCTGAGAATGAATTTCTTCACCGTTGACTGTTGTTGTAATATATTTTGAAGCGTATTCTCAAAATCAAATATCTATTTGAAATATATTTCAATATAATTTTTCATTACTGGGCTGGATGCTGTTTTCCACTTCTTTCTGAATGCCCTCAATGTTATTACAACACTGCCACATAGTGGCAACGCTTTGCTTCTACATAAATTTTCGTTTTTCACTATATCCGCCATTATTTTCATCTCCTCTTTAGTCTTGTTAGAAAACGTTGAGTTGATCGGGCGCTAAAATTTAGTTGATGCATTAAATTTCTAAAAATTAATATAAAAAATGTGTTAAAATATAGTGAAAAGTGTAAAGTTATATTGTATAATTAAAATAAAAGTGTTCAGTTGTCGGCATCGATAAAGGTCGGGTATAATTTTAGCAAATAAAAATTTGCAAATTTTTTCAATCGTTTCGTTGAATGTCGTGTGTATAAAAATATCGTTGAGTTATTATTCGTGTTCGTTAATAAAAAAGAATACGGTAGCGAAAAGAAATAAGATGAAAATACAACCCAGTCAGAATTTGTTGGCAAATCGAGGTTTGTGTCTTTAATAACTAGAATTAGTCTTGACAGATGGCATTATTAATTAGTCTCTTGTTCAATACAAGAATCCAGAAGTTTTATACGTACTAGAGGAAATCATAGAAAGCGAGTGTTAAAATATATTGTTAAAATAATAATTTGTTGCAAGTGCTATATAAATAAATATGAAATAAATCAATGAATAAATATATAAATATATAAATAAATAAATACAATTAATAAAATAAAATAAAAATAGAGTAAAATGAAAAGAAAACCAATAAAATGGTTTAGAAATAAACAGATTTCCCATATTTTAAAAATGTTTTAAATAAAAAGCAAGTACAAAAATTATTCAAAATATGGCCTTTATATTAAAAAAGTTTTTGTTAAAAAACAGCAAGAATTTCTGTTTTCCATTTCCTTCAGAATTCCATCCATATAATTACAACATAGCGGCAACACTTTATTTCTACATACTTCTCCTTACGTCATATCTGTCATTATTTTTTATCTCCTCTTTAGTCTTATTAGAAAACATTGAATTATTCGGGCGCGAAAATTTTGCTTAATGCAATAAATTTCTAAAAATTGATATAAAAAATGTGTGAAATGTGTTAAAATGTAGTGAGAAGTGTAGAGTTACATTGTATAATTAAAATAAACGTGTTTAGTTTGTGGGTATCTACAAAGGTCGGGTATAATTTTAGCAAATAAAATTTGCAAATTTTTTCAATCGTTTCATTGAATGTCGTGTATATAAAATTGTCGTTGAGTTATTGCTCGTGTTCGTTAATAAAAAGAATACGGTAGCGAAAAGAAATAAGATGAAAATACAACCCAGTCACAATTTGTTGACAAATCGAGGTTGGTGTCTTTACTAATTAGAATTAGTCTTGATAGATGTCATTATTATTTGTTTATTCAATGCAAGAATCTAAAAGTATTTAATGGTTATTAGGGCGAATCATAGAAAGCGAGTGAGAATAATAATTCGTTGCGGGTATATATAAATAAATAAATTAATATATAAAATCAATAAAATAAAATCAATAAAATTAAATATAATACAATTACATGCAATTAAAAAAAAAATAAAATAAAATAAAATAAATTAAAATAAAACAAAATAAATTAAATAAATTGAAATAAAATAAAATAAAATAAAATAAAATAAATAAAATAAAATAAAATAAAATGCAATAAAATGAAACACAATAAAATGAAATAAAATTAAATTAAATAAAGTAGAATGAAATAAAATAAATTAATATAAAATAAAGGAAAATAAAACAAATTAAAAAAAATGTGTTGTTTCCTTAAAGAAAAAATAGCTCAATCTTCCAAAAATTTTCATCAATAATACCAGGTAATTCTCTCATTATTTTCTTTCTTTAAATTCTTTTATTATTGTATTTTTTAAGTTTTTCCTGCAAAAAGATTATTAATCTTAACTAAATCCATTCACATACAGTGTTGGCAAAAACTATAGATATGGTTAATGGGACATAAATACACAAGCAAAAAGGGAAACTAGTTATAAAAGATTTTAATACGGTTTTTCTAAAATACCCTCAAAAAATACTACAAAATTTTATTATGCACGTTTAGTTCAGAATTAAATATAGGTAATTTTTAAGATTAAAAAAAATAAATAAATAAGAATATATCCACAATAGGGTTGTCAATTATTCGTTTTTTTATTGGAATATAATTCTTTATACCGACTAGTTGTAAACTCCAATTAATAAGGAAATCATTTTTCATTATGTTTCGGTTCAATTTTAGCAAAGGTTTGAAAAGAGAATAATAAACAACTATTGTTATCGGGTTTGGACTTTTTGTTATATTATAGGTTTAATCTCAAAGCTAAAAATGTGATAAAAATCTTCCGTTTTTTAATATCAAATTAATTGTATATTGATAAACTATTTTCTCCCCTTAATTTAAACCATATAAAAAAAATTTGTATCATAATTTACAATTTAAGCCTTTTCAATTGAATCGCAGTCCTTGATTTTCCTCAGAATTAAATTGACTTTTGTGCAAAATTCGAACAATTATCTTTTCATTTTAAAATATAAAAACGCGGTGTTGTTCTTTTTAATCTGTTTATTTTTTTCTTTTAACAAAAACATCTAAATCCTTTTTCCTTTAACGGAACTTAAGGATTAAATTTCTTAACAAAAAAGGAAAGAAAGTAATATAAATTTTTGTTTCATAATAAACTTATTATATTACAAATTTAATTATGCTTCAGTAAATTTGCTGGTATTTTTGATAAAAATTTTCAAAAATAAAAACAGCCGTTGCCTTACAAGATCCTTTTCTTTCTACTTAACTCAGTCTTTTCATATTTTTTCTTAAAAGGATTTTTAATCTTCCTGATGATTGCTTTACAAAAGGAAGAATACAAAATTGGGAGATTTGCTTTTTTTCATTATTTTAAAATGCTGATTAATCTTTAACAAAAAGTCTGCATGTATATTTATACACACGTAAACCGGGGCACATTGTTGGAAAATTAAGATTTTAAGCAAAGAATTCAGATAAAGGAGATCCCTACAAATGGTCAACTTTTTGTGTTGACCACAAAAGGCAAACGTTTTTTTTTAATATTTTAGGAAGACAAGAAAAAAGGGGACATCGACAGATGTGTGCTTAACGACCGATCAAATTTTGTATTGTTGTTGTGATGATGGTCTTTTAACATCCATTTGCTGAGTGTTTTTGTGCTTGATCACGTGACGTTGATTAAATTAGAGAAGTAGTACGAATATATAAAATGTAAAGTTGGAATATTGGCACAATGACAGCACTTTAAATGGGCGTTGTTTCAACAAGAC
Organism: Cordilura impudica; assembly: GCA_963682025.1. NCBI lineage: Eukaryota > Metazoa > Arthropoda > Insecta > Diptera > Scathophagidae > Cordilura > Cordilura impudica. The sequence continues at coordinate 250,989,353 of OY821519.1, read as the reverse complement.
TATCAGTTTTCTATATAAAATTGTAAATTAAGCCATAATTTTTGCTTTAGATTTTTAAAATATTTTAAATTTAAGTTAATACAAATCAGAAACAATTGTTTTATGAAAGTCGATTTTAAATTAAAAGTTTTTAAACTTATTAAATTCGGGGTTTTTTGTTGTTGAAAATAGCATATTTTCTTAAGAAATTTGCTTAAAAACATTGTCCTATATGGAGTAATTTTTTATATTAAAAGTAACCTATTCGGAAATATTTTTAAGTGGAAAATATTTTAATTTTCGTCAATTAACTATAAAAAAACTTTCTAAATTGAAAAACGTTTTCGATATGGAATAAATTATAATTTGAGTCCGAATTCGGCGTTAATTTTCTTTAGCAAAATTATATCCAAATTGGTAATACATGTTCTTGTGTATATTTTATTTAAAGAAACGTAGGAGCAAAATTTTCTTTAACACAACTTCTCTGAACATATGATAAACAAATTTATTCAGAATTGGAGACAAGTTTTCTATAAATTAAATTTTCTTAAGAAAATTTTCTCCGAATTGGAAACAAACATGCCCTACAGAAAATTCACTCTTAATCGGAGATTAAAATTTCGATAGCAAAATCAAAATCAATTCAAGTCAAATTGAAGTCAAAAACATTTTAAATAAAATTTATAAAATTATACCAAATACGGAGTAAACTTTTTCTCAAAATTTGTTGGAGTAAAATTTTCTAAATAAAATAAAAAGGTTCCTGTTATATCGCCGCAAAAAAATTCCAGCCCAATTAAAAATAGCAACTTTTCTATAAAAAATATTCTATTACTTTTTTCTCATATAAATAATAGCTTTCAATTCCGAGTTTTTTTCAGTAAGATTTTATAATTTTTTTATTTCAAAGTCTTTCATAAAAAGTAATTTTCAATTGTCTACGAGTTCGGAGTATATTTTCTTCAAAAAAATAGAAAATTGGAGTAAAGTTTTTTTTTTATATAAAGTCTACTCTGAATCGGAGGCAAATTACAAATAAAATTTATAGGAAGCCTTTCGAATCGGATACAAACAGTATTCGGAATTGATTTTTTTTTTTCAAAGAAATACTTTGCAAATTTTCTTAAAGAAAATCTTCTCCTAATGGGTGTTTAACTTTTCCAAAGGAGAATCTACAAAAATGATATACAAATTCGGAGCCTTTTTCGATGTTTCACTAATAAAATTTTGGAGTAAAATTTTATATATTATAATCGTAATTTTCTAGTTCAAATGGCAATTTAAAATTTTCCATATGTCGAAAAAAAAATTCTACTCCGAAATGTGGATGTCTCCATTTCGATTTATTCGGAACAAAGCATGAATTGGAGACATATATTCAAATTAAAGTCTACTTCAGGTCAGGACAAATATTTTGGAAAGTTTACTGTAAATCTAATAAAATAATTTTCTAATGAGATAATCTACCCTAAATCAGACAAGCTTTCTATTGAAAATGTTCTCACGTAAATTTTCTAAATAAATCCTACTTCCAATCAGAGAAAAATTTTCTGAAAAAATATAATCCTAGTCGGAGCCAATTCTTCTAAATAAAATATAATCCGATTTGGAGCGAAATCTTCTAAAATAAATATCTTCAATTCGGAATGAAAACTTCTGAAGCATATATACTCCGATTCGGAGTGAAATTTTCTAAAAAAAATCGTAGATAAATTTTCTAAAGAAAATATACTCCGAATTTTGGTAGAGAAATTTTAAATATTAATACTAATTTTAGTTTATTTAAATTTTACTTTAGGACATCTGTTCATTATCAATTGAAATGTTTTAAAGAAAATATTTTCCAATCGGCAGTGAAATTTTCTTTTGAAAATATTTTCCGATTCGGAATGTAATTGTCTTTCAAAAATATACCCCGATTCGGAGTGAAATTTTCGTTAGAAAATGTGCTCCGATTCGGAGTGAAATTTTCGTTAGAAAATGTGCTCCGATTCGGAGTGAAATTTTCGTTAGAAAATGTGCTCCGATTCGGAGTGAAATTTTCGTTAGAAAATGTGCTCCGATTCGGAGTGAAATTTTCGTTAGAAAATGTGCTCCGATTCGGAGTGAAATTTTCGTTAGAAAATGTGCTCCGATTCGGAGTGAAATTTTCGTTAGAAAATGTGCTCCGATTCGGAGTGAAATTTTCGTTAGAAAATGTGCTCCGATTCGGAGTGAAATTTTCGTTAGAAAATGTGCTCCGATTCGGAGTGAAATTTTCGTTAGAGTGAAATTTTCGTTAGAAAATATGCTCCGATTCGGAGTGAAATTTTCGTTAGAAAATGTGCTCCGATTCGGAGTGAAATTTTCATTAGAAAATGTGCTCCGATTCGGAGTGAAATTTTCATTAGAAAATGTGCTCCGATTCGGAGTGAAATTTTCATTAGAAAATGTGCCCCGATTCGGAGTGAAATTTTCATTAGAAAATGTGCTCCGATTCGGAGTGAAATTTTCATTAGAAAATGTGCTCCGATTCGGAGTGAAATTTTCATTAGAAAATGTGCTCCGATTCGGAGTGAAATTTTCATTAGAAAATGTGCTCCGATTCGGAGTGAAATTTTCATTAGAAAATGTGCTCCGATTCGGAGTGAAATTTTCATTAGAAAATATTCTTCTATTGAAATATACTCCGAATTGGAGCAATTTAAAAAAAAAATCTACTCAGAATCGTAGTGATATTTTTTGAAGAACTTAAGTGCAATTTGAAGTTTACTGTTCTCAAGAAAATGAACTCCGAAAAGCGGAGAATTTTTCAAAATTGTGTAGAGGTTATATTTTTTGATTTGGAGACATTTTTGGAAAAAATAGTATTAATTTTATTTTAGTATAATTTTACTTTCGGACACCTGGCCATTATCATTTTTTCTAATTAACAAGCCAAATAACAATTACTAGCCCACCTTGTTGATTTTTATTCTAAATTAAAAAATTTTCTGGACAAATTTTCTAATAAATTTTAATGATAAGCGGACAGCAGACATACACAAATAAATGTCTTAAAACAAGACACAAGACAAGCCAAAGAAAAAGGACACAGAAGCTGGATGGATGATGCTGCATACAAATCAAGTTATCAAAACAGGAGCCCTCAATAAATTTTTCAAATTAATGACAAATACAGCAGGCCAAAATTAGAAAATACAAATAAGGAATAACGAAAATTAACTATTAAAAACTGCACACTGCAGCTGCTTAAATAGATTTAATCAAAAGGACATAAAAAAAATTCTCTAATCAACTGTTAGGAAAATGAAATAATAAGGAAACGCGCCAAAACAAATTAGATATTTAAGGTTAGGTTCAATTTTTTGGCATGACTACAAACCATAAAACACAAAATGACAATAAAAGGGACCTCCTACTGTAAGAATAGCATCGAAGCAATCGAAAAAAGTCAGGCAAAGGCAAGCCGCCAGTCAGTGTTAAGGTCCAAAAAAGAAAAACAACCTGGTCTTCATTTTGCCATATTTACTACCACCGCTGACTTTTTGCTAGAATTAAGTCACTCAATTTAGCATCAGTAGTAGTTTGTGTAACTTGCCCCTGGCTAAAATGAACAACTTAGCAAGCAACATTAGCAGCAACAGCATGATGTCTTTATGAAGCTGGTAAACAATACATGACATCATCCTGGATGCGAACAATAAAGAAAACTTTGCTTTTTCTTTAACAGACACAGGCAAGACAATCAACAGCATGACATTGAAATTTCTACTTATTATGATATTTTAAACTGATCCTGTAAAAGAAATAAAGATTTTTTGTTTTTGAAAAATCCTCTACATAATTGAGTTGTTCCTTTAGGCATATCCACCCTTGTTAGCAACAACAAGAATAAACAAAACAAATAAAAAAAAAATGACAAATCATCTTAATTTCTGTACAACAAAGATTCTTTAGAAATTTCTCTGCTAAAGATCTGGTTTATATGTGAACAACAACAAACCAGATGAAAAACGTTCTTTTGTTTTTGCGCAATATGTCTGCCTTGTCACCGTTTTTAAACAACCACTGATCGTCCATGAAAAGTGCAATTATCTACCACCGCACCACACTAAAGTGTCCTCTCCATAAAATTTGCCATAATCATTGTAAATTGTCCTTTTTATAAAAAATTCAGTTCTTAAGCAGGATATTTCTATATATCTCGTATTTTGTTCAATGTTTCATTTCTATTTGTTGTTTATTTTGTTGTAATTGCTGTAATTTTCTTTGTTTATTTTTGTCCATAATTTCATTTGTCTGTTTTTTAAGGCGGTTCGGAGCATTACGGTTTGTCCACATGTGTTTCCATTCATTGGAGTTTTCCATAATGTTGACATTACTCTAGGATTAAGATATTGATGTCTTTATGTTAGATTTTCTTTTCCTTTTTTAAGAAAATAAACTGCAGATGTTTGTTTTTATAAATCTTGTTAGTATTATAAACAGGATTGATTAAGAAGAAAAATAAACAGCGGAATTTAAAGAAATAAATTCAAAATAATATTAAGCAAATATTTTTCGAATAGAATCTATTCCAAAACGGAAAGTAGGGTTTAAAAGAAAGTCTTATGGAATCATCAACTATTTTGTTAATGTAATAAACTCATAATCGTAAACTTTTTTCTGAAGAAAATCTACTACAAAAGGGAAAGTTGGCCTTAAGAGAAAGTCTTACGGAAGAAAGTCGTAAAGAACGCCTTCTTCTGAACAAATTGGCGACAAAGAAAATCTACTGAAAAGTTAGTGAATCAGAAACTTTTTCTAAATATAATCAAAAAAGAATAGAATTTCTTTCAGAAGTAAATCGACTGCGAGTAGTCGACAAAAGTTGTCTATGGCTTCAAATTTACTTAAAAAACAGAAAATAAATAGATTAAGTTTTGTGAATTCCCAAACAATTTTTTTTTAGATAATTTATGTCACAATTTTTGAGAAGATTCTCTTAAAATATTGTTTTTAAATTATTTTCTTTTATAAAACTTATAATTTATGGATTTTCGTAAAATATTTTTTTTTTGATTATTTTTTTTCTAAATTCCCAAAAATTTTTTTGAGAAGATTTTGTTAAAATATTTTTTTAAAATTATTTTCTTTTTAAAAAATTTATAATATATGTTTTTTTTTACAAATTATTTTCTAATCATAAAATTAATAGTTCCGAATTCAGAGTTTTCACCGAAACACCAGCATTAACTGTCTCCAATGAGGTGCAGATAATCTTCAAAACTCTTTATCAGATTCTATTCGAAAAAAATTTTCACCGATAACTCAGGGCAACACGGATTGATTTTTCGGGAATCTGTTAATAGATTTTAGATAGTTGGAACATTCATTTCAAATCTGGTAATCTGCTTTTAGTAGGTCAGTTTTAGTAGGTTGTTTTTTTTTTAACTTGTTTGTGAGTCTTTACTTACTAAGAATGATCTTGCATCCAATACTGTATAGTAAGTTTTGGCTATCTCAAAAGCGTCATTATACTTTTTGAGTTTAGTTAACGAGAAACCGCTAATAGAAAATTTTAAAACTGTCATTTAAGCCTTTTTTAGAACTTATTACTAAGCACTATTTATAACATTTTTAAAGACATTATTTCGACTTATCAAGGTACGCAGATTTCTAAATTGCTAACAATTTTAATCATAGCGGCTCTAGTTTACGAGATATTTCACATTATACTGAGAGAGAAAAATTCAAATTTACTACATTTACTATTTTTTTATGACAGACTCTAAAATTAATGCTCGTAATTATAGCTTAATATAGCCCATTAAAAACAGCACTTCGAATTTTTAAAAGAAAATGGAAAACACATTCGGAAACTCTGTGTAAAACAGACAATAAATCGCCAAACGTCTGTGAATTTTTTGACTGATTAAGAGGATATTTTATAAATAATATATTTTATAAATAATTCTGTAACAAAAATGAACTCCGAATTTAGTACTTCGATTTTTACACCCTCCATACCACTATGCAGAGGTCATTCCGTTTGTAACGCATAGAAAAATGAATTTGCGACCAAATAAAGTATTATTCTTGATCCTTGTAACAACTCGAGTCGATATAGCGATGTACGATGTCCGTGTGTCCGTCTGTCTGTCCGTTGAAATCACAATCTTTTAAAAAGTTAACCATATGCATGGGTAAAGTTAGCACAATATTGCTTAGCGTTATTTTGAGCGGGTTGGTATTTAAAATGGAATAAATCTGGCATCATTGTACCAAGATATGAATTAAAATATGGGCACACCTCCATACCACTGTGCAGAGGTCATTCTGTTTGTAACGCATAGAAAAATTTATAAAGTATAATGATTGAGTTTGAAATTGTTCAGGCTCAAGATCAAATGTTTTTACTTTAAATAAAGTAAAAGCATTAGCACATTTGTTTCAAAAATTGATCTATGTATATTCTGCATGACAGGTTATACAGCTGTTTCGGGAAGAGTCACCAACCCTCATCAGTAACCAAAAGCAGTAGATAGTTTGTTTGGTAAAAAGTTAAATTCATATATATTTGCTGAAAACAACCAAATGAGAATTCAAGCAAAAGTTATACTATTTAAGCCTCTTCCAATATAACAAACTAAAAATAGAACAACTTTGAAACAAATATGATTGTATACGAGTACACATTGCATACTACAATATACATGTTTGTTTTTGTCTTGAAAAAACAAGAAAAACAATTTGTTTTTGCTAAACTTACATTTAGCGTTAACGGCGTGCCCTCCGTATTTTTAATTTTATTATTTTTTATAAAAATAAAAAATCTTATTTTCGATCTTTGTCAATTTAATGATTGAGTTTGAAATTGTTCAGGCTCAAGATCAAATGTTTTTACTTTAAATAAAGTAAAAGCATTAGCACATTTGTTTCAAAAATTGATCTATGTATATTCTGCATGACAGGTTATACAGCTGTTTCGGGAAGAGTCACCAACCCTCATCAGTAACCAAAAGCAGTAGATAGTTTGTTTGGTAAAAAGTTAAATTCATATATATTTGCTGAAAACAACCAAATGAGAATTCAAGCAAAAGTTATACTATTTAAGCCTCTTCCAATATAACAAACTAAAAATAGAACAACTTTGAAACAAATATGATTGTATACGAGTACACATTGCATACTACAATATACATGTTTGTTTTTGTCTTGAAAAAACAAGAAAAACAATTTGTTTTTGCTAAACTTACATTTAGCGTTAACGGCGTGCCCTCCGTATTTTTAATTTTATTATTTTTTATAAAAATAAAAAATCTTATTTTCGATCTTTGTCAATTTAATGATTGAGTTTGAAATTGTTCAGGCTCAAGATCAAATGTTTTTACTTTAAATAAAGTAAAAGCATTAGCACATTTGTTTCAAAAATTGATCTATGTATATTCTGCATGACAGGTTATACAGCTGTTTCGGGAAGAGTCACCAACCCTCATCAGTAACCAAAAGCAGTAGATAGTTTGTTTGGTAAAAAGTTAAATTCATATATATTTGCTGAAAACAACCAAATGAGAATTCAAGCAAAAGTTATACTATTTAAGCCTCTTCCAATATAACAAACTAAAAATAGAACAACTTTGAAACAAATATGATTGTATACGAGTACACATTGCATACTACAATATACATGTTTGTTTTTGTCTTGAAAAAACAAGAAAAACAATTTGTTTTTGCTAAACTTACATTTAGCGTTAACGGCGTGCCCTCCGTATTTTTAATTTTATTATTTTTTATAAAAATAAAAAATCTTATTTTCGATCTTTGTCAATTTAATGATTGAGTTTGAAATTGTTCAGGCTCAAGATCAAATGTTTTTACTTTAAATAAAGTAAAAGCATTAGCACATTTGTTTCAAAAATTGATCTATGTATATTCTGCATGACAGGTTATACAGCTGTTTCGGGAAGAGTCACCAACCCTCATCAGTAACCAAAAGCAGTAGATAGTTTGTTTGGTAAAAAGTTAAATTCATATATATTTGCTGAAAACAACCAAATGAGAATTCAAGCAAAAGTTATACTATTTAAGCCTCTTCCAATATAACAAACTAAAAATAGAACAACTTTGAAACAAATATGATTGTATACGAGTACACATTGCATACTACAATATACATGTTTGTTTTTGTCTTGAAAAAACAAGAAAAACAATTTGTTTTTGCTAAACTTACATTTAGCGTTAACGGCGTGCCCTCCGTATTTTTAATTTTATTATTTTTTATAAAAATAAAAAATCTTATTTTCGATCTTTGTCAATTTAATGATTGAGTTTGAAATTGTTCAGGCTCAAGATCAAATGTTTTTACTTTAAATAAAGTAAAAGCATTAGCACATTTGTTTCAAAAATTGATCTATGTATATTCTGCATGACAGGTTATACAGCTGTTTCGGGAAGAGTCACCAACCCTCATCAGTAACCAAAAGCAGTAGATAGTTTGTTTGGTAAAAAGTTAAATTCATATATATTTGCTGAAAACAACCAAATGAGAATTCAAGCAAAAGTTATACTATTTAAGCCTCTTCCAATATAACAAACTAAAAATAGAACAACTTTGAAACAAATATGATTGTATACGAGTACACATTGCATACTACAATATACATGTTTGTTTTTGTCTTGAAAAAACAAGAAAAACAATTTGTTTTTGCTAAACTTACATTTAGCGTTAACGGCGTGCCCTCCGTATTTTTAATTTTATTATTTTTTATAAAAATAAAAAATCTTATTTTCGATCTTTGTCAATTTAATGATTGAGTTTGAAATTGTTCAGGCTCAAGATCAAATGTTTTTACTTTAAATAAAGTAAAAGCATTAGCACATTTGTTTCAAAAATTGATCTATGTATATTCTGCATGACAGGTTATACAGCTGTTTCGGGAAGAGTCACCAACCCTCATCAGTAACCAAAAGCAGTAGATAGTTTGTTTGGTAAAAAGTTAAATTCATATATATTTGCTGAAAACAACCAAATGAGAATTCAAGCAAAAGTTATACTATAATAAAATAATAAAATTAAATTAAAAATACGGAGGGCACGCCGTTAACGCTAAATGTAAGTTTAGCAAAAACAAATTGTTTTTCTTGTTTTTTCAAGACAAAAACAAACATGTATATTGTAGTATGCAATGTGTACTCGTATACAATCATATTTGTTTCAAAGTTGTTCTATTTTTAGTTTGTTATATTGGAAGAGGCTTAAATAGTATAACTTTTGCTTGAATTCTCATTTGGTTGTTTTCAGCAAATATATATGAATTTAACTTTTTACCAAACAAACTATCTACTGCTTTTGGTTACTGATGAGGGTTGGTGACTCTTCCCGAAACAGCTGTATAACCTGTCATGCAGAATATACATAGATCAATTTTTGAAACAAATGTGCTAATGCTTTTACTTTATTTAAAGTAAAAACATTTGATCTTGAGCCTGAACAATTTCAAACTCAATCATTAAATTGACAAAGATCGAAAATAAGATTTTTTATTTTTATAAAAAATAATAAAATTAAAAATACGGAGGGCACGCCGTTAACGCTAAATGTAAGTTTAGCAAAAACAAATTGTTTTTCTTGTTTTTTCAAGACAAAAACAAACATGTATATTGTAGTATGCAATGTGTACTCGTATACAATCATATTTGTTTCAAAGTTGTTCTATTTTTAGTTTGTTATATTGGAAGAGGCTTAAATAGTATAACTTTTGCTTGAATTCTCATTTGGTTGTTTTCAGCAAATATATATGAATTTAACTTTTTACCAAACAAACTATCTACTGCTTTTGGTTACTGATGAGGGTTGGTGACTCTTCCCGAAACAGCTGTATAACCTGTCATGCAGAATATACATAGATCAATTTTTGAAACAAATGTGCTAATGCTTTTACTTTATTTAAAGTAAAAACATTTGATCTTGAGCCTGAACAATTTCAAACTCAATCATTAAATTGACAAAGATCGAAAATAAGATTTTTTATTTTTATAAAAAATAATAAAATTAAAAATACGGAGGGCACGCCGTTAACGCTAAATGTAAGTTTAGCAAAAACAAATTGTTTTTCTTGTTTTTTCAAGACAAAAACAAACATGTATATTGTAGTATGCAATGTGTACTCGTATACAATCATATTTGTTTCAAAGTTGTTCTATTTTTAGTTTGTTATATTGGAAGAGGCTTAAATAGTATAACTTTTGCTTGAATTCTCATTTGGTTGTTTTCAGCAAATATATATGAATTTAACTTTTTACCAAACAAACTATCTACTGCTTTTGGTTACTGATGAGGGTTGGTGACTCTTCCCGAAACAGCTGTATAACCTGTCATGCAGAATATACATAGATCAATTTTTGAAACAAATGTGCTAATGCTTTTACTTTATTTAAAGTAAAAACATTTGATCTTGAGCCTGAACAATTTCAAACTCAATCATTAAATTGACAAAGATCGAAAATAAGATTTTTTATTTTTATAAAAAATAATAAAATTAAAAATACGGAGGGCACGCCGTTAACGCTAAATGTAAGTTTAGCAAAAACAAATTGTTTTTCTTGTTTTTTCAAGACAAAAACAAACATGTATATTGTAGTATGCAATGTGTACTCGTATACAATCATATTTGTTTCAAAGTTGTTCTATTTTTAGTTTGTTATATTGGAAGAGGCTTAAATAGTATAACTTTTGCTTGAATTCTCATTTGGTTGTTTTCAGCAAATATATATGAATTTAACTTTTTACCAAACAAACTATCTACTGCTTTTGGTTACTGATGAGGGTTGGTGACTCTTCCCGAAACAGCTGTATAACCTGTCATGCAGAATATACATAGATCAATTTTTGAAACAAATGTGCTAATGCTTTTACTTTATTTAAAGTAAAAACATTTGATCTTGAGCCTGAACAATTTCAAACTCAATCATTAAATTGACAAAGATCGAAAATAAGATTTTTTATTTTTATAAAAAATAATAAAATTTATAAAGTATATATATTCTTGATCCTTATAACAACTCGAGTCGATACAGCGATGTTCGATGTCCGTCCGTCCGTCCATCTGTCTGTCCGCTGAAATCACAATCATTTAAAAAGTTAACCATATGCCTGGGTAAAGTTAGCACAATATTGCTTATCGTTATTTCGAGCGGGTTGGTATTTAAAATGGAATAAATCTGGCATCATTGTACCAAGATATGATCTAAAATATGGGCACACCTCTCAAAAATTCAAAAAATTGAGTGTGTTTGTTGTAATAATTTAGTAGTAGTAGTAGTAGCAATTCTTTATTTATTTATTTTTTTAAATGATATTACATAAAATCTTAAAGAATATACGGCTTTGACTATGTCGTTAGCCGGTAAAAAGAGAAACTGTATAATAATTTTAATTTTTTTTTTCATTTCAATAATTATATTCTATTATAAGCATTTTCCGATACGCCAAAGCATTGATAATGTACTGCAGGACAAACTGCCAATTATTTTCACCATTTAGAATTGTAATTATTTCTTCTTCTCACTGCAACATAAAAGGAAATGAATATGCAGATTCCGAGGCAAAATATTCAGCAAAACGCCCTTTACTTACGACACAAAACTATAATCGTAAAGTCATTGATAAACTAATTGACAAACACTTTGATAATATTGACAGAGACCATTCTTTCAGTTCATCATCAACCTGGTACAAAAACATCAATCATTATAAAAAAAAATATTTATGACGTCATGACTGGCAATCAAACACATGCTAAAAGACTTGACTACATCATATTCGAAAGGCTTCGACTAGGCCATACCAGAGTTACACATGGATCACTATACAATCCAAATATTACACCCTTTTGTAACTGCAATATTTCATTACCAACTACACCATCACACTTTCTTTGCCAATGCACTAAAACTGAAAACGCCCGAAGAGTAACATTTAAAAATACTAGTCCTCTACATCCACTATCCACACCCTCTCCCGATAACCTATCATTAATGATTAAATTTCTTAAACTATGCAACCTTTATAACAAAATATAACACAATTCCCTAAGTTAGGTAAACTTTTTGTAATATTTATATTGAACTGAAGGCCTACGTTGCTATTGCCCTTAGTAAAATAAGCTTATAATTTCAATTATGGGTTAATAAATAAATAAATAAATAAATAAATAAATAAATAAACAAATAAATAAATACTTCTTCTAATATTGTAATTCTTGGAAAAAAATATTGTCGAAAGTTGTTTAGCACTGGGCATCTATCAATGAAGTGCTGCAAATCTTCAATTTCCTTTTTGTTGCATAATGAACAACGTTTTTCAATTCTTCTAGAAAAGCGCGAACCGTTTAATTTTATTAATTCACATCGGGCTTTGAATATCCACATATTATTAGATACAATATTGTTTTGGTGAAAATAAAATTGTGATAACGCTCGATCTAAGTCCTTATAGAACGATTCTGTTTGCACTTGTTTGTTTTTATTTTTCAGAGCTTCTATCATTATTAAGTGTTTTTCGTCCCATTCCCGTACAGATATATCTGATTACCATTGTATATTATGTTCGCTACCTACCTTAGCTTATGAGGCAATCTGTGGTCTGTGTAATTGAAAATTTTACGACATATATACTGCAAATGAAGTTTTAGTTTATACAGATGTGCACCATCTATTCCCGACTTCAGCATAAGTTCATAAGTTGGTGTAAATTTTGGCAGCTTAGGGGTACTTTTTATGAAATATCTTTGAAGGTTATCTATTTCCTCAAAATAAGAATTATGTAATTCATATTTGGGCACCATACGACTGGATGGACCGACAAACAGCACTAAAAAGGCGAATTTTAGATCGCAACTTTAAATCTTTTTTTTTATTTATGAAGCTACTCCATGTAGAGTTTATACAGTTTTTTTGCAAAACTGTATCTTTTTGTACATGTTTTGTAAAAACACATTTTGCAGTTAGGATCATATCAAGATAACAGTATTCAACTACTTTTTCTATTTCCATTTCTCTGTAAGTCCACTTCCCATTTTTGGCTATACTTCCGCCATTTATAAAAACCATCATCTTAGATTTCAATCATTTTCTTACAGATTCCATATACAGCAATACTTTTCTAAATTGTTGATGATGTCTTGTAAAATCTTCACTTCGTCTGCTATTAAAGCGATAAGTCTGCGTATAACAACAATCTTATATTCCTATTATCAATTGAATTAATTTAAACATCAAAAGCTGTTTTAAACTCTACGAAAAAAGGTTAGAATTTTCTCTTCTCATTAAATTTGTAGTGTCTACTGTAGAATAATTTTTCCTAAATTCGATTTGATATTCAGAAAGGATTTTGTGTTGGTCTACCCATTTGTACAATCTTTCTGCTATGACACCCATTGAAATTTTTGCAAAAACCATCATCGATTCATAGATGATTTTTGTGTTTCTCTCGGAATATATCGCATCTGTACCTCTAAAGTGAGTCAACTCAAAATTTATAAATTTTCAGTAGATGCTAAAAACAGTTTTTTTTAATATTTACTATAAAATTTAAAAACAGTTGTTTAATTGTAAAGAATTGCGAAAAATAAGTATACGACTGTAGTTGTTTTTGCGATTCTTTCAGTGATCAGCAAAAATAACAATTCTTTTGGGTGGAACTCAAAACATGTCTTTTTTGTGAATTCTAAAGAAACTACTACACAAAGAGGGTTATTACTGTATTTTTTCTTTTGCGAAAAACTAGAAAAATCAATGTAAGATTTTTACAGTGGACAAAAATTTTAATAAAAAATATTTTTTCTTTTCCAAAGTTTTGTCTCCGAACTCAAAGCTGTGCTTATTTATAAATATGAAGAAAATTGTCTTTAGAAAACTTGGTATCCGAATATGGAGTTGTAATCATTTCTTCAGAATCTCGAAGTAAATTCTTTCCAAAAAAAATTGTTAACCCTTTCGGAAAAGTTTTTTTTTTGTTTCTGATTCAGTTTAGATTTTATTTCTAAGCTTTTCTTAAGTGAAATATGAAAAATCTACTCCGAAAATCATTAGAAATTCGAAATAGATTTATCACAAAGATTAAATATAATGAAAACAAGTAAGAGTGTTAAATTCGCCTGTGCCGAATTTTTTGATACCCTCCACCTGAGTCTTAAACTCTATGTTACACCCAATGTTGAGTACGACTACACTTTAAAACTTTTGCCGATACTGAAACATTAATTCCGAATAACAAAATTCAAATGATTCTTGGCTAAAAATTATTATTATTAAAAAATAATTCAGATAAAAATATTTTAAAATTTTTATCTGAATTATTTTTTATTTTTATCTGCATTACATTCAATACAAAAAAAAAATACATAATAATAACAGGTAAGAAACTCAATATAGAAATTTAAACTTATCATATATATTTATTTCATTTTCCATTTTCCGTTTTTCATTTTCCGTTTTTCATTTTTCAATTTTCATTTTCCATTTTCCATTTTTCAATTTTCATTTTCCATTTTATATTTTTCATTTTCCATTTTTCATTTTTCAATTTTTCATTTTCCATTTTTAATTTTTCAATTTTCATTTTTCATTTTTCATTTTTCATTTTCCATTTTGCGTTTTCCATTTTCCATTTTTAATTTTTCGAATTTAATTTTTCAATTTTCATTTTTCATTTTCCATTTTCCATTTTCCATTTCTCATTTTTCAATTTTCATTTTCCATTTTTCATTTTTCAATTTTTAATTTTCATTTTCCATTTTTCATTTTTCAATTTTCCATTTTCCATTTTTAATTTTTCAATTTTCATTTTCCATTCTTCATTTTTCAATTTTCCATTTTTCAATTCTCATTTTCCATTTTCCATTTTGCATTTGCCATTTTCCATTTTTTAATTTTCATTTTCCGTTGTCCATTTTTCAATTTTCATTTTCCATTTAACATTTTGCAATTTTCATTTTCCATTTTTCATTTTTCAATTTTCATTTTCGATTTTTATTTTTCATTTTTCATTTTTCATTTTCCATTTTCCATTTTCCATTTTTCAATTTTCATTTCCCCTTTTTCAATTTTTCATTTTCCATTTTTCATATTTCAATTTTTGTTTTTCATTTTCCACTTTCCATTTTCCATTTTTAATTTTTCAATATTCTTTTTTCTATTTTCCATTTTACATTTTTCATTTTCCGTTTTCCGTTTTTCATTTTCCCTTTTTATACCCTCCACATCTCAGTGGCAGAGGGTATATATAGGTTTGTCATTCCGTTTGTAACGCATCGAAAAACTAATTTCCGACCCAATAAAGTATATATATTCTTGATCCTTATCACAGCTCGAGTCGATATAGCGATGTCCGTCTGTCCGTCTGTCCGTCTGTCCGTCTGTCCGTGTGTCTGTTGAAATCACGCTCATTCAAAAAAAAAAGCATTTACTTAGGTCAGGTTACGAAAAAATTATTTGCCATAATTCCCACCAGGTTGGTATTGAAATCGGAGTAAATCGGGAGCCTCTGCGCTGAGAAATGAACAAAAGTTTATAGATACCTCTAAAAAAAACATGAAACCTAGTGTTTTCTTGTAATAGTTTAGTGGTTGAACATACAACAACATAAAAAAAGCCACAAAAAAAATGTGATTCATACATATTAACAATAACAAGAACACAACTACCATGAGCTATGTTAATAGTATTGCCACAAACCGAGGTGGAGGGTATCAAAGATTCGGCACAGCCGAATTTAACACTCTTACTTGTTCATTTTCCATTCTTCATTTTTCAGTTTTCATTTTCTATTTTCCATTTTTCATTTTCCATTTTTCATTTTCCTTTTTTCATTTTCCATTTTCCATTTTCCATTTTCCATTTTCCATTTTCCATTTTCTGTTTTTCATTTTCCATTTTCCATTCTCCATTTTCCATTCTCCATTTTCCATTTTCATTTTCCATTTTTCATTTTCCAATTTTCATTTTTCGTTTTCTTATCGTTTTCATTTTTTCTTTCATATTGGCGATTTTTTTTTATTATAACGTGATAACGATAAAAAATATGTGGCAATACTACTAACATGAGCTATGTTATTGTGTTCTTGCTATTGTTAATATAAGTATGTATATGCATAATTTTTTTGTGGCATTTTTTTATGTTGTTGTACAATTATAATATTCAACCACTAAACTGTTACAACAAACACACTGGGTTTTATGTTTTTTTTAGAGGTATCTACATATTTTTGCTCGTTTCTAATCACGATGAAGCCCGATTTAGCCCATTTTCAATACCAACCTGCTGGGAATTATGGCAAATGATATTATTGTAGCCATATTCAGTTTGATGCCTTTTTTTGTGAATAAGCGTGATTTCAACAGACAGACGGACAGACGGACAGACGGACATCGCTATATCGACTCGAGCTGTGATAAGGATCAAGAATATATATACTTTATGGGGACGGAAATTAGTTTTTCGATGCGTTACAAACGGAATGACAAACCTATATATACCCTCTGCCACTGACGTGTGGAGGGTATAAAAACATGTCTCTTAATTCCGAAAATATTTGTAATTCCATGAAGGAAATTAATTTCAAATCGAAGGTGAATTTATATATTTAATACTCATCACTATAAGGTGATAGATTTTTATTTACGAAACTTTTACGTCACATCGGAATAAATGTTTCGTTAATAATCTTTATCTCTGACTTTGGAGGATATTTATTGTTTTAAATTTTATTGTCTTCAATACGAGGTAGAAATTCTTTAACAGAATTTTGTGTCCAGTAAGAAGGAGATTTTCTTTATAACCTTTGTTTTTATTTATTTAAACTATCGTCGTTAACAGTTAAAAATATATAAATAAATTTGTATATATGTACATTGATTGAGATATAACCAAATAGTATTGCAGCATATATAAACTAATTATAATATAAGGAAGGGGTGATTAGAAATTTACCGTTTTAATGGAAAAAGATAAAAAAAACCAATTGAAAATGTATAAGAAATTTCTGTAGTTTTCTAGAATAACCGCGTATGTCATAAAATCAAAATGTTCAGGAGAGCCAAAGAACGTTATATATGAAATTATGAGCTCGATATAAAGTTTTTAGGACTTTTTATTTAACAGCCCTGTAGATATGGGCAATAAACACTTTCTATAAAATTTTGAGTCAAAAATCTTAAGAGGAATAGATCCTAGAGAAGGACGAAAAAACAATATGTAAATTACACTTAAAGTGTGTGCAGATAAAACAATTTATGTCGACAAATATCGTTTTTTTTGAAAATGAAAACTACCAGTGCAACTACACATTTAGACATAAGCTATTGTTGCTTTAAAAATTAATTTTTTTTTTCGTCAACAGAAAGTTAACGGGAGTTAGGGTGAGAATATACATAACAACGTATCAAGAATAATAGTGACAACAAATAACAGAAATAAACACACAAGTTTTTATAAGTGGTTATAAACTGAAAACTAATCCTAAAATTATTTTGCATTTTTTTTCATTAATAACAACGTATGTCGCTATGTGTCGTTTTCTGAGAAAATAATTTGTCAGCGATCAAATGTAGGTTGACATACGTCATTAGTGCTGCAAATTAATTTAATAAACATTTAAGTTACGTCGTTATTTTAAGAAAAAACTCAGAAATGGTCAATATTAAAAAAAAAAAAAAAATTAAACACATGTAAAGAACGTTAAAAATTATTATATTTGGCATCGTTAACTCAAAACTGACAAAAATCGACATACGCGGTTATTCCAGAAAACCACAGATTTTTAATTAATTCTTCAAGTAGCTTCAAACTGAAGTTTGCAGAAACATTAACTCTACAAATATCTTATTAAATCATAATTTGAAGACCTGTTTCGGTCTTCGAATCTTTGCATTAATTTTCGAATTACTGTTTCAAATATATCTTCTTTGAACTTCTTACGAAACTTTGACTAACATGCGGGAAGAATTTTAACTGTCTCCAATTCGTATTAGATCAGTTTTAGGGAATGAAGTTAATACAATATTTGTTCGCAATTCTAAACAGTAAAAAAATCTTAATAAACTATAAAATTTAGATTTTCAATAGAATTCTGATAATTTCCCAACGGTGAAGCTACAGGATTCTCGTTTTACACTCATAAACTAAAAATGATTTTTTAGCAACAACACTAATAGAATTTGCAATGGTGTTAATATGTTGAACAGCAGGTAACTTTTGATAATATAAACGAATACCGACGGTAAAGATATTAGACAATAGAAGTGATGCTGGACATGACTGCTGACAAAAAGAATTCAAATGGCAGGAGCAAACGGCAGTTTTCAAAAGGCTTATAGAAAAGGCTGCAAAATCTGAAAACATTTTAAAAAGGCGTAGGACGTTTAATGAAAAACAACGGGGTTTCCTTTTTTTTTTGTTGCAAGAACACAAAATTTCGTAAATTTTCTTTAGAAATAATGACTTTATCTTTATGAACTCAGATTTCTATTTTGCGAAATACAATTTTTACAGGAGATTTAAAAAGTTCCTATTAATTCTATTAAAATCAATCAATTGATATTAAAAAAAAGAGAATCTTGTACGAAATGCAGTTTTTAAGAAATATCTACAGTATAATTTATGGCCGGAGCCAAAATTTTCCGAATCAAAATTAATGCGATAGGAGACAAAAATTTCTAAAAAACGATTGGCAATCGGAGTAAAATTGTCTAACCAAATTCACTCCGAATCCATAGAACACCTATTGAAAATTTAAAAAATATTTTTCTACATGTTTTAAGGAAATCAACTCCGAAACGGATCCAAATTTTCTAAATAAAATCAACTCTGAATCAGAGGCAAATTTTCAATATGAAGCAAATTTTCTAAAGAAAATCAACTCTGAATCGGAGGCAAATTTTCTAAAGAAAATCAACTCCGAATCAGAGGCAAATTTTGTAAAGAAAATCAACTCCGAATCGGAGGCAAATTTTATAAAGAACATAAATTCCGAATCGGAGGCAAATTTTATAAAAAAAAATAAACTCCGAATAGGAGGCAAATTTTCTAAAGAAAATCAACTCCGAATCGGAGGCAAATTTTCTAAACAAAATAAATACCGAACAGGAGGCAAATTTTCTAAACAAAATCAACTCCGAATCGGAGGAAAATTTTCTAGAGAAAATCAACTTCGAAACGAAGCCAAATATTCATAAAATCAACTTTGAATCGGTGACATATTTTTTAAATGAAATTTTCTAAAGAAAATCAACTCCGAATCGGATCAAAGATTTTCAAAAGAAAATTAACTCCGAATTGAGGACATATTTTCTAAACGAAAATCAACTCAGAATCGGAGAAAATTTTGTAAAGAAAATCAACTCCGAATCGGAGGCAAATTTTCCGAATCGGGGCCTAATTTTCTAAAGAACCTTCTAAATGAAAATCAACTCCGAATCACAGACAAATATTTTAGAGATAAATAAAATATTTTAGAGATAATTGACTCAGAAAAGAACACATTTTCTAAGAAATGAAGACATATTTTCAGAAGAAAATCTACTAAAATCTAGAATTTTTACTCCGAATCGTAAACAAAAATGGTAAAATTTAAAATTTACTCCGACTGAAACACAAATTTTATAAATGGAGACAAATTTTCTAAAGGAAATCTACTCGCAATCGAACGCAAATTACCTAAGGAAGCTGGAACAAATTTTCTAAAGAAAATTTACTCCGAATCCGTAACAAAATCTATTATAAGCCTATAGCAAATCAAGAGACAAAATTTTTTTTAAATATGTTAAACGTTTTTTGAAATTGCGTTTTAAATGACTCAGTTTTAAGTATTTTTTTAATATTAAACATTTTTATTTCCAATATCCTGGTAACTGATACTTTTTTATACATTTTTTTTTTCTGATAAGCATAAAAACAAAATAAACCATCAGGCTTAAGTGCTCCAAACAAATACTACCTTATACAGTCATGTTTCCTTCTTTTGAGTCCTGCGTCCTTTTATATTGCAGACAATATAATTTTTTTTTTATTATTCATTAATGTATCAATAACAGTGTGTATTGAATGCATTATTAACGCTAGATTAATTAATATTCCTTTTATTGTATTAAGAAGCGAAGGATATCAAAAGATATCGATGCACACTTAAGGATATCAAAATTCAAAAGATGATTCATGAATTAAGCAGCAAACTTACAGCCTACGGAAAAGAGAAAAGTTTTAATAATTGTTTATGAAACAAAATCAACTGAAGCATAACTATTCAGCTGTTTAAATATTTCAATTATTTAATCATAATTATACAAAAATTGTATTTGTTAATAAAAGATTTAAATTGTAATGCATTTTGCAGAGGAAATATTAAATATTCTTGGAATAAAGCGGCTACTTTATACTTTTCTAAAATTGCGTATGAACTGACCATTATGGGGTATGAAATTTGAATTTCATGCTGGTTTTTGTATGTTTTTGGTGTCAAATTCTTTTAAAACGGTTTCTTCAGAAATTTTCAGCTGTTTTGGAGAGGACTTATTTTGGAAAAAAAGGACCTTTTATGTTTAAAAACAGATTTATTTTCGTGTCATGGTGTTAATATGTTAAACAGCAGGTCATCTTTATGTCAGACAATCACTGTATGACTTTAGAGTTTTACCAAAAATTTTGAAAATATAATATTTTTTTGAGTCTCAAATTTTAGTTTGTATTTTAAAATTTTTTTTTTACGATTTTATATATTACATTTATAACGTTTCAAGATGAAATTACTACAAATTCAATATATTATTAACTTTAGAAAATATTTATAAATTGGTGGTAGAATAAGGATGATTCAAAATATTTTTGTTTCATAACAAACTTTATTTACAATCTATCCATTTAAGAATAATAAGCAGAGCCCCCCATTACTCGAGCTACTCGAGCTGCTCGAAAAAAAAAAATCAGCCACTTTTCACCGAAAAAGATCGGTCATTTTCTATACATATGTACGAAAATGTTTTTCGAGTAGTAATTCGTCAACAGCACAATTATTACCAAAAGTCTTTGAAATTTTAATTTGTACCATGTGTGCCTTAAATATTTTTTCTTAATCGATCTCATACTTGCATGAAGTGCATTTTTTCATATATTTGTATGGAAACTGACTGATATTTTTCGAATAGTAAGTTGCCAATAGCACATTATTAGTCTGAATGGCTTAAAAATTTAAATGAGTCATATAAGGATATAGTCAGTTGCAATTGTTGAAAAAAACGTCTTTTTTTTAATTTTTGTTTTTTTCATTACTGATCTTTTTCGACTTGTAGTTCGTCCACCCCACACCTTTCATCCGACTGCTCCAATATTTTAGGAAAATAATCAGTTGATATGAGGGACTACAATATGTATTAGTTTTTACCATTTTTTTTGGAAAATATCTTTTAAAATGATGTCAAACTTCCATAGAGCGAATGTTTTCATACATTTCTATAGAAAGTGGTCGAGCCTTTTCGAGTAGTAGTTCGTCCACCCCACAATTATTATCGGAAACGTTTGAAATTTAAAAGAAATACTCTCCTTACATTTTCAACTCTAAAAAATATAACTTTTGGCTAAGTCATTGTGAAAAATTTTCTGTAAAATTATCTCAAACATGAAATAAGAGCAAATTTTCACACTTTTGTATGGGAAGAGTCTGATCTTGTCGTGTAGTTGTTCGCCCAGAGCACAATTTTATTCGGAATGACTTAATTTTTTATATGAGTCATCTGTCAAAAAAATTTTTTTTTTGTTTTTTTATTTTTATTTTTTAAAAAAATTTTTTTTTAGTTTCTGTTTTTTGTCGAGTAGTAGTTCCTCCAAGCTTCAATTTTAGGCGGAATGCTTTAAAACTTGAAGGAAGTATTCTTTTTATATACACAGCTCTAACGATAATTAATTTTTTATAACGTCATTGTGGAAAGTTTTCTGGAAAATATCATCAAACTTCAAATAAGTGCGTATTTTTTTACATATTTGCATAGAAAGTGGCCAATATCAGTCGAGTAGTGCTATATCGACGCCATAATTTTGTCGGAAT
Source organism: Cordilura impudica (assembly GCA_963682025.1). NCBI lineage: Eukaryota > Metazoa > Arthropoda > Insecta > Diptera > Scathophagidae > Cordilura > Cordilura impudica. The sequence continues at coordinate 250,967,313 of OY821519.1, read as the reverse complement.
GGTTTAAAATTTTTTATGAGTAATCTCTGAATATAGTCAATTACAGACAGTGAAAAAATTAAAAATTTTTTTTTATTTTTTTTTACAATTTTTGCAAAATTTCCGATCTTTTTCGAGTAGTTGTTCCCACACTGCAACATTTTTGTGGAAATGCTTTGAAATTTTGAAAACATATTCTCTACATATATTCAGCGTCTTCGTATTTGTTGGACTTTTGTTAAACTGCAAATAATTTTAAATATATATTAAAATAAATCCTACAAGCTTTCCTGATCGTCAGAATATCTGCTTAAAGGACACTAGAGTCGTCTGGTACAGGATATGACGCCCGCATCAACACCCAACGCATTTTTTCGCCAACAATGTCTGTTGCATCCCTTTTTTGAAGGGAACTTGATCTATACGACCTCCTGAAGTCAGTTTAGAAACGTAGAATGTTCTTAGGTATGAATAAAGTTACTAAAGTTGATTAAAAAAATCTTTCGCGATGAAAACTACTATAAAAAAATAAGGTTTTTGGCATAAGGAGCAGTCTTCTGATTCTGCCTAAACCTCAACCAACCTTTTTTTATATCCTATACCATCATGTGGTCAGGGTATAATGACTTTGTGCTGATGTTTGTAACTACAAAAAATGTTTGACCCAGACCCACCTCCTATTATACTGATCGACTCAAAATCACTTTCTGAGTCGATTTAGCGATGTGCGTCCGTCCGTCTGTCCGCCTGTGTGTCCATGTAATCCTTGTAATCAAAAGCAAATATGAACATATTTTGATGAAATTTGGTATGTAAGCTTCTATCAGCCATAGTATGAACGCCATTGAAATTGGAGAAAATCGGGGCATGTTCAGACATAGTCCCCATACAAATGACACCTATGAAATCGACTTAAATTGCCATATGATCCAAATTATCATATAGATCTCAGTCAAGTTGGGTTTGTGTGTGTTTATTACACCCATTAATCAGTAGTCCAAAAACAAACCCTATAGGACAATTCTTAGTCATAGCCCCATATAAAGCTGCTTCCCTATCTCCACTTAAATCAATCAAAAAAAATCATGTGAGACCGATCACAAGGGAGATGTGTAAACATCTAATAATTAAAGAAAACATCAACATCATATTTTCCAGTGCATAAAAAATAAGTCGATTATGCTGTTCTCTGAAATTAAATTGATGTTTTCTGAAATGCAATTGATGTTTTCTGAAATTCAATTGATGTTTTCTTAAATACAATTAATGTTTTCAGCAATTCAAATAATGCTTTTTGAAATTCAATTGATGTTTTCTGAAATTCTATTTATGTTTTCTGAAATTCAAATGATGTTTTCTGAAACACAATTGATGTTTTCTGAAATACAATTGATGTTTTCTGAAATTCTATTGATGTTTTCTGAAATTCAATTGATGTTTTCTGAAACTCGAATGATGTTTTCTGAAGTTATATTGATGTTTTCTGAAATTCTATTGATGTTTTCTGAAATTCAAATGATGTTTTCTGAAACTCGAATGATGTTTTCTGAAATTATATTGATGTTTTCTGAAATTCTATTTATGTTTTCTGAAATTCAATTGATGTTTTCTGAAATACAATTGATGTTTTCTGAAATACAATTGATGTTTTCTGAAATTCTATTTATGGTTTCTGAAATTCAAATGATGTTTTCTGAAATACAATTGATGTTTTCTGAAATACAATTGATGTTTTCTGAAATTCTATTAATGTTTTCTGAAATTCAATTGATGTTTTCTGAAACTCGAATGATGTTTTCTGAAATTATATCGATGTTTTCTGAAATTCTATTAATGTTTTCTGAAATTCAAATGATGTTTTCTGAAACTCGAATAATGTTTTCTGAAATTATATTGATGTTTTCTGAAATTCTATTTATGTTTTCTGAAATTCAATTGATGTTTTCTGAAATACAATTGATGTTTTCTGAAATTCTATTGATGTTTTCTGAAATTATATAAAGTTTTCTGAAATTCAATTGATGTTTTCTGAAACTCGAATGATGTTTTCTGAAATTATATTGATGTTTTCTGAAATTCTATTTATGTTTTCTGAAATTCAAATGGTGTTTTCTGAAATACAATTGATGTTTTCTGAAATTCTATTGATGTTTTCTGAAATTATATAAAGTTTTCTGAAATTCAATTGATGTTTTCTGAAACTCGAATGATGTTTTCTGAAATTATATTGATGGTTTCTGAAATACAATTGATGTTTTCTGAAATTCTATTGATGCTTTCTGAAATTCAATTGATGGTTTCTGAAACTAGAATGATGTTTTCTGAAATTATATTGATGTTTTCTGAAATTCTATTTATGTTTTTTGAAATTCAAATGATGTTTTCTGAAATTATATTGATGTTTTCTGAAATTCTATTTATGTTTTCTGAAATTCAAATGATGTTTTCTGAAATTATATTGGTGGTTTCTGAAATACAATTGATGTTTTCTGAAATTCTATAGATGCTTTCTGAAATTCGATTTATGTTTTCTGAAACTCGAATGATGTTTTCTGAAATTATATTGATGGTTTCTGAAATACAATTGATGTTTTCTGAAATTCTATAGATGCTTTCTGAAATTCTATTTATGTTTTTTGAAATTCAAATGATGTTTTCTGAAATTATATTGATGGTTTCTGAAATACAATTGATGTTTTCTGAAATTCTATTGATGTTTTCTGAAATTCAATTGATGTTTTCTGAAACTCGAATGATGTTTTCTGAAATTATATTGATATTTTCTGAAATTCTATTTATGTTTTCTGAAATTCAAATGATGTTTTCTGAAATTATATTGATGTTTTCTGAAATTCTATTGACGTTTTCTGAAATTCAATTGATGTTTTCTGAAACTCGAATGATGTTTTCTGAAATTCTATTTATGTTTTCTGAAATTCAAGTGATGTTTTCTGAAATTCTATTGATGTTTTCTGAAATTCAATTGATGTTTTCTGAAACTCGAATGATGTTTTCTGAAATTATATTGATATTTTCTGAAATTCTATTTGTGTTTTCTGAAATTCAAATGATGTTTTCTGAAATTATATTGATGGTTTCTGAAATACAATTGATGTTTTCTGAAATTCTATTGATGCTTTCTGAAATTCAATTGATGTTTTCTGAAACTAGAATGATGTTTTCTGAAATTCTATTGATGTTTTCTGAAATTCAATTGATGTTTTCTGAAACTCGAATGATGTTTTCTGAAATTATATTGATGTTTTCTGAAATTCTATTTGTGTTTTCTGAAATTCAAATGATGTTTTCTGAAATTATATTGATGGTTTCTGAAATACAATTGATGTTTTCTGAAATTCTATTGATGCTTTCTGAAATTCAATTGATGTTTTCTGAAACTCGAATGATGTTTTCTGAAATTATATTGATGTTTTCTGAAATTCTATTTATGTTTTCTGAAATTCAAATGATGTTTTCTGAAATTACATTGATGTTTTCTGAAATTCTATTTACGTTTTCTGAAATTCAAATGATGTTTTCTGAAATTATATTGATGGTTTCTGAAATACAATTGATGTTTTCTGAAATTCTATTTATGTTTTTTGAAATTGAAATGATGTTTTCTGAAATTATATTGATGTTTTCTGAAATTCTATTTATGTTTTCTGAAATTCAAATGATGTTTTCTGAAATTATATTGGTGGTTTCTGAAATACAATTGATGTTTTCTGAAATTCTATAGATGCTTTCTGAAATTCAATTTATGTTTTCTGAAACTCGAATGATGTTTTCTGAAATTCTATTTATGTTTTTTGAAATTCAAATGATGTTTTCTGAAATTATATTGATGGTTTCTGAAATACAATTGATGTTTTCTGAAATTCTATTGATGTTTTCTGAAATTCAATTGATGTTTTCTGAAACTCGAATGATGTTTTCTGAAATTATATTGATATTTTCTGAAATTCTATTTATGTTTTCTGAAATTCAAATGATGTTTTCTGAAATTATATTGATGTTTTCTGAAATTCTATTGATGTTTTCTGAAATTCAATTGATGTTTTCTGAAACTCGAATGATGTTTTCTGAAATTCTATTTATGTTTTCTGAAATTCAAGTGATGTTTTCTGAAATTCTATTGATGTTTTCTGAAATTCAATTGATGTTTTCTGAAACTCGAATGATGTTTTCTGAAATTATATTGATGTTTTCTGAAATTCTATTTGTGTTTTCTGAAATTCAAATGATGTTTTCTGAAATTATATTGATGGTTTCTGAAATACAATTGATGTTATTTGAAAGACAATTGGAAAATGTTTAGAAAAGAACATATCACAATTTTTCCACAAATACAATCAGATAAAGTCACACCGATTTACACTTCAGCTCACACCGATGTGTTACGCTGTTTTTGCGATTGTATTGTGAAATAGATATTTACCCCCCTGCGCGTATAGATGTTTACACATAAAAAAAAATCAAAAATATTGCACAGATTTCTCTCAAATTTGGTTTGTATATGTTTTTGAAAAAAATAAGTGACCTTACCAAATATGGTCAGGATCGGTCCATTTTTCGACCTAGGCCCTATATAAATGTAGCACCCGATATGAACTTTTTCATATTCAAAGGAAAAAATTTAATAACAATGCCATTCAAATTTGGTATATGCTTATTTTCTATATCCAATTAGTTGGGCCTAAGAGATAGGGTTTCTAAATGCATGGTATAGGGTATCGTATTGTCGGTCTAGACTGACCATAATTTTCTTACTTGTTTTTGATTATTTTTGATACATATTTTAAAAACAAGGCATCTCCTGAAATACCATGATTATGGCCCCACCTAGCATTGCTAATATCTGAAGATCTCAGTCTAATATTTGTTTCCGATAAATTATAACTTTTTTCTATGTTTTCGACTTTTAATTAACATCCCACTTCTTAAATATTTAAACTGATGGTTTTTATTTCGTTTTAGTTTCTTCTAATTACAATGAAGAACTTGTTTCTTTTTAAGTTTAAAAGTATTTTCTTTAACATTTCTATAATATTGTGACCTTTATTAATTAAAAATGCATAATATTTTTTTATATTTTTTATTTCATATAAAATGTTTTGTTAAAACATTTCGTTCTCCCTTATTAACCCTAATCAGTGTTAATTTAATGGGGAACGACAAAAAACCAAAAACTCATGGTTTTTTCAGTAAAAATTCAAATCTACCAATGAAGAAAAAAGAAAAGAATACAACATTAATTAGCGCGAAACATGTTCATAAATATTTTGGAAATTATTTTGAAAACAACAACATTTTTATTGTAACATGTTTTCATGTAGGCAAGCAACAACAGGTAAAAGACATAATATTTCTACAATTTAAAATTTAATATGCAACAGATGATATCAGCCACATAAACATGCTTTAACATCATCATATAAAAATATATATGTATGTATGTATGTAGCTAGAACCGAAAAAAAAACTGAAGCTATATATATGTACATTAGGGTGGCTGCTAATTTATTCTTAATATTTCGAAGCTGAAAAACCGATGGAAATCTAGAGTCTTTTGTTATGAATTTGTGCGTATACACCGAAAACGGATTTGTTGTTGCAAACGAATTTGTTGCCAACCGAATTTTGATATACTATCACATTATTCTGTTGTGATTACTAAATAATATTTTCAAAATAGCTGTACGAAGTTTAAGTCAACTGATGTTTTAAGTAAATTCGATTGTATGAATGGTTGAATTTAGTTTATACAATGGAATTTAGATTTTATAATTATAATTACTCTTTTAAATAATTTAATATATAATTTATTTATTTTATAGTCATAAATTAAAAATAAATAAAGTAAAAATATCTTAAATAAATTCTTGCGGGTTAACTATTGGCTGCATTTGTTGTACCAGTTGGTGAATATTAAGGTCTTTCTTCCTTTTTCGGGTATAGATATTTTAAGTAGGAAATAAATCGTATTCAAATTATCCAAAGGTAGTATGTGGGAACCACCCAGTTATGAAATATGTTATTTGTTATGAAATAAGGTGCATTTGTTGAACATGCAATTCATAAGCTGAGGCGGACGATATTGTAACTTGATGAATATTTCCGTTCTTAATTAGTGCAAAATAAAAACACAAAAAATACACATTAAATGCACATAAAATAATTTTATAACAAAATTGGTTAAAACTGTTTTAATTTATATTCGCGAGCAATAAACAGATAATTGCAGCAAAGATATATCACAATGGTTTATTTTGATCCCAGGAGCAATGAAGGGTTAAATAAATAAAAATTAGTCGAATTAATTAGTCATTTATTGTTCGGTTTAAGATCACGTATATATATGTTTCTAATGAAAGAAAGATAATAGTTTTTGTAATGTAAGAGAAATATTGGGAAAAAAAATTGAAGACAGCGCTAGATGGAGTAGCTACTTTCGAACAAAGCGACTTGTTCATCTTCAGCATCCTTCTGCCTAAGAGCTGTTCACATTACAAGACTTGTAATTGATCTGGCTATGTTTTTCCAATATTTCTCTTACATTACAAAAACTATTATCTTTCTTTCATTAGAAAAATATATACATGATCTTAAACCGAACAATAAATGACTAATTATTCCAATACAGATCAACAATACATAACAATAACATTAATCGAATTATTTTTCTTAAATTCTAAATAGTGGTTTCTTTGAGTTTAACAGAAAAACTCGTTTTCGGTCATTTTTATTTAAAAATATCTTAAAATCCAATGCTGGCCTTGACAAATAATGGGTTAACGTTCTCGGCTTTATCCCAAATTTTAGGGGCGGAAGTTCTACATATTTGGTCATTACATTTCAAGCATTGCATCTAAAAATTCAACAGGACTTACAAAATATTTGAATTTTTCGAATAAATTGTCTTTTATTAGCTTGGGGTTATATGTGACCCCAATTACAGAAGGGTTAATGGGGTCATATTATATTTTTCCGAAACCGTAGGCTATTATGATAGTTATATTTTATTTAAAAGTAGAAAAGTGATGAATTTTTGATACAAAGTATTTGGAAAGAGTACATTTACATTTACATAACAAAACCTTAAAGTTTTATTTGTTAGATTTATCGTCATTTTTCAGACATATTGCAATTACTACTGTAATTAATATGCAATTTTAATTTTGTTTAAATGGTGCGAGGTAAAGAAGAAGAAAGCATATATTTCAAAAATTCATAACTGCACTGTATTCTTAAAGTTTTAGATCCATTTTTTTAAATTTTGTTTAAGAAAATTTTTAAAACTTGAAAAAGGAGTTTTCAATTCCCGAATTATAATGCAACTTGTCGGAAAAATTAAACTATTGAACGAAATTTTCGTAAAATCTGAAAAAAGGTCATATTTTCCCCATATAAACACACTTGAAATCGCGTTGAGGCACGACTAAATGTTCTTTGATTGGCCCAAAGCTTTGTATTTCTCAGTTTTTTTTGCTATTCGCATATTTCTAGGGGGTGAGACCGAGAGTTTGAACACTTTTTTATTAAGGGCCACATTAGTGTAACACATTATAATCATTACAAATTCTGCGGAAAAGATAAGAATTAGTATAATTAGTTCTAAAATAGTCCAGATGAAGCGTATTAAATTGACGTGATAAATGACAAATAAATTAAAATATTTGGTTGGACTTCGCATTTCATTATTTTTTTAGTACTTTCGGTTAAAGCTACCAAACCCGGTTAAGTGTTTGGTATTCTTTTGTTATGACCGAATGCTACAATTCTAATTATTAATTTGTTTGTATTATATTTACCAACAATTTGTTACAATAGCTGCAAACACATTTTCGGTTTAAAATCATATATTGTGTTAATAGAATTATATCTGTGGTCACAAGCAATAACCACTTAACTCGAAAATCATGCTTTTGAGAAAAATAGCTTTTTATATAAATGTAATGGGGCTTCATTCATTACGACTTAGGTCAGAGTATTTGTATTAATATCTTTTTAAAAAGAAGTGTTAGAGAAATGGGGATTTCACGTAAATGTAAAGATTTCTTAGCAGAATAAGATAGTATACATAACTCAAATCGGCGAATATCATTCTTTCGAGAAAAATAACTGTTTATATAAATGTAATGGGGCTTTGTAACGACTTAGGTCAGTATGTTTTCATTAATAACTTTTTAATAAAAAGTGTTAGAGAAATGGGGATTTCACGTAAATATAAAGCGTTTTTAGTAGAATATGACAGCACACATAACTCAAATCGTTCTTAAGTCGACTTAGTCGGTTATCGCTTGTGACCACAGATATGTTGTAAACACCAATACTTAAGAAGTTATTGTATTCTAATTGGTTTAAAATAGTTCCCTCAATGGAATTAGCTTAATAATTTTTATTAAAACTTTGATGGTAAATGGAACTAATTTTTATATTGAACGTACATACAAAATTTATGAGAATTATGTTTATGTTTAATTATCAGAGAGCGGACCACAGATATGTTGTAAACACCAATACTTAAGAAGTTATTTTATTCTAATTGGTTTAAAATAGTTCCCTCAATGGAATTTGCTTAATAATTTGTACAAAAACTTTGATTGATAAATGGAACTTATTTTTATATTGAACGTACAACATAAAATTTATGAGAATTATGTTTATGTTTAATTATCAGAGAGCGGAACTTCATGCAAATGCATGTTTTTTGCCGTTAGTCTAAGCACAGTATAAACAAAATATCTTTGCGAATCAAAGAATTTGCGTTAAAATGGCATCGATTAGTTAGTCCATATTTTTGCATATTTTGCTGAAAATTAATATTTTTGCATATTTTCCTATAAATGCATATTTTTGTGTCATATTTCGCATTATTTTGTGTAAAATTCAAGTTTTGCCATATCTCTTTCTATTATTTCATTTAAATGTATTTTTTACGTTTTTTACATAGTTGCATATTTTTTAGAACGCTTAAAACTATGTTATCGTCTCTTACAATTTAATTTTCAACATGAAGAAAATTCAATTCAAGTACAAGGTAAAAAATAAGAAATATATTTCTGGAAGTTGCATATACGTTAGTTTTTCAAAAAAAAAAAATCTGAAAAATCAAAATTTTTATAAGTTTGTTTTTAAATTCATTTTTAGTATAGAATTGCTTAATATCTCTTAATAATCAATTTTTTTTACTAAAAGTAACATCAGTTTACGAAAAAAAGTACATTAGTACGATTTTACTCCTCTTACAGCCTTTATAACAGCCATTATCCTTGATGGCAAGTAGTCAACAAGGACCTTCATGGTTTCTTCGTTTATAACGCTGTACCATACGCATTGTAAGGCTGAAATCAATTTTTTGTTTTCGGGTTTTTGATCAGTAGCTTTGGGTTTTATTACGAACCATATGTGAAGTGGTGCGGTTTTCATGACCGCCAGTGTATTTATCTTTAAGTGAACAAAGCGTCGGAATTTAAATATGATTTAAATAGAAGTTTAAAAAAATTTTAAGTGCATATTTTTTTAATTTTTAGTGCATATTTAAAGATTTTTAGCGCATATTTTAGGCGCCTAAAACACACTTTTTTAGTGTATGAAGTTCCTGTCCTTGTTAATTATCAAAAGATATTTTAAAATATTTATGAATCACAATAAAAATTATTATTAACTGATTCTTTCTGTGTGTAGAAAAATCTTGAAAAAATCTTAAAAAAGTATCTTTTCTTAAAGAAGTACCATTTCTTTAATAAATACTTTCTTAAAAAAGTACTTTTTCAGGCTCGACTATTTTTTTATAAAAAATAAAAAAAATAAAAAAATACCTATTCTGAAAAAGGTACTTTGTCCTACAAAAGCACCTTTTTAAAAAAAGTAGCTTTTCTTAAAAAAAAAACACCTTTCTTAAAAAGTACATCTACATAAAAAATTAAATTTTATTAAAAAATACCTTTTGTTAAAAAGCGTCTTTCTTTAAGAAATTACTTTTTCTTAAGAAATTTCCTTTTCTTAAAAAATAAAATTTTCTTAAAAAAATACCTTTTCTTACGTTTTCTTAAAAATGTTGATTTTCTTAAAAAGTACATTTTCTTGAAAAAGTTCCGTTCCTTAAAAAGTTATATTTTCTTAAAGAAATGCCTTCTCTTAAAAAAGGACATTGTCTCAAAAAGTATATTTTCTTAAAAAGTACAGTTTCTTAAAAAATTAAATTTTCTTTAAAAGAAATTCCTTTTCTTAATAAAGTACCTCTGCTTAAATTTCACGTTTTCTTAAAAAAGTACCCTTTCAAAACTAAGTACATTTTCTTCAAAAAGTAATTTTTCTTAAAAAAGTACATATACTTAAAAAAGTACCCTTTTTGAAAACGTATATTTTCTTTAAAAAAGTATCGTTTCTTAAAAAAGTGACTTTTCTTAACAGAAAGCACTTTTTATTAAAAAATAGCCATTTCTGAAAAAAGTTGCCGTCTTAAAAAAGCAGAATTGCTTAACAAAAGTTCTACTTCTTACAAAAGTACTATTCTTAGAAAAGTACGTTTTCTTGCAAAAGTTTTCTTTTTCTTAAAAAGTACAATTTCTTATAAAAAGTAAATATCCGTAAAAAAGTAAATTTTCTTTAAAACGTACATTTTCTTAAAAAAGCACCTTTTAAAAAGGATAATTTTCTTAAGAAAGTACATTTTCTTAAAAAAATTTATTTTCCTAAAAAGTACCATTGCTTAAAAAAGTACATTTTCCACATTTTCTTCAAAAAGTACCTTTTCTCCAAAAGGTCCCTTTTCTCCAAAAGGTCCATTTTCTTAAAAAGGTGATTTTTCTTAAATAATATCTTTTCTTAAAAAATTCGACATTTTCTTAAAAAAGTAACCTTTCTTAAAAAAAGTAACTTTTTTAAAAAAGAAAATATTCTTAATATATATTAAATTTTTTGAACAAAGTATCTTGTCTTAAAGAAGTACGAAAGTGTTAAAAAAAATATCTCTTCTTAAAAAGTATTTTTCTTAAAAAAGTAAATTTTCTTACGAAAATACGTTTTTTAATAAAACTACCTTTTTTTAAAATTATCTTTTCTTAAAAAAGAAATTTTTCTTAAAAAGTACCTATTTTTATAAAAGTACCTTGAATACAAATCTGTCCTAAATATCTCCATTTTAAACATTTTAATGGTTGTATAACATTTTTGATCCACAACTTCCATAGCCATTGCAAGCCTGTTTGGGACCATTTCTCTGTAGTAAATGTGTAAATGTGTTCCCCTCAAATAAATGCCCTTCTACTACGCCTTGTTTAATATGAGTTACAATCGAATGTGTCTTTACCGAAAGATGTTGTAAAGTGTTTGTTTTGTACCCTTTTTGTTTTTTGTGTTGTTGTCTTTAACTAATTCCTAGAAATTATCACAAAAATTATGACTTTAAAAGTCATACTTACTCGTATGTATGTACAATCATATACAATTTCATAAATGTATTATAGTTTTAAATATAAAAAAAAGATATATATGTATAAGGTATATCAAAATATATCATTGTTTTAACTAGTTAGGAGTAGACTTTCCTCTTTATGGAGTATGGCGCCTAAAGTAAGAACATTACAACATTAAATCGCCCCTATATTAATTACAAACCTTATTGTTTGATGAAAATTCTGAAAACAGGGTTTTCTTTGGTACGAATAGCTAGAAACAAGATTTAAATCTTCAATTTTATGATTTTTTATGGTTTTTGAAAAAGGATATTATATTTATTATGCTAATTGTTTTTTGATTTTCTATTATAATTAGACAATATGATTTATAGACGATTTCAATGTGAGATATTTCGGACTATCAAGAGAATGTTTTGGATAATATAAACCTTCACCAGCATTTAGAAAAATAATTTGGTTATTTTTAGTTTGATATTGAAATTAAACTCTTGTTTTAAAAGGAATATTTGCCCCTTTAGAAGGCTTATTTTGTTTTAAAATAAAGTAACTATAAATCGGAGTGTCATTTTCTGCTCTATGTCATAAACAAATTTGTTAGAGATATGGACTATCTCTATAAAATTACCCTTCATGTTCGATATGTTTAGTCTTAATAAATAAAATCAAAGTTAAGTATTTTGCTTTAGAAAATTTGTTAAAAATTCGGAGTTAGTTTTTGAATGAAAATTTGTCTTCGATTCCTATATAAGGAAACTATTTACAAAAATATGTTATATATCTTTATGAAATTAAAAATAAAAATTTCCTCTCAGAAAATTCGGAGTTTTTAGAAAATTTGTTTACAAATTCGAGTAAGTATTTAAACAAAATTTATTTGTGAGCTTGGAGTAAGTTTTCCTAATACATATATAGACAAATTTCAATAAAAAACCTTACTCCGAATGCGGAAACATTTTGTTGAAAATTTGTTTCCGATTCGGAGTTAGTAGTGATTAGAGCAATTATATTGGAAAATTTGCCTAAGAAAATTCAAAGCTAATTTTCATAAGTAGGCATGCTTGTGAATTCGGAGTAGGTATATTTACTAAATTTATCTTCGAGTTGGAAGTGAGTATTCTTAACAAAATTTGTCTCCGAATTCGGAGTAATACCTTTTTTTTTTATAAATTTGACTTATAAATTAAGAAAACTTACTCCAAATATGAAGATAAATTTCGTAAAAGTGTATACATTGAATTCGTAGTGAAATTTATTAAATTTTTCATAAGAAAAACTTACTCCGAATTCGTAGAAAATTTTCTGAAGATATTAATTCTCGTTCGGAGACAAATTTTCTTAAAAAACTTGCTCCGAACTTATTTTGACTTCGTAAAAAATTTTTTAAACAAAAATTACTAAAAATTTTTGGCGTATAATTTTTGGATATATGTTCTCTATTGATACCTAGCTCCGAATCGGCTATAAATTTGATATACATGATTTTTATAACGACTTCGGTGATAACTTGTTTATAAAGAAGAACTAACTTCTAAGGCAAAATAATTTTGAACTTTTTATTAAGACAATCGAATTTGGAGACAAATTCTGTTAACAAAATTTACTCTGAATTCTGAGGAAAATTTTTAAAAAATTAAATCCGATATTGGAGAAAAATTTTCTTCACAAACATACTCCAAACTCCAAAACTAACTTTTAAAAAAATACTTTCTTCGAATTCGTAAACAATTTCTCAAACAAAAATTGCTGAGTTTTTTTGCGTATAGTTTTCGGATATTGTGTATTGATAACTAGCTCTGAATCGATTTCGGTAAAAAATTGTTTATAATGAAAAACTAACTTAGATTTTAGAGACGAATCTTCTAAAGCCAAAAAACTTTGGGTTTTTTCTAAAGACAATGGATCTTCGATAGAAAAATTATTTAGAAAATTAACTCCGAATTTGGATACAAAATTTTCCAAAACAACTTATTCCAAATTCGGAGAAAAATTTTTTTTAAAACAAATAACTACGAATTCGGAGACATTTAAAAAAAATCTTACTCCGAAAATTTGCCAATGATAAGTTTCTAAAGAAAACTTACTCCAAATTTGGAGACAATAATTCCTAATAAAAATTACTCCGAAAATTTTCGAATGATAACTTTATAAAAATAACTTCCTCCAAATTCGGAGATAAAATTTTCAAAACGCAAGGGTTCAGTACACTACGGTGTGAATTTCATAACAAACATACTTTTTTCTTGCTGTTTTATTTGCACTTATTTCTCTATCTTACACAATTAATTTTTCTGAATGCAAAACCCTCTATCATTTCAAATAATTAATTTTCAAGTATTTTTTTGGAATAATTTCTTCTTGCAATACATGTTTTCTTATTATTTTTGCGTGTTGAACGTGAACTTGACATTTTTTAATAGTTTATCAAAATAGCGAAAGCCGATTCTGAATTGAATTAAAATGAAAATATTTTACCTTTTGGTTTTTGGAAAATATAATGTCCATGGCATAAAAATAAATGGTTGAAGTTGATAGATTTTGATACAGATCACATTGATCCACCTGTTCGTATTCAACCTTATACGGGACATATTGAACAAAAACCTTAATATTCTGGTCCACTATTAATTCAGACAAGTAAGGTAAGAATTGCAAGTTTGAGGAGCGTAATACCACTGGAATACCGTTATTTTTACGATAATTTACACCAATCAAACTCCAAAAAAAAAACTTAAAAAAGTAAAAAAACATTTTTTTTATAACTTTATCTTAAATAAATCACGTTACAAACTGAATGAAATCAAAATAATTTATTTTTATTAAAATGGAAAACCCTATATATGATCACTTTCATACATACACATTGAATATTATTGAGAAGCAAAACCCGCTATCTATTATAAAGTCCCCAATAATGCAAAATTTTAAAAAGCAATTATATGTGAGATTGAGGAGGAGCTTTAGAAATACTGTAGAGTACCGAATTTTAATAACTTTAGTAATACGCGAAAAAACAGTTTTTGGCTCTACTGAAAAGTTGTGTTTTTTAAGACAGAGGGTTTTGAATATAGGCCCTCAATATTATGATGAATTCGAGGTCCAAATTTTTTAAATAAAACTCACTCCGAAAATTTTTTGATGAAAACTTTCTAAAGAATACTTACTAAACACATATTACTCCGAATTCGGAGACAAAATCTTCTAAAGAAAACTTACTCCGAATCTGAAAATATATGCCTAAAGAAAACTTAACCTTAATAGGAAAACTTACTTCGACTTGGAAGATAACATTTTCAAAAAAAACTTACTTCGAATTTGGAGTCAAAATTTCCTATAAGAAAATTACTTCGAATTCAGAGAGAAATTTTTTTAAAGATTATTTAATCCGAACTCAGAGACAAATTTTCTAAAGAAAAGCTAGTCCTAATCAGAAAAAAATTTTGTAAAGAGAAATTACACCGGATCGAAGCTAAATTTTCTGCAGAAAACTTGCCCGAAGGTTAAACAAATTTTCTGAAGAATTTGGTGGAGAAAACTCCGTACTGGGAGTCAAACTTCTGAATAAAAATTCAGAAGAGATAGAGATAAAATTATCTAAAGAAAACTAAGCCGAATTGAAGAAAATTATTATAAAGAAATTTTCAAAAATTTACATCGAATCTAATATAGTAAAACATTGCGAATAGTCGAAATTAGAAGTATAAATGCAAAAATATTAAAAAATTCAAAAATAACGATTGTTTGTTTGGACAGAGTTGTAACTTCTGAAATTAACACGAAGTAAAAGCTGTATGGTATGAAAACTGATTCTTAACCACCTGCTCGTAGGCCTGTCCTTAGGTGAGTGTGTTAAAGCGCTGACCAAAAAGTGCAAGTACGAGTTTATGTGTTGGTTCATGGTTCAAACCTCACGGCCGCCCTAAGTAGAAAAATTTCATAAAGAAACAATCTATTAAAACATAACAATTTTCACAAGTTTAATAAATCGCTGATGAAGGCTGAAATGCCAGAAAACGGTCCGATTAAGAATACAGTGTAGTTATGAATTTTTGAAATATATGCTTTCTTCTTCTGTACCACACACCATTGAAACAAAATTTAAATTTGCATATTAATTACAGTATTAATTGCAATATGTCTGAAAAATGACGTCAAATCAAACAAAACATTGTGAATATTTGATCATAAAATTAACATAAATTTGTTTCAATAAAAAAAATTTGTATGCTTTATTTTAAACACTTAAATAAGTATTTTTGCCATATAAAAACCTTAAAGCCATTAAATGCTGCTTCGTTATCTGGCAAAAAAGCTCAAACCCATTAATAATACATATATCCCGTTTATTGACAAACGTATAAAATCGTAACTAATAAAAATCGCACAAAAATGCCATTCAACTTTTAAAAGAAAAACGGTTGGTTTTTTCTTGAAACAAATCAATACATATTCCAGATAAACAAGTTGTTCGTTTCTTATCCTGCCCCAACACTTATGTTTAACAGCCCACTTATAACTCCCATATACGAGTATAATATATATACTTATTTCCCAGTTAAATGCCTCCCATCACCATATAGCGCCACATCTTCTTCAAGTTTTTCTCCATCCTCCTACGCCAAGCAATATTATCCTTGTATTCTAGAAGTATAAAATATAACAAAGCTTTTAGTATTGTTTACATTTGTTGTCGTGTTGTTTTTGTTTACATTTAAGACATGTATTTTCATGACGCTAAAAGTATAAATGGCAAAGAAACGCAATACTCTGAAATTTTTTTTTTTAGAAATTCCCTTGACAATTTTATAAATGGTGCAAAAATTGCAAAACAAAACAAATAAACTATATAATTTCCTCTTAGGCCCCCTACCCCATATTTCACTGTTTCGCTACGAATTCCCCACAAATGGCAGCAACACAAGTGGTTAACTTCTCATGTTATTTTGTTTCATTTTGGTTGGGGTTTTGTTCTTCGTTTTGTGGAAATATCAATTGATTTTCAATTGTTTTGTTAAAAAATGGTTTTTATTGGAATTTTTCCATCTATTTGCTATCATTTGTTTTTGTTGGTTGGAAACTTTAGAAGTTTTGACAGGACAAAATTGAAAGTTAATATTGGTAATAATTGGAAGGAATAGAATTTTATTGAAACAAATATTTGCAAAATTGAAAATAAATGAAGTTATAGAGAACAATGAAAAAAATATGGACTTTTAAACGGAGTTACAGAATTTAGTAAATAAAAATTTTCACATGAAGCGTTGATAATTTATTTCGAATTGTAGATAATAACTGTTTAAAGAGAGTTTACTACTCCACATCCAAAACAATTTTAAAAGAAAATTAACTCAAGGAAATTAAGAAAAAAACATTTTAATTCAGAAAAAGAAAGAATACATAGAATAAAAGAATAGAAAAAAATTTTAATTAATATTAAATTTAAAAAATAAATTCTTTTCGTGAAACATACTCCGAAAAATAAATCACTCTACATTTGGGAATATATTAAATTTAAGAAAAACTAACTCCGAATTCTAAGACTGTTTTATTTTCTTAAATAAATTTTTTTAAGAAAACTTCGATAACTCGAAGATAACTTGTACAGAAAATTCACTCCAAATCGGATAAAACTCAGAGACGTATTTCCTAAGAATAAGTCTGAATTTGGAGACAAAGAAAACTAACTCCCAATTTGGAGAAAAACTTTCTAAAAAGTTACAAAAAAATATATAAAAAAAACTCTAATCCGAATAACTTTTTTTAAAGAAAACTATCCGAATAGTATACAACTTCAGCAGAAAATTTACTGAAATTTGGAAACAAATCACTACACATACGGAGAAAAAAGTTCTAAAGAAAACTAACACAAAATTTTCCATAAAGTCCAAATTCATGAAAATCTTCCTATTGATATCTTAATAAATACCGTCTCAAAAAACTGTACTCCGAATAAATTTTTTTAAGAATACTTACCCCGAATTTGGAGAAAAACTGTGCTAAAAATGTCTCTGATATATGAGAAAAATTTTGTAAAGAAAACTGGCATCACATTCTTATGAAAGTACTTCGAATAATTTTTTTTAAGGAAACTTACTCTTAATAGTAAACTACTTTTAAGGAGTATTTACTCCGAATCGGAAAAGTAAGACACTTTACGATATTTAATTTTATTTAGAGGCATATGAAAATTAACTCAAAATTCTGAAAAAACTTATTAAATAAAACTTACTTCGAATTTTGAGAAAAACTTGGTAAGGGAAACTTTCGCCAAAGAAGAAATTAATAATTTTTACGAAAATTTACTCCAAATATGCCAAAAAATATTTGCTAGAGAAAATTTATTTCTAATTAGGTAATAACTTTCGAAAGAAACCTTACTCCGAATTTGGATAACAACGGTGTAAAAAAAGTTACTCTAAAATATGGAAACATTTTGTTAAGGAAACTAACACTGAATTCGTAGAAAAACATTCTAATGAAATCTTCAAAAATATCTTTTAAAGCACCTATACCTCGAAAAAATTTTTTAGCAAACTTTTTCCGAATTGTAAAATAGTTTTTAAGACAATTTACTCTGAATTGGACATACATCACTCCATTCTATATTATGCTATTCAGAGTCATAAGGCATAGGAAAACTAACAAAAAATTCGTAGTAAAACTTAAAAAAAAACATACTCCGAATTTGGAGAATAACTTTAACTCCACCTTAATTATATTTTCTTAGGAAAACTCAATCCAAATTAAGCGTATAACTTTAGAAAGACAACTTACTCCGAATTTGCAGCAGAACAAAATTTCACCTTATGTATATTTTCTAAGTAAAACTAACTCCAAATTGGGAGTAAAACTTTATAAATAAAACTAACTCCGAGTTTGGAGAAAAACTTTCTAAAAAACATTCACCGTAGAAGAAAATAAAAATGTTAATGAAATTTACTCCGAATAAGGTAAAAAAAATTGGTAAACTTTAAACAAGATAACTCTAAAGTCGAGTTCAACTAAAACTAATAACTTAAAAAAATTAACTACAAATTAGCCAACAATATTAGATAACTTTCTAAAGAAAACTTACTCCGAATATGAAAACATCAAAAAAGTATATTTTGTAGAAAGTCTACTGCGATCATTTTTTTAAACTTACTCCGAACTCAAAAGAAAATTTACTCCGAATCAGAAATGAATCACTCTATTCTATATTATTCTATTCAAAGCCATTTTTCCTAAGGAAAACTAACTCAAAATTCAGAGTAAAACTTTGTAAAGAAAACTGGCTCTAAATTTGTAGAAAAATTTTTCAAAAAAAAAAAAAAACGTTCACCGAAGAAGAAATGAAAATTTGTTAGAAACTTTACTTCGAATTGAGCAAAAAAATTTTGCTTAACTTTATAAAAAAAGGTAACACCGAATTTGATGATAGCTTTCTTTGAAAAATAGCGTTCCATTTCGGAGTTAGTTTTCTTGCGTATTCGGAGATAGTGAAATATTGTCTATGAATTAAAAAAAAAACATACTTCAAATTGGAAGACAATTTTTTTTTAAGAAAACTGTCTCCGAATTCGAATTGGCAGACAAATATTTTTTAAAACAATTTTCCCTGAAGTCGAACTTGGAGATAAACTTTCTAAAGAAAACTATTTCCAAATTAAGAGAACAATTTTCAAAAGAAAAATTTCTCGGAAACCGAAGAAAAAGGGGGTTTTAAAGAAAATTTACTACGAATTAGGCAGAAATTACAATATATTAAGAAAAGTTACTAAGAATTCGGAGAAAGTGGTTAAAAAATCTTCCTCCAAAAGTTTGCACAGAAACTTGTTTGAGGATTATTTAAACCAATTAAAGAAAAAAACTAACTCCGAATTCGGAGATAAACTTTCTACAGAAAATTTTTTTTTTAAGAAAACTATCTCCGAATTCACAATAAAACTTATTCCGAATTAGTTTCTCCGAAACTGACAAAAAAAGTTTAAAAAAAATTATTACGAATTATGTAACGATTACAATGTCTTAAGAAAACTTCGAACTCGGAGAAATTGGGTATAGAAGTCTTACTCCGAAAGTTTGTAAAGAAAATTTTGTACGAAAAAAGTAAATCAATTAAAGAAAAAAAATATTAAAGCATTTTTTTTAAATTTCTTTGAATTCGGAAACACAATTTCTAAAAACTTTCTATTTAGTCGAAGTCAAATTTTCAGATAAGTTCAAAATTCAGAGAAAAACTGTTTAAATAAACTTACTCCGAAATTTGAAAACAGTTTTGCAAAAAAAAAACCTAGTACCCAATTTGGATTCAAATTTTAAAAGAATATCAACTCCGATTTCGGAGAAAAATTTAATAAAGAAATTTTACTGGAAAAAGAACACAAAAATTCTCTAAATTCCAATTCAACTTACTTCTAACTCGGAGACATTACTCGAAGAATATCCCCTTTACATGCACGGTCTAAAATTTCTAAATAAAACTTACTTCGAATTCGGATACGTGATTTTCTTTGTTCCGCCTTTATATCTCACTAATGAAAGAAAAACATCGGTTATAAATTATAATATTTTTTTTTTAAATTATGACATTTTTATGGGTTTAACAAAAAATACATTCAAAATTTTTAAAATATACAAACACTTTAGCAACACACACGTGCTTTAACTAATAAGATCATAAAACTAACACAAATTATATATAATTATCCACCAAAAATAAAACGATTTCAAATTCTACTCAAATTCTTTAAACAGACACATGTTTCAAATAACGAAATAACGAAGATTATATAAAATTTTCTTGGAAAACCCAATAAATAAAGGAAATCAGTGGCGACGTTTAGACACACAATGTGTGGTTGGTTGTTTGGTTGGTTAAATCATTATGGCGCAGACGAGAGAATAAACGCCAATACGCGATATGATTGATATTCATATATTCATAATCTAAAAAACAAAATCTTACATGTTACTGATGGTGTTATTAACGTTAATTTTACAGAAGAAAGAGTAACAAAAATATGATTTAAGAATATTTAATTAATTATTATAGGAAAAATTACTAAGAAAATTCATGTAAATAGAAAATTAATGAATTTATTTCGGAATATGAAATTTGAATCATGTTTTATTCCAACAATTTAGAATTTTCAAGATTTTTTTTTGATTGTATTATTATAAGCTTTTTAAATATAATTCTTAAAATCTGATACAACTCTTTTAACAATTTTTATTAAGTTGTAAATCAACAGGTGTTTTTATACCCTATACCACTATGTGGTTTGGGTATAATGACTTTGTGCTGCTGTTTGTAACAACCAAAAATATTTGACATAGACCCATCTTTAATAATACCGATCGAATCAGAATCACTTATTGAGTTGATTTAACAATGTCCGTCCGTCCGTCCGTCTGTGTGTCCATGTAAACCTTGTAATCAAACTGCAGGTCGCAAATATAAATATATTTTGATGAAATTTGGTATATAAGCTTTTATCGGCCATGGGATGAACGCTATTGAAATTGCTGAGAATCGGTCCATGTTCAGACCTAGCCCCCATACAAATTACCCCTATGAAATCGACATAAATTGCCATAAGATCCAAATTGTCATATAGATCTTACTCAAATTGGGTTTGTATGCGTTCATTACATCCATTAATGAGTAGTCCAAAAATGATCCTTTGGCCCCATATAGACTGCTTCCCGATCTTCACTTAAATCTATTAAAAAACAAAAATATTGCACTGATTCTTCTCAGATTTTGTTTGTATATATTTTTGCAAAATACAAGAGACTTTACCAAACATGATCAGGATTGGTCCATTTTTGGACCTAGTCCCCATATAGATATAGCATCCGATATGAACTTTTTCATATCTGCAGCCAAAAAAATTAATAAAAATCCCACTCAAATTTGGTTTTTGCTTATTTTCTATATCCAGTTAGTTGGGCCTAAGAGATAGGGTTTCTAAACGCATGGTATAGGGTATCATATAGTCGGTCTAGACCGACTATAATTTTCTTACTTGTTTTTTACATCTCTTTATGCTTTTAGTTCAAACAAAATTCACATAAAGAATTTTATGATTGTTCTTTTTTTGTATTCATTAAATAGTTGTTGATGTTCATAAAGCAGTCATAAAGTCATATTTTTTTAAAACTTAATTTGAATTCTTTTGAAAATATAATGTTACAACACAATCTGTCTAGGAAAGATGTTCGACGTTTTATATGTGTCATAAAATATAACACTTAAAATATTAAATAAAAAGTTTAATCATTTTATATAAAGTTTCTATAATATGAAAATATGTATATTACACATTTTGCTTATTCATGACCAAGGGAAATTTGTATAAGGTTAAGTTCTCATTCTATTAGCTTAACGTACTTTTTTTAAGAAAAGGTACTTTTTAAAGACAAAAATAACTTTTTTTTTGAGAAAAAGTACTTTTAGAAAATTGACTTTTAAAGAAAATGTACTTATTAAGAAAATGTTATTTTTTAAGAAATTGTACTTTTAAGTAAATTTAAATTTTAAAGAAAAAGTACTTAAAAAAACGTACTTTATAAGAAAATTACTTAACTTTTTTAAGAAAAGGTAGTTTTTTTTAGGAAAACTATTTTTTTTTTACAAGATGTTCATTTAATAAGAATTTTTTTTTTAATTTTTAGTAAAAGGTATGGTTTAGGAAAAGGTACTTTATTTAAAAGAAGTACTTTTTTAAAAAGGCAATTTTTGAAGAAAATATGCTTTTTAAGAAAAGATACATATTTAGGAAAAGTAGTTTTTTGAAGAAGTGAATTTTTTAAGAAAATGTAATTTGAGAAAATTTACTTATTTTGAAAAACGTACTTTTTAAGAAACGGTTCTTTTTTTAAGCAAAGGTACTTGGTTAAGAAATGGTACTTTGTAAAGGAAAGGTACACTTTTAAGAAAAGGTAGTTTTTTACGAAAATTTACTTTTTTAAGAAAAAGTACTTTTTTACGAAAAGTTACTTCTTTAAGAAAAGGCACTTTTTTTTTTAAGAAATTGTACTTTTTTAAAAGAAGGTTATTATTTGACAAAAGGTACTTTTTAAAAAGGTTAATTTTTTAAAGAAGTTAATATTTTATGAAAATTTATTTTTTTAAAGAAAATTTTCATTGTTAAAGAAAAGATACTGTTTTTAAGAAAAGGTCTTTTTTAAGAAGCGGCACTTTGTAAGTATTGGTATTGTTTTAAGAAAAGCTACTTTTTTAAGAAAAAGTACTCTTTAAGAAAAAATGCTTAAAAAAAAACTTTTTAAAAAGGTTAGTTTTTTAAGCAAAGGACTTTTTTTTAAAAAAAAAGGTTCGTTTTTAAAGAAAATTTACTCTTAAAAATACGACACTTTTTAAGAAAAGGTACTTCTTAAGAAAAGGTACTTTTTAAGAAAAGGTATTTTTTAAGAAAAGGTACTTCTTAAGAAAATGCATTTTTATAAGAAAATATATTTTCTTAAGACAAGGTTATCTTAAAGAAATTGTACTTTCTTAAGAAAAGGTACTATTTTAGCAAAAGGATAGTTTCAAAAAAATTCACTTTGTTATGGAAAGGTCGTTTTTTAAGAAAATATACTTATTTAAGAAATGGTATTTTTTATCTGTACTTTTTTTAAAGAAATTTTACTTATGAAAAAAATGCATATATTTGAGAAAAGGTACCTTTTTAAGAAAATGGACTTTTTAAGAGCAGGTACTTTTTAAGAGAAGCTACTTTTTAAGAAAAGGTACTTTTTTAAGAAAAGGTTCGTTTTTAAGATAATATATTTTGTTAAGTAAAGGTACTTTTTAAGAAAACTACCATTTCATACAGGATTTTTTTTAATGAAATGGTAGTGTTTAAATGCAGTTGTTTCCTTGTTAGGAAAATGTACGTTTTAAAAAAGGTATGTTTTAGAGAAAGGTACTTTTTTATCTATTTTAGAGCAAGCACTTTTTAAGACAAGGTACATTTTAAGAAAAGGTACTTTTTTAACAGAAAGGTATTTTTAACCAAGGTATTTTAAAAGAAGGTACATTTTTTATAATAAGGTACTTATTAAAAAAATTATTTTTTTTTTGAAAAAGGTATTTTTTAGAAAAGGTATTCGTTTTTTAGAAAAAAGGAATTTTTCAAAAAAAGAAACTTATTAAAAAAGGTACCTTTTAAGAGAAGGTACTTTTTAAGGATATTCACTTTTTAAGAAAAGATACATTTTAATAAAATGTACTTTTTATTATACCCTATACCACTATGTGGTTTGGGTATAATGACTTTGTGCTGCTGTTTGTAACAACCAAAAATATTCGTCCTAGACCCATCTTTAATTATACCGATCGACTCAGAATCACTTTTTTAGTCGAAATAGCAATGTCCGTCCGTCCGTCTGTGTGTCCATGTTAACCTTGTTATCAAACTACAGGTCGCAACTATGAACGTTATTGAAATTGGTGAGAATCGGTCCATGTTCAGACCTAGTCCCCATACAAATGACCCCTATGAAATTGACATAAATTGCCATAAGTTCCAAATTATCATATAGATCTCAGCCAAATTGGGTTTGTATGTGTTTACTACATCCATTAATCAGTAGTTCAAAAATAATCCCTATAGGAAAATTCTTAGTCATAGGCCCCATATAGAGCTGCTTCCCGATCTTCACTTAAATCTATCAAAAAACAAAAATATTGCACAGATTTTTCTCAAATTTGGTTTGTGTATATTCTTTGAAAGTATAAGTGACTTTACGAAATATGGTCAGGAGCGGTCCATTTTTCGACCTAGTCCCCATATAAATATAGTATCCGATATGAACTTTTTCATATCTGCAGCGAAAAAAATTAATAAAAATGCAACTTAAATTTGGTTTATGCTTATTTGCTATATCCAATTATTACCATGGACTAAACCATGGTATAGGGTATCGTATAGTCGGTCTAGACCGACTATAATTTTCTTACTTGTTTTTAAGATATGGTACTTTTTAAGGAAAGGTGCTTTTTAGGAAAAGGTGATTTTTTAACAAAAAGTACTTTTTCTTAACAAAGGTACTTATTTAAAAAGGTAATTATTTTATAAAAAGCTGCTTTAAAAATAAGATTTTTTTTTGAAAAAGGTAATTTTTGTAAAAAAAGGTAACATTTTGTGAGAAGGGTATTTTTCCAAAAAAAAGAGAAGCTAATTTTTAAGAAAATTTACTTTTTTTTAAAAAGGTACTTTTTAAGAAAAGGTACTTTTTATGAAAAGGTAACTTTTAAGAAACGGTACTTTTTAAGGAAAAGTACTTTTTAAGAAATAGCGCTTATTAACAAAAATTACTTTTTCTTAACAAATGTACTTTTTTCAAAGAAGTTTTTTGTTTTTTAAATTTACTTTTTTTAAAAAGACAAATTTTTTAAAAAAAAATTTACTTTTTAAAAAAATCTCTTTTATAAAGGTACTTTTTAAGAAAAAGATCTTTTTAAGAAAAGCCACTTTTTAAGAACAGGCAATTTTTAAGGTTATTTTTTAAGAAATCGTACTTTTTAAAGAAAGCTGCTTTTAAAAAAAGTAATTTTTTTTACCAAAAAAGCACTTTTTCTTAACAAAGATTCATTTAAAAAAAAAAACGTTCTTATTTTTTGAAAAAGGTACTTGTTTAAAAAAATTAATATTTTGTGAAAAGCGTACTTTTTTAAAAAGGTACTTTTTAAAGGAGGAATTTTTTTTAACAAAAGGTACTTTTTAACATTAGAATTTGCAAAAATCCCTTCTTTGAGGATCATTATGATGGGTAGAGAAATCTGCATTAAAAATTTTAAGTTTTTAGGTCCAAATAAATGCAAGTTAGTCAGTAACTCTCTGAATCAGTGAGTCAGTGATGAGTGTAGATATATTTACTAATATCCTCAGCCTTAAACAGCATCAACCTCTGCTGGCGAAATTTCAATTTATAGTCATTTCTTAATCAACAGCAATGTTGAGAAAAACCGGCAGCTAGAATTAAAAATCAGCGTAAATATTTATTTAGAATTCCCTGTGTAATTTCTGAAAATTAAAACTCTTTAAAAGCAAAATCACAAATAATTGGGGAATGTGAATGTTTATTTTAAGATTTTCTCAAATCAATCAAAATACTAAATAGCAAAAAGTAAAAGGGTTTCTTTACTTATTACAATTTTCCAATACAGTTGTTGATTAAAAGAGTTCGTACGTATGTTTGTTTTAAATGTATGGATGGGTCCACCTAATCAAATATCCTTTAGGCTGTTATTCGACAGGAAAATAAAAAAATCAGAAAGTGTTATATTTTCATAAGGCAAATGGTTTTTCATTTGCCTCAAAGGGCTCGTTTTTGTTGCCCAAAAAAACCCCTTTAAGACTCAGTGATGAGTTTGTTTATTTTTCTGCATTCCTCATTTTAAATAACTCTTTCAATCAATCTCTTGTGGTTGTTGTTTGTGAGTGAGTGTGTGTGTGTGTGTGTTTGTGTTAGAGTTGTTTATAGTAAATATTTTTATATCTTTAGACAGAGAATGAATCCTTTTTAAAAGTTGAAATCAAATCAAATCAATCTTTGGTTTTATGGTTATTTATACAGATTTGATTTTTATTCTAGACTTTGTGGTTACACCAACTGTTTGGAGTTTATTAGAGTTGAAGTTTGTGAATTTATAAATATTTTGATTTAAAGTTTTAATTTAGCAAAAACATAAAATGTTATATAAATGTGGTTAATTTGTAGCAATAGAAATAAAAAGAAAAAAATTTTTAACAAATTACTTAACTGAGATGAATTCCGTAGCCAGAATTAGAAACATTAAATGGAATAAACAAATTTTATTGTCGTAATTGATTGTAAATATCGAATTAAAACAGAAATAGGTAAATCACAGTATCTTCTTTTGTGTTATGTTCAAAATAATAGCAACGTTGCACAGTGGCGTCATTTGAGTTTTTTCATTGCAAAAGTTATAACTTTTGAACCAATTGAGATAATCAAATGATTTATATGTTAACCAAAAAATATGATTTTTAACCATTTTATATTTTTTTATGTTTCTTTTTCAAGATGTTTATGTTTTTAAATTATTATCCATAAATAACAAGTAAGAAAATTATAGTCGGTCTAGACCGACTATACGATACCCTATACCATGCGTTTAGAGACGCTATCTCTTAGGCCCAACTAATTGGATATAGAAAATAAGCATAAACCAATTTTGAGTGGCATTTTTATTAATTTTTTTGCCTGCAGATATGAAAAAGTTCATATCGGATGCTATGTCTATATGGGGACTCGGTGCAAAAATGGACCGATCCTGACCATGGTTGGTAACGTCTCTTGTATTTTGCGAAAATATATACAAACAAAATTTGAGATGAATCAGTGCAATATTTTTGTTTTTTGGTAGATTAAAGTGAAAATCGGGAAGCAGCTCTATATGGGGCCTATGACTAAGAGTTGTCCCATAGGTATCGTTTTTGGACTATTCATTAATGGATGTAATAAACATATACAAACCCAATTTGACTAAGATCTATACGACAATTTGGATCTTATGTCAATTTATGTCGATTTTATAGGGGTCATTTGTATGGGGGATAGGTCTGAATATAGACCGATTCTCACCAATTTTAATAGCGTTCATCCCATGGCCGATGAAAGCTTATATGCCAAATTTCAACAAAATATATTCATATTTGCGACCTGCAGTTTGATTACAAGGTTTACATGGACACACAGACGGACGGACGGACATTGTTAAATCAACTCAAAAAGTGATTCTGATTCGATCGGTATAATTAAAGATGGGTCTAGGTCAAATATTTTTGGTTGTTACAAACAGCAGCACAAAG
This sequence comes from Cordilura impudica, assembly GCA_963682025.1. Taxonomy (NCBI): domain Eukaryota; kingdom Metazoa; phylum Arthropoda; class Insecta; order Diptera; family Scathophagidae; genus Cordilura; species Cordilura impudica. Next base: position 250,940,084 of record OY821519.1, on the reverse strand, counting down.
TCATTATACCCAAACCACATAGTGGTATAGGGTATAATTAAGATTTTTCGAATTTATGTTTTCAAACTGCTTCAAAATAATCATCACAATTCATAACAGAAATTAAATCTGAAAGACTAATCATTTCTGAACTATAATTATTGGATTCTTATTTCGTGACTTCACATGCCACAGAGATGAAATAAGTGGATCGGAAGATGCTGCCAACACGTTGAAGATGTCCTCATTTTGCTTCAACCTTGATGCTTTGTACATTTTCGAGCATATATATTTTTTTAAATTTTTTGAGAGACTCCTGAGCTTCTTAAAAAAATTTTCCAATTGACAAAGACTGATATTCAATTATGTCTTTGCCATGCGTCAATATTTTATGGACTGTCGGGGTCAATTTTTTCAGTGGATACAATTTTCGATGCATATTCCCATATTTTGTAGAAATAACATTTTCTTAGCAGTTTAAAACATTCAAGATTGTTCCCTTGATTGTTAATTCCAATGATGCGAGTTACTGCCGCATCATTTTCAAAAAATCTCTGCGAATTGTTTCCCATATCCGCAACTGGGTTAGTCTAATTTTGATTCACTTCTTTGAAAAACACATCCTGTATTCGGTTCTTTCTGATCTTTTTCTTATCCTTATCTAATGTATTTGCATCAAAGTGTTCCTATGGAACTTTCTTAATTCTGTAGCATTATTAGATTTTTACTAATTTTTAACTTATCGGGATGTGTAGAAGAAACAATGATGGAATCAAAAATTCTGGAAAGGCAGTGAAATATATTTTATGTCAGACACAATTTTGTTCAATTTCTAAAACAGTGATATATGTGGTTCGACAATGAATTAGAATGCTAAATGTATTAATAGAATCATCCGGTAAGTACTCAATTTGTTGTTTTAATGTTTTCGGAATTTGCAAAAAAACATTGATTGAACAAATAACATTTCATCTGATTATCCTCTGCAATTACTACGTTTGAACCTTTTTTATTCTTATTCGACTTTTTGTTTTCAAAAAAAAGTTCTCATTTAGAAATTTCCAGAATTTTTTTTTTGGTTCTTGTTGAAGTTTTTCCAAATTGATAAAATAATAATGAATCATGGATAAGCTTTCTTAATTATTTTTCTTATTCTCTGTAATCTGCTATCAAACCCCTTGCTCTTTCGTTTTCTTCTCAACTTCAAAAAATTATTTTTATATTTTATAAGGCTTTGCAGTTTTATATTTTTCCATTCAGTCAAGTCATGGGCCTCTGTGAGTCAATTTGGCCTCGACTTAACCAACTTTAAGGTAACCAGTTATCTTTTTTTTTTACCCTACTCATCCATAATGACGCCTTTGAGGTTATTTTTTGCTGTCGTATTCTGCGCTCCAGTAAATAGCACAAATGCTCTATAGGATTAAGATCGGGTGATTGGGGAGATTATATTAATTTATTTTTAGTATTGCATTATTATCTTGTAGGAACCAAAAATCCTGTACAAAGCCTTTGTTTTAAATTTAGTTTTAAAATGTTTATGTATCCAATATAATCGATTATAGTCACAATAAATAAGAGTATGCCTACCCCCGTAATATAATTCCACCTCCACAGTGTTTAACCGTCGGCAAAATATTTTCTTTTTTTAAGACAGTTCCACTTTTTCGCCAAACCAACTTTTTTCCTTTAATGCCGAAAATGGAAAATTTACTCTCATTTCTAAGGTTTAGGACAATTTTTCTCTCGGCAAGTAACAAATTTATAACTGTAATTATTTTATATCGTCGGTGGTATGCTAAAAGGTGCTACATCCAAAATTCACAATATTAAGAGTTATTAGTATATTAATGTTTCACAACCCATTCTGTGTTCTGCCAAAAAGTCCTACAGCCTTGTTTTAATTTTCGGTTCCATAACAAGCAAAGTTCTATATCCTTTTGGCATTTCACAAGCCCAAAAAAGATTTATGTGCTACGTGTACCCTTGCCAATCAGCCATTGAACCATCAGAAGAACAAAAATCTGATTTCGAAGCACACATTAAACGAAAAGAATTAAGCCGTGCTGCAATGAGATCAGACATCGAAAGTTGTGCAATGGATAAAGAGTTGATAGTTGCTACCATGGATTTGCAATCAGCTTTGCAGATACCACAGGCTGAAGCAAGCCCATTCTATTACAAAAGAAAACTATGTGTATACAACTTCACTGTTTATAATGAAGCAACTGGTGACAGAACTTGCTACATTTGGTCTGAAGTTGATGGCAAAAGAGGAAGTAGTGAAATCGGATCTTGTGTGAAAACATTCATTAAAGGAGAAATGCCAAAAGGGTACCGAAAAATTGTTTTGTAGTCTGATAATTGTAGTGTGCAGAACCGCAATCGTTATGTTGCTTCAATGTTGCTTCAGTTAGTACAAGAATCTCCCATTGAAATCATCAAACAAAATTTTCTAGAAGTGGGCCACACTCAAATGGACGTCGACAGTATGCATTCTGCTATTGAACATTCGGCCAAAAACTGTTCTCTATTTTCCATGAATGATTGGTCAAACGTTATTCGTCTAGCTCGGCGTAAGCATCCATACCATGTGGTACGAATGTCACATAGTGATTTCAATGATTTAAAATTGGTCAGTGCCAGATCAATGAAAAAAGTTATTGTGTTCAATGATGGAGAAAAATTGAATTGGTTGAATATAAAATCATTGATGTTTTGCAAATCGATGCCTGGGCAAATTCGTGTTAAATACAACCATGATGAACAAGAATATAAAGTACGAAAACAATTCATTTGCTTATAAATCAGTGAGTTTATTTACAAGTATAGTTTTTATTTTTAGTTTGTTAATGTTGAAGTGCGTAAAGTCAGAGGAAGGCCAGCTATTAGTTGGCCATTATTTACGAACATCTCCTGCCTATAACAGTAGCCAAAAAACGGGACTTGCAAAGTTTATGTGCTCAAAAGCTTATTCCACAGGAATTCCATGCTTGGATTGAGTGAGAAACACGTCTTTTAGTATTTAGTGCAAAAACCAAAGTTAAAAAATGCTTTCTTTCAGCTCATTGCCAATTGGAAATGAAACCGTTGAATCGAATTCCGAATCAGAGGATAATTAATTTTTCAACCTTTTGTTCATTAGTATATTACTAGATTTGTTTTTCGTTAACATTCCTTGTTTTGAAATAAATGTTATTTGAAAAGTGTGTTTTTAGAGAATTACCAGGGTTCTAAAGGGTCCGCCAAATAACTTTTTTTTTTGAAAATGCTATAAAAAGAAAACTACTGAATATTATCTCAAATTTCTTTTTTTATTTGAAAGCACAATCCTTCCGGTTAATAATGGAAAATAATTTCATTCAAATGGCTGCCTCAGCTGGCCATGCAGTAGCCTACACGATCGGTCCAATTTTTAAGCACATTATCGATTGTGTGCAGCTGTATTTCACCAATGGCTTCACGAATATTGTCCCTTAAAGCATCAATTGTCTCCGTCTTGTTGGCGTAACACTTATCTTTGAGGGCACCCCACAAATAATAGTCCAACGGTGTCAAATCGCAGCTCCGAGGTGGCCAAACGACATCAGCTCTGTGGCTGATAATGTGATCTTCAAAAACAGGGCGCAAAACATCGAGTGTAGCTTCGGCTGTGTGGCACGTAGCGCCGTCCTGTTGAAACCAAATGTTGCCAATATCCTTCATCTTCAATTTTTGTGAACAAAAATTCGTTCAAAATGGCCCGATAACGGTCGCCATTGACTGTAACGGCCACTCCTTGCTCATTTTCGAAGAAAAGTGGCCCAATTATGCTTCTGGACCAAAATGCGCTCCAAACAGTGACTCGTTTTGGGTGTATCGGCTTTCAATGTATGCGTGCGGGTTTTCTGTGCCCCAAATTCGACAATTTTGCTTGTTTACATACCCGCCAAGATCAAAATGAGCTGAAAAGATGATTTTTTTTGGCAAAATCGGCATCTTCTGTAAGTCGATCGCAGGCCCACTTAGCGAAGCGAAAACGCATTGGGTGGTCAGTTGGCTTCAACTCCTGAACCAATTGGGCTTTGTATGGCGTCATGCAAAATTCGTCTCACTGATGCCTCCGAAATGTTCAATTCTTGAGAACGACGGTGAATTGATGTTGATGGCGCTTCACGTACACTTTCTGCCACAGCAGCAATATTCTCGGGTGTACGCACTGTTTTTAGCTTTTCACGCTTTGCTTTATCGATGAGGATGCCAGTTTCTTACACTTTTTTCACAAGATAACGAACATACGGAGCTGACGGTGCTTCTCTTCTTCCAAAATCCGTACGCAATTTTCGCACACGTTCTGCAACATTATTATTCTGCAACATTATAATGTCGCAATATTTCCCAGCGTTGTTCAAGCGTGTACACAACCATATTCGTTCAGCGGAAGGATAAAACTAATTATCTGTCAAATCAGACTGAGCTAAGTGTTACCATTCACGAAATAAGCACTAGTTGAAAAAAAAACGTTAGATGGCGGACCCTTTATGTTTCTGTTTTGTTCTTGTTGTTATTCTAAATGTTGTATTCATGTCATAGCTGTACTTGTTGTTTTTGTGGTCGTCGAGGTAATAATATAATCAAATGTAACCCTTTGTAAATTTTTTTTATCAACTCTGGTATAAAAATTTAAAAGTTTCCATTGTTTTGGCATCGCTAAAAAAATTTGTTAGATCATATTTGTCATCGCCACGAGCCCGCCTGCAAAGTTTCACGGGAAAGGGGTTAAAAATCGATCCAAAATGTTGGTGACAGCAGGCAAGCAGACACTAATGCCGTTTTCTTTTCTGACAATAAATGTCGCATTTTTTTTTTTCGAAAAGTGTAATTTTATATATTCTAAATCAAGAGCAACCTTATTTTATAAGGTCAAAGTCGAGCGCTCGTAAATCGCAAAAAATTGTAGCCATTGACTTCTTTCAGGACATAGTGTGAGAATATTTCCGCATTGTTCCCCTTTTTGGAATATTTTCACCCCATGACTTCAAAGAGGATAATAGTCAAAATTTTTTGCATTTTACGAACACAGCACTATGCCTAATCCGGGGCCAGATGGTATATCAACACTGATGCTAAAACAGTGCTCTTAGGTGCTAGCTAGTCCATTGGCCAACCTTTTCTGCCTTTCGTACCGTGCGGGAGTCTTTCCCTCTTGCTGGAAGGATGCCAACGTCCAACCAATCCCTAAAAAGAGTGAGGCTAATAACCCTGAAAATTATCGTCCAATAGCAATCTGCTCTGCGCTCTCGAAGGTGATAGAGAGCATGATCAATTTCGTAAAGGCCAACTCACTTCTTAATGATCGACAGTATGGCTTCCATAGAAATCTTTCTGGCTTCCATAGAATTCTTTATAGACCTGTTAGCTCTACTTTCTGAGCGCTGAAATCGATCCATTCACAATTTTGGTGAAAGTAAAGTGTTTGCTCTAGATATTTCCAAGGCGTTCGACCGCGTGTGGCACGCTGCATTGATATCAAAGCTTATTGCATTTGGGCTCGGTATTGACTTCTCTCGATTTATATCGAGTTTTCTCAGACACACCAAGGTTCTGTTTTTTCTTTTTCTCTTTTCCTTATCTTTCTGAACGACCTTCTTGGTCAAACTATTAATTCTATATATTCCTTCGAAGATGACAGCAACGTTTGTCATTCATTTTCCTTTAATTGTAGGCCAAGCTTTTTGGTGGTTGGGGGGCAAAAGGCGGAAAATGAATGACACACTCAATTGAGATCTGTTAACAATCTTCGAGTGGAGTAAAGCGAATAGGGTTGATTTTAATGCGCAGAAGACTCAATGTTTTTTGTTGACCCATAGGGCCATGGATTCAGCAATGTCATCTGTATGAATAGGTATTGAGGAATCGGATACTCTTGATGTTCTGGGCATGAGAACTCAATGTGATGTTTGTTGGAACGAGCATATTTTTCAAGTGTCGAAAGAAGCATTCAAGTGTCCTGGTTTTCTAAAGTGGTGCAAAAATTACTTTACTCCTTCCGATTTCCTTAAAATCTATACCACTTACATCTGATCTAAAATGGAGTGCAATTCCCACATTGGAGCTACTGCACCGTAGGCAAAGTAGGGCCTTGATGCTCATTTATGAAAGTAGGGAATCCAACTTTATTGACTCGTTGGAACATTGTCGGAATGTAGGTTGTGTAGCACTGTTCTATAGATACTACCATGGGAAATGCTCTTCTTTGATTAGCGAACACATTCCAAGTGCTAAGCGCACAACGTATTACAGAGAAAATTTGTTTATCGGTTGAACTAGACGTATGTTGAATAAACTCCCCGCACATGTCTTTCCTGACAGTTACAATCAAATAAAATTTAAGGCAAGTATCCACACTAAACCCCTCTTTCCTACTTCCCATAACCAAATTTCCCGAAATCAACACAATGCACTGTATTTGTAGGGTTAACAACAAAAAATAAACACATTTGTGCTGAAAAAATTTGTTTCGGCTTAAAACAGATTCTGGAAGTGAAAAAAATTTAGGTGAGAAACAAATTTTTGGAGGCCTAAACTCGTATTCGGGCCTCGAAATTTTTCTTGCTTCTTCAAGAATTTCTAAAAAATTTTCGTGGGCAAACCAATTTTTCAACTGGCTTATGTCTTAATAAACTATTTACAGATTTAACTGTTTGCGATGAAACGGATATTTGTGAATGAAAAAACAATATAATTCAATCCATTAACAATCGAACATTTCTTTAATGTCCTTACCTTATTTGAGAAGTCAACAAGAAAAACATTTAAAATTTATGTTCTCATTTTGTTTTCGGTGTTTTTATTGTGTAATTGTGTAAAAATCCAATTTTTACAACACTTCCTGTATCATGGTCATTGTGTTTTTTTTTGCGTAGCAATAAAGTGCAAATAGGTGAAAACATTTCAATAAAAAAAAGTGAACTAAAAATAAAATTGCTTGTAAAAACAGGATGTTAAAATGGTTCCATTTTAATGTGGACGTTATTGTTTGACGTAAAAAGAAAAGGAAAATAACGCTTACAATTCAATTAGTTTTGTTTTTATGTGGACTTCTTAAGAAGTGAATTTATAGATGTATAGTTTTTCACAAATTAAAGTTTAAATGAACCAGAGTTTTTATGAGCAGTATGTAATTGATTTACAAAAGAAGACATTTATGGCTGGTAAATTGATTAAAAGAAAAAAAAAAAATAATAATATCAAGAAAATGAACTAAGAACGGAAGTAAGTAGTAAAAATAAAGAAGCGACAATTTAAAGCAACATTAAACAATAATTCTTTTTGCTTTAACTTAAATTTTCCAATTCTGTAAAACTCAAATACCTTCAGTGGAATTTTAGCTTCTTTGAAAAAATCAATAAATTATCCTTGAGATAAAAGTAACACAGATTTGTGTTTGCGTTTGTTCTTTTTTCTGTCAATTCAGCCATAATCTGCTGCCTGAAATTCAATTATTTAAGCATTTGTCTGCCAGTAAAATCCTCCAGTAAATAAGTCCCCATTAGAGTTCTTAAACAGTGATAATCATAATTTTTATTAACTTAAATACGAAATTCCCTGTTATTTATTTGCAAAAGTTCAACTTTAACATTTAAAAGTGCCGTGGTGGGTCCCTACAAATATTTAAGGCATAAAAAGTTTTCTTTTTTTTATGTTTTTTTTTTGTTGATTTTGCATATTTCATTTCCTTTTTCTCCTCCTCCTCCTTTCATATTTCCCTTCCTAAGCTTTTATAAATGTGTTTAGTAGCTTTGCAACATATTTTTTTGTACTTTTGTGGCTAAATTTTTTTAGCTCTCTCTCTCTCTTTCTCTCTCTCTCTTTCAGAGCCAGCATATTTATGTTTATTTCACTTTCTTTACGAAAGTGTATATTTTATGTTGCTTCCTCGAAACAAAGTCTTCTTCTTACTTTTTCCTAATGTTTATGTTTGTATTTATTGTCAGTTTCGGTTGCGTAAATTTGTTTACTCATATGTTTTACTTTTTTCCTAACAGTGGTTGGGGTTGGGTGGTGATGGCCGGGGCCTGTGAATTCCTACTACTAACATTTTGAAGTATTTGCACATTCATAAGTGCTTTTAGTCCTTAATGTATGTAAATGTTTATTATTGTTGTTGTTATTTTTTATGTAAATTCTTATTTGCCATGCAACAAAAAAAAAAAAAAACGAAAAATTTTGCCTGTGTGTGTGCCTTTTGGCAAAGTTACTTTTGTCAAGGTTCTAAATTATATGGAAATTTTCCGTTTTCCACCAGAGTGGGGAGTGAGTAAATGAATATTTGTTGTTAAATGTTTCATAATTTAGTCATTTCAACTGATTATGTTTTTTGGGTAGGCTCACAAGAAAAAAGAAATAAATAAAAAATAATAAAAACAACATCGCTAACAAATTGCCGAGATTTTAAATTATTTATGAATATTTGACTTGCATGCGAAAATTTTATGTTCTATTAAACAAAGATTTGATTTAAGAATAATGGTAAAAAAGTGTCCCGTACTTGGATCTTGTGGGAATTCATCTTCATTCCTTCATTGCGAAAAAATGTTAATGGTTTTTTTTAAAGCTGGTAAACCATCGTGTTAAGTGGTACAAATGTTTACCAACCGTCGTATAAATCAGTGGTGCCCATAAGGCCTATTGCATAATAACTTAAGGTCGATTGCACCCGAGTATGTCATTGTGTACAGTTTGTCCAGAAAATCTTTGCACAGTAAAAAAAAAAGGTTTAAAATGTTATATTCATTTAAGAATTTCAACAACAAATTTTAAAAATATTCAGTTACTGTTCTTGTTTAGAACTACAAGACGCCAATAAAGTAAAAAAGACACAAACTTTACAACAACAACAACAAAAACGACGTTTCCCCGAATTTGGTGTATTTGGGTTTTTCATGTGAAAGAGGTTGCACATAATTGTCTTACGTATAACAAGTGACCGCATATTAAAATAAAAAAATGCCAGGATAACGAGTTTGCCAAAATATTATTCCATTAGTGTATTTCAATTATAAAGGCAAATCAGCCAGGGAAATCGCTATTATGTTCTAATCCAGAGGTCGCCAAAGTACGGCCCGCGGGTCATATCCGGTCCGTTATAGCAACCCATCCGGCCCCCGAGTTAAAATGCGAAAGTAATACAAATATTAGAAAAAAATTGTTAAAGCATTACTAAATCCAAATTAAATTTTTTCTAAAATTATTATTAAATTTTCTAATATTAAAAATTTTTATACTACATTTTTTGTAAAAGTTTTTATTTTAAAGTACATATTACATATTTCTACCCTCTATAAAAAATTTAAATTGTTAATCCTGTATATACAACGACACTAAAAACTCTTATTAAAACTCATATTAATTTAAGTAGGCCATGAAGTTAATTACTATTTTTAGTTTTTTTCGCAAAATAAAAAAAAAACACTTTCAAATCAGCAAAATATATTTAAATAAAAGCCGAATCAAAATATATGTATCTTCAGTACGAGCAAGTTATCATGTTGCTAAGTATATTGCTGACGCAGGGCGGCCATTTAGAGACGGGGAATTTGTGAAGAAATGTGTATTGGAAATCGCAGAAGAACTATGTCCAGAAAAATTGAGTGCATTTAAAAATGTAAGTTTACCTGCAAACACAATAATGCGAAGAACTGAAGATATCGATAACAGCGTTTTTTCGCAGCTAAAAGAAAAAGCAAAGGAATTTATATTTTTTTTAATTGCACTCGATGAAAGTGCAGATGTGTCCGATACCTCTTAGCTTCGAATAAAAGTCGAAGAATAACTTTTGAGATATTTGAAGAACTAGCTGCTCTCAATAATCTTAAGGGAACAACCACCGGAGAGGATATTTTTCTTAAAGTTTCTGAACTAATGACAGAACTACAATTAAATTATAAACAGTTGATGTGTGTAACTACAGATGGTGCAAAAAATATGATTGGAGCAAATATAGGTCTAATTGGACGGATTAATAAGGAGTGTGAAACACTGGGGATAAAAAAAACCTATGCACCTACATTGTGTTATATATCAGCAAGCATTGTGTGGAAAAATATTAAATTAAAAAACTATTATGTCAGTGGATGTTTAAACCATAAATTTTATTAGGAGACATGGTTTGAATCATTGTCAATTCCAAGAATTTCTAACATCAATTAATGCTGAACATGGCGACGTTCTTTATCATAGCGAAGTTCGCTGGTTTAGTAGAGGAAAAGTAGTAAAACGTTTTTTGATCTTCGTCATGAAATTGACATTTTTATGAACGAAAAACAAAAGCCTATTGCTGAATTATCAGATGATGCATGGTTATGTAATTTCGCTTTTTTAACCGATATTACTGCACATATAAACGATCTGAATTATAAGATCCAAGATAAAGAAAAATTAGCATATTCATTATTTTACGATTTAAAATCTTTTGAAGTTAAATTGGAATTGTTTAGAAACCAGCTCGTCAATAAAAATATGGTACATTTTTAGTGCTGCTCAAAATTGTTGGAGACTCAGCAATATACAAATGTTTTCCCTTATGTAGAATTTGAAAAATCAATAGAATCACTGCAAAATGAATTTATTGTTAGATTTAATGACTTTAAAAAAAAGCGAAAAAAAATATAATTTATTTCGAAATCCATTTGAAGTAGAGGTGAATACTGTTGAAGAAAACATGCAACTAGAACTGATTGATTTGCAGAGTAACGACATTCTGAAGGATGGATATAAGAAAGGAAATTTGATTGAATTCTACCAAAATTTAAATGACACTATATATCCAAATATTAAAAAATTTGCAAGTGAGCACATATCAATATTTGGAAGCACTTATATTTGCGAACAAACATTTTCTCGTATGAAATATATTAAAAGTCAATTTCGTGAGAGATTGACTGATTCTCATTTGGCGGAAATTATGAGGATATCAGTTTCTCAAGAACATATAAACATTAATAATAATGTAAATGCAACTAAATCCCAGTTGCATAATTCTCATTAATGCTTTTTTTTAAATTACTTTTTCAAAATAAAAATATAAAAATATATAAATTATTAATGTTATAATTTATTTACAGAATCTTGCATACGAAAACTTTTTTCTTCTATTAGTGCGTTTTATTTTTGACCCAGTTCATATTTTTTAAAACTCTATTTGGCCCTTCGTTCAAAAACTTTGGCGACCACTGTTCTAACCTAAAATAAGGAGTGTGTACAACATCATATCCTATGCTAAAAAGAAGAAAGAATCGAATGCCACCAGACATACCGCAATCAAGCACAAGAGGATTAGCTCTTCAAGTGAATAGTGATTATGGGCTGAGTGTTTCACATGAAATCATCGGAAATGTAATATACAAACACAAATATTGCTCTCAGTAAAAAATATTGAAAAAAGATTTAAATTTGCTACTGAACACTTTTTACTTCCTCCAGAGTACTGGGATGTCGTAATTTTATGTGATGAGACGATAGTGATGCTGTACTATCATGATAGACACCAAAAAACCTCTAACAGCATCAGAAAATAAAAATGTTATTCATATAATAAAGTTTGGAAAACTATCAGTGATGGTATGTGGTTTTTTATCAAGCAAGGGAGTTGGTAAAATCAGGATTTTGTTTTTTTTTTTTTAATGAACTGACCACTACTGTTCGATATTTCGGAAAATTCATAAAATTTCATATAAAAATGTTATCAAGATAATGATTCGAAACATATATCTTATTGGTGTAGGTCCTGGTTATTATACAACTGTACCAAAGTTATTGATACTCCTGCCCAGAAATTTGTGGGTTCATTTAAAAAATGATCCGGCTAAAGTTCGCCAACACGAAAAACCCATATTATACCCATAAATGTACATAAATTACACATTTTATAGAATTAAGTTTAATTGTGCATACATTTATTTGAGAGCACTGAAATGCACTGTCCCTTTTTAATATTCATTACAATATATTTTATTGAGATTGAACCTCTTTTTATATGTATTATCTGTAATACTAATAGGCAAGGCGATTTCTTGGGACATATTATACACGTTCAATTACCTACCGATTTTGACAAAAAAATACTACTTGAAGGGTATTTCTTTGCAGGTGTTCACCATATTTACAGATGTTTTGAGTAAAATTCATTTAAAATTGCTACTGAGACATATATAAAATAAGCTTCTAAAAAAAAAAAAAAAACAAGTAAGAGTGTTAAATTCGGCTGTGCCGAATCTTTGATACCCTCCACCTCGGTTTGAGTATTGATAATAAATGTAAACAAAATATTGGAAAAATATGCATGCGTTTCCTATGTGCATGCGTTTCCGGTTATATGACATAACTTCTCGTTTAATTTAGTTTTTGCTAATTAAATAGCTCGCCTTAACCTTCATTGCAAAGGTAATGGTTGTGTAGGGTGGCTATATGCATTAAATCGTGCTAATTGGAGATGGCTGTATAGTTTCTTTTAACTGGCGAAATATTTTTTCATTGCGGCCATGTAGGTCGGATGGAGTAACAAAATAATAACCAAAAAAAGCTCTCTCAACTTTTTTATTAAAATATTGCCATATTTAGAAAACATAGAGAATAAATTTATAATAATAAATTATCAAATTAGGGGTGCCAAACGCAAAAAATGAAATGTCCCAAACATTTTAAATAAAATAATTTGTTATCTTTATTTTCTGAAAAACTTCAAATATTTATCCAAAAAAAAAGTTGTGAAAAATAATATAGGTATAAATAACATTCTCATCAAATTGCGTTTATTTATGTAGCAATTTTTATGTTCGCAATTCTTAAATATCATTTGAGGTTTTTTAAAATTCATTGAATTTAAATTAATGTTTTCTGTAGTGCACATTCAACGATCCGACAGAATTTCAACGATCCGACAATCGCAAAATATATCGACAGCTATTATTGTTTGCACTGAGGATTAAGTGATTCACTAAGTACACACATCTTAACGACAGTCGACAAATCTATTTTTCTATTTATTTAAATTGTAAACGAGTGGCATCTCTGTTAAAATAAGCGAAAAACACAAAGAAGAATAGAAAAAAACAAATTACTTCGTGTCTGACAAGATGATTTTATGTTTAATATCTTAATTTTTTACTAATATTTTGTTTATTTATTTGAAAATGAAATAATTAATTGAATATGCTATTTAATTTTTTTATTTATATAAAAAAGTTTCTTAATTAAATCAAAATATTTTCACTATTTTATGATTTTTATTTATGTATGACGACATTTCAACCTAAAAATTTAAGTTTTTATAGATTGAATAAACAACACAAAAATGGTTATCGTTTAGGTAACAACAACAACAGCTGAGTTTAACAATAGCGAATATCGTTTAAAAATTTTACTGATAATTTTGGTATATTCTTTTTTTAACGACTCGACTATCATTCAAAGAAGTTACTGAATCGCGGTACTGAAAAGCTATTAATTTCTCCTGAATGTCAATATTTTTTTAAATGTAAAAATTTTTTAAATGTAAACATAGGTATTTGGTGTTTTTTTTTTTTTTTAATTTCAATTTGTGTTTAACGAATAAAATTTATATATTAAAGATGCAATTGATGCCTTCTAAATTTAAAATTATAATTTCCGACGTTTTGATATGATTTTCTGAAATGCAATTAATTGTAATTTATAATTGGAAATTTTTAATTCCAGTTTTTAGAATTGATATTTTCTTAAATATGAATGGAAAATTTAAAAAGTGCAATTTTGTATTTATGTGAATAATAATGCTTTAGTAATTATAAACAATTTTTAAAAATTAGATGTAATCGCAATCAGATATTTTGTAGGTAAAGCAGAATAATAGTTCTATATAACTATGTAGAACTGTTTTGAAAGCAAAAAACTCATTGATGAACTTGGTAACTCTATTTTATAGAGACAACAAAAAGTTAATATGCCAAACTTATGTTCATATTTGTAAAAGAATAATGAAAAAACGTATGAAATAAAAGACCAGCCCGTGATACTCTTAACATTGTTCTGTATGATATCCAGTTGAAAATATTAACATTCATGTTGAAATAGAAGTAACTATTGCAAAACTAATTAGAACAAACAAAAATTGTGGCGCCATCTACTGTGGCATAGTCACGCTGAGCAAAATCAAGTGACACTCTGTTAATGCAAAAGAAATGTATTTTCCCCACAACAAAATATTGCAGAATTTTATGTAAATAAAATAATATACCGATTTATTTCTAACATGCAGTTGTTATGGATATACATACATATATAATATATGTATATTATTTGTATTATTTAATATGTTTATATAAATTTATAAATAAATTTATACATAAAATTTTTTTCGCTATGTTTACATTGTTTTTTTTTTATTAACAACTAGGTATTTTAGCATTATTTGCTTTAGATGTTGGTGCATTTTTACTCCCTTTATATTAACTCGTAGTGTCTGCTTGTCGAAAAAATTTTGGATCGATTTTAACCAATTTCCCGTGAGCCATTCGATCTGAAATTTTGCAGGCAGGCTCGTGGTAATAACAGAAATGATTTAACAAATTTTTAGAGTGATGCCAAAACAATGGAAACAATGGAAACCACAAAAACAACAAGTTCTTCTAGGACAACAACACAACATTTAGAATAACAACAAGAACAATATAGAAACATCATATTTTTCATTTTTTTTTTAATTTTTCAGAGATTTCCCTGGACCTGTTCCACTGATTTTAATGATTTTTGAAATAGAAATCTTCCCATGAATTTGGTGAATCATTCGCACTTAAAATGATCACTGTAGCTGCACTATTCAGGGCGTGATCGTGACAAGAACAACATAGAAAATTATATTTTTTCAAGACTTTTTTTAGTTCTTCATTCAGATCTCGGGCCCTAGTCGACCGATTTGGACGATTTTAAATAGGAAACTTTTCAGGATGTCAGTGAATCATTTTTTATGTCAACGAGCACCCTAGCTACCCGATTGATGCTGTCATCGTGATTTCCACAGACGGACAGACGGACATCGCTATATCAACTCCGGTTGTTATAAGGATAACAAATATATATATTTTATGGGGTCCAAAATTTTTTTTCTAATTACTACAAACGGAATGACAAACTTATATATACCCTCTGCACACTGGAGTGGAGGGTATAAAAATATAATATATAAAGTTGGTTATTTTAATTAGAAATCAATGTTTCTTTTGAAGATTTTCATTTTTTCTTCATGTGCAAAGATTTTGTTGACAAACTCTATGTAAAAACTAATGCCTTCCTATTTGAAGTATTATAACAAACTATTTAAAACTAGCTTTGTATATTAGGAAATATTTAAAAATCAGTCAAATTTTTTTCTGTTTTGGAATTTTTTGGCATATTTTTATTTGTATAAAGCACTTCTTTTCGAAAAACTTAATTTTTTGATTATAATTTTTTTTAGTTTTGTTAAATAAATTCTTGTAAATCGGTGTCATTTATTACCCAATTTTTATTGCTATTTAGGTGACAGACCCTCACCTATTTGCTGGGCTTTCATAAAATGGGTCTCTTTCAATAACCCATGATTTATTGCTGGGATTTCATTTACCCTGATACCTGTTCATTTGGTGACCTTTCTTCCCAAATATAAGTTGTTTATATGGTTTGTGTAAAGAACCACGAATATTTTTTTCCGTGATTTTCCGTGATTTATTATTCGTTTCCAGTTTACTACTTAAAACAATTCAAGAATGATTGTGCGAAGTTTCATTTTAAGAATATAGAATCAAAACTGGTTATTTAAAGACTTACGACGTTCCACTAAATTGCTCTATTAAAATCTATGGCTGATAGTGAAAATTCTCCAGATTTAGTTCGATATAAGTTATAAAAATTCTTATCTTTAGAGCTCTAAATGGTTCACATAAAATTTTCCAAAATGTCGGATAAATTTTATAAAATCAATTTCTTTAAATGTAATAGAGGGTATTTTTTTAAATAGAATTTCCAATAGGGTTAGCTGTCAAACAAACTGTCATACTGCGTTCACTTTTTGATTCACTCCGGTAAATCATCATCATACCAAATTATTCAAATTTATTTTTAAAACAAGTAAGAAATTTATAGTCGGTCTAGACCGACTATATGATACCCTATACCATGCGTTTAGAGACCCTATCTCATAGGCCCAACTTACTGGATATAGAAAATAAGCATAAACCAAATTTGAGTGGGATTTTTATTAATTTTTTTGGCTGCAGATATGAAAAAGTTCATATCGGATGTTATATCTATATGGGGACTGGGCCCAAAAATGTACCGATCCTGACTATTTTTGGTAAAGTCTCTTGTATTTTGCAAAAATATATACAAACAAAATTTGAGAAGAATCAGTGCAATATTTTTGTTTTTTGATAGATTTAAGTGAAGAACGGGAAGCAGCTCTATATGGGGCCTATGACTAAAGTTGTCCCATAGGCATCATTTTTGGACTACTCGTTAATGGATGTAATAATCGCATACAAACCCAATTTGAGTAAGATCTATATGACAATGTAGATCTTATGGCAATTTATGTCGATTTCATAGGGGTCATTTGTATGGGGGCTAGGTCTGAACATGGACCGATTCTCACCAATTTCAACACCGTTCATCATATGGCCGATAAAAGCTTATGTAGCAAATTGCATCAAAATATATTCATATTTGCGACCTGCAGTTTGATGACAAGGTTTACATGGACACACAGACGGACGGACGGACGGACGGACATTGTTAAATCGAATCAGTTATTGATTCTGATTCAATCGGTATAATAAAAGATGGGTCTAGGTCAAATATTTTTGGTAGTTACAAACAGCAGTACAAAGTCATTATACCCAAACCACATAGTGGTATAAGGTATAATAAAATCAATCATCGATTCGCGCACCTTATAGAGACTTCGTGGTTTTTATGGCAAGCCATCCATCAAACTGTGGATAGATTTTATACCACATGCTCTCTTAATAATGAAATAAGACCAACACGTTGAAGGAATGTGTATGCTGAAGAAATGTAGCCGCTGTAAAAGAAAGTGTCGAAGAAGATCCAGGAATTGTGCCTCTTTCAGTTCACTGCGTGGAAAATTGTGGGCAATGATTTTGGCCAACACCCGCATACGATTCAGCTGGGCTCTAGACTTGGAAATTGACCCGATGTGTTATCGCAAAATTGTATTCAACGATGAAGCTTATTTTTGGCTTTACGGGTTTGTTAATTATCAAAAATGCCACATATGGAGTGAGACCAATCCACAGCGGATCCTACAGACTCCATTATATCTAGAAAAATGTACAGTTTAGAGCGGTAGCATCATCGGAGTTTTTTTTTTCAAAAATGAAGTCAGATCACGTGTTAGGTCAATGGAGAACGTTACCGCACTACGATCAATGATTTTTTGTTTGAAAATATGGATACATTGATCCGGTCGAGATGTGGTTTCAACAGGATGGTACTACATGCCATATGGCGACTGCAACCATCGACTTATTGAAATCAAAATTTGATTTGGAGAAATTGACCTGTTAAATTGTCGTGCGATTTAACACCTCTCGATTATTATCTGCGGGTCTACGTGAAGTAGCTGGTTTATGTTGATAAACCAGCATCAACTGACGCTTTGGAGGACAACATTGTTCATTTTATTCATGACATACAGACAGCAATGCTCGAAAAAGTGGCCCATATGCCCGAAGTCATTTTTAGAGTGTAATGCCATATATTGGTCATTCGAATAAAAAATTTATTTTGATTAGCATTTGATTTTTTGCATTATTTTTTGCAAGCTCAAATATCGGTCATAAAAAATACGCTTTTATAAATGGGAATTCTCCATTATTGGTCACATAAAAGACCTTTGACCTTAAAGTCCCACGATTATCGACTTTATTTTATTTTGTCTCAATTAAGACCCGAGATAATATGTGAAGAATGCTAAGTTTCTCCGAGAGTGGTAGATTCACGATTATTTGTTACGATTTGTATCGATTCTCTAGATTTTAGTTCCTTAAAAGATTATTTTGGAAAATTTTTGCAGAATCTCTAAATTTTGGTTAATTAAAAGGGTCACGAATAACTGGACAGATTCTGTGTTTTGGTTCCTTGAAATGATCACGTGTATAAGTTACGATTCCTTCAGATTCTCTTCATTTCGATCCCTTAAAAGATTCTCGATATTTGGTTAAATAAAAGATGCACTCATATTGTGTTGATTTTTGTTTGTCACGATTCTTTTTAGGAGTTCCAAGACTTGGTCATTTTGTCTTTCCTATTTCGTGCCATGAAACTTTCCTTATTATTTAATTGTTAACATTTTCTCAATTTCGGTTCTTTAACGATGATTATTATAGGGCTTTTGAAGTTGAAAGCCTTTCAGATTTCGCCCCCCCCAGACATGGTCATCTTGCCTTTCCCATGTCGTCCCATTGAACTTTCTAGATTATTTAATTGTTAACATTTTCTTAATTTCGAATCTTTAAAGACGATTACTATAGGGCTTTGAAAGTTAAAAGTCTTTCAGTATTTTATATTAATTAAGAGAATTCTCCTAATTTGTAACTTGAATGGCCATGATTGATTATTCGAGTTTTTGTGAGCTCTCTTTGGAGACTCTCGATTAATTGAAGACATTGATGGATCTTTGGTACGATTCTAAACAATTCTTCCCTTTAAAGGAAACTTTTTTTTCTATATTTTTCCTTTTTTCTTCTATTAAAACTGTACTTAAATTCTATTAACACCATTATATGAAATTAAACCAAAAAAGAAAAAGGATTTTTCCAACAGAAATAATTAATCAAATTATTGGTTAAATTGGGGACAATATAACGAACAATCAACACATAGAAAATCGTATAAAATAAGATTAAAAAAACACACCCACAAAGATTCAAATAAAGTACACAAAACTAAATGGTTTATGCGGATGCAAGGACAGACAGACACAACAAACACATACTCAGACACGGAGACTACGAACTAAAGACAGCTGTTAAAGTGTTAAACCTCAAACTCCTACAATAGCCCGAACAAGCCAGAAGGAAAACAAAAAAAAATTGATGATATGCTCCCTATTTTCGCACACATCTCGGTATAAAACAATTATGCAGACGATTAAGCACGCCAAACAAGATTCCTAAAAATATCAACAGAAAGAAAATTTAAAAAAAAAAATCCCTCAATACATTAACACAAAAACAAAACCAAACATTTCAAATTCAATGGTGCTGAAAACCAATTGACACAAAAATCGCATAAAAATAAAGTATAAGTAGAAAAAAAGGATAAAGCAAAAATAAAAATAAAATAACAACAGCAAAGGATAACGAGTTAGGTCAGGACCATGACAGCCAGAGAAGAGTAATGTTTTGAAAACTTTTATCAGCTGCAAACCAGTTAACACTACAATTGTTAACCGAGTGTATCATCATTGTGGAAATAATACACACCAAACATAAAGAAGAAGAGCAAAATACACACTTAACACCGCATTCAACTAAAATAGCGATACTTGGCGATAAATTGCAAAAAAAAAAATTGTCAATATGTCAATATAAGGAATGCGAACGAATAGGGTTGGCACTAAACAGTGTTTGAAGGACATTTTGGAATCATGAAGTAAATAATGCAATACATCTTAAAAAATTTTGTTTTCTTACAACAGATGATTTTATGAAAAAATACCTTTTCTTAAAAAAGTACATTTTCGTAAAAAGTACATTTTCGTTAAAAAGTGCATACTTTTATCTTCTTTTCTTAAAAAGTTTAAATTTTCCTAAGTACTTACCTTTTTTAAAAAGCACAAAAGTACGTTTTCTTAAAAAAGTACATTTTCCAGAAAACGTACTTTTGCCATTTTCTAAGAAAATTTACTTTTCGCTTAAAAATAGTACATATTCTTAAAAAGTACTTCTTCTTAAATACATAAGTTTTCTTAAAAAACACATTTTCTGAAAAAAGTACATTTTCTTAAAAAAGTACATTTAATTAAAAGTAAATTAAAAAATACCTCTTCGAAAAATACCTATTATTAAAAATTGTACCTTTTTGTAAAAAATTACTTTATTTTAAGTAAAGTACGTTTTCTTAAAGGAGTACCTTTTCTGAGAAAAGTAAATTTTCATATAAAAGTACATTTTGTTGAAAATTAAAAAAATTCTCTTTCTCAAAAAATACATTTCCTTAAAAATTGTAGCTTTCTTAATAAAGTTGTCACACTAACGAAGGAACCTTTTCTTAAAAAAGCAAATTTTCTTAAAAAAGTAACATTTCTTAAAAAAGTAACTTTTCTTAAAAAAGTACTTTTTCTTAAAAAAATTAAATTTTCTTAGAAAAATACTTTTTCTTAAAAAATAAGTTTTCTTTGAAAAGTAAATTTTATTAAAAAAGTACCCTTTCTGAAAACAGTATCTCTTCTGTAAAAAGTACCTTTTCGTGATAATTTTTTTTTTAAAACCGTTTTCTTAAATAAGTACATTTGCTTCTTAAAAAAGTTATTTTTCTTAATTAAAGTGCGTTTTTTTTTTAAAAAGTACCTTTTCTGAGAAAAGTAAATTTTCTTAAAAGGAATGATTTCCTAAAAAATTCCCTTTCTTTAAAAGTACCTTCTTGTAAAAAAGTATCTTTTTATAAAAAAGTAAAGGTACTTATACAAAAGTACCTTTTTGAAAAAAGTACCTTTTCTTAAAAAAACAAGGAAGTATTTTTTCTTAAAAAATTATTTTTTTAAAGAAATTTTTCTTCAAAATGTACCTTCTCCTAAAATTGATTTTTTTTTTAAAGTTCATTTTTGTTCAAAAAAAGTATCGCTTCCTGAAAAAGCAAATTTTTTTAAGACTTTTTTTTAAAAAGAGCCCTTTTCTTTAAAAAAAAAGTTTTCCTAAAAAGCATCTTGTATTAAAAGTAAATTTTCTTAACATTTAACAAAGTACTTTTTCTTCTTTCGGAACGTTGGAGTCAGTCCATTCACCGATTCGATGAAAGCAAGGTTGTTGTTCTGGATATTTCCAAGCTTTTCGATCGTGTGTAGAACAGCTCGCTGTTGTCAAAACTGATTGCTTTTGTTGTTGGTAATAATTTCTCTGGCTTTATATCGAGTATTCTCAAAGAACGCACTATACATGTTGTTTTAGATGGGGTCACATCCAAAGAGTTTCAGGTAAATGCAGAAGTACCGTAAGGCTGTGTTCTTTCTTCTTCACTTTTTCGTATTTTTCTTAATGAAATTTTTTGCAAACGACAGCAATATTTATCGTTCGTAGTCCTGCGATCAAAGGCCAAGCCTTAGATAAGGGTTTTAGGCACTATATGAGCAACACACTTAGTCACGACTAGTTGGCAATCCCTGAGTGGGTCGAGCGAAAAGAGTTGATTTTAATGCTCGTAAGACCCAATGTTGTTTATTGACTCATAGGCGAGCCATGGCGTCATCAAAGTCGTCTGTATCCATGGGTGGTGTAGATATTGAGGTTTCAGAAGCTCTTGAAATTCTGCACTTAAAAATTCATTGTGATGTCCGTTGGAAGAAACACGTTTTCCAACTGTCGAAGAAATCTTTAAAGCGCCTCGGTGTAAAATTATTTTCACTTTATTAGATCTTCTTCCTGCTTATTCCACTTATACGCGTTTAAACTTGAAACACATTTCACAAATATGGGCAGAGGCTTCCGAATATATTTTGAAGCTTCTGGACCGTATGCATCGGAGGCTGATGGTGCTTATCAATGACAGTCTATTGCCGCATTGGAGCATAATCGATATGTTGGTTGTGTTAGACTGTGTTATAGATATTAAAATGGGAAGTGACCGGTTCATCCCTAGAATTCGTGTTCCTCTTTGCACCACCTCTCTATCTAGCAGATCTCATCCGTTTGCAGTCTATTGTCCAATGGATCTCACAATGCATTACCGTGAAAATTCGTTTAATAGTCGCACAAGTCGTATGTGGAATAAACTTCCCGCTGAAGTCTTTCTTTGCACTTACAATATCGATAAATTTAAATCAAATATCCACAAATATTACTCCCTATTCACACCTACCTATAACATATTTTCCTGATATCAACATTGTGCACTGCATTAAAAAAGTGTAGTTTTTAAAAAAGTGCCTCTTCAAATAAGCTACGTTTTCTCAAAATAAGGAAATTTTCTTTAAAAAAAAATACCTTTTCTTAAAAAAGTACTCTTTCTTAAAAAAGTACCTTTTCTTAAAAAAATAAATTTTTTAAAAAAAGTACTCTTTCTTCAAAAAGTAAATTTCCTTCAAAACGTACCTTTAAGAAAATTTTCTTAAAAAAGTACCTTTTCTTAAAAAATATATATTTTTTAAAATTATTTCTCTTAAAAAGTACCTTTTCTAAATAAACTAACTTTTATGAAACAGTTGCTTTTGGGAAAATTACATTTTCTTATAAAAGAACGTTTTCGTAATAAAGTATATTTTCTTAAAAAGTACCTCTTCTTAAAACGTAGCCTTTTTGAAAAAGTAGATTTTCTTAAAAAAAGTACAGTTTCTTCAAACAATACATTTTCTTCATAAACAACATTTTCTTCATATAGTACCTTTTCTTAGTAAAGTGTTTTTTATTAAAAAAGTATCTTTTGTCAAGAAAGTATCTTTTCTAAAAAAATTTTCTTGTCAAGAAAGTATCTTTTCTAAAAAAAGTACTTTCTTTAAAAAAAGAAGTTCTTCTTAAAAAGTTACCTTTTCTTAAAAAGCTACCTTTTTTAAAAAAAGTAGCCTTTCTTAAAAGTACTTTTTCTTAAAACAATACCGTCTGTCCGTCCTCCGTCTGTGTGTCCATGAAAACCTCGTTATTAAACTATAGGTCGCAAATATGAATATATTTTGAAGAAAGTTTGTATATAAGCTTCTATCGGCCGTAGGATGAAATGATTGAAATTGATGCAAAACGGTTCATGTTCAGACCTGGTCCCAAATGCCCCTACGATATCGACTTAAATTGCCAAAATATCAAATTTTTATATAAATCTCGGTTAATTTGGGTTTGTGTATGTTTATTACATCGGGTTATCAGTAGTCCAAAAATATCTCCTGTAGGGTAATTCTTAGTCATACCTCCCATACGAAGCTGATTCCCGATCTTCACTTAAATCAATCAAAAAACAAAAATATT
This sequence comes from Cordilura impudica, assembly GCA_963682025.1. NCBI lineage: Eukaryota > Metazoa > Arthropoda > Insecta > Diptera > Scathophagidae > Cordilura > Cordilura impudica. The sequence goes on along the minus strand of OY821519.1, from coordinate 250,916,919 downwards.
CCACAGATTTTTCACAAATTTGGTTTATAAACATTTTTGCAAAAAATAAGTGACCTTACCAAATATGGTCAGGATCGGTCCAATTTTCGACCTAGTCCCCCTCCGAAATGAACTTTTTCATATCTGAAAGCAAAAAATTAATAACAATGCCACTCAAATTTGGTTTATGCTATTTTCTTTATCTAATTAGTTGGACCTAAAAGATAGGGTCTCTAAACGCATGGTATAGGCTATCATGTAGTCGGTCTAGGCCGACTACAATTTTCTTACGTGTTTTTCTATCTCGTAGAATATTTCTCTTACACCATTCCATACCACTGTCCCTTGTCATACAAAAAACATTAACTATGCTAGACAAAGCAAAATTTACAATAATAAAAAATGTATAAAGCATACAAAAAATTCAACAAAGCCTGCAAAGCAGGACTAGATAAAAAGGATACGTAAATAATAAGTTTACAAGTGATTAAGCAAAGGGTTACTAACTTGAAAAAGAAAAACATGAATAATTTTTCTAAAAAAAAAACTAATGCGAAACAAAAAAGATATACTTAATCAAACGTCCTTGTCGAATATTTAATGGAAAAAAATTATCTACAGATTGTTTTTCATAACAGAAATATAATGAAGTGAAACCAACCTTTATCCTTGATCGCAATTGTCATGATAATTTTAACATTTCAATTTTTGCGCAATAAAATAAAATGAAGTGGTACATCTTAAGTGTAGGGTCAAGGATAAAATTAAAATGAGATCCTTAATTAGCCATGAAATTATTGCTGAAGGACAAGCTGATAACACACAATCTGGCATTGGTTATTGTAGCTTCCGTTTTCAAGGGCATTTACATAATTTGGATATAAATTTTCCAGATAAACCATTCACTGTGGTTTTTCTTCTTGGTTTTTTCCGTGCTCAGTTTAGGTTTAAAATAAATATTAATTACAACACATTAACACGGCAATTGAGAGGTGATTATCATGATTCTTTAGTCAATGGGATATAATCCTTGAAACATGTTCTCAGAATTTATGGGATAATTATATCTTTTGTGGAAAATATTCACGGTTTATCATAAATTTTTTCGAAGTTAAATTTCATTTGTACCTCAAGGTTTCTAGATTAAGTTATTTTTCAAGCAAGTGTACTACTTTTCGTAAGAATCCAAGTACATTTTAAAAACACTTAGCAATTTTGAGAAAAACATTTTAACTAATGGCCCTCCATTTAAAAATATTTGTTGGTACAACAAAATGAAAAAAATTTTAACTTTTTTTATGAAATACAGGCGCCGCATTTAAGGTTAAAAATTAAAAAATTAAATAACAAATAAAATATAACAATAAATAATATATAAAATATAAGAAAGAGTTATTTAAAACAAAGGAGTACCTTTTGACGATAAATTATTATTATTGTTTTTAAAATATAATTGGTTTTCAAAGTCAAGCTCTTTTTTGGAATCATATTTAAATAACCCTTTACGGAATGAGTTTATTTTCAATGAAATGATTATCGATTTTATACTTTCTGTACAAAAATTTTTCATATGTTAGTTATGAAAGTTCAAACCAGATTAAACCGATTTTTTCCTGCAAACAAGAGGTGGTTTCCCAGCATACAGTTCTATAACTAATTCTGTGTGAAATAAGCTTTTTATCTTAGTTTTTAGTTATAACAGAAAACTGTTCTTCAACGAACTACTCTTATTGTTAGTCAAAATTTCAAAAAAGGGTAATATTTTGTACATTCTCCGACTCTGCTTCTCTACTCGAAATATCGGATTTTTCATAACAAGTGCATATATTTTTTTCTAACCTCGTTAGAGTCAGTATAGGCTTTTTTCTTCGCTTAATAGTAGCGTGCTCGTTATAATTTTTAATAACATGGAAAGCCATTTGGTAAGACATTTGCCTCATCTGTTTGTTTTAAAATACTTTTGGAATGCTATTGAAAACTCTACTAATTTTTTCACGTAATTTCCGTTCTTAAGGCATTTTAAAGTAAAAAAAAATCATGTGAGTCCGATCGCAGGGGAGATGTGTAAACATCTAATAATTAAAGGTTTTTTATGGCACTTTTTTAAAATCAAACAGAAGGCGTCATTATGTATCACTTACAGCAATCAACTGCAGGGGCTCTGCTTATATAAAAATATTTATTATTATTTTTATTATTTCAACCGGTTAATTTTTAATTTTTAATTATTCGTTTTCTATTTTTCATTTTTCATCTTTCATTTTTGGTTTTTCATTTTTTATTTTTTATTTTTCATTTTTAATTTTTAATTTTTAATTTTTAATTTTTAATTTTTAATTTTTAATTTTTAATTTTTAATTTTTAATTTTTAATTTTTAATTTTTAATTTTTAATTTTTAATTTTTAATTTTTAATTTTTAATTTTTAATTTTTAATTTTTAATTTTTAATTTTTAATTTTTAATTTTTAATTTTTAATTTTTAATTTTTAATTTTTAATTTTTAATTTTTAATTTTTAATTTTTAATTTTTAATTTTTAATTTTTAATTTTTAATTTTTAATTTTTAATTTTTAATTTTTAATTTTTAATTTTTAATTTTTAATTTTTAATTTTTAATTTTTAATTTTTAATTTTTAATTTTTAATTTTTAATTTTTAATTTTTAATTTTTAATTTTTAATTTTTAATTTTTAATTTTTAATTTTTAATTTTTAATTTTTAATTTTTAATTTTTAATTTTTAATTTTTAATTTTTAATTTTTAATTTTTAATTTTTAATTTTTAATTTTTAATTTTTAATTTTTAATTTTTAATTTTTAATTTTTAATTTTTAATTTTTAATTTTTAATTTTTAATTTTTAATTTTTAATTTTTAATTTTTAATTTTTAATTTTTAATTTTTAATTTTTAATTTTTAATTTTTAATTTTTAATTTTTAATTTTTAATTTTAAATTTTAAATTTTTAATTTTTAATTTTTAATTTTTAATTTTTAATTTTTAATTTTTAATTTTTAATTTTTAATTTTTAATTTTTAATTTTTAATTTTTAATTTTTAATTTTTAATTTTTAATTTTTAATTTTTAATTTTTAATTTTTAATTTTTAATTTTTAATTTTTAATTTTTAATTTTTAATTTTTAATTTTTAATTTTTAATTTTTAATTTTTAATTTTTAATTTTTAATTTTTAATTTTTAATTTTTAATTTTTAATTTTAAATTTTTAATTTTTAATTTTTAATTTTTAATTTTTAATTTTTAATTTTTAATTTTTGATTTTTAATTTTTAATTTTTAATTTTTAATTTTTAATTTTTAATTTTTAATTTTTAATTTTTAATTTTTAATTTTTAATTTTTAATTTTTAATTTTTAATTTTTAATTTTTAATTTTTAATTTTTAATTTTTAATTTTTAATTTTTAATTTTTAATTTTTAATTTTTAATTTTTAATTTTTAATTTTTAATTTTTAATTTTTAATTTTTAATTTTTAATTTTTAATTTTTAATTTTTAATATTTAAGTTTTAATTTTTAATTTTTAATTTTTAATTTTTAATTTTTAATTTTTAATTTTTAATTTTTAATTTTTAATTTTTAATTTTTAATTTTTAATTTTTAATTTTTAATTTTTAATTTTTAATTTTTAATTTTTAATTTTTAATTTTTAATTTTTAATTTTTAATTTTTAATTTTTAATTTATAATTTTTAATTTTTAATTTTTAATTTTTGATTTTTAATTTTTAATTTTTAATTTTTAATTTTTAATTATTAATTTATTATTTTTTATTTTTTATTCTTTATTTTTATACCTAATACCACTATGTGGTTTGGGTATAATGACTTTGTGCTGCTGTTTGTAACAACCAAAAATATTCGTCCTAGACCCATCTATAATTATACCGATGGACTCAGAATCACTTTTTGAGTCGAAATAGCAATGTGCGTCCGTCCGTCCGTTTGTGTGTCCATGTAAAGCTTGTAATCAAACTACAGGTCGCAAATATGTATATATTTTGATGAAATTTGTTATATAAGCTTCCATCGGCAATAGGATGAACGCTATCGAAATTGGTGAGAATCGGTCCATGGTCAGACCTAGCCCCCATACAAATGACCCCTTTGAAATCGACATAAATTGCCATAAGTTCCAAATTATCATATAGATCTCGGTCAAATTGGGTTTGTAAGTGTTTATTACATCCATTAATCAGTAGTTCAAAAATAATCCCTACAGGAAAATTCTAAGTCATAGGCCCCATATAGAGCTGCTTCCCGATCTTCACTTAAATCTATCAACAAACAAAAATATTGCACAGATTTTTCTCAAATTTGGTTTGTATATATTTTTTCAAAGTATAAGTGACTTTACCAAATATGGTCAGGATCGGTCCATTTTTCGACGTAATCCCTATTTAAATATAGTATCCGATATGAACTTTTTCATATCTGCAGCGAAAAAAATTAATAAAAATGCCACTCAAATTTGGTTTTTGCATATTTGCTATATCCAATTAGTTGAACCATGGTATAGGGTATCGTATAGTCGGGCTAGACCGACTATAATTTTCTTGCCTGTTTATTTTTCATTTTTCTTTTTTCATTTTTCATTTTTCATTTTTTATTTTTCATTTTTCATTTTTCATTTTTTATTTCTCAATTTTCATTCTTCATTTTTTATTTTTCATTTTTTATTTTTCATTTTTAATTCTTTAATTTTTTAATTTTTAATTTTTCATTTTTAATTTTTTATTTTTTATTTTTCATTTTTTATTTTTCATTTTTTATTTTTTCATTTTCATTTTTCATTTTTCATTTTTTATTTTTCATTTTTCATTTTTTTTTTCTCAATTTTCATTCTTAATTTTTTATTTTTCATTTTTAATTTTTTATTTTTAATTTTTAATTCTTTAATTTTTTAATTTTTAATTTTTCATTTTTAATTTTTTATTTTTTATTTTTCATTTTTTATTTTTTCATTTTTCTTTTTCGTTTTTAATTTTTTATTTTTAATTTTTTATTTATCATTTTTTATTTTTAATTTTTATTTTTCATTTTTTATTTTTTTTCATTTTTATTTTTCGCTTTTTATTTTTAATTTTTCATTTTTTATTTTTCATTTTTTATTTTTTTATTTTTTATTTTTTATTTTTTATTTTTCATTTTCAAACAGGTTATTACATATCATATTTTTTTCACCAATACAATCATAAGTCACACTGATTTTGTCTTACGGCTCTCATGTTACGTTGTTTTTGTGATTGTACTGTGAAATAAAAATTTACCCCCCTACGCGTATAGATGTTTACGCATCAATAAAATTGGATTGACAAATATAAATTAATAATTTTAATTGACTAAACAAAAGCGGATATTGACGAGTATGTTAATGTTTTTTCCTGCGCAAACCTTAGAACTATGAACTATTAAGACTAATAACTTTTCGAACAATTATGAATAGTAAATTTTTGTAACAGGGGTGTTATTTCCTTTACAGAAATAAAAAGGGAATTAGTTACTTAAACAAAAGTACTCTTTAAAGAAAAGGTAATTTTTAAAAAAAAAGGTATTTTTTTTAAAGAAAATATACTTTTTTATGAAGATATACGTTTTTTAAGAAAAGGAAGTTTGTTTCTAAAAACAGGTAATTTTCTGAAAAAGTAAAATTTTTAAGAAAAGTTACTTTTCTAATAAAATGTGCTTTTTTAAATAAAAGTTATTTGTTTAAGAAAAACTACATTTTAAAGAAAAGGTGCTTTTTAAAGAAAGGGTACTTATTATGGAAAAGTTGCTTATTAGAAATGTTACTTTTTGAAGAAAAATTACTTTTTAAAGAAAATTTAATTTTTTTAAGAAAAGGCCCTTTTTTAAAAAATGATAATTTTTTAAGAAAATATACTTTTTGAAGGAAATCTATTCTTTTAAAATATTTTTTTTTGAGAAAAGATATTTTTTAAAGAAAAGCATACTTTTATGACAAAAGTTTTTTTTAGGAAATGCTAGTTTTTGAAGAGAGATACTATATTAAGAAAAACGTACTTTTTGAAAAAAGGTACTTTTAAAAAAATTTACTTTTTAAGAAAATGTCACTTTTGAGGAAAACGCCATTTTTACTGAGAAAGTACTTTTGCAGTAAGGGTTACTTTTTGAAGAAAACGCGCTTTTTAAAGCAAAAGCATTTTGAAAAGGTACTTTTTTAAAAAAAGTTCATTTTAAGAAAAAATTATTTTTTAAGGAAAATTAAATTTTTTAAGAAAAAGTACTTAAAAAAATTTTTTTTAAAGAATAGGTACTTTTTAAGAGGTTGCCACTCCTGCTTATAGTCTAGCCCAAAATCGCCGACACACGATAAACAGCAGCCAAATAGAAGAATTAGTGACCCCTAAGAGACACCTTAGAAGAGAGTGGCAATCCTATCGATCCCCTGCAGCAAAGTCTAGACTCAATTTAAGTGTAAAAAAAAAACTAAGAGAATCGTTGAGACAATTCTAAACAGGAAATCTAGACTTTTATCTAGAAAACCTTTCTCCTGGCTATTCTAAACCTAAACACCATTCTCTATGGAAAGCAAAAAAAAAATTTTAAACCTCCAATAGTAGCGGTACCTGGACACGTAGTGACAAAGAATAAGTTGAATCATTTGCTGAGCATTTTAGTTTTGTGTTTGAGCCAAAACCATGCACCAATGGTTATCAAATTCCTGTACATATTGAAAATAATCAGGTCACAATACACCCGATCACTTTCACCTCCGAGAAGTTGTGCAATGTTATCAAAATTTAATTAGAAGTTAAAAAAGCGCCCGTGTGTGATCTAATTTGCTCAAAAATGATTAAAGAACTACCAGTGACAGCAATAGTCAACCTTACCTTCTTATTCAACGAAATGCTTCAGAATGGTTACTTTTCGAACTCTTAGAAAACTTCATAGAATATTATGATCCACAAATCTGTTAAAGACAAAACACTTGATTTATTTTATAAACCTATACGTCTTCTTCCGTGTCCACTGAAAAATTGCTCTTGGCAAAAATTATGCCTTATCTTACCGGAAATGATGTCATACCCATACACCAGTATTGAAAATATATACAAAGACTTAAATATTTCCTTAGTGAATGATGAAATCCCCCGTCTGCAAACAAATAATAGGATGAAATTGGTAACTCATCCGAATCCACTTGCTGGAAATCTGAAAAACACTACAGGCATAACATGTCTACGCGGAACGATCTGCCTACAATATCATAGGATTCCTCTGATTATTGGGAGTTCCGTTTTCTAACGACATTTTAATTGTAGAAAATACATTTATTTAAAGATTAATTTTTTTAGATTCTTAATAATTAAGATGTTAAGATTTGTATACTTATTGTTAGGCTCACCACAGAACAGAAGCTTAAAAAAGTACTTTTGTTAATAAAATCAGATATTTTATTATTTTTAGAAAAGTTACTTTTTAAGAAAAGGGATTTTTTAAGACAAGGTACATTATTTTAGAAAATATACTTTTAAAAAAAAAAAAAATAAATAAAGAAATCGTCTGCATGGGAATCTTTAATTTTCTTTTTAGCACTGCATTTTTTTTTTAAATTTATCGAATTTTTGTTATATATTTTAACGAAAGAAAAAGTAATTTTTTACTCCAATTTTCGAAAATGTACCATTTACTATTGTTTACCTCAAAAAATCATTCCATATGTGTTTCTTTTTTATTTTAAATTTCACCCACTTTCCATTTATGTAAGAAATTCAAAATTCTGCCCTACATTTACTTCGTAAACAATTTATTCTAAAACAATTACTGAAGCTCAATTAAATTGTTATGGATCTGAAGCTGTTTTTATAACTAAAGAATACCATCAAAAGCAACAACTCTAATAGCTTTAACAAGAACAACAGCAAAAACAACATTGTCGAGAACAATTGACACAAATCCCTACCAGAAACGATAAGGATGTTAACGTCACACAAGCAGCAGCACCAGCACCAGCAAAATCACAAATATGTTTCGAAAAATCCCAGTACTTAAATTCAAACAAGGAAAACACATGTTGCCGCATTTTGAAACCCTGCCAAACAAAGTTTTTTTTTTTTTATTTTTAGGGGAAAACCATTAAAAGTAAAATCAGGTTAACAACCCAAATCAAGAAGGGAAGTAAATATTGAGAAGCTGAGAGAAAATAATAGAAAAACATTTAAAGGATTTTAAAGGATGTTAAATTGTGTGTGGATGAAAATTGAACATATTTGTTAAAGCAGTAAAGTAAACAAGATTGAGCCGAAGAAACATTTAAATTGTGTAATTTTAATTGAAAGAGGGTTGAGGTAGGAAACGGTCTAACTAGTGCAATGCAGAAAACGTACATTGAAAATAAAATGTTGGGACTGTAAAGTGAAGTAAGTGAAGTAAGTACTACAGTGTTCAAATAATAAGATGAAGTTTGCTTTAAAATGAAAAATTTAAATTTATTCTTCCAAATTATTCTCATCGCCTTCAAAGTAAGGCCAACGTTTTTTGCAATCCTCGAATTATCGAATTCTCGAATGGCTTCCAAAGTGCACAGCGATACGGATTTTATGTTCTCAATCAACTGAAAATGGTATGCCCGAAATGGACCCTGTAGTTTATGGAATAGCCAGAAATATCAATTTGCTAAATCAAGCGAATACGGTAATTGTGAAACGATATGAGTCGTGGTGCAAAATCCACAAGCCACTGTGCCATAATTCCGGCTTATTTTTGGGAATAGCGATGCACAACTCTTCAACAATATTCGTTCTTTACAGTTTGGCCTGGCGGAAGAAATTCGTAATGCAATACACCACGATAATCAAAGAAAAAAATCATGTTGGCAATAAATTCGATAGCCATAATGAATCTATTTTCTGTGTGTAACCTTGATTTGTGAACAGTGAAATCTAAGACTCATTCCACGTAGTAATCCATTTAGTTTCGTTTTGGTAGACAAAAATCCTTGTTTCAGAGATATTAATGCAATGCTCATAAGAAATTGAGTGGTTTTGGCACCTGTCGAGGATTTAACGCTTTTGAGACCGAAGACTTCTGCAATATCCTGCTATATCAGCGAAGACTTCTGCAATATCTTCAATGTTCTTGCAGCAGAAATTTCATTCCACAAACAATAGTTACAAAACCGATCAACACTATTGAACCAATGAAGATATTGGCATGAAATTTTGGACCAGATGTCAAAAACAGTACTACCAACATGGAAAAAATATTTGCTCAAAATGGTAGGCCCGCGAAGTTTAAAACGAAGAGCTATCTTCTCATTTGGGCACACACTTGAAAATGAGAGATATTGTTGCCACAATAGCGCTTTATTTCAATAACAGAATGAATTAGTAAATTAATAAAAGTGTTATCCATATTTCGGGAATGACTTGAATTCCTCACCAAAAAACCCCGTTCATAATTTGGCGCTGGGAAAGAATGGAGCCAATTTTTTTAATACCTTCAATTGAAGTGAAGTGTATTCCATTAGGGGCATTCTGCATCGATCAACACAAGTGGTAGCCAGGAGGTAAAAGCTCTAGGTTACATGGGCTAGAACTTCCCACCCTACTCGTATATTATCCAAATAGGTTTTAATTGATCGTTCGCTATAGTCCTGAAGAAAACTTAATGTATCATGTCCGGTCTCCTAATCTGGACGTATTCCCATCAATGCTCGGTCCAACTGAAGTCATCACAGTTCCCTTGTGAAGGCTTGACCTAGTTTCAGTAGCTCCTTATCCATCATAGTCTTCGGATTTAATAAAATACAGAGCTTTACCTTGATGTCATGAAAGTTCACCTTTTTCACTGATAATTCTGGTTGACTAGGCTTTACATACGATTTCTTCCACTTTGGGTTGTTGTAATGAGTCCACTTTTCATCCACCAGTAGGAATACGATGCAAAATCGATTTCTTTGGAAATTTTGAAGCATTGTTTTGGATATTCAATCGCCTTTCGAAATCTCTCGGCTTCAACTCGTGTAGCATTCAATATTCTTGTCTTTGTATGAATCGGAATTATTTTATATGTTCGATTTGTTTTTGATTTGAGAGATTTTCTTTCATTTGACACGAATCTTCACTGATCAAAGTCATCAATTTGTTAACTTCAACCTTTTTATCTGTCCGGGGAGTTTCTTGTACTTCGTATCAAAATCGCCACTTTTAAAGCGTTGAAACTAGAGTTCGCATATTTAAGTCTATGCAGTATATTCATCGTAAACTTTTGATACCAATCAAAATCTTTCAATAACTTTCAGCGGCCCTTTTTTTGGAATTAAAAAAGTTGTTCAATTTGAAGCACTACAATGACTCATATACATCTAAACAGGTCCTACAGAAGTAAGTTCCGAGTTCACCTTAGTGTTCGCCCATCCGCGCTATTATAAAGTGTAATGTAATCAGTCCCATAAGTAGGCTGATTGTCCCTTTACCAAATCCAATGGTTAAGTTCTCTTTGGTTATTATATCTTCACATATTGCAGGATTTGTTATGAGATTTTATAAAAATATATTACTACATTTAAGATTTGGAATCAATGGATATTAACATTTATTTTAGGGAATACTTATAGTTTGTAAAGGAAAAGTTAGGGTAAAACCTTTTTTTGAATACCAATTTTATTAGAAAATACTCTTTACCAAATCCAATGTTAAGTTCTCTTTGGCTTTGGCAAGCGCCATTGGATCTGGGATACTGAAGATCAACTGCCTCCTTGATAATGTTTGAGATTAAATATAAGTTTCATTTGTCTACTTCACAGATTCGGAAAAACTCGTCCGTCAACTCATTTCCCATGACCCCACTACATCGTAGCAGCTATTTCGCAAACTGTGTTGTTGGATTCCATTGAGAGACACAATATAAGGTTTTTTTGTAAAAGGTTCTTTTTGTAAAATGTACTTTCTATAAAAGGTACTTTTTACAAATGGTACCTTTTCTAAAAGGTACTCTTGTATACTAGGTCCTTTTATATAAAAGGTATTTAAAAAAATAATGTTTAATAAAAGATATTAAATGTAGATTATTAAATGTATTTTCTTTAAAATGAGTATATTTTTACAAAAGGTACTTTTTTATAAAAGGTACTTTTAATAAAAGGTACCTTTTATAAAATTTACTTTTTATAAAAGTTAAAAATTACCTTTTATAAAATGTGCTTCATATATAAAGTACTTTTTATAAAAGGTACTTCTTATGCAAGGTACTTTTTATAAAAGGTCCTTTTTATGAAAGGTGATTTTTTATAAATGGTACTTTTTATAAAATACACGTTTGTATAAAATGTCTTTTTTTTTAAAAGATATTTCATAAAATACTGTTTAATAAAAGATTCGTGTTTATTAAATGTACTTTTTTATAAATGAGTATCCGAATAGCAAGATCCCTCAAGTAAACCCCTGACCTCATTTCTATTCTCATCTTCTATTCATCAGTATAAACTGAGGTTTTAGTGCTGTCTATAATAGAGTCTGTTGGTCAGCCTTCCCTAGAAGGTAATCTAATTGTAAATTTCCCGGAAAAGTTAATCACTGGTGACAAATAATCAGTTGAGAGTAGTCCGTTAACAGAAGCAGTGCTGATTTTTAATTAACTACGAGGGAAGGTCAAAAAATCATGGAGGTGTCAAATGCCGTAGTATAATCGGATTTTTGAACAATCTGTGTCCGGAGGATTGTGCTGTGTCCCCTAGAGTGTTATTTCAGACCACATGATGCTCTTAAATGAAGATCCATCGGTATGATATTCAGCTTATAAAGAAATGCTATTAATTTTCCATGTCCTTTAAATACTCGTAATACTAAAATTTTCTTTTAGTTTTGCTTGAAAAGATTTGGATTAAAAAAATCTTGTTCTTCTAACATTTTGCTTCCAGTGCATTTACGATAATTACATATACAATCTGAACAATGTTCAATAAAGCAATTTATATTGTTTAAATTGCCGATTTTCACAACTTTCAAACACACAAACGAGTACGACCTAAATTACAAAAGAAGGCTTAAGGCTAGAAAAATTTGTTGCAATTGCAGAATTACTGTTATTGTTGCTGTTGCTGTTTGTTTACTGTTCTGTTTAGCTTTTTTGTTGTTGTTGTTGGATGTGTTGTCATTGTCATCAGACTGTGGAGAATCTTTCTTTGTTGTTGCCTTGCCTATTAATTGCACTTGTACCATATGTCAATTGCATAAAGCCTGCTGTTTAACCATTATCACACACTGACCCACTTTGTTTGTCATTGTAAACTGGCTGTTATATGTATATATATATATGTGTGTCTGTGTATGTGCACATTTATGCTGCATTGAGGATGTGCTGGTGTTTGTCCACTGTCAGCATTTCCTTTGTTGAATGGTGTCGGGAAGAGAGAATGAGAGCAAAGGAAGGGATATCTAAGGGGTGATGTAAACTGTGTGTAATATATTAAGGTTTGCAATTGCCTGCTTGTTTTTATCAGTTTATAATTATTTCAATTTAATGAATTGGTCTGCTTGAATTACATCTATCTTTATTCTACTGCAGTATTATGTCAAGTGTCAATATTTTAAAATCTTTGATATGCGATTTTAAGCCAAAGCATTTAAAAGTAGGATTATTTTGTGGAATAGAAACAAATGATGATTTTAAGAATTTATAAAGGATATACTGGACATTTTCTAATTAAATTTAAATATGTATATTGGTAATAAATTATTAATCCTTATGGCAGGCAATATCCAGCAAACCCACATTTTCTGGACGGAGTTGCTAGATGCAAGTGCTTTTACTCGTTTGATGAACTGTTTGATATTGAAAATGATCGAAATCGATTCAGGCGAATTCCACAGTGACAGACATGACATTCATAGATCTTTCTAATCCAATATTATACAGTAAAAGTTTTTCATTGTTCATAAAAATATACAAAATTATGCAGACGAACCTGAACAACATATTTACTATTAGAAAGGTGAGAAAGTATTATTGTTGTTAATGATTGGGGTCAAAAAGCAGTCGTGACGGACATGACAACAAACAGGATGTTTGTAAAACACAGAAAAGCTCTGAAGTTATTTGTATGACAAATAAGAAACAGTTATTTATAGTTAATATAAGAGCTTGTTTATTAATAAAGCTTATAAAAAACATGAATTCTAAAATAAATTATAGTAAAAAGAAGTATTTTGTAATGTGACAGACATGACACTGCTTTTAGTTTCAAAATTACTTAACTACTTTCTTACATTCTTATTGGAAAAATAGGGGCTAAAAAAATATTCAAAAATACATATAACAAACTATTTTTCTTTGAAATGGTATCAATAAAAAAGTTTTAATTAAAATTTGGAAATTGGACCTAAGGTTGACTTTTTCATGGAATTACATTTATCGGTACAAATATATAGAAGCCTAAAATGTTCACACATTTTTCAAATTAAAATTAAATATTAAAAATTAAAAATTAATAAAAATGAAAAATGAAAAATGAAAATGGAAAATGGAAATTGAAAATTGAAAAATGGAAATGAAAATCGAAAATTGAAATACTACAGCTGAAAAATGGAAAATGGAAACTGGAAAATGAAAAATGAAAAATGAAAAATGAAAAATGGAAAATGAAAATGAAAAATGGAAAATGGAAAATGGAAAATGAAAATTAAAAATGAAAATTGAAAAATGAAAAATGGAAAATGGAAAATGTAAAATGAAAAATTATAAATGGAAAATGAAAAATGGAAAGTGAAAAATAGAGAATGAAAAATGAAAAATGGAAAATGAAGAATTAAAAATGAAAAATGAAAAATGAAAGATGAAAAATGGAAAATGAAAATTTTTAAATTAAAAATGGCAAATGGAAAAATTAATAAACTAAAAATGAAAAATGAAAAATCGAAAATGGAATATGGAAAATGAAGAATGAAAAGTGAAAAATGGAAAATGAAAAATTAAAAATTAAAAATGAAAAATTGAAAATGAAAAATGAAAAATGAAAAATGGAAAATGAAAAATAGAAAATGGAAAATGAAAAGTGGAAAATGAAAAATGGAAAATTAAAAATTAAAAACTTAAAATGAAAAACGAAAGATGAAAATTGAAAAGTGAAAAATAGAAAATGATAAATTAAAAATGAAAATTGAAAATGAAAAAGGTGGAGGGTATCGGCCCAGCCGAATTTAACACTCTTACTTGTTTTATTTAGGAGAAATCACAATTGAAAGAACTGTTTTAACCTGTATTACAAACTTTTGTAACATATCTGGGTCGGCAAAAGAAGTTTTTTTGCCCAAATATTTTTTGGGATCTCTTTTTTCTAAAGTAAATCACAATCAAATTAACTAATATTTTTTTTACAATATTTTTTTGGAAAATAGTTGTTTTTTATTTTTAGAAATATAATTTTTTTTAAACAATTTTAGTTAAAAAAATTTATATTAAATTTATTTGGATTTTGTTTTTAGCTAGATCAAACCTTGTTTAGCCAATTTTTGTATAATTTTAATTTTTTTTTTAATTTATTTATTAAAAATAAATATGTTTTCATGGATATTTTTTTGTTTAGATGAGTGAAAGCAGTATATTTTTGGAATAAAATTCACTTCAAAATTAATAGAACTGTGTTACCAATTTGTGGTAAAAATTTTTCGTTCGGTAAAAAAATTGTTTTTATATTTATTAAAAATAAATAAATTTGAAATTGGATTGGATCAAAATGTTGTTAGTATATATAAAGGTGGGTCGATTCGTAGGGAGGCAAAAAAATCGACATGTGACAAGGAAAATAATATTTTAGGGATCAAAATAAGAAACTTTGCCCAAGGAAACATACCTCTAAAACGAATTCTGATGTCCCGACTTTTGACCTGTCTGTCTGTGTGTCTGTCTGCCATGGGGCAACCCCATTCCACCTCAAGCAATTGATCTGAAACTTGGCCCATAGTCTTGTTGTGACTACAGATTAATTTTGGGGCAGTCACGCATAGTCACGGAGTGATCTAAAAGTTATTTACCCTCATCCGATCGATCTTTTTGAATAACATAACATAGTCAAGGCGTATGATTATTATTTATTAGCAGAGTAGAAGATACGTATACGTATGTGTGTTAATTTTAATATTAAATCAAACATAGTCAGCCCAATTTTAAACAAAAAATGGTGAGTTTTTGAAATATTTGTATGGGGAACCCCCAGGGGGATTCAGGGGTGTGCCACTGGTATGGGTCGGTCGGCCCTCCAAAGTTAGTGGGGTTCGATAATACATTTGGACTGGATTGGGGCACCCTAAATGGGTTAAAGTGAGACAGACAGACAGACAGACAGGTCAAATGTCGGGACATCAGAATTCGTTTTAGAGGTATGGTTCCTCGGTCAAAGTTTCATATTTTGATCCCTAGAATACGATTTTCCTTGTCATTTGGGCGATTTTTAAGTCGACCCGACCTAGTAAATATATTTTACAATCAATTTTTTTTAAATGGTTTTATTAAAAAAAATATTGTGTTAAATTTTTTTAAATATATAAATACATTATATATTTTTTATATATTAATATATTAAAAAAAATTAATAAATAAACAAATAAAAAAAAAAACAATTAAGAGTGTTAAATTCGGCTGTGCCGAATCTTTGATGCCCTCCACCTCGGTTTGAGTAATGATAATAAATGTAAACAAAATATTGGAAAAAGTAAACAATTTGTTAAACTTAATACCAAATTATTAAAGAAAATTCTTTGAGTTGGTTTTCGTCTTTTCTATTATTTCGGATTTATTTCGGTGTTTGCTTTTTGGTCATTGTGGTTGCTGATCGGCATGCATTTAGGTTATTTACCTATATACATGCGTTTCCGGTTATATGACATAACTTCTCGTTTAATTTAGTTTTTGCTAATTAAATAGCTCACCCTAACCTCCATTGCAAAGGTAATGGTTGTGTAGGGTGGCTACATGCATTAAATCGTGCTAATTGGAGATGGCTGTATAGTTTCTTTTAACTGGCCAAATATTTCTTCATTGCGGCCATATAGGTCGGATGGAGTAACAAAATAATAACCAAAAAAAACTCTCTCAACTTTTTGATTAAAATATTGCCATATTTGGAAAATATAGAGAATAAATTTATAATAATAAATATTCAAATTAGGGATGCCAAACGCAAAAAACCAAATGTCCCAAACATTTTTAATAAAATTATTTGTTAAATTTATTTTCTGAAAAACTTAAAATTTTCATCCAAAAAAAATGTGAAAATTTATATATAAAAAATAACATTCTCATCAAATTGCGTTTATTTATGTAAAAGTTTTTATGTTCGCAATTCTTAAATATCATTTGAGGTTTTATAAAATTCATTGAATTTAATTTAATATTTTCTGTAGTCCGATTCTGTAAATTTCAACGATCCGACAATCACAAAATATATAGACAGCTATTGTTGTTTGCACTAAGGATTAAGTGATTCACTAAGTACAGACATCTTAACGACAGTCGACATCTCTATTTTTCTATTTATTTAAATTGCAAACGAGTGGCATCTCTGTCAAAATAAGCGAAAAACACAAAGACGAATAGAAAAAAACAAATTACTTCGTGTTTGACAGGATGATTTTATGTTTATGTTTAATATCTTAATTTTTTTACTAATATTTTTGTGTATTTATTTGAAAATGAAATAATGAATTGAATATGCTATTTAATTTTTTTATATATATAAAAAATTTTTTAATAAAAGCAAAATATTTTGACTATTTTATGATTTTTTTTTTATGTATGGCGACATTTCAACCTAAAAATTTAAGTTTTTATCGATTGAATAAACAACACAAAAATGGCTGTCGTTTAGATAATAACAACAACTGAGTTTAACAAATTTTACTGATAATTTTGCTATTTTCTTTTTTTCAACAATTCGACTATCGTTAAAAGAAGTTACTGAATCGCGGTACTGAAAAGCTATTAATTTCTCCTGAATGTTAATATTTTTATACCCTATACCACTATGTGGTTTGGGTATAATGACTTTGTGCTGCTGTTTGTAACAACCAAAAATATTTGACCTAGACCCATCTTTAATTATACCGATCGAATCAGAATCACTTTCTGAGTTGATTTAACAATGTCCGTCCGTCCGTCCGTCCGTCCGTCTGTGTGTCCATGTAAAGCTTGTAATCAAACTGCAGGTCGCAAATATGAATCTATTTTGATGAAATTTGGCATATAAGCTTTTATCGGCCATGGGATGAACGCTATTGAAACTGGTGAAATTCGGTCCATGTTCAGACCTAGCCCCCATACAAATAACCCCTATGAAATCGACATAAATTGTCATAAGATCCAAATTGTCATATAGATCTTACTCAAATTGGGTTTGTATGCGTTCATTACATCCACTAATAAGTAGTCGAAAAATGATCCCTTTGACCCCATATAGAGCTGCTTCCCGATCTTCACTTAAATCTATTAAAAAACAAAAATATTGCACTGATTCTTCTCAAATTTTGTTTGTACATTTTTTTTGCAAAATACAAGAGACTTTACCAAACATGATCAGGATCGGTCCATTTTTGGACCTAGTCCCTTTATAGATATAGCATCCGATATGAACTTTTTCATATCTGCAGCCAAAAAAATTAATAAAAATCCCACTCAAAGATAGGGTCTCTAAACCATGGTATAGGGTATCATATAGTCGGTCTAGACCGACTATAATTTTCTTACTTGTTTTTAAATGTAAAAATTTTTTAAATGTAAACATAGGTAAATATTTGGTGTTTTTTTTTTTTGGAATTTCAATCTGTGTTTAACGAATAAAATTTATATATTAAAGATGCAATTGATGTCTTCTAAATTTAAAATTATAATTTCCGACGTTTTGATATGATTTTCTGAAATTCAATTAATTGTAATTTATAATTGGAAATTATTAATCCAGTTTTTAGAATTGATATTTTCTTAAATTTTAATGGAAAATTTAAAAACTGCAATTTTGTGTTTATGTGAATAATAATGCTTTATTAATTATAAACAATTTTTGAAAATTAGATGTAATCGCAATCAGATATTTTGTAGGTAAAGCAGAATAATAATTCTATATAACTAGGTAGAACTGTTTTGAAAGCAAAAAACTCATTGATGAACTCGGTAACTCTATTTTGTAAAGACACCAAAAAGTTAATATGCCAAACTTATGTTTATATTTGTAAAAGAATAATGAAAATACGTATGAAATAAAAGACCAGCCCGTGTATACTCTTAACATTGTTCTGTATGATATCTAGTTGAAAATATTGACATTCATGTTAAAATAGAAATAACTATTGCAAAGCTAATTAGAACAAAAAATGTGGCGCCATCTACTGCGGCATAGTCACGCTGAGCAAAATGAAGTGACACTCTGTTAATGCAAAAGAAATGTATTTTCCCCACAACAAAATATTGCAGAATTTTATGTAAATAAAATAATATACCGACTTATTTCTAACATGCCGTTGTTATGGATATACATATATAATATATGTATATTATTTGTATTATTTAATATGTTTATATAAATTTATAAATAAATTTATACATAAAATTTTGTTTTGCTATATTTACATTGTTTTTTTGTTTTATTAACCACTAGGTATTTTAGCATTATTTGCTTTAGATGTTGGTGAATTTTTACTCCCTTTATATTAACTCGTAGTGTCTGCTTGTCGAAAAAATTTTGGATCGATTTTAATCAATTTCCCGTGAGCCATTCGATCTGAAATTTTGCAGGCAGGCTCGTGGTAATAACAGAAATGATCTAACAAATCTTTAGAGTTATGCCAAAACAATGGAAACTTTTAAATTTTTCTACCAGAGTTAATAAAAAAATGTACAAAGGGTAAGTTTTTATTATATTATTACCACAACGACCACAAAAACAACAAGTCACGCTATGACAACAACACAACATTTAGAATAACAACAAAAACAATATAGAAACATCATATTTTTCATTTTTTTTTTACTTTTTCAGCGATTTCCCTGGACCTGTTCCACCGATTTTAATGATTTTTGAAATAGAGATCTTTCCATGAATTTGGTGAATCATTCTCACTAAAAATGATTACTGTAGCTGCACTATTCAGGGCGTGATCGTGACAAGAACAACATAGAAAATTATATTTTTTCAAGATTTTTTTAGTTCTTCATTCAAATCTCGGGCCCTAATAGAGCGATGTGGACGATTTTAAATAGCAAACTTTTCAGGATGTTAGTGAATCATTTTTTATATCAACGAGCACCCTAGCTGCCCGATTGATGCCGTCATCGTGATTTCCACAGACGGACAGACGGACATCGCTATATCAGCTCCGGTTGTTATAAGGATCACAAATAGATATAGTTTATATGGTCCAAAATTTTTTTTCTAATTATTACAAACGGAATGACAAACTTACATATACCCTCTGCACACTGGAGTGGAGGGTATAAAAATAATGAATTTTTTATGGAAAATTTTTTTTTGCCAGAAAAGTTATAAAAGTTTTATTTATTTAATAAAACGTTTATTTTTTCCTATTAACAAATAATACAAATTTGTTTTGCTGGGATTTTTTATTTGATTGGATCAGACCTTGTTTGACAAATATTTCATTTACAATAAAAACACAATTTAAAACTTAAGGTTCGGTCACATTAGGCAAACGTTTGCTCAAACAAGCGTAACCACTAAATAATGTATAATTTTCCTTGTATAATTTTCATTAAGTTATACAATATATGATATAGAATATAGTTAAATATATTAAATATTACTAATGTAATAAAACATAACTTAATTTTATCTTTTATATATCATGTAAGATTGAATAAAACTTTCATAAAATTGGGGGTTACGTTTATTTGGTCAAATATTTGCGTAGTCTGAACGCACCTTTATTCTAATTTAATTGTTTCTAACACATTTCCAAATGTGATTCACAACATTTGCGATTTTTTTTATAATTATATTTGTTTAAATTAATGTTAATGTTCTCAAATCCACAATTCGAATTTCCCGATGTCATATTCGTTTGTTTTGAAAATAAAAAAGTACACTTTCTATACCAAATAAGTACTCTTTTACATACTTTTACCACCTCTACAATGAATTTCAAAATCCCTTTTTTTGAGTATTAAAAAGTCAAAGTTTTCTGTTTTAAAAGAATTAAAAGAAAAAATTGTTTCAAAAGTCCTTTTCCAACTCCTTAACATTCGAACTGTGCAAAAATTTTTCTTAAAGGATTTTTTGTCACTCTTTCGTTAACTTATAATAAAAATTGTCAATATTGTTTTTCTCAAGCTCTGCTATCTGCATCTGATTTTTCTTCTACTTGTTTTAAATATTTAAATTGCAAAATTGACAAAATCACTTTTTTATGTGTGCTCACCAGCAACAGGATATCGATAGTAAAACTTCCTTTACACATTTTATATTTTATTTGTTGGCAAAACGGATATTATGTGCAACAATTTCGTATTTTTTAAATTTTTGCCAGGAAATTGATGGCAATAAAACAACGACCATAAAAAAGGGGAGTAACAATGTAACATGCAAAATTTTACAACACTCTTTTCGTTGGCCATAACTAAGTTTGTTTTTCAAAACAGCTGGGCATAAAATTAATTTAATGGTTTAAATACAGTTTAACACCAAACAACAACAACAACGACATTAGTAGAAAAAGAGAAAAAAAAAAACGAAACAGAAATAAGAACAACAAATAGTAAACAAATTTCACGATTTGACACTTATCAAAAGGACCAGTCAAAATGTCAGAGTGATTTTCGATGTTTCTCACAACAGATCTGAAAAATGGAAAAAATTTGGACATATGCAAACAATGTGAAATAAGTGAATGCTCGCTGATATCGTAGGTGATGACTAGTAAATGAGCAAATAGCAAATTTAAGGATACAGAAGAGCCGACTTAAAACTTAATCAAACAAAAGAAGAGGGTTGAAGCAAGATGAGGAACATTTAACTGTGGCACAAAAACATGAAAAGGCTCTACAACTACGTTGACATTGAGCACGATTAAGCCGAAATATGTATTTCAAAATTGTAAAAGTATAAGTGCGACACATATCCTTTCGAGTTACACTCGAAAAATAATTCTGTACAATTTAGACAGATATTTATTGCGTACTTTTAGTTAAATAAAGAAAGAAATTAAATACCACCGAGACTATTGTCTAGTCCGCAGATTTCGTATTATTATAAAAGCCCTTAATTTAGAAATATTTATCAGGTCTTTAGCAGACAAAAAGTAGCTAAGCTGACCTTTTAAAATTAACCAGTTCCAGTCCGTTTAAGTGCACTCCCTTTAAGTAGGTGTGAAAACTATTTCAATTATAATACTGGGTTCTATCAATTCTATGATTCTTAAAAGTATGTAACTCTTTTATGGATTCTAGGGCCTTGTGATAATAAAATTCAAAGAGTACAATTTTTATACCGATAACAAAATCCATAATAAGGTCATCGCTACGAGAAATGTTATACAAACTATTCTAATTTACCCAATGTATACAGGCTATGACATCGCCGTGTATAATGGACAGGTGCTATGTGCTATTCCTGTAGAAATATTAAATGCTAAAAAACTTATTATTTTAAAAATGAAATTAAGTACTCTTTTTAAGATTTTTGCCCCTTTTTACACCTTAAAGATCTTAAGATATTTTTATCATTTTCAATCTCTTAACATTTGAATTTCCAGAAGTTCTTTCTAAGACTAAAACATTAAAACTAAAAATCAAAATTATCTTATCTTTAAGTTCACTTTTTTGGAACTTGTAAGAAGCTTTATTTTCATCGCTTTTTCTTCTTTTTACCCCCTAAAAGTTGTGACTGGAAATCCATTTCTTACCTTTTGATCTTTACATTGAACTAATCAACATTTAAAAGTACCCAACATTAGCCGAAAGTATTTTTTAAAGCGTTTCTCTTCTTTGTGGCTGTTGATTTTAGATCATTCAGTATAAATGGCGTTTTTTTAAGGCCGATAAGTCTGGAAATTGTAGAAATGAAAAATTGAAATAAAATTTTAATCAAAAAAATTTTTTTATTCGAAAGATCAATATATTAAAATCTGAAAATGGTTTCGGGCATATGGCCACCTCGGCTGTGCTTGATGAAGCGCATTCTGGACGTTCATTTTTGGCCCACTTTTTCGAGCATTGCTATGTCACGAATAACACGAACAATGTTGGCCCCCAAGGCCAACTTCACGTAGCTCTAGAGGAAATAATCGAATTCAAATCATTGCCAAATTTTGATTTTAATTAGTTGATAGTTGCGGTCATCGTATGCCATGTAGCACCATCTTCTTAAAACCACATCTTGTCCGGATCAATGTCATTAATATTTAAAAAAAAAAAAATATCATTAATCAAGGTGCATCTTCTCAAAAAATGACCTTTTCTGGAAAAAAAGTGCCTTATCTTAAAAGTAAATTTTTTTGAAATACATTTTCGTAAAAGCAACCTTTTCTCAAAAAGTATCTTTCCTTAAAAAGTACAATTTCTTAAAAAAAAAAACATCATAAAAAAGGATGTTTTTCTCACAAAGTACCTTCTTCAAAATTTTCTTTTCTCAAAAATTTCCTTTTCTTAAAAAAATACATTCTCCTAAAAAAGTATCTTTTATTAAAAAAATTACCCCTTCGTGAACGAGTATCTTTTCTTAAGAAAAGTACCTTTTCTTAAATAAGTACCTTTTCTTAAAAAAGTGTATTTTCTTTAAAAATTACATTTTCTTAAAAAGTTAATTTTCTTTTTGAACTACATTTTCGTAGAAGCAACCTTTTCTCAAAAAGTATCTTTTCTTAAAAAGTGGAATTCTTTAAAAAAAAAAATTATCCTAAAAAAGTACTTTTTCGCACCTTTTCTAGAAAAAAAATAAATTTTCCTAAAAAGGTAGCTTTTCTTAAAAAATTACTTTTCTTTAACAAAGTACCTTTTTTTAACAAAGTAAATTTTCTTAAAATGTACTTTTTCTCAAAAATGGCCCTTTCCTTAAAAGAATAACATTTTCTTGAAAAAAAAGCTTTTCTCAAAAAATTATATTTTCTTAAAAAATACCTTTTATTAAAAAAGTACGTTTTATTGAAAAGTTAATTTTTCTTTAAAAGTACATTTTCGTAAAAGCAACCTTTTCTCAAAAAGTATCTTTTCTTAAAAAGCACAATTTCTTTAAAAAAAAACATCCAAAAATAATAACTTTTTCTCATAAAGTAATTTACTTTTCTCAAAAATTGACAGGTACTCGAACCTTTTAATAAAAAAGTTTTCTTAAAAAAGTACATTTTCTTAATAAGGTACCTTTTTTATAAAAAAGCACATTTCCTAAAAGCACGTTTCCTCGAAAAGGTAATTTTTCTTAAAAAAGTTCCATTTCTAAAAAAAAAACATTTTCTTAAAAAGCAACTATTCTTAAAAAAGTACCCTTTCTTAAAAAGTACATTCTCTTAAAAAGCACCTTTTCTTAAAAAAGTAAATTTTCTTAAAAAAGGTGAAAAATAAATTTTTGTAAAAATGTACCATTTCATAAAAAAGTACCTTTTCTAAATAAGTGCATTTTCGTAAAAGTCCATTTAAAAAAAGTAATTTTTCTAAAAAAGTACTTCTTAAAAAGTTAACTTTCTTAAAAAATGCATTTTGGTGAAAAAGTAAATTTTGTTAAAAAGTTTATTTTCTTAAAAAGCACCTTTCCTTAAAAAAAAATTGCCATTTCTTAAAAGAGTACATTTTCTTAACAATATACCTTCTCTTAAAAAAGGACATTCTTTTAAAAAAGTTTATTTCCTTAAAAAAGTACATTTTCTAAAAAAAAAAAATTTTTTTTCCTTAAAAAGAAAATTTTCTTAAAAAACACCTTTTCCTTAAAAGAAAATTTTCATAAAAAATTACTTCCTAAAAAGTACCTTTCCTTAAAAATATAAATTTTGTTAAAAAAGTACTTTTCTTATAAAAAGATTTTCTTAAAAAAAGTTCCTTTTCAACAAGAAATACATTTTCTAAAAAAAAATATCTTAGAGTAATTTTTTTTTAAACATCTCTTCCTTAGAAGAATTTGTTCACAAAAATAAAAATTTTTTTAAAAAAAGTACTTTTCTTTGTAAAATGTACCTTTTCTTAAAATGTAAATGTTTTTTAATATCTATAATATTAATAGGCTAGGCGATTTCTTGTGAACGATGTTTTGTTCTACCGTTCTGTCCCGATTTTGACGTTTTGCAGATTTACAGATTTTTAAATTTTTTCCTTTATTTTGAGTAAATTGCATTTAAAGTTGCTACTAACACATACAAGAAATTATTCATATGCTATTGTGTGTTTGTTAATGAGTATGTTATCTTCACAATAATAATAAACCAAAAAAAAAGTGTTTAAGTGGCTAAGTTGAAAAAGAAAATTGCCTAGAAATTAACCTTAGTAATCTCTACGTTACGAAACTTTTGAGACCAATTTTGCAAAAAAAAAAAACTTTTTTTCACATTCAACTAACTGGTCAATTCGATGGTCAATTCGCTTTTTTCAATTCGTTTTTTACAAGTCTTTTCGACAGCGCCCGCTAATTTGCATATACAAAAATGTTCAGCAAAGTAAAATAGTTAATGGAAATTTGTTTAAAAAAAAGCTATATATAAATGCGTGAAGGTAAATCTTTTGACCAGTTTTAAAGTAAAATGCGCGCACAGAGTGTGAAATTTGGCATAGTTTCGTTCATATGGAGGAGAAGTGCAGAATGATAAAATTTGGGTATAATATGTGTTATTCATTTTTTTAGAAATAAGGTCTTATGACGCCATCAACGTGCCAACCGCACCAAGTGGTACATTTTTCTGGATGTAATGAGGTCTATAGGGTCTGTTGTGGATTGGTCTCACTCCATATGCGGCAATTTCGTTTATTAAAAAACCCGTTAAGCCAAAAATGAGCCTCATCGGTCAACACAATTTTGCGATAAAACATCGGGTCAGTTTCCAACTGCTCTCAGTTTCCAACATATATGAGGGCCTCGTGGTTTTAATTCAACATTTACGAAACATTTTAACGTAGTGGACGGACAGGGCCCCAAATCCTGCGACCTACAACGAATTGATAAATTTGAATCTTTCGTTTACAGCGACGATATATTCTTTGGTGTTACTGCATCATTTATAGAGTTCATGTTATGACGGATGGCCTGCACAGATGGACGATTATGTGTCCCATAAAAATCACGAAGTCGTCTATAAGTTGCGCGAATCAATGACTGATTTTTAAATTAAATATGGATGAAGTGGTAGCGTTGTTCAAGAGTAAAAGTCTTCATGATTATTTACCGGATGATTATTTTACTGATGATAATTATTAAAAAGTGGACGTAGTGTGGCGGTTCGTTTGACAGCTAACCCTTTCGTAAGATCTGTATAAGCAAATAAAACATTTACATGTAAGTTACATTCTTAATTTTTATACAAGGTACAAAAGGTACTCTCAGTTTACTAAGAATGTAAAATTTAGTTCATCAGTATTTCAATTTTCAAAAAGCCATGAAACATTGCATACACATATTAGACTTTTATGTTCATTAGGCTGAGTATATGATAATATGAACAAAATAGGTCTATTTTTTCCTCCTTTTGTCGCCTTTTAAGATAAATTTATTTTAAGCCTTTCTGAATAAGTGTTTATGGCGGTATTTTTGGCTTCTTTTGTTTAGAAAATAATAAATGAACTATTTTTAGCCCTTATCCCATTCTCCCCTTTGACATATGTATCGAAAAATTCAAAAAATACTTTATTTATCCTCTTTGCTTTTAACTGATTTCCCAATGACATTTCCAAAAACTATCTTCTAATTGGTTTTTAATATAGTAGAATAATAAAATTACGATTCCTTTTGGGCACTAGTTAAAATGTTCTTCAGAGTAACCATTAAACATAACTTCCAGTTCATGAAAATCCCATATCAAATCCATTGAAAATTATCTAACATATCACTATATCCGGATCCCAAAATGACCTCTCCTTCACTTCTTACAATGATCAGTTAAGCTAAAAATTAACCTTTGAACTATTGTTACCCCGTTACATTTTCTAAAGGATATATAATAAATTCTTTGACGAAAAAATTGGTTTCCCATAAAATAACTTGTATTTCTAAGTATATTTGGATTTTCTTCCAATATATTAATATATTTATCCGCATTTTCGGTTCTATTAATGTAGTGAAGCTGATCGACATTCTTCGAAGACACGCATCCGCCACAACATAAGGCTAGCTGGAAACTTAATAGGGCGCTTTAAGCAGTCTTTATTGTATGCCTCCATGCTTTTTCTGGCATTACCGATGATTAGGTTCGCCGCTAAAAATAATAGTGTCCCATTGGCTACATACCCAATATTATCCTCCTTTGACCATAAAGCACGACAATTCTAAGGTTGCATCCAATTTGCTATAAAAAATGTTCTTCAACTGCGTCTCAACATAAAGTTGTGAGATATCTATAATATTAATAGGCAAGGCGATTTCTTGTGACCGATATAAAAATGTTAGTTACCAAACGATTTTGAAGAAAAATTCCCCATTTGAAAGGTATTTCTTTTTAGCTGTTCACCGTATTTACAGATTTGCACCGTCTGAAACTTTTTTTTTTTGAGTAAAATGCATATAAAGTTGCTATCTGCATATACACAAAACACATATTTAAGCTTCAAATAGAAATCTATACAATGATGTGTGTATGTTTAAATTTGTGTTGAATTGTGAATTGGCTAAAATTGATTAGTATACCTTTAGGCTCTTATAAAATTATTTATTAACAAACCCGGTTATATATCATCTGTTTGTCCAATAAATATTTATTTGAATGAAAAATAAATTCTCCTTGAATTTGCACACGGATTGTGAGGGATGGACTCTGCAAGTATAGTATTATTGATTTAGGTTTACTTGTCTTAAAAGTAAAGAAAGTACCTATTTTAACCCACTGTTCCAATTTAAGTTCAAAATAAATTTTGAAAGTTTCTGGTTGTAATGTCCATTTTCTGAGAACATAAAAAACTACTTTTTATCCCTTTTTCAAACTTTTACCCCATTGCTTTCCAAAAGTTCCATTGTCGGCAAATGTTTTTAGACACATTTGAATAATAAAAGACAAAAATTTAAATCCGTTTTAAAATTTTTTTATATTATAATTTCATAAATTATAATTTTAAACTAATTTCTTTAAAAAGTACTTAAAGTACCTTTTTATCCCCTTTTCCCTCTTTGATATGAAACTATCCCATTAATTTACTAAAAAAAAAGTGAGCTAATTGTTTAAGAAGCTACAAAACATTATTTATACTTATTTGTCATTAGTAGGGGAAGAGGTTGGGTTGTGGCCATGGTTCGGTTGTGGCCA
The DNA here is from genome assembly GCA_963682025.1 of Cordilura impudica. NCBI lineage: Eukaryota > Metazoa > Arthropoda > Insecta > Diptera > Scathophagidae > Cordilura > Cordilura impudica. The sequence continues at coordinate 250,889,533 of OY821519.1, read as the reverse complement.
CCCCAGCGTATCTTTTGACCTAAAGCATATGTGTTTTTCTTGCAAAAGTCATTTGTGTGTCATGGCAGCACGTTCTTTTTGTACCGAGTACCGAAACGGGCATACGCGTCTGCTTTGTGCTGGGAACAAATTTATTTTTCTGTGCTTGAAAAAGACCAATAATACAAATTTACCCCTTTTCAATAGAGTTAGAAATCGAAGTGAATCAATCAAAAATGTGAGTGCAATGCATTTTTATTCAGTAAATTTATTATACTTTGTGAGAAAATATTGATTGCAACCAATATGTTGACACCAAAAAAAATTTTCAGCATATCTCAAGATGGCTGCAAAATTGGGTTGTGGCCACTAAAATTGGTTGGATTGTGGCCACCTTTTTTTTTTTTAATGGTGAAATATCGTCGTAGATGTCAAAATAACTACCCAGTAAGCAATATAACACATATAAGCAATAATAACTCCATCAATTGTTTCGGATGCGATCGGCCCGTTCATTTGAAATGTGCTGGCACACGAGCCAACTGCTTCAAATGCGAAAATTGTGAGTCGGAAGACGAATAATGCCATTTATTTATCATTATTAAATTTTATTTAGTTTTAAGTTTTTCTCAATAATAATGCCAATGAAGGCTTTGCAAATAAATAAACTTTAAGTTTTTCTATATTCGTAGTGGTTTTTCTTCATATTTTCCTATTTTTACCAGATTTTCCAAGGGTGGCCACAACCCAACCAAAAAAAAAGAAAAAATTTGCCCCAAAAATGGCCACTTCACAAAATTTAGAGAAAAAAAATTTCCATTTGACGAAATTGATTTAGTTCCTTCACCAGCAGTTAGCCCAGGTCTCTAGCTTTCCACAGATACCCAGTTGTCCGAATAATTTGCACTTGGTGAAAAGTTATTAGCCGAAAACCTAACTATGGCCACAACCCAACCTCTTCCCCTACTCTTTTAAACATTTTTACCCCCTTTATTCGTTTTTTGCCCTTTTACTCTGAAATTACATTCTTAGTAAATATTTATATTACTGTTTCTAGCTTAATTTTTTTTTTTTAGCAAAAACTAAAATTATTTATCGCCTTTTTTCTGTATATCAAATCAAAAATCGATTTTTAGAGTTTTTGTGATTATTCGTTTAGAAAATTCAATTAGTAGTATAATTTTTTGTCCCATATCTAGCCAAATTTTAACAATTCATGTCATGAAAAATTTGTCTAGTTAAACTATTAAAAGTATTCTATTGATCCTTTCAACTGTTTTCCCCATATGGTCTAAAAAACTCTTAGTGTATACAGCATAGGCAAATCTATAATATTAATAGGCAAGGCGATTTCTTGTGAACGATGTAAGCTTCACAGTTTTCCCCCGATTTTGACAAAAAATTTATCATTTGAAAGGTATTTCTTTTTAGCTGTTACCCAGATTTACAGATTTTCATCGTCTGGAATATTTTTTGTAGTTATGATCATTTAAAGCTGCTACTAACACATACATAAAATTATACAATGCTATGGTGTGTTTATTAAATTTGTAAATGTGTTTGTGTTAATGTGTTGAGTTTGTTTTCTTCATTAAAAATGAGTTGAATTGTGATGCATAACTTTAGGGTCTTTATTTAATGAAAAAATAAAATTTCCAAGAATTTGCACTCGAATTTTGAGTGCTGGAATCTGCTAGTATTTAAATAATGTTATTTTCCAAATAAATGATAATGTATAAATTTTTCTTTTAGGAAACCAACTTTAAAAGACACAGTTTTTATCCCTTATTCCAGTTTCGATTTCCATTTTTAAGAAGTTACATTCAACTTAATCAAAAATAAATATTTTTTTACTCATAAAGTACCCTTTTTAACCCATGCAGGATAACATTAACATTAAAATAACCAAATTTGTGGTCATTATTTACGGATATTTAAAAAGTTCTACTGCATTTAGCTATTTCTATTTACATTTTTCCTCCAGTGTATGGTTTACATACATCAAAAGATGTGTTAAACTCTACCCCGGACAAGTGTCAAGTTGTTCTGTCAATGTACAAGTAAAGGACGACAAAAGGCTGTTAATTTTTTTTAATTTCTGGCACATAAATCCCAACATGTTAGTGTGCAAATTTCCTTGTCCTTGTTGTTGTTGTGACCTTTTATTCGCCAATTTTAAAGTAAAAAGGATTAGTTAATTTAACAAAGACCATTTCGTATCATTCCGTTCACTCATTTATTTGTTTGTCTTTCATCCTTTCATCGCGCCACATTAGCATTTATACCAATGGGCAGTGATTTTTCTAGTTTTGCACAAAAAAAAAAGGATTAAAATTAATACTAATTTTCAATGTTTGCTGGTTTGTTGCAGTTTTTCGGCTTGAATGAGAGCAAAAAATTTGTTAGAAAATTCATAGAAAAATGAGACTGGTAAATGAGATTAAACAAATGAAATGAAATTTGATTATGAAGAGCATTGTGTTGGGAAAAGGCTGGCAAATAATTGCTGATATAAACATGTTATTGTTGAGAGAAAAGGATTTTAGATAATAGTGAATGTTGGAGGGAGGAAATGCATATGTTAAATGGAAAGATGTAAAACTAATTGTAATCCTTAAAAATTTCAATAGAAAATTTATTCTATACACAAATTATGGTATTCGCTGGTACGAATTTTTATGGAATTTTTATGAAACTAAAAACTTATCATTTTATCTGTGGCACTTGTCTAAAACAAAGACAAAGAGTGAACTAGAAAAAATAAATCTAAAAATAGATTCAATTTTAGATTATTCCTCATTCTCTTTCGAAAATCGATACTTAGAATGTTTTTCCAAATTTTCTTTAAAATCAAAAATTTCAATTATTCAGAGACTGTTAAACAGTTAATTTTGAAACCATGATCGATGAATATCAAGAATATTCGTACGATCGGCTGAATATCTCAAAAACAGTCTGTTGGAGTGGTGTGATTGAAGGGTTTATAAAAAACACAGACAGATTGATTCTGAACAAATCAGTACAAAAAAGAATATGTAGTTATAAACATTATTACAAACTCTTAATATCCTGTACCACACACCAATCTAGGATAAAACTCTTTTAACGATTACGAACTAGAGCCTGTATAAGAATCACGTTGGGTTAGTCTATTGACAATACTTTGCGACACATTCTTTTGGAAGACAACATGTCCTGAGTTATTAATTGCGTGTCAATCCACTAAGAACAAATTTCAGCACATTTTCGCACCGTTTTATTTTCCTCCAAAAAATCAATATTTGATTCGTAGGTATTCATTAGATTGATCGGTCAATTTACTGGAACCTGTCCCCCTGTGAGTCCAAATTATACTAAATAAATGATCGGAAATTTTGATAAATAATTGTATCATCTTTAATATATTGCATATGGGCTTCCCACAAGAAGGGTATAAGTATATTTACGCACATTTTTTTAACGTAATACTCATACTTGTTTTTTTTTTTAAATTTACTTTATTGAAAAATTTCATTTATGAATAAGGTACTTTCAAAAAAAATGGTAGTATTGTGATAAGGGTACTTTTATATAGAAGGTACTTTTTAGAAAACGTACTTTTTTGGAAAAGTAATTTTTTTAAACATGGTTCTTTTTGAAAAGTTTACTATTTAACATTTTACATATTTTTTAAGAAAATTTAATGCCGTTTTCTTTTCTGGCAAAAAATGTCGCAGTTTATTTGCACTTTTTTCGAAAAGTGTATTTTTTTTATAAATTCTGAATTAGGAGAAACCAATATTCAACACCAATCGAAAGATCTAAAAGTCGAGCCCTCGTAAAACGCAAAAAATTGCAGCCATTGACTTCTTTCGGGTCATAGTGTGAGCATTTTTCCCACTGTTTCCTGTTTTTGAATATTTTCACCCCATGACTTCAAAGAGGATAATAATCTAATTTTTTTTTTGCATTTTATGAACACAGCACTTTGAGACATTTCGATTGATGTATAAGGTAAGGTTCAGAATATATAAAAAATATAATATCCGAAAAAAGTGCAAATAAAATGCGACATTTTTTGTCAGTAAAGAAAACGCCAGAAGTTTCGAATTTTTAATTACATTTTTCCAAAAGTATCTTTAACAAAAAAATATATTTTTTTTTTACTTAAGTAATAATTATTTTTAAGTTTTGTTTCTTACTAGCTGTAATGCAATGCGCTTCGCTACACCATAGTGTTGCCTTTTTTATACCCTATACCACTATGTGGTTTGGGTATAATGACTTTGTGCTGCTGTTTGTAACAACCAAAAATATTTGACCTAGACCCATCTTTAATTATACCGATCGAATCAGAATCACTTTCTGAGTTGATTTAACAATGTCCGTCCGTCCGTCCGTCCGTCTGTGTGTCCATGTAAAGCTTGTAATAAAACTGCAGGTCGCAAATATGAATATATTTTGATGAAATTTGGTATATAAGCTTTTATCGGCCATGGGATGAACGCTATTGAAATTGGTGAGAATCGGTCCATGTTCAGACCTAGCCCCCATACAAATTACCCATATGAAATCGACATAAATTGCCATAAGATCCAAATTGTCATATAGATCTTACTCAAATTGGGTTTGTATGCGTTCATTACATCCACTAATGAGTAGTCCAAAAATGATACCTTTGACCCCATATAGAGCTGCTTCCCGATCTTCACTTAAATCTATTAAAAAACAAAAATATTGCACTGATTCTTCTTAAATTTTGTTTGTACATATTTTTGCAAAATACAAGAGACTTTACCAAACATGATCAGGATCGGTCCATTTTTGGACCTAGTCGTTTTATAGATATAGCATCCGATATGAACTTTTTCATATCTGCAGCCAAAAAAATTAATAAAAATCCCACTCAAATTTGGTTTTTGCATATTTTCAATGTCCAGTTAGTTGGGCCTAAGAGATAGGGTTTCTAAACGCATGGTATAGGGTATCGTATAGTCGGTCTAGACCGACTATTATTTTCTTACTTGTTTTTTTTTTAGAAAAACTGACAATTTCTGAAAAAAAAGATGTTTAAAAAAAAAATACCAATAATAATAAAATTATATATGTATATCAATTTTTAACTCAATTTTATTGAAACATAACATAAACTAGTAAGAAAATTATAGTCGGTCTAGACCGACTGTACGATACCCTATATCATGCGTTTAGATCCTATCTCTTAGGCCCAACTAATTGAATACAGAAAATAAGCATAAACAAAATTTGAGTGGCATTGTAATTTTATTTTTTTCGCTGCAGATATGAAGAAGTTCATATCAGATGCTATATTTATATTGGGACTAGGTCGAAAAGTGGAGCGATCCTGACCACGTTTGATAAGGTCCCTTATTTTCTGGAAAAGTATACAAATACCAAATTTGAGAAAAATCTGTGCAATATTTTTGTTTTTGAATAAATTTAAGTAAAAAACGGGAAGCAGCGTTATATGGGCGCTATGACTAAGAATTGTCCTACAAAATTTATTTTTGGACTACTGATTAATGGGAGTAATAAACATACACAAACCTAATTTGACCGAGATCTATAGGATAATTTGGATTTTAAGACAATTTAAGTCGATTTCATAGGGGTCATTTGTATGGGAACTTGATCTGAACATGAACCGATTTTCACTAGTTTCAATAGCGTTCATACTATGGCCGATAGAAGCCAAATTACCTCAAAATATATTCATATTTGCGACCTGTAGTTTGACTACAAGGTTTACATGGACACACAGACAGACGGACGGAAGAACATCGCTAAATATATTCAGAAAGTAATTACGAGTCGATCGGTATAATAAAAGATGGGTCTCGGTCAAATATTTTTGGTAGCTACAATTATTAGAATATCAAATCGACTTAAAAGTTGGTTAACTGTAGCTTCTACGAGGATTACAATCTGGAAGTATTTGCAGGTCTTTAAACAAATCTGTCCTCTTTGGACTATTTTTATAAAATTATGAATATCTCGATACATTTGAATATTACAAGGTTTGGGCAATCGTCTTTCAATAGTGAACCCTGGGTGATGAACACCTATCTAGGTATTAGATCCATATGCTAGTAGTAAATCATAATTTAAATTTGTTTAAATCTAAGCATATGTAACAAATAAATATATAATGAATATTAAAATAATTAAAACAAGTACGAAATTATAGTCGGTCTAGATTTAAGTGAAGTTCGGGAAGCAGCTCTATATGGGGCCTTTGACTAAAAATTGTCCTATAGAGATTATTTTTGGACTACTGATTAGTGGATGTAATAAAAACATACAAACCCAATTTGACTGAGATCTACATATATGATAATTTGGATCTTATGGCAATTTATGAGGATTTCATAGAGGTTATTTGTATGGGGACTAGGTCTGAACATGGAAGGATTCTCACCAATTTCAATAGGGTATAGGGTATCGTATAGTCGGGTTAGACCGACTATAATTTGCTTACTTGTTTTTATTCACGTTTTGACAATTCTTGATTTCAGCGATTTTTGATTTTCACGACTTTTGTTATTCGCAATTTTCGGTTTTGGCGATTTTTGTTGTTTACGTTTTTTGATTTTGGCGTTTTTTTGATTTTAGCGTTTTTTGGTATTCGCAATTTTCGATTTTGGCAATTTTTGATTTTGGCGTTTTTTGTTTTTTTTTGCTAGTGTTGATATTGGCGATTGTTGTTTTTTGTGATTTTTGATTTTGGCGATTTTTTTTTTAAACGATTTTTGAAAAAAAAAAACTATTTTTTAAAAAGATTATTTTCCTAAACAAAAATACGTTTTCGATTTAGAATTAAATATTTTTTGTTGTGGTTGTGGTCACACAAAATGTTCCAAAAAAAAGCCTCTTGAAATCAAATGGTCTATGCGGGTAAATAGTTGAAACTAATGCAGATTTCTTTGCTTAGTTAAAAGTTTAGTTAAGTTTATATCGTAGATATTTTTTAGGCATCAAAATCTGCTGTTATTGTAATGAGCGAATTACGATCTAAAAAACGGAGAATTAAAGATCTCAGTAAGAGTCACAGTTCTGGCCGATAATCATAATCTTAATGTATCTTTACTTTTCCTTAGTCTTCTTAGAAAATATATATTAAGAGACAAAAAAATATGTTATATTAAAGATTTCGGTAGAGTGATCTTAAATTTGTGACAAAAGTAAATGGAAGTTTGGGCAAGGTTGATAATAATATAATCTCTGTCCTGTCATAAGATTTATGAAGGCTCCTATCTTAAACACCAAAATCCAGCCCACAATCGTTTTCCATACTAAAACTAAATCTGATACCAAAATTATGCTAAACATGTATTCGAAATCTCAACTTTAAGTTACACCTACCATAACCAGAATTCTAAAAAGAAAATAAACTAAATCATTCTATTTAGATTTAACATATGACAGTACACAAAGGAACCACATGAAATTATACAAGGACATGGATACGAGTACGGTTAATCATATTCAACACAAATCAAAAAAGGCGTTGTCAACATTATCATTTGATAATCTTTAGGAAAATACGACTAGAGGGAAAAAGAAATTTAAAAATTAAAGAACTAAACTAAAAAGGCAACACCTACTTTGTTGTAGTTAAGGCAAGACAAGACTCTCTAACAAAGTCTTTCGAGGAATATCAGAAAATGTTCATGTTAAGTTATAGTTTTAAGGATTCATAAAGCAAAATTAACGAAAACAGGATATATGAATTTTGCTTTATTTTAAGGAAGAAACCAAAGGGTAGACAAAGGATTGCATGACATTTGAACATAGGAGAGATACAAGTATTCATAAACGTAGAGTGGTGGTTAAATTTTATGGACCCCCAATTTTTAAAACATGTTCGCATAATAAGTTGGCCAGTCATTTAAGAAATGATTTCGTAAACTTAAGCTAAAATTGTTGAAATGTGGGTATATTTGTAGCGAAAGCGAAATGCTGCCTTTAGTAAATTGTAAATCTTTTAAGATCAAAAACTTGTAGAATTTTGTATTATTTTCATAACAACTCTATCATAGATCTTCTTTAAAAAAAAATTCAAACTGAATCGTTAAATGCTTTTAATGAAAAAATATAATGAAGTTTTGCTTCATGTAAAGATCTTTCTATAGTTAATTATGCTATTGACAAAACAATGGAAACATTTACTATACAAAAAAAAAAATTCAAACTGAATCGTTAAATGTTTTTAATGAAAAAATATAATGAAGTTTAGCTTCATTTAAAGATCTTTCTATAATTAATCATGCTATTGACAAAACAATGGAAACATTTACTATACAACTAGAGGACCCCTGCTGCTCCGCAGCATTACATAATATTATATTAATTTTTATAATATAATACCAAAATTTCCAAGAGAAGTTAACGTACAGTAATGCCAAAATATGCCAAGATAAGTTAACGTACAGTAAAAGTAAAGTTGATTCTCCACGCATAACTTTCCTCAAACCCAACGAATTTAAGCAGTTAATAGCTCAAAAGAAGGAGCTTGATCCACTGAGTGTTCTTAGACCTACGTTAATTAGAACTCTAGTTATAGAGGTTTGAGAGAAGAAAAATATTGAAAAAATCTTGAATGCAAAGTTTATTCATAAATTCTTTTAATATATAAGATAACACTCTGGAATAAAATGACGATAGCGGTCTTGGGGTTGGATGATTCTTAAACCGAAAGATTTTATTAGGTTATTATAGTAAAACCCCCAAAGCGTTCGGTCCTGTGTGGGTACAGGCAAATTTTATTCCCGTTTAAATATTTCACTTTTTCGCCTTAACTATTCTGTAACAGTATTCTAGTTCTAGTTTATGCATTCTTTAGCAAGATTAATGCTAGCCAGATGATTTTTCTCTGATACCCTGACCAGTTGCAGCTACCAAAAATATTTAACATTTTATTATATTCTATTGTATCGATCGACTCAAAATTACTTTCTGAGTCGATTTAGCGATGTCCGTCCGTCCGTCCGTCTGTCCGTCCGTCTGTCCGTCTGTGTACTCAAACTACAGGTCGAAAATATGAATATATTTTGATGAAATTTCGTATATGAGCTTCTATCAGCCATATGACGAACGTTGCTAAATTTGCTGAAAATGGGTGCATTTTCAGATATAGTCCCCATTCAAATGACCCCCATGAGATCGATTAAACTTGCCATAAGATCAAAAATATTAAATAGATCTCAGTCAAATTTGGTTTGTATGTGTTCATTACATGCACTAATTAGTAGTCCAAAAATAAACTCTATAGCACAATTCACAGTCATAGCCCTTATATAAAACTGCTTCCCGATATTCACTTTATCCTATCAAAAACAAAAATATACCGTAAATTTTTCTCAAATTCGGTTTGTGTATGTTTTTGCAAAAAATAAGTGACCTAAACAAATATGGTCAGGATCGGTCCATTTTTCGACCTAGTCTCCATATAAATATAGCATCTAATATGAACGTTTTCAGAGCTGCAGGTAAAATAATTAATTAAAATTCCACTCGGATTAGATTTATGTCCATTTTCTAAACCCAATTAGTTTGACTTAAGACCAATTCTCTAAACGCATGGTATAGAGTTCGATCTAGGCCAAATATAGCTTTCTTACTTGTTTTTTGTAGAAAACGTACTTTCAAATGAAAATTTATCAGTTGAAAAGTACCAGTTTTCTTATTTTTTTTTTGCCATTTTGAGTTCCTAAAGGCTTAATTATTCTATGCTGATGTTTGTTTCTCTGGTGGAATATACATATAAAATTAAATATTCCTGAATTACTTTGTAAAGAAGATAACAAATATACAATTTTCCCCGTCTGACCATTTTTCATCTCCTTGACGTGAGAATTAGCAATAAATTCCTTCTTGAGTGATGGCCACATATTCGATAATATGTTAAGGAGATGCAAAAAGGTACCATTTTTATCGTTTTTTGGCCTCTTAAATGGCCAAATTTCGAAAAAATTAATCTTGAGCCAATGTTTGTTTCCCGGATGGAGTCCACATACCAAATTTCATATTCCTAGATTAATTTTTTTACCATTTCCCCTTTTTGACCGTTTTACGAGTTCTTTAAAAATCCCTTCTTCGTGTATCTTTAAGCCGACAGGGGAACCTACAATCCAAATTTCAAGTTTCTGGGTCGAAGGATTTGGGCTGGGCTTTAGTGAATCAGACACGCAACTGTTTTATATATATAGATTTACCATTTTTGGCCGTTTTTCCTCTCCTAGACGACGTATACGATGGAGTTTGTATACCAAAATTCATATCTACATATTATAGACTATAATATTAACGATGTTTTGTTCTACCGTTTTATCCCGATTTGGACCAAGCGTATATTATTTGAAAGATATTTCTTTTTAGCTATTCACCAGATTTACAGATTTTAAAATTTTTTCCTTTATTTTGAGTAAATTGCTTTTAAAGTTGCTACTAACACATACATAAAATTATACATATGCTATGTGTGTGTTTATTAAATTTATTACTGTGTTTGTTATCTTCATTCACAATAGTAATAAATTAAAAAAGTGTTGGTTTGTGAATTGGCTAAGTTGAGAAATAAAATTGCCTAGAAATTGCACTCGAATTTCGAGCGCTGGTATCTGCTAGTATATAGATTCATATATTAAGATGATGCAAAGAAGTACAACCACTTTTACCCTTTTTGGTTGTTTTTTCCTAGATTCAGTTGTTACAATTTTCCCCCTTTTTGGCTGCTTTTATCCCTTTATGTACGAATTTCTAAAAATCCATTCTTATTGGAACCTTCTTAGGGGAACCTACAGTCCAAATTTCAAGTTTCTTGGTCGAGGGGCTGGGCTGGGCGATGATGAATCAGTCACGCAACTTTTTTTTATATATATAAGATTTACTTAAAATGTTCAATGATTTTATCCGTTTTTATTTCTCTAAATGTGTATTATATAGTTCGAATTGGTTCACCACGTACCAGATTTAGCTTACTCGGATTATTTCCTAAATAAAAACTTTAAAAAATGGAGCTAGACAGTTACTTTTATAAACAGGGTATCGAAGCTATTATATATCGTTGGGAAAACTGTATGGAGCTAAAAGGAGGTTATGTTTGTAGATTATATTTGTGAAAGGCCCGAAAACCGGGTTTTTACCTGTAACTCAAGATTTTTGAGGTGTTTCGCAAATTTCAAGGACAGAGTACTCGACAAGACTTACCAGAAAAAAAGTATCGCATCCCAGGTAGTTTTTTCTGTCGCACAGTGTAGTCCAGAAATATTGTCTTAAATTTTTGTAATTAAGCTATTTTTTGCTATAGTCATGTATTTAAAGAACTTAATTTACTGTTTTTTTTGCTATTGCATTTGTTATGAATTTAAGTTCTTTTAAAGCTCTGTTGTTATTACAAAATTATTTAACATACAATTTTTTATTTTTTTTTTGTAATTCTAAATACAATAAAATTATTTTGTTTAATACATTATACTATTTGCTGATTTATTGAGTTATTACATGTTTTATACATGTGTTAGAAGCAGCTCTAAATGAGTTTTACTAAAAAAATGTACCAGTTGGTGCACATCTGTAAATATGGTGAACATTCGCAAAGAAATACCTTTTAAATGGTATATTTTTTGTCAAAATCGTATGGTAATTGAAGGTGTAGAATATGTCACAATAAATCGCCTTGCCTATTAGTATTTTATTTATGATGTTTGAAAGGAATTGAAATTATGAAACTTTGGTTTTTTGCAATTGAATGAAATGTTGAAACTTTAACACGAAAAATTTTTTGAAAAATCGTTACCATTATTAAGGTAAATATAGTAAATATAGAAGCCTAAAGTATGATCTTCAAAATGAGATACCATGAATATTGAATCCAACAATCCAGAATATTTTGTTTTAAAACCAATTAGTTTTTTAGTTTCTAAAATAATGTATGGAAAGACTTATTTATAAATTCTGTATATCCTTTGGATAATTTAAGTATAATGTTATTTATTGTTGAAAAGTGTTTAAAAAACTCATTTAGGTTCCTATTAAAAATAAAAAAATAATTTAAAAAACTTATCTAAATTTTTTAGTGTAATCGACCTTTTTCTTATTTTATTTGGGATTTGTATTAGAATATTCTAATTTGGGCTTTCAACGTCATGTATTTCCTTAAATGTAAATAAAAGATTAATTTATTTAATTTTTTAAACTTATGTTTTCATACATCTTTAAAATTTTTTTTTTTTGCTACATTCGTATATTTAAAGAACTTTTTTCACTGTTTTTTTGCTATTGAATTTGTTATGACTTTAAGTTCTTTTAAAGCTCTGTAGTTATTACAAAATTATTTAATATATATACAATTTTTTATTTATTTTTTTTGTAATTCTAACTGTGGTCAGTTCAGTGGTAATTTTAAACATTTTTATGGTTTCCACATGAGACAAACCCCCCGCACATACTAAAATCAAACAAAAATTACTAAATATACAAGTACATTTAGGGTGTTTTTTTGTAGTTTAAAAATGATTTAATATTGTCTTAAGCATGATTTTTTAGCTAGAGAGAGAGTCATAAACACGCCTTGATTTGCTTAACAATTTATGGGTATTTTACTAAAATTACACAATCCTAGTTTATACCAAGGAATCCTTAAAAGAATTTAAATTAAAGAAAAAAAAAAAAATATCGTAAAGGTTTTAAATTTCTTATGTCAAACATAAATACTGAAGTCCTCATCATTCTCAGTTAGACATGAATTGCATAAGTATCGTTTTATAAACTCAGCAAAGCATTAACTATCAAATGTCACTTTGACAACTTCTGACTTGTGCTAATGAGTTTAACACATACGAAAGTAATGTAACACAATGCAACCGCATTTAGTTCATAATTTAGAAGTGCATTTAAAATAATTTAAGTGCAAATTTTTTTCCATTCCTTCCAACGTGTGTTCCTAAGAGTTTTTGTTGTTTAAGTGTGTTAAGATCTTTTAGTAAAAAAAACTGTAATTTTTTATTTTATTTAAGTCACATGTGTGACACACTTGTCACTTTCTTTAATATTCAGCATATTTTCCAAAGATGCTGGGGGTTTTTTAAGATTTTGTGTGTATGTGTGTGTGTTTTCCCTAAATACTTGTTGGTTTTTTTTTTAGTTGCGCAGAAAGTGTTAAATTGTTAAACATTAATTTGTTATGTGTATGTGTATGTTTTTTGTTTTGTTTTTGGTGTTGTCTGCTATTGTAATTATAATTGTCATTAAACCATGTGACATTTCAATTTGACACTTTTGTCATGTTAAAATGAAAAAAAAAAAACCGAAGATCTTGATGAAACCACAAAATTATGGTAAAATAATTAATGATTTTCGTTGTGGTTAAGCAATTATAAATTTGAAATCTCTGGTCATGGCTTGAGTGCCGAAGATTTGTTAAAGAAATTTGTTTAATCTTAGATAAATAAATTTGTCAAAATTACAGTTTTTTGTATAGAGAGGAGGATAATTTTTTTAAATATTTTTTGTAAAGCATATTAAAAAAATATTATGAAGCAATGTGAAAAAAGTTACAATGTTTTTCTGCCATTTATATTTATTCCATTTTGCATATAAAATAATGGACATAAGGTCGATTAAAAAAAATTACGTATTTATTTGTTATTAAAATTTTTTCCATTTTGCAATTGAAATAGTGGACGTTTTAAAAAAAAATTTTTTTTGCCGTTTTAAAAAAAAAAAATCCTAGATTTTTGTTTGCAATCAAAATAAATTCCATTTATGTATAGCGACAACAAACTACCTTTGCCACAATTTTTATATTTTCTTAATTTTTTTTTTCATTATTTTTTCACAAAAAAACTAATCTTTAGCATTAAACAAATTGCTACTTTTCCTTCATAAATTTTCCATTTCATTTTCTTATGAATTCCTATGTTTCCCATTAATTGTCAGCTTGTTTACGTGCGAAATTCATTATGTTTTTCTATTGAATTGTATAATTTACTTTCCTGTTAAATTATAACAAAAACAAAAAGAGGTGTTGTCGAAAGTGTTTCTTGATGCCACGATAACCCACTTGCTCGAAAGCCTTAGCACAGGCAATACCAACATTAATCATTTATTCGCAGAACTGAAAGACATGTGCAAATATAAGTATTGTAATGAAGAGCGAGCGAAAAGTAGGCGTAACATATTAAATGACAATTTGCGTGCTAAAAGGGGCAAGTTCGTTGTGGTTGGCTAATAGAAGAAGTTGCATGTAATTTAATGAATTTAAAAATTTTTATATAAATATCAATGTTTAATATTTTTTAATTTCGAATGCAGGATATTTTTGAAGTCGGAAATAAGTATGATCATATTGCATATTGTCATCTTGTTTTAATTAAGATCATAACCAAGATCTTTAACTGCTAAAATTAAGCTGAAATTATATTTTTTTATATGTATATGAAATTCGTCTACAAAACTATAAAACTCCTAAAAACTCCTGTTTAACTAGAATTTATTATTTTACACACGTAATTAAAAAAATATTTTGCATCAAAATATATCATTTGTGAATCAAATGTGATGCACAAGCGTCTGGAAATGAATTGCTGGACATCATATGTAATTCACAGGGCAGAGAAATACTTAAATTGATCGTAGCCCTTCTTGCAGCTCATATTGATTTTTATCGTAGATAAAACTTTTACCCTTAAGGTCAACTTTCAACTCAATAATCTGTACCCGAAAACACTCTAAAATGAATAAGTTTCCTGCCCTCTCACCTAAACGCAAGCTAACGAGGTAGAATCAAGAATTAAGAAGGACACCGTGGCAGGAATTGACGCTTGCTAGGTTCTGTGCGCATATTCTGCAAAAACACTCTACCGCGTCCAAAAATCAAAAATTATGGCATTATTAAAGCCAGTCAGGAACCAGCAGACGTATCTAGTTAGACCTATTAAAAAGTACATTTTCGTAAAAAACTAAATTTTCGTTAAAAAAAAAGTAAATTTTCATAAAAAAGTAACTTCTGCCAAAAAAAAAAAATATCTTTTCTAAAAATAAAAAATACATTTCCTTAAAAAAAGTACATTTTCTTAAAAAAGTACATTTTCTTAAAAAACAATATTTTCTTTAAACGTAAATTTTAAAAATTAAATATTCCTTGAAAATACCTGTTCCTAAAAATTTTGCTTTTCTTCAAAAAGTAAGGTACTTTAAAAAGTACGTTTTCGTAAAAAAAGTACCTATATTAAAAAGTATCTTTTCTTAAAAAAGCACCTTTTCTTAAAAAACTACGTTTTCTTCAAAAAGTACATTTTCTTAACAAACTAAATTTTCTTAAAAAATAAATTTTCTTCAAAGTGTTTTTCTTGAAGAAAAAAAATATTCTTGAAGAAAAAAGTGTCTTTCTTAAAAAAATATATTTTTGAACAGATACCTTTTCTTAAAAAATTACATTTTTCAAAAAAGTACATTATTAAAAAAGGTACCTTCTAAGAAAGTGTACCTTTTCTTGATAGAGTACATTTTCTTCAAAACGTATATTTTCGTAAAGAACTGAATTTTCTTTGTAAGTATGTTATATTAAAAAAGTTCCTTTTCTTTAAAAATGCTTTTTCTTAAGAAAGTAAATTTTCTTGAAAAAGTACCTTTCCATAAAAAATTAAATTTTTTAAAAAAATTTCATTTCTCATAAAGTACATTTTCATAAAAAATTGTCTTTTCCAAAAAAGTAACTTTTCTTAAAAAGTAGCTTTTCTTTAAAAAGTAACTTTTTTTAAAAATATGCCTCTTCTTAAAAAGTATCCCTTTTGAAAAAAGTGATTTTTCTCAAAAAAAATTAATTTTCTTATAAAAGTACATTTCCTTAAAAAGGTAGTTTTTCTTAAAAAGTGCCATTTCTAAATAAAGCAAATTTTCTTAAAAAGTACCTTTTCTGAAAAAGCAAATTTTCTTACACTAGGTAAAAAGTTACATGGATGAGAATAAACACCTGTTTGGTCAAAATGTCAAATATTGACCCCCTCTAACTCAGAGAGTTCTGGACCAATCTTGTTGAAAAATTCTGTCTAAGCTACTATCCAATAGGACTAACCTTGCTGCAAATTTCATCCCGATCGGAAGACATCGGTTTTAAAAGTTGGATCACTTGACATGAAACGCCCCATATATATAAAAATATATATATAATTAACTAGCGTTTATTATAGTTTAAGTTTTCAAAATTGTTATAAATGAACAAATAAAATAAATACATTTTCCTAAAAAGTACCTTTTCTTAAAAAAGTAGCTTTGCTACTTTAAGTAAAAATTCATATTTTTCTAGATTTTCCCCTTATTTTTTTTTTTCTGAAAACCATGTTTCACTTTAAAACTCATTGCTATCTCAAAGCATTTGTTTGTCTATTTTTCTTACACTGTAGGATTTTTTGATCTAAAAATAATTTTTTTGATGAAATGTTTTAACACAACAAAAAATTTTTTTAACTGTAAAATTTTTTCATTTCCCAAAAATTTTCTCTCATCTCATTTTTAACCCAAATTAAATTTACTGCAATGAAAAAGTTGTTTTTAACACTAAATATAAATATAAATATAAATTTTATCTAATTTTTTGCCTCTAAAAGATTTTATGTCAAAAATAAGTTTTCCGCTAAAATTAATAAATCTAAAATTTATATAAACGTACTGTATTTAATGCAATTTCAGATAAAGTTTTTTTTTGAAAATGTTGACCCTTGTAATATATGGTTTCCAACCATTTGAATCATGCTTTAAAACATTTTTATACGTTAAATTTTTTGTGATGAAATTCAATACTTTCATTAGAGATTTTATTAATTTTAGTTAGGAAAATTATAACATAAAATGCCTCTCATGATCATAATTCATTGTCATGTGGTTTAATTTTTTTTTTAAATCTTTTGTAATCAACCTTTAATTTCTGTAGCTCAAGACGCCAGTCAGCTCTTTAGAACAACAGTCTTGGAAAACAAAACACAAGAAATATTGTTTGTTATGATGTCAAACCCTATTGATAGCTATTGTTTCATTTATAATTTTCCAGCCAACAATACATGACCGAAAATCTGGAAGAAAATCAACCCACTAACTAACTAACTAAATATAAAGCTATAGAATTTATTATTTATCTTCCAAAACTATTGTTCAAATATAATATTCGTATGTTGCCCCTTTCTTCGAGCTATTGTTCTCAATGTCATGTTCGATGCGTAGATTGCAACTCTGCATGACATCTTTAGCTGAAAAAAAATAAAGACAAGAGAAAAGAAGACAATTTCTTATTGTCTTTATCTTTTTTTTTATATTGAAATTGTTTAATGGTTTTTGAGAACAATAAGAGCAATCCCTAGAATATCGAAAATTTTTGACAATAGCGCACAAACATATTACAGAATACAGGTGTACTGTCATTCCATACGAGATTGCGTGAGAAACTCGTAAACAAAAATTAATGTTACGTGGGTTTAGTGTAAGAAGTTTCTAAACGCTTTTTTCAATCGGGTAAATTTCTTTTGTTCTCTGGCAGTAACAAAAGAAAAATTCTTAAAATTTTTACCATAATTTTTTTGTTTTACTTCTGTCTTTTTTTAGGGGGAATTGTGGTTTTGAAATCAATAAAATTTGTTGTTCATAATAAATTGCAATATTCGATAGTGATTAGTGTCGGATTGTAGGTTTTTCTACTAATTGAAATGTGTTATAAAATTGCTGAATTTGTTGGTTTTAGCAAACAATGGTGTGAGCCTGTCAAAACCGCAGGAGTTTGGCGCCACTCAAAGTGTGATAAAATTAAGTTTTTTCTTTGCTAGAAAACCTCACAATGATTGACAATTGTTTTATGAAGACATGACGTCCTATTTCTATAGATATTTTTATATTACAATTTTAGAATGGTTTTTTAAGTAAATTTTCCTCGAAATTCCTTCACATTCTAAGGTATGGGTAAAAAATATATAAAAAATAGTAGGAGCGCTACTTTCTTTTATTTGAAAATATATCTAAAGTGTCTAATTCTTGTTTTAAAAAATAAATCCCCATTGATTTTAAGAAATGGCACTTTTCTAAGAAACGCTACTTTTTAAGAAAGGGTATTTTTTGGAAGAATGGGTACCTTTTTGGAAGAAAAGGTACTTTCTGAGGAAGTTTTTAAAAGAAAAGTTTATTTTTTAAGAAAAAGTATTTTTAAAAAAAATCTTCTTATTTAAGCAAATTTACTTTTTTCAGAATATGGAATTTTCTTTAAGAACAAGTACTTTTTTAATAAATGGTATTATTTAGGAAAATGTACTTTTTGAAGAATATATACTTTTTTTAAGAAAATATACTTTTTGAAGAAGAGTTTTTTAAGAAAAGTTACTTTTTTAAGTAAAATTTTTTTAATAGGTACTTTTTTAAGAAAAGGTACTTTTTTTTTTTTAAGAAAAAGTGCTTTTTTTAAGAAAATGTACTTAAAAAAAATACTTTTTTAAGAAAAGCTATTTTTTTAAAAGGTAGTTTTTGAAGAAAAGGTACTTCTTTAAAATAAAATATAAAAAAATAAAATAAAATAAACTAAAATTAAATAAAGTAAATTAAAATTAAATAAATAAAGTAAAATAAAATAATAAAATTAATGAAACTAAAGAAAAAAATAAAAGTAAAATAAAGTTAAATAAAATAAAATATAATAAAATAAAATAAAATAAAATAAAATAAAATAAAATAAAATAAAATTAAATAAAATAAAATAAAATAAATAAAATAAAACGAAATAAAACAAAATAAAATAAATAAAAAAAACAAAGTAAAAACAAAATAAATTAAAATACAATAATATAAACTAAAATGAAAAATAAATGAAATTTAATTAAAAAAAAAAAAAGAAAATAAAATAAAAAAAAAAAAAACAAAAAAGTAAGAAACAAAAAAAAAAAACAAAATAAATCAAAATTAAATGAATAAAATAAAATAAACCAAAATAAGATAATGTACAAGAAAATAAAATGAATTAAAAAATAAAATGATAAAATAAATAAATTAATTAAAATAAATTAAAAGAAAATAAAATAATATACAATGAAATAAAATAGAATAAAATAAAATAAAATAAAATAAAATAAAATAAAATAAAATAAAATGATATAAAATAAATTGAAATAAAATAAAGTGAAATAAAATAAAGTAAAGTAAAATAAAATAAAATAAAATAAAATAAAAAAAATAAAAAAAAAATAAAATAAATTGAAATAAAACAAAATAAAATAAATAAAAAAACAAAGTAAAACAAAATAAATTAAAATACAATAATATAAACTAAAATGAAATAAATTAAGAAATTAAAATTAAAAATAAATGAAATTTAATTAAAAAAAAAATAAAATAAAATAAAACAAAAAAGTAAGAAACAAAAACAAAAAAACAGAATAAATCAAAATTAAATGTATAAAATAAAATAAACCAAATAAGATAATGTACAAGAAAATAAAAAGAATTAAAAAATAAAATGATAAAATAAATGAATTAATTAAAATAAATTAAAATAAAATAAAATAAAATAAAATAAAATAAAATAAAATAAAATAAAATAAAATAAAGTAAAATAAAATAAAAGAAAATAACATAAAATAAAATAAAATAAAATAAAATAAAATAAAATAAAATAAAATAAAATAAAATAAAATAAAATAAAATAAAATAAAATAAAATAAAATAAAATAAAATAAAAGAAAATAAAATACAATAAAATAAAATGGAATAAAATAAAATAAAATAAAATGAAATAAAATAAATTGAAATAAAATAAAGTGAAATAAAACAAAGTTAAGTAAAATAAAATAAAATAAAAAAAAATAAAACAATATATAATAAAATATAATAAAAAAAATAAAATAAAAATAAAATAATATGAAATAAAATAATATGTAATAAAATGAATTAAAAAAAAATAATAAAATAGAAAAGAGCCTTTTCTTAAAAAGTACCTTTCTTTTTTTTTTTTTTTTAAGAAAACATAGTTTTTTAAGAAAATATACTTTTTTAAGAAATTATACCTTTTTA
This sequence comes from Cordilura impudica, assembly GCA_963682025.1. Classification (NCBI taxonomy): domain Eukaryota; kingdom Metazoa; phylum Arthropoda; class Insecta; order Diptera; family Scathophagidae; genus Cordilura; species Cordilura impudica. The sequence goes on along the minus strand of OY821519.1, from coordinate 250,869,514 downwards.
AGAAAAGGTACGTTTTTAAGAATAGGTCCTTTTTAAGAAAATGTATTTTTTTAAGAAAAGGTACTATTTTAAGAAAATATATTTTTTTTAAGAAAAGGTACTTTTTGAAGAAGAGTTTATTTTTAAGAAAGTTACTTTTTTAAGTAAAGGTTTTTTTAAGAAGAAGTACTTTTTTATGCAAAGGTACTTTATTAAGAAAGGGTACTTTTTTATGAAAATATACTTTTTTAAGAATAGCTACTTTTTTAAGAAAATGTATTTTTTGAAGAAAATGTACTTTTTGAAGATGAGTTTTTTTTTTAAAGAAAAGTTACTTTTTTAAGTAAATGTTTTTTTAAGAAGTACTTTTTATTAAAAGGTACTTTTTTAGAAAGGGAACCTTTTATGAAAAGGTACTTTTTAAATAAAAGCTACTTTTTTAAGATAAGGCATTTCTTGAAGAAAATGTACTTTTTGAAGAAGAGTTTTTTTTTTACTTTTTTAAGAAAAAGTATTTTTTAAGAAGAGCTATTTTTTAAGGGAGGCTACTTTTTAAAGAAAAGGTAATTCTTTTTAAGGAAACCATACTTATTTTTTTAGAAATTTTACTTTTATACGAAAAGGTACTTTTTTTCAGAAAAGTTAACCTTTTAAGAAAATGTACTTTTTACAAAAATCAATTTCTAAAAAAGTAAATTTTAAAAAGGCATTTTTATCAAAAAGGTTCTTTTTTAGAAAAGGTTAGTTTTGAAGATATTTACCTTTTGAAGAAAGTGCGTTTTTTTAAGAAAATTTACTTCAGTAAGAAAAGGTACTTTTTGAGGAAGATTTTAAATACGTACTTTTTTAAAAAAATCAACTTTTTGAAGAAATTTCACATTCTCAAAGTTAAGGCTGCTTTTGAAAGAAAAGTTATTTTTTTAAGAAAAAGTACTTTTGAAGAAGAGATAATTTTTTTTAGAAAATATTCACGGTTTAAAATAAGCAAATTTTTTGGAGAAGATACTTTATTAGGAATTAAACATAAGACACAGTTATTTTCCTAACATTGTTATATTTATATTTAATCATAAAGCACAGAAGATAAAGCGATTTATGGAACAACATATCAAGCAAATGGCTTTCACGGCTTTGCTGGCCCATACGGACTGTTTTGAATTTTTTTTACTGTGAACGTATTGTCAGTGAATCAGTATTTTTAAAAGCAGAATAGGCGTCGGAGTGTAAATATATAATGAAAAATATTTTACAAACTGCCAGAAATTTATAGAAAAATACCACTAATTATTTTCTGGCCCCATTTGACCTCTTCGCAATACGCTAAGGCTACGATAGAAAACTTAAAAACAAAAAATTTATTTTAGGCCTAAAGATCTCCACCCTGCAAATGTTCCCCAACCAATTAAAACTTTTTTAAAACAAAGGTATATATAACGGACTTCCTTGGAAAGTGTTAACTACTTAATTCTAAATATTTAGCACTAATATTATATTTGCGAAACAGTTCCTAAACTTAAGGAAGCATCGTTTCTGTATAAATTGTTACTTTTGGCCCTTTTTTATAGAAATGTTAGAGCTCTTAGTAGACATTAGATATGTTGGCCTATACTGCAAATTGTATTACCAACATACTAATCAACTAATTACACATTCATGTATTAATTTTAATTGCTGAACTTTCTAGGGCCATAGAAAAAACATGTGCCTCAATATATTCAACATTAATACCAATTTCCCCAGACAGTTACAAATCAAGTGTCACTCCATTACATGGCCAACGCAATATATTGTTGTATATGTGCGTAAGGAAACTTGAGCTAGAAAAACAATTCCAAAAAAAAAAAAAAAAACAACAACAACAATGACAACGACAGGCAACAACATTACGGCAATAAAAGTTAATCATCTAAAATGGTCATTGCGTGTAAAGGACCTCCTCAGAGAGGAGAAGAAGTCAGTACATTAGTCAAGAAAAAAAATACAAAAAAAAACTAAATACAAATCTTCATTACTTAAGTAAAGAAAATTTGGTCAAGAAAAACTCATATTAGTTTTTCTTTCTTTAGTTTTTCTTATTATTGAGATAGATAAAGGAAATCATCATTTTCAAATTGATTGACATGTTTGTTCAAGTTCATATGCTTCTTCTTGTCAAACGACTCACTTAACGAGGGTTGCCAATCAACTGTTTAATTTGTTGAGAAAGTAAATAAAACTTTCTGTTCATCTGGATGAGTTTTAATGCGTATTTCATTAATCTCTTATGACCAGTGGTCAGTTTGGCTTTCGTACCAGTGAAAAAAGCGGGCTATTTGTTGTTTAGCTTAAGTCTCAACTGACCATTTACCCTTAGATTTCATTCAGATGTTTTCCTTTCTATAATAACCAGCTACATATGATAACTTTTATAAGGGTTTTAACAAATTGTGAATGAGTTTTATTTCGTTGTTTAACTAATTTTGTAATTAATTGATTAATTGCAAAAGATATGAAAACGTTTTTTGTGGTCATAAACGATTTGAGTGGTGAAGTTATTGAAGTATGTTTATTCATTCATTTAAAGAATTTATATAAAAAAATAAAATAATTAAATAAAATAAAATAAAATATAGTAAAATAAAATACAATATAATAAAATAAAATAAAACATACAATAACATAAAATAAAACAAAACATA